>CM045986.1:128028447-128653447 GCA_025175895.1 Wurfbainia villosa | reverse complement strand
AAGAACATATTCAGATCTGAAAATAAAGTTAAATTAACTTTATACCTTACGATCTTCTATCGTATGTCCTATCCTTCTCGTGGACGACGTGTGGACGAAGTTCCTCCATGAGTAGAAGCCTTCTAGATCGCTTTCTTCTCTACCTTGTCCGCTGCGAACAAAGAGAAGAAACACAAATACCTTTCCTATCTAGAACCGGCCACCAAATTATGGAACTTGGTGCAACCGCCGGTCAAGGAACGATTGGATGATTCGCCGGCCAACTTCAAGAGGTGTTGCCGCCGGCCACTATGGAGAATAGGGAGGAGGAGAAGAGCCGACCACCAATGGAAGGAGAACCGCCGGCCAAGGAAGAAGGAAAAGACCTCTAGGATGGGTGCCGGCCAAGTGTTGATGGAGGAGGATGGGCGCCGGCAATCAACTTGAAGGAAGGAGGTTGCCGCCCACTTCTTTTCTCTAAAACCCTAGCCGCCCAATGAACCCTAGCCGCCCACTTGAGGATGAGCCAAACCCTAACTCCAATTTCTTGATTCATCTTGCCGCCCAACCCTAGCCATCTATTTATAGAATAGGGCTTAAGCCTCCTTTAATCTCCACCATCGGATCTAGGGATTTAATCTCCACCGTCGGATCTAGGGTTTTATCTCAATCGTCGGATCTAGGGTTTAATCCCAACCATCAGATCTAGGATTTCATCCCAACCTTCGGATCTAAGGTTTCATCCCAACCGTCAGATCTAGGGTTTTATCCCAACCGTCGGATCTAGGGATTTAATCCCAACCGTCGATTCTAGGATTTCATACCGGATCTAGGGATTTAATCCCAACCGTTGGTTCTAGGGTTTCATCCAACCATCGGATCTAGGGATTTAATCCCAACCGTTGGTTCTAGGTTTTGTTTTACATTCTTGGATCTAGACTTCACAAGGATTATATTAGGCTACGATAGGGACCATAAGGAGGAGTTGGGTCTTGGCCACCCGATGGATCGAACCACACAAACTTGATCCATCAATGATGTTCCATTCCACTAGAGGATCATCATTGAACTACCTCACCAACCCCATAAATTAATATGGGCTCCATATATTATTTGTACATTAATCTCCCGTGTTTAAGATATCGAATGTCAGTCGATTAATTGATTCTGACCATCGATTAATTAACATCTAATTCCTCGAGTAGTACCACTCCAGCCTTATCATCATGTTGACTAAGTCAACCAGGTGAGTTTACATGATGAACTTATGAGCTCCTCAAGGGGACATCATCAACCTAATATATAGGACACGGTTTCCTCCTATAATCAACGGCACACCATGTAAATAATATTATTTCCCAACTTACCGGGCATATTGATTTAATCCATCTAAATCTCACCCACTGGTAAATCAAAGAAATAAACACTAAGTACATGTGCCCGTTATTATATCGGGATTAAGAGCATGTACAACATAATATCCGAGGTCCGATTCAATTATGTAGTCAGTACTAAATTGAATCATCTCTATGTCGGTGCTACTCAATACACCTAAGTGTACTAGTGTAACTCTATGTTCAAGATAAAACAATAACAAGCTACACTACAACCATGCCAATGGTTTGTCCAAAACCATCTTGGTTGTGAGCCTCTACTTATATTTTACAAGGTACTGATAACATGATCTTCTGTGCCACACCAAGCACCATGTTATCTACAATGTAAAATATTAGACAATATGCAAATAATGATCATGTGATTCTTATTTCAAAATAAAATGTTCATACAAAAAGAGCTAGGCTTTCAGTATACATTCCAACAATCTCCCACTTATACTAAAAGACTATGCCGTCATCACTCTGCCATACATCTGATCCCCATGTCCTCCACATGCCTATCAAACGCTTTCGCTGGAAGGGCCTTAGTGAATGGATCCGCCAGGTTATCCTTTGATGCAATCTTGGCGACAGCAACTTCTCCTCGCTTTACGATCTCTCGTATGAGGTGGTACTTGCGCTCTATGTGTTTACTCGCCTTATGGGCTCGTGGTTCCTTCGAGTTTGCAACTGCACCACTGTTATCACAATAAATTGTGATAGTTCTGGGCAAACCAGAAATCACATCCAAGTCCATCAAGAAGTTCCTGAGCCATATAGCTTCCTTGGCTGCCTCAGAGGCTGCCACATACTCAACTTCCATGGTAGAGTCCGCCACGCATTTCTGCTTGACACTCCTCCATGCTATGGCTCCACCTCCAAAAGTAAACACAAACCCCGAGGTAGACTTACTCTTGTCCCTATCTGATTGGAAATCCAACTGTGTAACCCATGTGGACTAATTGATCCGCCTTGAAACCAAAGATATAATCCCTAGTCCTTCTCGTGTACTTCAATATATGCTTTACCGCACCCAATGTCCTCATTCAGATTACTCGATATTCGCTAACCATGCCCACGGCAAAGCAGATATCCGATCTCGTACATAGCATAGCATACATAAGGGTTCCTACTGCCGAAGCATAAGGAACCGCCTTCATATCCTCTATCTCCTTTGATGTTTTGGGACACATCTCTTTAGATAAAGGAACTCCATGCCTGAAAGGTAGGAAACCTTTCTTGGAGTTCTGCATGCTAAAATGAGCAAGGATAGTGTCAATGTATGAAGTTTGAGATAAGCACAACATCCTTTTCTTGCGATCCCTTATAACTTTGATCCCAAGGATGTGTCCTACTTCTCCCAAGTCCTTCATATCAAACTGTTTGGACAACCATACCCTTACGTCTGATAACACTTTGATATTGTTGCCAACTAACAAAATGTCATCTACGTATAGTACAAGAAACACCACTACGTTTCCGTCACATCTCTTGTATACACAAGGCTCATCCGGACTTTGAATAAATCCATATGACTGGATTACCTCTTCAAAGCGGATGTTCCAAGATCTAGAAGCTTGCTTCAATCCATAAATGGACCGATTAAGCTTACATACAAGATGCTCTTTGCCTTTAGCAATGAATCCCTCTGGTTGCCGCATATAGATGTTTCCCTCAAGACTTCCGTTAAGGAAAGCTGTCTTGACATCCATCTGCCAAATCTCATAATCCATATGAGCAGCTATAGATAAGAGAATCCGGATAGACTTAAGCATAGCTACCGGCGAAAAGGTCTCCTCATAATCGATACCCTTTTTCTGAGTATACCCTTTCGTAACAAGCCAAGCTTTGAAGGTTTCAACCTTCCCGTATACTCCTCTCTTTCTCTTGTAGATCCACTTGCATCCAATGGTTTTTATACCATCGGGTGGATCTACTAGCTCCCAGACCTGATTAGAATCCATAGATTCTATCTCTGAATTCATCGCTCTTTGCCAAGATACGCATCTCTATCTTGGATTGCCTCGTCATATGTCCAGGATCAGTTCATGTTCACTGTGACTAAGTCCAAGACTCTCCCAAAAACATGAATCTCTCTGGGTTGTCTAACAACCCTCCCACTACGATGAGGTGCCTCTATGTATGCTCAGTGACACGCTGCATGCTGACTTGTGGTGTCTCCTCTTGTACTGTGGTAATCAAGCCTGGACTTCGCCATCTCCTCAAGAACAATCCTACTCGTGGGCTTGTGGTTCATCACATAGTCCTCCTCTAGAAATCTGGCATTCGTACTCACGATCACCTTCTGATCTCTAGGACTATAGAATAAACCACCCTTCATTCCCTTAGGGTAGCCAACAAACAAGCGCACTGCACGAGATTCCAACTTACCAAGATCTCCTTCAAAGACATGTGCCGGACTACCCCAACCGAATATGTCTTAGACTAGGCTTTCGCCACCCACAACTCGTGGAGAGAGGGTAATCGACTTAGATGGAACCAAGTTCGTAATGTGTGCTTTGTTTCCAGAGCAAACCCCGCAATGAATCAGTAACTTAGAATAACTCATCATAGATCCGACCATCTCCATAAGAGTCCTATTCCTTCGCCTCCGCTACACCATTCTACTGGGTGTGCCAAAGTGCAATTGGGATTGAATCCACCGATAAGTAACTCCTAAACTCTCCCAAGAGGTACTCGCCACCACGATCAGATCGTAATGTCTTGATACTTTTACCTTGACGGTTCTCCACATCAGCCTTGAATTCTTTGAACTTGTCAAAGCATTCAGACTTGCGGCGCATCAAGTAAATGTATCCATACCTTGAATAATCGTCTATAAATGAGACGAAGTATTCAAAGCCACCTCTTGCCTGGATAGACATAGGACCGTACAAATCAGAATGAACCAATTCTAACACATCTTTGGCTCTATACCCTTTGGCCTTAAAAGGCCTCTTGGTCATTTTACCTTCCAAGCAAGATTCGCAGGTTGGGAGATCCTCCACCACTAATGAACCCAAAGGTCCATCAGCTATCAACCTTTGAATTCTACTTAGGTTAATATGACCAAGCCTTAGATGCTAAAGATATGTTTGGTTCATTTGCGAAGGTTCTTTTCTCTTATTAGATTTAGAAGATGAGTTATTTACTTCTATTTGCATCGTGGGAGTTTTTGGTTCAATAGTATATAAATTGCCAACCAATGTACCAGAACAGATAATCTCCCTATTCCTTTTTATAACCACCTTGTCATTAAAAGAAACATAATATCCATCAAAAAACAATTTAGAAACTGAAATTAAATTCTTTCTAAAAGTAGGTACATAAAGACAATTTCTCAAAACCAAAAATTTATTCCTATCAAAAGATAAATAAACGTCTCCCACTGTAATAGCTGCCACCTTTGAAGCATTGCCCATGAAGACGGTAATCTCTCCCTCAGCTAGTCGTCGGGTTTCCTGGAACCCCTACAAAGTATTGCGGACATGATCGCTGGCTCTCAGATCTACACACCGTAATCGTAGATAACACCGCTAAACATGTTTCCAACTAAACAAGAAGATATACCTTTGTTCTTTCGGCGAGATACCGCTTTCCAATGTCCACCTTGCAAGTGAAGCACTTGCCTTCGGCTTCTTCACTCCGCTCGAGGTCCTGCCACCTTCTTCGCTCCACCTTGCTTCTTCTTCTTCTTACCTTTCGGTTTAGAGGAAGAAACCTTCTCGAGCGACCATGGCTTGAGCACTCGACGAAAAATCCCCTCCGCCACTGGAGTTCGCCGAAGCTCCGCCAACGAATACAACCTTTTTTCATGTTGTAGTTGAGGCGAATCGCCAAAACTTCTAGGCAGAGATCGAGAATGATATCGACCTGGGTTTCCCATCGATCTTAGCTCCTAGGACTTCCATCTCATTAAGATGAGCCATCATCTTGAGAACATGATCCCTAACGGGTGTTCCTCGATCATGGAGGTCGCCATCAAGTTTCTCATAGCCTCTCGCTTAGCCGCCTCTACTCGATGTCCTAAAAGTTCCTTGAGATTGAACATCATGTCATAAGCGCGTGGCTATGGCTCGATGTCGATGTTGCAAAGACATTCGACATAGATGCCAAAATGTAACACCGCCCATCTCATCCGCTTTAACCCATTTCTTATAATGTTCTTTCTCCTTTTCATCGAGTCATCGGAGGGCTTAGGAGGAGACCTCAAGAGTACAAATTTGTACTCCTCCGCAGCTTAGGACAATATCCGTGTTTCTTTTCCAATCAATGTTTGGACCAAGAAGTTTGTTTTCTTTTAAAAATCACAAAGAAGTGGGTTGAAAGCCATTTGAAAATCCTAAAAATCACAATGATCAAAATATTAGATTTTAAATATTATTGATTCCTCAAAACAATAAAATCCTGAAAACAACCAACACCTCAAAACACCGAGAATATCGCATGCCACGATAGTGTGGACGTATACGAATTCTACATTTGTAAGAGGAGGTTTTACCCATTAATTTTATTATCTTGTCAACCTTACTTTTTGACAAATAAAATTAATAGTTGGTTCCTCTTTAGCCCTACAAATAAAAGCAAGTGACTGATGGGGAGGATACTTTATTTGTATCTAAGTGTGCACCATTACACGATACTAAGAGAATTATTTCGGATTATGTGCCTTACCGATGGGGAAGTACACACGCTCCTAAATAATTTCCTATAACCATTATTTGACCTAGTGATCCGCAAACAAACCCATCCGATGGGGAGGAAGGCACTCAAAGCCACCGCGCAAGTTTGTTGCATCACACGTCAAATTGTAATGGAGGTCATGAATTAATTAAAATATCCCTCTCCCACTTAGTAAATTGCAATCGAGGAATTTTAAACATACACAACATGCATATAAAACAAATAAGCAATAAATATGGAAAAAACAGAATTTTTCCAACTATTATGGCATTGTCCTCCAATATGCATCCCGTCGTGTCGCCACCTCGTCCGCTCCATCTTTTCCCTGCACAAGTCACCAAAGAGTTCCGAGCGAGATAAATCATTTTATTTACATCCATCGATCCTATACTCCACGAAGGAGTGTACAAATAGTCTAGATCGAAGTAAACTAAAATGATCGGCTAAACAATGCCGTATTTAATTATAAAATTAAATACTAATCTAGCCTCACAACCCCGAGGATTCAAATAATAAATTTTTACACACATCCATTCACATACACACACATGGCCATAATAGTCGGATCTTATGCCGCAACCAAAGAGTTAAACTACGATATCCTACTATTATCCGCACATATAATATATGAAAAATCATAAAAATTCAATCCTAAACACACAAAACCGGAAACCGATGGCTCTGATACCAATTGAAGGGAGTTGCTTCGGAGGCTCATTGGCTCCCATGTCCCCGGATTAAAATTTTCACTAATGAAAGAATTAATCCGGATGGGATGAGCTTCCTTAGCACAACCTATTCGTCGTCGTGCTAACAACTTGAGTGGTCGCTTGTACAAACTAGTTGTTCAAGCAACACTACTCTTCTAGTTGGTTAGCCGCGGTAGATACGACGGATGGATCGCCGTTTTTTGTGTTTTTATTCGGGGTCCTTGATTTTACAATATATATTAAAACACACACATGCATAATCAAAATATTAAAGAACATATTCAGATCTATAAATAAAGTTAAATTAACTTTATACCTTACGATCTTCTATCGTATGTCCTATCCTTCTCGTGGACGACGTGTGGACGAAGTTCCTCCACGAGTAGAAGCCTTCTAGATCGCTTTCTTCTCTACCTTGTCCGCTGCGAACAAAGAGAAGAAACACAAATACCTTTCCTATCTAGAACCGGCCACCAAATTATGGAGCTTGGTGCAACCACGCCAAAGGAACGATTGGATGATTCGCCGCCAACTTCAAGAAGTGTTGCCGCCACTATGGAGAATAGGAGGAGGAAAGAGCCGCCACCAATGGAAGGAGAACCGCCGCCAAGGAAGAAGGGAAAGACCTCTAGGATGGGCGCCACCAAGTGTTGATGGAGGAGGATGGGCGCCGCAATCAACTTGAAGGAAGGAGGTTGCGCCACTTCTTTTCTCCAAAACCCTAGCCGCCTAATGAACCCTAGCCCACTTGAGGATGAGCCAAACCCTAACTCCAATTTCTTGATTCATCTTGCCGCCCAACCCTAGCCATCTATTTATAGAATAGGCTTAAGCCTCCTTTAATCTCCACCGTCGATCTAGGGATTTAATCTCCACCGTGATCTAGGTTTTTATCCCAATGGTCGGATCTAGGGTTTAATCCCAACCATCGGATCTAGGATTTCATCCCAACCTTCGGATCTAAGGTTTCATCCCAACCGTCGGATCTAGGGTTTTATCCCAACCGTCGGATCTAGGGATTTAATCCCAACCGTCGATTCTAGGATTTCATCCTAACCATCGGATCTAGGGATTTAATCCCAACCGTTGGTTCTAGGGTTTCATCCAACCATCGGATCGAGGGATTTAATCCCAACCGTTGGTTCTAGGTTTTGTTTTACATTCTTGGATCTAGACTTCACAAGGATTATATTAGGCTACGATAGGGACCATAAGGATGAGTTGGGTCTTGGCCACCCGATGGATCGGAACCACACAAACTTGATCCATCAATGATGTTCCATTCCACTAGAGGATCATCATTGAACTACCTCACCAACCCCCATAAATCAATATGGGCTCCATATATTATTTGTACATTAATCTCCCTGTTTAAGATATCGACGTCCGCCAATTAATTGATTTATGACCATCAATTAATTAACATCTAATTCCTCGAGTAGTACCACTCAACCTTATCATCATGTTGACTAAGTCAACCAAATGGTTTACATGATGAACCTTATGAGCTCCTCAAGGGGACATCATCAACCTAATATATAGGACACGGTTTCCTCCTATAATCAACGGCACACCATGTAAATAATATTATTTCCCAACTTACCGGGCATATTGATTTAATCCATCTAAATCTCACCAACTGGTAAATCAAAGAAATAAACACTAAGTACATGTGCCCGTTATTATATCGGGATTAAGAGCATGTACAACATAATATCCGAGGTCCGATTCAATTATGTAGTCAGTACTAAATTGAATCACCTCTATGTCGGTCCTACTCAATACACCTAAGTGTACTAGTGTAACTCTATGTTCAAGATAAAACAATACTAAGCTACACTACAACCATGCCAATGGTTTGTTCAAAACCATCTTGGTTGTGAGCCTCTACTTATATTTTACAAGGTACTGATAACATGATCTTCTGTGCCACACCAAGCACCATGTTATCTACAATGTAAAATATTAGACAATATGCAAATAATGATCATGTGATTCTTATTTCAAAATAAAATGTTCATACAAAAAGAGCTAGGCTTTCAGTATACATTCCAACAGAAAAATGTTTGAAAAATATTTTACCCATAAAATAGTGAAATTGACACAAAGTTCAAAAGTGAAGAAAAACTTCAACGTTTGAGCCTACTTTGTATCAACTTCATCAATGGTGATTGCTATCAAAAGATAGACTTCACCAAGGTTTTATAAAATGATTTTAAAATATTTTTGAAACCTTATATTGGATCATGTTCTTTGGGCTTAATGTACATGACTTGAACATAAGCTTTCCCAATGATCCACCACTAATATAAGATGAGTTTGAGTTCATCTAGATGCAAAAACTATGCACCTTGAACTTAACTCATATCCTAGCATCTCACATGTATCTAGGGTGTATAAAACAAACACAAGTCAATGTGATTGTGAGATGTGGGTTTTGTTCATCCTAATCTAGGGTTTCATGCATTTTTCTAAGGCAACACTACTTGATTCCCTTATACATGGGACTTCAAGTCATGTCATATGTCCTTAACTCAATTTGATTTTAATGCATGAATGATCATGGCATAAATGATAACATAAATAAACATGGCCAATGATCATGATGTCATGACATAAAATGGAGTCAAAGCATACATGACATTTAACCTTAATCCTAAGCATGATCATGACATATTAAATGATTAAAAGTAGATATGATGTCATGACATGGTATATGACAATCATAGCATGGAAAATAAAATTTATAGGTATAATAATACCTAAATATTAATATTTGTTGTTATTTGTTATTATTAAACTCATTTTGCCACATTATCAATTATTCCCAAAGTGTGCCAAAAACCCAATATGACACACCTCAACCTCTAAACCTAATTTGTGCCAATTTGATTGATTTTTCATAATCCCAAAACTATATTGGAACATCCTAAAATATTTTAGGATTTAAATTCAACCCTATTTCCAAGGTATCCATAACCTTGAAAATATCCTAAAGTGCCACCTTTACCATGGTTAGGTTAACTACCTATCCATTCAAGGTTGGCACACCTAAACCCATCTAACATGAATCGATCACGCTTTTAGGAACCCAAAACCTATTTGAGCTCCTTGGGTTAATTAGGTATTCCTTAGGGATAACCTCCCTAGATACCCTCCTAATGACCCTCCTAGGCTTAGAAGCCTTGGTCATTTGGGTCTTGCCTAGGTTAACTCTAGGGGTGACTCCCCTTGTAACCTTCTTAGTGGCTTGCCTAGGTTTCCTTGAAACCCTAGCCATTAGGCACACACCTTGGTTACCCTTAGGGATGACTTCCCTAGTAACCTTGGTTTTTCTAGAACTAGTTTGAGTTCCATAATCAAATGGAACATTGTGGTGGGTCTTTTTGGGCATAGGCTTGCCCTTTGATGGTTCTTGTTTCCTAGACCTTCGACTTTAACTCTTAGACCTAGATTTTTGATCACTTGACCCTATAATTGAATTTTGCATCTTTGCAAGGGTTTTTCTTTCAAGTTTTTCAAGCCTTGACCTCAAGGCTTGATTTTCTAACTCTAATTGTCCAATTTTTGATCTTTCATCTATTCTTTGGACATGAGGCTTCCTAGGCATGTGTCTATGGTTCTTTGGTTTAAAACCTAGATGGTCTTCAATCTTCCTAATGCTTGTCTTAGGTAAAATATTTTTAGGGATATTAGTCCCAAATTTCTCCTTAGTTGTAATGTTGACATTCTTAGCCCCTAAACAATAAAACCTATTTCTAGCATGCTCTTTTTCAAGTTGTAATGTTGACATTCATACTCCTAACATGCTTTTTCCTATTAATTAAGGAAGGAGAAAAATTAGAAGTTACCTTAGGGTTTGCCTTAGAGGCTCCCCCTACATGTGTAGCTCCCTTTTGAGTCTTCTTCTCCTCCTTTGGGCATTGACTCTGGTAATGACCCGGTTGTCGACATTTGAAGCAAATCACTTGCTCCTTGCTTTTGATTGTTGGGGGACCGATATCCTTGACCTTTGGCACCGGTGGAGACTTCTTGACCTTCTTAGGACACTTACTCTTGTAGTGTCCATTTTCCCTACACTCAAAGCAAATTATATGATTTTTACTATTTATTGAAATGCTTGAGTTACCTAGGGTAGTGATCGGTGCCGGAGTTAGTTCTTCTTCATCTCTCCCGGATGTTGAGGCTACCTTTTGATCCGGCATGGAAGGTGATCTAACTTCCTCCTCATCAATCCTAGAGATGGAGGCTTCTTCCAATTCCACCTTCTCTTCCACCGATCCAGAAGTTGACTCCTCTTCAACCTCCGAATCCTCACTTTCTTGTGAGGATGATGAAGCTTCTACTTCATGCTCTCTTTCTACTTGAGCCATGGATGGTTCTTCATGGAGCTTAGCCAATTCACTCCAAAATTCCTTTGCATCCTTGTATTCACCCAACTTGGACACAACATTGTTAGGTATCAATTCAACCAAAAATTTTATTACCTTTTGATTTTTGTCGAACTCTTGGAGTTGTTCCTCGGTCCATTTCTTCATCTCGAGGAATTCTCCTTTTGACCCTCTTGGAAATGCAAACCCTTCCATCAAGGCGGACTAATCTTCGAAGTCCTTCATCATAATGAATTCTTCGATTCGTGCCCTCCATTGCCTAAACCCTTCTTGTCCATTGAAGGTGTATGTGATCGGAGTGTTGATATCCCATCCTAGTTGTTCTTCAAAATTCATCTTGTTCCTCTAGCGGTGCTCTTATGGTTGTTAATCCAAATGAAGAGCGACCTCGCTCTGATACCAATTGTAGGGACCTTCAGTGACCGCTAGGAGGAGGGGGGTTGAATAGTGCGTATGATGTAGATGGAGGAAATCTTTCACGATCTCGTGCTTGCTACAAATTGATTAGTACGCAGCAGAAATAATAAAGCAATAATGAAATACAAACACGCAAACACAATAATATAACGTGGTTTGGAACCGAATGGTTCCTACTCCACGGATCGAGCTCAAACGAGCTCTAGTGATGTGACCACACACAACTAATGCAATAAACTCCTTCTCGGAACAATCCGGAGGTGGAGAAACCTCTTATAATTGTTTAAAACAATAAACAAATAGATACAAGCAAATACCAATATGAAATACACTACAAGTAAAGGAAAAACACTTTACAATTGTTCTTTTGATTGCTTGATCTTTGGTTGCTTAAATTGCACTTAGAGACCCTAATTTGCAGCAGAAAATTGCCCCAAAGACGTCCAAGAACCGGTGGTGAATCCTCCCTCCACAAGCTCCCTTTAAAGCTGCTCCTTGGGCTAGATTTTGCCTAGCAGTCGACTGATTGGGACCATCAGTCGACTGCCCTTGTAGTCGTTGTCTCACAACGACATGAAACACGTCGGATAAGTCTAATGGATACACCATCAGTCGACTGATCATACCCATCAGTCGACTGATGGCTCAATCAGTCGAGTGCTCGGGCTAATCACTCGACTGAAGAGCCTACTATGCTCGACTTCCCGACCAGCAGTCGACTAATCTCTAGATCAGTTGACTGATTAGGCCATCAATCGACTGCCTAATGCTGGCAGTCGACTACTAGGCCAATTTTGTTAGTTATAGCCCTAAGAACCAATCATGTGATGGTTGAATAGGGAACATTTTGTATCATATTCTATAAAGGCAAAGGATTGGTTATTATATTTAAGTCTTGCTTGTGCCAGCTAAATTAAATATAGTAATGCCCTAGAAAAGTAGGTTCTTATCTACAGCACATCAATTGGCAGAATTGATTATGAGAGGCTGTAGAGAACACTTTCTAAATGTTCCTAGTCAAGTATTAATATGAAAGGGCAATATTAATACATAAAGACTAGCATGTAGGTCAATTGATGACTTGATCTCACAAGTCATGGATATATGATATCAAGTTGACACATGGGTATATATTAGAGAATATATACTGAACTGACCCGCCATGAGAAAGTTTCATGGATCGTTATATGAGTGTCATAAACTTTCTCATGTGACTATTGGTATGAATAGTCCTCGCACTGAAGTCACTACGGTTCCCTACATAAGGAGTTATGTACTTTGGTATCACAAACGCGTCACCCGTAATGGTGGACCATAAAGGCGACATCGGGTATATAACAAATTATGCGGAGGGATGTGAGTGATGTAGATGGGATCTATCCCTCTCATATGACGAGAGTGATATCGGTGGGCCCCTTGATTGAGTAGAACTACTAAAACGCATGGCCATGCTCGAATGAGTCAATATGAGATATTGAGCTCATTTGTTTGAGTTAGTTTACTCAGGGATCAAGAAACACATAGATTGATCGAGGATGACACGGTCTATGCCTCATTGATCAATCTGATATCAAGGATAGAAGGACACGGTCATATATTATAGTAGTCACGGAAAGGTTAGTCGGATCTTGACTTATCTCATAACTTGGGTAGCAATGATGTATTGCTAGATGCCGCTCATTGCTTGTGTATCTAAAAGAGTTTAGGTCCACTGCCAACGTTATGAGAGCCTATAGGGTCACACACAAAGAGCATGATGATTAGAGGAATTAGAGTATTCTAGTTTGACTAGAATAATTTGGGAATAAGCTTAAGTACAAAATGGTTTTTGGACTTTAAGCTTAATGAGAATTTTAGCTAATTGATTTAATGAGATTAATTCAATATGTTAGCTCATTGATTTAATAAGATTAATTCAATATGATAACATAAGCTTAATTGAATTAATAAGATTAATTCAATATGATAACATAAGCTTAATTGAATTAATAAGATTAATTCAATATGATAACATAAGCTTAATTGAATTAATAAGATTAATTCAACATGCATGAATGCCACATAAGAATGCCACATAAGCATGCCACATAAGTATGCCACCTAAGCATCCACCTAAGCTAGATAAGGTGGAAGGAAACAAAATGGTTTTGTCTCCTTAAGTGGCCGGCCAAACAAGGAAGCCAAATCCTTTTTGAGTGTGTCTCAATGCAATGGATTGCATTGAATGTGAAGGAGGTGGAAGGGTTTTTCCAACCCTATAAAAGGCTCCATGGAGTGGCCGGCCAAAGTAGAATTTTTGGTGGAGTGTGGTTGTTGGGAGCTTGAGGCTTGGAGAGAGCTTGAGAGCTTATTGTTGTGTGGCTTTTGTGAGTGTAGCAAGAAGAGTAGTCTTCTTCTTCCCTTCTCTTTTTCACTAGCATCCACTACTTTAGGGACTTCTCTAGCAAGAAGTAAAGGAGAGCTCTCTAGTTTTTCTTTTGTGAGACAAGAGCTTGCTCGTGTGGATACATATAGAGGCACGGACACTTGAACGTGCTAAAGATCCAACAAACAAAAGGAAGAAGCGGGATTAACAAGGGCACGCAACAAAGGTAATCCTCTCCTATAAGATAGGCTTGGTTTAGAGAAATTTATTTTATACGAGTTTGCTTTCGCATGGATCACTTGGAAGGGATCCTAATTTTTCCGTTGCGCATATGCCATTTGGCATAAAGAATTCCCTACAGTGGTATCAGAGCCACTTGCGAAAGATCGTATAAAATAGGTTTTCTCTATTTTATATGTGATATAGAAGTAGGATAAATTTTATTATGAGTTGATAATTGCATTAGCAATTGTCAAACATAATAAAATATCCAATGTCTTTTAAAAGTTAAAATGACATGGTGCATGGTTATGGCCTAGTCCCAAAAGGTTTGTGAATGTGTGTGTGTTGTAATTCTTAAATACGGCCTGCGTGTCGTGCCTTCCTCCTAAAATTCTTGTTGTAAAATTAGTTTTAGACTCGAATGTAACTCGAGTATTTCTCCTTTTGTAATGTACAAAACAAAGATGGAGGGTCCATTGGAAGATGAGGTTACAAGGAGGAAGTCAACACACAAGACAACCAAAAGGAAGCACTTAGGAGAAGATGCTATCCCTAGGTTGACCAATCAATCTTTTCATTGGCTTGAGAAGATTGTAGAATAAGGGCCATAACCATGACACGCTTAGTTTAATATGTATGTGATGCATGTTAGTTTATCTTGTATGTGATGCATGATTAGTTTATATGTGATGTATGCTAATATGTATATGATACATGTTTATTTCTTAATAAGTCAAAAACGATATGCCTACCAAAGCTTGGTACTCACTACTTCCTCGATCATTTGTTATTGGGTTTGCCAAAGCAAAGCAATGCATTTTATCTTGGAAGAGTGCGAGTGGACAATCGTGATGTCCCGCTATCAAACTTGGTTAAGACTTAATTAAGTTTTCTTAATTAGTTAAGAAAGTAGAGGCATATATTAGCTTTGAACATAAGTTTTAAAATTAGTTTTATGTGATTTCCGAACATCAGCTTTGTCTTAGAAGTGGTCGTTGCTCCGATATCCAAGAAGGCCCCTGTGCCTCGCCACAGCCTGGAAGATGGTTTAGGAATAAACACTAAACTAATCTAAAACTTAACCAAAGCTATTAAAGAGTTACATCAGATGTAATTGGCAAAAGATTGCCTACCTAATTATACTACGTCTTGGGCGATTAGCCAAAGCTAACTCAAGACGAATTATAATGTGGATCTTTATCCCATATAAATTTATAGCTAAATAGTAGCTATGAGAATTTAGTGGGAGCCTCATTTAATTAAAGGCCTAATTAAATGATTTAGGTATGATACTTAACTTTGCATTTTAATGTTGTAGATCACCATGACATCTAACACGACACACCCCCTCAACTTGCGATCTGTCCTTGAGAAGGACAAGCTTAATGGAGCGAACTTTCTTGACTGGTATAGGAACTTGAGGATTATCCTCAAACGCAAAACTATATGTCCTAGAGCATCTACCTGAAACACCCGCCCTACGCCACTCGTCAAAAGGATGCTTATAAGAAGCATCAAGATGACGCATTAGATGTGTCATGTCTTATGCTTGCCACCATGAACTCTGAGCTTCAGAAGCAACATGAGAACATGGATGCCTATGATATGGTTGAGCATTTGAAACAACTATATCAAGGACAAGCTAGGCACGAGCATTTTGAAGTATCTAAGGCTCTTTTTGCATGCAAGATGCAAGAAGGAACACCTGTAGGAACTCACGTACTCAAAATGATTGGGTACGTTGAGAACCTTGAAAGACTAGGTTTTCCACTAAGCCAAGAATTGGCAACCGATGTTATCCAGCAATCGTTGCCGGAAGCATATAATCAATTCGTCATGAATTATAACATGAATGAAATTGATAAACCTTTGCCTGAGATTCTCAGCATGTTAAGAACTGCTGAACCGAATCTCAAAAAGAAAGTTAGCAACGTACTAATGGTCAAGAAGGGCAAAGGTAAGCGCAAAGGCAAGGGTAAGACCCAAGCCAAAGGCAAGGCCAATTCATCCACTTCAAAGGGTAAAGGTAAAGTACCTAAGGAAGGGACCGCCTATCCATTGGTGAGATCGACACCGGAAGCGGAATCGCAAAGTCTACCTTGAGGAAGTAAAGAATAAAAGAAGTGGGACTTCCGCCTCGTATACACGTTATAGAAGTTAATCTATCTATTTCTTCTACATGGGTATTGATGTGCATCTCACATTTGTAATAATGTGCAGGGACTGAGAAATAGTAGACAAATGGCAAAAGGCGAAGTAGACCTACGAGTAGGCAATGGCGCAAAAGTTGCTGCTGTAGCTGTAGGAACATATTCTTTGCCTTTGCCCACTGGGCTTATCTTAGAACTAGAGGAGTGCTTATATGTACCTGCATTGACAAAGAATATAATTTCTGTATCTTGTTTAGACAAGAAAAACTTTTCTTTTATAATAAAGGACAAATGTTGTTCCATTTATTTGAATGAAATGTTCTATTGTAATGCACCACTTATGAATGGTCTCTATGTTCTAGATCTAGAAAACCCAATTTATAACGTAAATACCAAGCGGTTCAAATCGAATGATTCGAACCAAACATATCTCCTCGCATCGTCGCCTAGGTCACATAAATGAAAAACGCATATCCCAACTCCATAAAGATGGATTATTGGACTCATTTGATTTTGAATCATATGAGGTATGCGAATCTTGCCTTTTAGGAAAGATGACTAAAACTCCATTTAGTGGACATGGAGAGAGAGCGACTTGTTAGGACTCATACATACCGATGTATGTGGGCCTTTCAATGTCGGGCCGAGGAGGCTATAAGTACTTTATTACTTTCACGATGATATGAGTAGATTTGGCTACTTATATTTGATGAGACATAAGTCAATCCTTTGAAAAGTTCAAAGCATTCAAGAATGAAGTACAAAACCAACTTGGTAAGCGTGAGCTACTTCGATCGGATCGAGGTGGTGAATACCTTAGTCAAGAGTTTCGTGATCACTGGCCGAGTGTGGGATAATATCCCAACTCACTCCTGGAACACCACAATGGAATGGTGTATCCGAGAGGAGAAATCGTACTCTATTAGATATGGTACGATCAATGATGAGCCGATCGATCTACCTACTTCCTTTGGGGACTAGCTCTAGAGACACCGCTCACACTTAATCAATTAATCGCGTCCATCAAAAGCCGTAGAAAAGACACCATATACGATATGGACTAGGAAGAGTCCCAAAATGTCTTTTATAAAGATTTGGGGTTGTGAAGCTTATGTAAGACGTCAAGTCTCAGATAAACTAGGACCCAAATCAGATAAGTGTTATTTTGTCGGATATCCCAAGGAAACTAAGGGATATTACTTTTACAATCCCACACTTGGCAAGGTGTTTGTTGCCAGAAATGCTGTCTTTCTAGAAAGAGAATTTATTTCTAGAAAAACTAGTGGGAGTAAAATTCATCTTGAAGAAGTTCAAGATGACGATAACACTAAGGCTTCGATGGAAAATGAACAGGAACCACAAAGTGTTGTGGATGAGGAAATTGTTGCCCAAAGAGTTGTGGAACAAACACCTGTTCAAGTAGACCAACCTCTTCATAGATCTGATAGGATCCGCTGCCAACCCAGAGATATTCTTTTCTCTTGACAATGATGGTGATGTATTGCTTGTCGATCTTGACGAGCCTACATCCTATCAAGAAGCTATGATGAGCCAGAAATGGCTAGAGGCCATGAGATCCGAAATGGAATCCATGTACACTAACCAAGTATGGACCTTGGTTGATCCACCAAGGGGTAAAACCCATTGGGTGTAAGTGGGTCTTTAAAGTAAAGACCGACATGGATGGTAATAAGCATACCTATAAAGGTAGATTGGTGGCGAAGGATTCAAACAAATTCATGGTATTGACTATGATGAAACCTTTTCACCATGATGCTTAAATCCATTCGATCATACTTGCTATTGCAGACCTACCACGATTATGAGATCCGGCAGATGGATGTCAAAACCGCTCAATGGAAAGCTACCGAGGATGTGTACATGACATACCGAGGGTTTTGAAGATCCAAAGCATCCCGAAAGGTATGTAAACCGCAAAGGTCCATTTATGGACTAAAGCAAGCCTTCGAAGCTGGAATCTTCGATTCGATGATGCAATCAAAGAGTTTGGTTTCATCAAGAATGAAGATGAACCTTGTGTCTACAAGAGAAATAGTGGGAGCACAGTTGTATTTCTTGTCTTGTATGTAGATGACATACTTCTCATCGGAAATGATATTCCCTCACTCCAGTCTGTGAAGATGTGGTTAGGAAATTGTTTCTCGATGAAAGACTTAGGTGAAGCTGCCTATATTCTAGGCATCAAGATCTATAGAGATAGATCTAAAAGATTACTTGGCCTAAGTCAGAGTATATACATTGATAAAGTGCTAGATCGTTTTGCTATGCAAAATTCCAAGAAAGGATTTCTGCCTTTATCACATGGTGTGAGTCTTTCGAAGACTCAATGTCCCTCTTCTAAGGAGGAGAGAGATCGCATGGATAAGATCCCTTATGCGTCTGCCATAGGGTCTATCATGTACGCCATGCTTTGTACTCATCCTGACGTCTCGTATGCTTTGAGCATGACGAGTAGATACCAGTCGGATCCAGGTGAAAGTCACTGGATAGCAGTCAAAAATATTCTTAAATACTTACGAAGAACGAAAGAATATTTCCTGATATTTGGAGGCAATGAGGAGCTAGCTGTAAAGGGTTACAGTGATGCAAGCTTCCAAACAGACAAGGATGAATATAGATCGCAATCGGGGTACGTGTTTTGCCTGAATGGCGGAGCTGTGAGCTGGAAGAGTTCAAAGCAGGACACAGTTGCTGATTCTACAATGTGCCGAGTATATTGCTGATCCGATGCGAAAGGAGGTCATTTGGCTCCGTAAGTTCATCGCTGAACTTGGGGTAGTTCCTAGCATTGCAGATCCAATAGACCTCTATTGTGACAACAATGGGGCTATTGCAGTGCTAAGGAACCTCGATCACATCGCGGACCAAACACATATCGCGGGCGCTTCCATCTCATTCGAGAGATCATCGATAGAGGAGATGTGAGGATATGCAGAGTACGAAGCTAACATTGCAGATCCATTGACCAAGGCTTTGTGAGGAGGAAGCATGATGGTCACACTAGGTCACTAGGTATTAGATATCATAGTGATTGGTACTAGTGCTAGTGGGAGATTGTTAGTTATAGCCCTAAGAACCAATCATGTGATGGTTGAATAGGGAACATTTTGTATCATATTCTATAAAGGCAAAGGATTGGTTATTATATTTAAGTCTTGCTTGTGCCAGCTAAATTAAATATAGTAATGCCCTAGAAAAGTAGGTTCTTATCTACAGCACATCAATTGGCAGAATTGATTATGAGAGGCTGTAGAGAACACTTTCTAAATGTTCCGAGTCAAGTATTAATATGCAAGGGCAATATTAATACATAAAGACTAGCATGTAGGTCAATTGATGACTTGATCTCACAAGTCATGGATATATGATATCAAGTTGACACATGGGTATATATTAGAGAATATATACTGAACTGACCCGCCATGAGAAAGTTTCATGGATCGTTATATGAGTGTCATAAACTTTCTCATGTGACTATTGGTATGAATAGTCCTCAGACCTGAAGTCACTACGGTTCCCTACATAAGGAGTTATGTACTTTGGTATCGTCAATCGTCACCCGTAACAGGGTGGACCATAAAGGCGATTACTGGGTATATAACAAATTATGCGGAGGGATGTGAGTGATGTAGATGGGATCTATCCCTCTCATATGCCGAGAGTGAGATCGGTGGGCCCCTTGATTGAGTAGAACTACTAAAACGCATGGCCATGCTCGAATGAGTCAATATGAGATATTGAGCTCATTTGTTTGAGTTAGTTTACTCAGGGATCAAGAAACACATAGATTGATCGAGGATGACACGGTCTATGCCTCATTGATCAATCTGATATCAAGGATAGAAGGACACGGTCATATATTATAGTAGTCACGGAAAGGTTAGTCGGATCTTGACTTATCTCATAACTTGGGTAGCAATGATGTATTGCTAGATGCCGCTCATTGCTTGTGTATCTAAAAGAGATTAGGTCCACTGCCAACGTTATGAGAGCCTATAGGGTCACACACAAAGAGCATGATGATTAGAGGAATTAGAGTATTCTAGTTTGACTAGAATAATTTGGGAATAAGCTTAAGTACAAAATGGTTTTTGGACTTTAAGCTTAATGAGAATTTTAGCTAATTGATTTAATGAGATTAATTCAATATGTTAGCTCATTGATTTAATAAGATTAATTCAATATGATAACATAAGCTTAATTGAATTAATAAGATTAATTCAATATGATAACATAAGCTTAATTGAATTAATAAGATTAATTCAATATGATAACATAAGCTTAATTGAATTAATAAGATTAATTCAACATGCATGAATGCCACATAAGAATGCCACATAAGCATGCCACATAAGTATGCCACCTAAGCATCCACCTAAGCTAGATAAGGTGGAAGGAAACAAAATGGTTTTGTCTCCTTAAGTGGACGGCCAAACAAGGAAGCCAAATCCTTTTTGAGTGTGTCTCAATGCAATGGATTGCATTGAATGTGAAGGAGGTGGAAGGGTTTTTCCAACCCTATAAAAGGCTCCATGGAGTGGCCGGCCAAAGTAGAATTTTTGGTGGAGTGTGGTTGTTGGGAGCTTGAGGCTTGGAGAGAGCTTGAGAGCTTATTGTTGTGTGGCTTTTGTGAGTGTAGCAAGAAGAGTAGTCTTCTTCTTCCCTTCTCTTTTTCCCTAGCTTCCTCTCCTTTAGGGACTTCTCTAGCAAGAAGTAAAGGAGAGCTCCTCTAGTTTTCTTTTGTGAGACAAGAGCTTGCTCGTGTGGATACATATAAAGGCACGGACACTTGAACGTGCTAAAGATCCAACAAACAAAAGGAAGAAGCGGGATTAACAAGGGCACGCAACAAAGGTAATCCTCTCCTATAAGATAGGCTTGGTTTAGAGAAATTTATTTTATACGAGTTTGCTTTCGCATGGATCACTTGGAAGGGATCCTAATTTTTCCGTTGCGCATATGCCATTTGGCATAAAGAATTCCCTACAAATTTTCCATAGTCAAAACCTAGTTGACTCCCATCAGTCGACTGACCATAGTCCTAGTCGACTGATAACCTCAAACATAAGGTTTTAACCCAAGTATGGTGCCCCCATACTTGCTAGACCACCAGTAGCCTAGACCTAAGTCTTCTAGCCACCTCCGTCAGCCTCGCACCTATCGGATCCTTCCGAGTCATCCATGACTTGTTCATCCATACGCTAGCCTTCAGGTGCTTCCATCGGCTATTGTCATGCTAACGGTGTATACACTGCCAAGGCACATTGGACTTACGCTGCCAAGACTCCTGCTTGGACTTTACGCCGCAAACCATTGGACTTATGCTGCCAAGACTCCCGTTTGGACTTTACACTGCCAATATCAAACCCCTTGGACTTTCCAAATGCCAAGACTCAAGCTTGGACTTTCTCTTGCCAACCCATGTTGGACTTTCCATGCCAAGACCCATGCTTGGACTTTTCCTTGACAAGACCCATGCTTGGACTTTACATGCCAAGTACTCAAGACTTGATACAATCACATTGTCATATGTTTTTGTCGATCATCAAAACATCGCTCGAGTCAAACTCGTGTCTAGTCAATCGTGACCTGGGCCAATTGCACCAACACTAAACTCATTTCAAATTCTTGTCCCATTAGGTTTATAAATTCCTTTAAAAAAATTTGAATTTGTTGATCCAAAGACTATATCATCTACATATATTTGAGCAATAAAAATATCATTGTTCAAGGTTTTTACGAAAAGTGTGTCGGTTGTATGCTTCGGAGGCTCATTGGCTCCCATGTCCCCGGATTAAAATTTTCACTAATGAAAGAATTAATCTGGATGGGATGAGCTTCCTTAGCACGACCATTTCATCGTCGTGCTAACAAATTAAGTGGTCGCTTGAACAAACTAGTTGTTCAAGCAACACAACTCTTCTAGTTGGTTAGCCGCGGAAGAGATGACGGACGGATCGCCGATTTTTGTGTTTGTCTTCGGGGTCCATGATTATATAATATATATTCATACACACACATGCATAATCAAAACACATAAGAACATGATCAGATCTGTACATAAAGTTAAAATAACTTTATACCTTACGATCTTCTACTGTATGTCTTATCCTTCTCGTGGACGACGTGTGGACGAAGATCCTCCACGAGTAGAAGCCTTCTAGATCACTTTCTTCTCTACCTTGTCCGTTGCGAACAAAGAGAAGAAACCACAAATACCTTCCTATCTAGAACCGACCACCAAATTATGGAACTTGGTGTAACCGCCGGCCAAGGAACTATTGGATGATGCGCCGGCCAACTTCAAGGAGTGTTGCCGCCGGCCACTTTGGAGAATGGGGAGGAGGAAGAGAACCGGCCACCAATGGGAGGAGAACCGCCGGCCAAGGAAGAAGGTAGAGGACTCTATAATGGGCGCTGGCCAAGGAATGATAGAGGAGGATGGGCGCCGGCAATCAACTTCAAAGAAGAAGCTTGCCGCCCAAGCTTTGCTCCAAAACCCTAGCCGCCCAATGAACCCTAGCTGCCCACTTGTGGATGAACCAAACCCTAACTCCAATTCCTTGATCCTTCTCGCCGCCCAACCCTAAGCATCTATTTATAGAATAGGGCTTAAGCCTCCTTTAATCTCCACCGTCGGATCTAGGGATTTAATCTCCACCGTCGGATCTAGGGTTTTATCCCAACCGTCGGATCTAGGATTTAATCCCAACCGTCGGATCTAGGATTTCATCCCAACTGTCGGATCTAAGGTTTCATCCCAACCGTCGGATCTAGGGTTTTATCCCAACCGTCGGATCTAGGGATTTAATCCCAACCGTCGATTCTAGGATTTCATCCTAACCATCGGATCTAGGGATTTAATCCCAACTGTTGGTTCTAGGGTTTCATCCAACCATCGGATCTAGGGATTTAATCCCAACCGTTGGTTCTAGGTTTTGTTTTACATTCTTGGATCTAGACTTCACAAGGATTATTTTAGGCTACAATAGGGACCATAAGGAGGAGTTGGGTCTTGGCCACCCGATGGATCGGAACCACACAAACTTGATCCATCAATGATGTTCCATTCCACTAGAGGATCATCATTAAACTACCGCACCAACCCCCATAAATTAATATGGGCTCCATTTATTATTTGTACATTAATCTCCCCGTGTTTAAGATATCGAATGTCCGTCAATTAATTGATTTACTGACCATCAATTAATTAACATCTAATTCCTCGAGTAGTACCACTCAACCTTATCATCATGTTGACTAAGTCAACCAGCTGAGTTTACATGATGAACCTTATGAGCTCCTCAAGGGGACATCATCAACCTAATATATAGGACACGGTTTCCTCCTATAATCAACGGCACACCATGTAAATAATATTATTTCCCAACTTAAGCATATTGATTTAATCCATCTAAATCTCACCCACTGGTAAATCAAAGAAATAAATACTAAGTACATGTGCCCGTTATTATATCGGGATTAAGAGCATGTACAACATAATATCCGAGGTCCGATTCAATTATGTAGTCAGTACTAAATTGAATCACCTCTATGTCGGTCCTACTCAATACACCTAAGTGTACTAGTGTAACTCTATGTCCAAGATAAAACAATACCAAGCTACACTACAACCATGCCAATGGTTTGTCCAAAACCATCTTGGTTGTGAGCCTTTACTTATATTTTACAAGGTACTGATAACATGATCTTCTGTGCCACACCAAGCACCATTTTATCTACAATGTAAAATATTAGACAATATGCACACATATATAATGAATATATAAAATGCAAATAATGATCATGTGATTCTTATTTCAAAATAAAATGTTCATACAAAAAGAGCTAGGCTTTCAGTATACATTCCAACAATCTCCCACTTATACTAAAAGACTATGCTGTCATCACTCTGCCATACATCTGATCCCCATGTCCTCCACATGCCTATCAAATGCTTTCGCTGGAAGGGCCTTAGCGAATGGATCTACCAGGTTATCCTCTGATTTAATCTTGGCAACAACAACTTCTCCTCGCTTTACAATCTCTCGTATGAGGTGGTACTTGCGCTCTATGTGTTTACTCGCCTTATGGGCTCGTGGTTCCTTCGAGTTTGTAACTGCACCACTGTTATCACAATAAATTGTGATAGTTCTGGGCAAACCAGGAATCACATCCAAGTCCTTCAAGAAGTTCCTGAGCCATACAGCTTCCTTAGCTGCCTCAGAGGCTGCCACATACTCAGCTTCCATGGTAGAGTCCGCCACACATTTCTGCTTGACACTCCTCCATACTATGGCTCCACCTCCAAAAGTAAACACAAACCCCCGAGGTAGACTTACTCTTGTCCCTATCTGATTGGAAATCCGAATCCGTGTAACCCACAGGGACTAATTGATCTGCCCGGTAAACCAGCATATAATCTCTAGTCCTTCTCAGGTACTTCAATATATGCTTTACTGCAGTCCAATGTCCCTGTCCAGGATTACTCTGATATCTGCTAACCATGCCCATGGCAAAGCAGATATCCAGTCTCGTACATAGCATAACATACATAAGGCTTCCTACTGCCGAAGCATAAGGAACCGCCTTCATGTCCTCTATCTCCTTTGATGTTTTGGGACACATCTCTTTAGATAAAGGAACTCCATGCCTAAAAGGTAGAAAACCTTTCTTGGAGTTCTGCATGCTAAAACGAGCAAGGATAGTGTCAATGTATGAAGCTTGAGATAAGCACAACATCCTTTTCTTGCGATCCCTTATAACTTTGATCCCAAGGATGTGTCCCACTTCTCCCAAGTCCTTCATGTCAAACTTTTTGGACAACCATACCCTTACGTCTGATAACACTTTGATATTGTTACCAACTAACAAAATGTCATCTATGTATAGTACAAGAAACACCACTACGTTTCCGTCACATCTCTTGTATACACAAGGCTCATCCCGACTTTGAATAAATCCATATGATTGGATTACCTCATCAAAGTGGATTTCCAAGATCTAGAAGCTTGCTTCAATCCATAAATGGGCCGATTAAGCTTACATACAAGATGCTCTTTGCCTTTAGCAAAGAATCCCTCTGGTTGTCGCATATAGATGTTCTCCTCAAGACTTCCGTTAAGGAAAGCTGTCTTGACATCCATCTGCCATATCTCATAATCCATATGAGCTGCTATAGATAAGAGAATCTGGATAGACTTAAGCATAGCTACCGGCGAAAAGGTCTCCTCATAATCGATACCCTCTTTCTGAGTATACCCTTTCGCAACAAGTCTAGCTTTGAAGGTCTCAACCTTCCCGTCTACTCCTCTCTTTCTCTTGTAGATCCACTTGCATCCAATGGTTTTTACACCATCGAGTGGCTCTACTAGCTCCCAGACCTGATTAGAATCCATAGATTCTATCTCTGAATTCATCGCTCTTTGCCAAGATACTACATCTCTATCTTGGATTGCCTCGTTATATGTCCAGAGATCAGGTTCATGTTCACCAAGGACTAAGTCCGAAGACTCTCCCAAAAACATGAATCTGTCGGGTTGTCTAACAACCCTCCCACTACGACGAGGTGCCTCCTGTGTATGCTCTGTGACACGCGGTGCAGTGACTTGTGGTGTCTCCTCTTGTCCAGGGTGCTGAGTGACTTCCTGTCATCTCCTCAAGAACAATCCTACTCGTGGGCTTGTGGTTCATCACATAGTCCTCCTCTAGAAATCTGGCATTCGTACTCACGATCACCTTCTGATCTCTAGGACTATAGAATAAACCACCCTTCGTTCCCTTAGGGTAACCAACAAACAAGCGCACTTCTGTATGAGATTCCAACTTACCAGCATCTCCCTTCAGCACATGTGCTGGACTACCCCAAATCTGAATATGTCTTAGACTAGGCTTTCGCCCAGTCCACAACTCTGTGGAAGTAGAGGGTACTGACTTAGATGGAACCAAGTTCAGAATGTGTGCTGTTGTTTCCAGAGCAAACCCCCAGAACAAATCAGGTAACTCAGAATAACTCATCATAGATCTGACCATCTCCATAAGAGTCCTGTTCCTTCGCTCCGCCACACCATTCTGCTGGGGTGTGCCAGGTGCAGACAATTGGGATTGAATCCCAGCCTCTGATAAGTAACTCCTAAACTCTCCCAAGAGGTACTCGCCACCACGATCAGATCGTAATGTCTTGATACTTTTACCTTGACGGTTCTCCACATCAACCTTGAATTCTTTGAACCTGTCAAAGCATTCAGACTTGTGGCGCATCAAGTAAATGTATCCATATCTTGAATAATCGTCTATAAAAGAGACGAAATATTCAAAACCACCTCTTGCCCGGATAGACATAGGACCGCACAAATCAGAATGAACCAATTCTAACACATCTTTGGCTCTATACCCCTTGGCCTTGAAAGGCCTCTTGTTCATTTTACCTTCCAAGCAAGATTCGCAGGTTGGGAGATCCTCCACCACTAATGAACCCAAAGGTCCATCAGCTATCAACATTTGAATTCTACTTAGGTTAATATGACCAAGCCTTAGGTGCCAAAGATATGTTTGGTTCATTTGCGAAGGTTCTTTTCTCTTATTAGATTTAGAAGATGAGCTATTTACTTCTATTTGCATCGTGGGAGTTTTTGGTTCAAGAGTATATAAATTGCCAACCAATGTACCAGAACAGATAATCTCCCTATTCCTTTTTATAACCACCTTGTCATTAAAAGAAACAGAATATCCATCCATAAACAATTTAGAAACTGAAATTAAATTCTTTCTAAAAGTAGGTACATAAAGACAATTTCTTAAAACCAAAAATTTATTCCTATCAAAAGATAAATAAATGTCTCCCACTACAATAGCCGCCACCTTTGAAGCCTTGCCCATGAAGACGGTAATCTCTCCCTCAGCTAGTCGTCGGGTTTCCTGGAACCCCTGCAAGGTATTGCAGACATGATCAGTGGCTCCTGTATCTACACACCAGGCACTGGTAGATAACACCGCTAAACATGTTTCAACAACTAAACAAGAAGATATACCTTTGTTCTTTCGGCGAGGACAGTCCGCCTTCCAATGTCCAGTCTGCTTGCAAGTGAAGCACTTGCCTTTCGACTTCTTCACTCCTGCCTGAGGTCCTGTTGCCACCTTCTTCGCTCCACCTTGCTTCTTCTTCTTCTTACCTTTCGGTTTAGAGGAAGAAACCTTCTGAGTGACCATGGCTTGAGAACTCTGACGAAAAAGCCCCTCTGCCGCCTGGAGTTCTGTTAGAAGCTCCGCCAACGAATACAACCTCTTGTTCATGTTGTAGTTGAGGCGGAACTGCTCAAAACTCCTAGGCAGAGACTGGAGAATGATATCGACCTGGGTTTCCCCATCGATCTCAGCTTCGAGGACTTCCATCTCATTAAGATGAGCCATCATCTTGAGAACATGATCCCTAACGGGTGTTCCCTCGACCATGGTGGTCGTCATCAAGTTTTTCTTTGCATCCTGCCTAGCCGCCCTACTCTGATGTCCGAAAAGTTCCTTGAGATTGAACATCATGTCATAAGCAGTGGCTATGGCCTGATGCTGATATTGCAGTACATTTGACATAGATGCCAAAATGTAACACCGCGCCATCTCATCTGCCTTAACTCATTTCTTATAACGTTCTTTCTCCTTTTCATCAGAGTCATCGGTGGGCTTAGGAGGACAGACCTCGAAGAGTACAAATTTGTACTCTTCCGCAGTTAAGACAATATCCAGGTTTCTTTTCCAATCAATGTAGTTTGGACTAGTAAGTTTGTTTTCTTTTAAAATCACAGCAAGTGGGTTGAAAGCCATTTGAAAATCCTAAAAATCACAATTATAAAAAAAAATATTAGATTTCAAATATTATTGATTCCTCAAAACAATAAAATCCCGAAATCAACCAACACCTCAAAACACCGAGAATATCGCATGCCATGATAGTGTGGACGTATACGAATTCTACATTTGTAAGAGGAGGTTTTACCCATTAATTTTATTATCTTGTCAACCTTACTTTTTGACAAATAAAATTAATAGTTGGTTCCTCTTTAGCCCTACAAATAAAAGCAGTGACTCTGATGGGGAGGATACTTTTATTTGCATCTAAGTGTGCACCATTACACGATACTAAGGGAATTATTTCGGATTATGTGCCTTACCGATGGGGAAGTACACACGCTCCTAAATAATTTCCTATAACCATTATTTGACCTAGTGATCCGCAAACAAACCCATCCGATGGGGAGGAAGGCACTCAAAGCCAACGCGCAAGTTTGTTGCATCACACGTCAAATTGTAATGGAGGCCGCGGGAATTAATTAAAATATCCCTCTCCCACTTAGTAAATTGCAATCGAGGAATTTTAAACATACACAACATGCATATAAAACAAATAAGCAATAAATATGGAAAAACAGAATTTTTTCAACTATTATGGCATTGTCCTCCAATATGCATCCCGTCGTGTCGCCACCTTGTCCGCTCCATCTTTTCCCGTGCGCAAGTCACCAAAGAGTTCCGAGCCGAGATAAAACATTTTAATTTACATCCATCGATCCTATACTCCATGAAGGAGTGTACAAATCATCTAGATCGAAAGTAAACTAAAATGAGCGGCTAAACAATTCCGTATTTAATTACAAAAATTAAATACTAATCTAGCCTCGTCAACCCCGAGGATTCAAATAATAAATTTTTACACACATCCATTCACATACACACACATGGCCATAATAGTTGGATCTTATGCCTGCAACCAAAGAGTTAAACTACGCATATCCTACTATTATCCGGCACATATAATATATGAAAAAGTGCATAAAAAATTAACCGAATCCAAAACACACAAAAGAGAAAACCTGTGGCTCTGATACCAATTGTCGGTTGTATGCTTCGGAGGCTCATTGGCTCCCATGTCCCCGGATTAAAATTTTCACTAATGAAAGAATTAATCCGGATGGGATGAGCTTCCTTAGCACAACCATTTCGTCGTCGTGCTAACAACTTGAGTGGTCGCTTGAACAAACTAGTTGTTCAAGCAACACAACTCTTCTAGTTGGTTAGCCGCGGAAGAGACGACGGACGATCGCCGATTTTTGTGTTTGTCTTCGGGGTCCATGATTATACAATATATATTCATACACACACATGCATAATCAAAACAAATAAGAACATGCTCAGATCTGTACATAAAGTTAAAATAAGTTTATACCTTACGATCTTCTACCGTATGTCCTATCCTTCTCGTGGACGATGTGTGGACGAAGATCCTCCACGAGTAGAAGCCTTCTAGATCACTTTCTTCTCTACCTTGTCCGCTGCGAACAAAGAGAAGAAACCACAAATACCTTCCTATCTAGAACCGGCCACCAAATTATGGAACTTGGTGTAACCGCCGGCCAAGGAACTATTGGATGATGCGCCGGCCAACTTCAAGGAGCGTTGCCGCCGGCCACTTTGAAGAATGGGGAGGAGGAAGAGAACCGGCCACCAATGGGAGGAGAACCGCCGGCCAAGGAAGAAGGTAGAGGGCTCTATAATGGGCGCCGGCCAAGGAATGATAGAGGAGGATGGGCGCCGACAATCAACTTCAAGGAAGAAGCTTGCCGCCCAAGCTTTGCTCCAAAACCCTAGCCGCCCAATGAACCCTAGCCGCCCACCTGTGGATGAACCAAACCCTAACTCCAATTCCTTGATCCTTCTTGCCGCCCAACCCTAAGCATCTATTTATAGAATAGGGCTTAAGCCTCCTTTAATCTCTACCGTCGGATCTAGGGATTTAATCTCCACCGTCGGATCTAGGGTTTTATCCCAACCGTCGGATCTAGGGTTTAATCCCAACCGTCGGATCTAGGATTTCATCCCAACCGTCGGATCTAAGGTTTCATCCCAACCGTCGGATCTAGGGTTTTATCCCAGCCTTCGGATCTAGGGATTTAATCCCAACCGTCGATTCTAGGATTTCATCCTAACCATCGGATCTTGGGATTTAATCCCAACCGTTGGTTCTAGGGTTTCATCCAACCATCGGATCTAGGGATTTAATCCCAACCGTTGGTTCTAGGTTTTGTTTTACATTCTTGGATCTAGACTTCACAAGGATTATTTTAGGATACGATAGGGACCATAAGGAGGAGTTGGGTCTTGGCCACCCGATGGATCGGAACCACACAAACTTGAACCATCAATGATGTTCCATTCCACTAGAGGATCATCATTGAACTACCTCACCAACCCCCATAAATTAATATGGGCTCCATTTATTATTTGTACATTAATCTCCCCGTGTTTAAGATATCGAATGTCCGTCAATTAATTGATTTACTGACCATCAATTAATTAACATCTAATTCCTCGAGTAGTACCACTCAACCTTATCATCATGTTGACTAAGTCAACCAAATTTGGGTTTACATGATGAACCTTATGAGCTCCTCAAGGGGACATCATCAACCTAATATATAGGACACGGTTTCCTCCTATAATCAACGACACACCATGTAAATAATATTATTTCCCAACTTACCGGGCATATTGATTTAATCCATCTAAATCTCAACCACTGGTAAATCAAAGAAATAAATACTAAGTACATGTGCCCGTTATTATATTGGGATTAAGAGCATGTACAACATAATATCCGAGGTCCGATTCAATTATGTAGCCAGTACTAAATTGAATCACCTCTATGTCGGTCCTACTCAATACACCTAAGTGTACTAGTGTAACTCTATGTCCAAGATAAAACAATACCAAGCTACACTACAACCATGCCAATGGTTTGTCCAAAACCATCTTGGTTGTGAGCCTTTTCTTATATTTTACAAGGTACTGATAACATGATCTTCTGTGTCACACCAAGCACCATGTTATCTACAATGTAAAATATTAGACAATATGCACACATATATAATGAATATATAAAATGCAAATAATGATCATGTGATTCTTATTTCAAAATAAAATGTTCATACAAAAAGAGCTAGGCTTTCAGTATACATTCCAACAAAGTGTTGAGTCAATTTGACTTTGTTTGAAGCCTTTAGAGATTAAGTATGAGGATAGTCTTCATACTGCCCACTCAGCCACTCGAGAGTAGTGGTTGGTGTTGAGTTGGGATAGTTGTCATGTCGTGCCACCTAGGCCATACTGGGGGCGTGGTAGCGGTTAGGGTGAGCAGACATGAACATGCATTCTGCATTGCCGTGTTATTATGGTGTTTTGCATATTGACATATATATAGATGCAGTCAATATATATGCTTGGTGTGATGTTGCATTTGTTTGTATTATGCTTGCTGTATTTGTTTGTGTATCATCATACATGATACTTGCATTTTTCTATATGGTTGGGTGTGGGATACCTATTTATGAGTTGGTCGGACTATTGGATACCTTTAACCAGTATCATGATATAGTATGAGTTATACTAGATTTATGGTTTGTATTTGTTATTGAATGTTAGTAAGGCAGTTGTTGATTACAGAGTTAGTATTACTCTTCATGTTGTATATTGTGGATATATGTTCAGGTTCGATGAGTGTAGCATAGAAGACTTTCAGATTTGTCTGCACCTTATGTTGTTCAGTTGTTTAGTTGGTGTATGCATGTATATATATGTTATACTGGTGTATACTTGTTGTATCTTTAGGTGGTATTGTTGAATCTCATGAGATTTATGCTAGATATACATTATCTTTCATATTACCACTGAGTTTTATACTCACAACCACAGACCCTGGGTTTTCTTGTCGCCCAAGTAACAGGTAGAGGATTTGGCGACGACTTGGAGCATCCCTAGATGATCCATCTCATCTCACTTCTGAGGCTCCTGGGGTTATTTGAGTTTCCGTATGTTTTATAATGTATTTGGAGTTTATGTGGTGTTGTGTTATTGGACTTATTTTGTTGATGTACACACTCGTTGATTCGGGTTTGACGATACTTTCTTTATGTTGTGGTTAGTCATACCGGTATGCAGTGATGTCGAGTTCTTTTACTCTATCTGATTATTTCCGCTGTGATTTTGGTTGTACATATATGTATATGTTGTTGTGATTTTGATCGAAAGGCCTTGTATCAACAGGATATTATGTCACATACAGGGGAGATGCTGTCCGTTTTTCGGCTCGGCATACTCTCGGGGCGTGACACCTAGAAACCTTATAGGCATCGACAATCGATGTCCATAAGGTATTTCTCGGGAATACCTTAAGTGTATACCTAATTAAGTCGCTATTTTCTATTTGGTGTCCTATTAAATGTAATCCATTTAAAATATCTTTTATTCTCGTATGAAATTGACTAGCATTTTCATTTTCATTCATTTTATAATTAAATAATTTATTTCATAACATGTCCCATTTAGCTATCCTAGTATCATTTGTACCTTCATATAATTCAATTAATTTATCCCATAATTCCTTAGAGTTTTCAAATGGACCTACCCTATTGAGCTCTTCTTTGGTAAGTCCACATTACAAGGTGTTAAGTGTCTTGTAATCGACTTGAGCCCATTTTCTAATATCCACAACCCATTTTTTTTGTTCTAACAACTCACTTGAGTCGTCTACCAGAGCTACAAACCCTTTTCTAATCGAAAACCAAACCTCTAAGTCGGTTTTCAAGTAACACTCCATTCGTCTTTTCCAGTAGGAAAAGTCCTCTCCGTTGAAGAGAGGAGGGTGAATAATGGTGCTATACCCTTCTAAGTGTGACATTCCTAAATAAATATTTTAATAATGGATTATTATTTAAATTAATTAAAGTTGAGGATTATTCCTAGAGTTGTTTAAATTAAATAATATTTTACAAGAATTAAATTTATACTAAGTGCACAAATTAATGAAGAATTTATTCTAAGAAAAAACTATTCTAGAATAAAAATTAGGCTAAGTGCAGAAAATTTTAAATTATCCTAATATGCAGAAAATTAATTAAATTATCCTAATATGCAAAAAATTAATTAAATTATCCTAATATGTAGAAAATTAATTAAATTAATCTAAAATGTAGAAAATTAATTTAATGCTAGAACAAATATTAAAAATTAATCTAATGCTAGAACAAATATTAAAAATTAATCTAATGCTAGAAAATATTAAAAATTAATCTAATACTAGAACAAATATTAAAATTTAATCTAATGCTGAAACAAATATAAAAAATTAATCTAATGCTAGAAAAATAAAGAAAACTATCCTAATGCTCTCGATGGTGGTTGCACTAAATTCAGAGCGCCCCTACTCTGATACCAATTATAGGATCGTAATATTCTGAGAGAGCGAGTGAATCTCGGAGTTTACGATTTTCTTTAATTTTAAAGCTTATTTTATATTTTCAAATATGAGTACGCAACGGAAATTAAATGCAATTTAGACACAATCAGTTTACTTGGTTCACAACCCTATCTGGGTTGCTACTCCAAGGCCTGTAGCTCTTCCTAGAGCTACTTCGACGGGCAATCACTATAGTACCCTCCGATTTGAGAACTCTCGACTTCGGAGGGATTTGCTTTTTTACATAAATGAGAGAAAGGTAACACTCTATATTCTCTTGAAATTAAGTACAACAAGTGAATATAAATAGAAAGAATACAAGCTAAATTATACCGACACTTTTGAGGAGTTTGAAGTAGGCACAGAGTGTCGGAAATTCGCCTTCGTGAGGAAGTAGAGCTCATGTGAACGAGAGTGAATTTTGACAGCACTTCGGCATAGTAGTAGTGTTCTACTCGGATCCGGTCGAACACTTGTTTTATAAACCTTTTCCAGTCGACTAGAATGCCTTCCAGTCGACTCCACATCAGCCTGTCGATATAGAACTTCTGGTCTTCCAATCGAGTGAATCCTCTTCAGTCGACTCTAGGTCACCCAGCTCCGCATCGAGAAGTTTCCCACTTCAGTCAACTGAAACTCCCCAGTCGACTGAAACACTTTCCAACTACGGTGCTAGATCTTCGACTGATCACCAGCTAATCCTGCCAAGTGTGTATCCAGTTGACTGAACCAAACTCAGTCGACTGATTCATGCAAATCGAGATTAGCACAAATAGATACAATCAAATATGATAGCAGTAGTAATACTACTCGATCTCGACTACTAAGTCTCATGCGTACTTTCCGTCGGATCGACACCTAGCTTTATCCCCCTAATGAGGACTCGGCCTCACCTCTTCACTCGAGGCTTACCTACCGGCTACTTGCCAGATTTACCACTCTTGACATTCGATCTGACCCACCACGGCTTCCACCAGCTGTCCGGTCTGCTTAACCCAGCTGGATTTTTTTTTCGATTGTCTGGCCTCCTGACCCAACTGGTCTTCATGCCAAATGTCTGGTCCACGCGACCCATCTGGACTTCATGCCGAGTGTCCGATCCTCTTGATATGTCAAGTCAACTACCTAGTATCCGGTCAACATGACCTATTAGGACATCGTGTTAAGTCTGCACGCTTAACACTGACATTAGAACATAAGTAATTCATAACTTTAACTACGGTCCTGTAACGCCCCGAGAGTATGCCGTGCCGAAAAGCAAACGGACAACATCTCCCCTGTACGTCGCAACATATCGGGTTAATACAAGGCCCGTAGGCCCACAACAATAATATAATACAAAGATATCAACATACCAAACACAGCGGAAACATACTATAGATAAAACAAGATACAAAGACCCAACTGTGCACTCCAGAGTGACTTTGACACAACAAGAATCACAATAGAAATCACATCAAAGACAAAATACATACAACACATCCGTATATCACAAATACAGAAATAATACAGGGTAAAATCCCAAAATGACAATCCATAAAATACAACAATACAGAATACATCCATCCGTTCGGTGTGAGATGGGATCAGCTGGTGGAGCTCCGAACGTCCAAGGAATCTGCTACCAGTTACCTGGGCGACAGGAAACCCAGGGTCCCGGGGTGGTGAGTATAAACTCTGGGGTAATATGTAGAAAGTGCATGAACAACATATAAGGATATAGAGATCTACAAGTATACATGTGAAGATCTACAGGTATACAACATGAGTCCAATAGACAAACAATCCTATCCAAATCTACTAACAAGTAATCACAGTATAGTCATACTCAATGTATATACTAAACTGATCAACTGAACATGAAGTAATGTACCAACGTACCTGACGATCTGCAACACCATATGCTATATCATCCTGAACAAGTATACAATAACATAACCCATATAATGTACAAAGTCAAACCATACCTGACCGACACTCAGACATATGAAGAGTATATAATCACATGTAATAACATCCCGGTCCATACCACACTATGACATGACGCTAATCAAATGCATACAACAATCTGGACCAACACATATATCATGCTCAACATACAACATTATATAAAATGCAAATGGCATGTATCATGATGAACAACCATATGCAACAATCATAGCTCAATCAAATGCAACATCTCACAGGCATATGTGAAACATATATCAAATATATGCATACATATATATCAGCAATGCATATGCATGGTCACTGTCTGTGGACCCGTCTAACCACGACCCCAGAGTGGCCAGGGTGGCACAACAATGACAACTAGCCCGACTCCAACTACCACTACTCTTTAGTGGCCGAGTTGGGTAGTATGACTGAGTAGTGTATAAGCGTAAAGAGCTAACTACTCCTAGGGGTCGCTGCTGCAAGCCACGCCGTCCCTACCCATGAGTAGACAAACGTCGCACACAGGACAACTGCACGTCACACAACCACCGTCTATAGTGGGTGAGTGCTAACACCACTCTGCACAGTGGCCAGGTGCGCATCTCCAGCTACCACCATCTATAGTGGCCGAGCGCGGCACATCCAATGCTCTGCCCTCAACCCTGCTACCACTACCCCGAGTGGCTGGGGAGGCAGGATGACTGACGACCCGTCTCAACCACAAGGGAGACCCAGTCAACAGCATGCATGCAATGTAATGATGCATAGCTCCATACATGTATCCTCACCACACTCCCTATCTCACGGGGAGCCTGGTCAACTCAAAGTCAACTATACAAGGACTACAATCCACAAGACTCTCTCTATCGCACAAAGAGGCATACACATCTGACAATCAACCACGCTAAGACCTCAAGTCAGTAGCGAGATACTATCGACAATCCATATAACCATACACAGATATACGATCCATAATGGATATACCATCATGCTAGGACCTCTAGTCCATAACCACATACTAACAACCACACACATTTATCTATGCACAGACAACTAGATCCACCATAGATGCACAACTAATATGTGTACGATACAACAATCGACTCCATAACCCAAAGCATCACCTAACCCTAGTGATGTAACACAGTAATCCAATCTGAGGTCACAAAGATAACCCTAACCACCTGTACTTACTGAACATCCATCGGCTAACACATAATAGAGTGGGTAGTTCCTATCCGTGCTAGATAATCAATGAAGTAATCACAATATATCTCAAAGGTCAAAGGCAGTACAAGCATATGATTAAACACGAGTGGATTTAAGGTAAACAGGTATAAACATATATCCAAATTCATACACTGGAATTTGGTCAAAACTACCTGACTAGGCAGATATTACTCACCTGATACGTAGCTCGAATAGTCCTCACGGTTGTGGACGTGCTTCGTATCCCAAACCTGCACATAATAACAAACAATGATTAAGTACAAATATCAAACAAACATAGGAATTAAACACTACATCATTCCTATACTCACATCCTTTCCTCACCTACGAGTTATAACCTCGAACACACACCTCTCGTAACCCTAAACCTATCATCTCCAAAACCCACAAGATTATCAACGCTCAGAATAATCTAAGCTTATCCCAATATCCAAATCACATAACCAATCCATTCACATACTACAGGTCCGAAATACCCTGAACATAACAAGATAAGAAGGGGAAAAACAGAGTTCATATCGGAACTACACTCAATACTGCATTCACCCAAACAGCCAAAACAACCAACAATCCACCACCTCCAATCATCCACACACATGCACAATCAGCACAAACAACATCACCAATCTAAGCTAATCACCAGCTACAACCTCTCCTTCCACACACCTCCGGCACAACCACATAAATCCATCGACTTCAAACAGATCAATATGAAACAATTAACTCTAAATCGAATCCAATAAATCCATGGCATAAACCAACAATAATCCAAAATCCTTACCTCCACTCACCGTGGCAGCTTTAGCATCTTGGAGCTCTGGAATCAAGCTATCGTGGAGGTGTGGAAGAAGGCGGCGGCGAACTAATTGGGTGCGTGTGAAGAGATCCAGCAGCTGTGATGCACACGCAAGAACCCAACAGTCGATGTGTTGCTCGTAGCTGAGGCAAAGACAGCTGATGGTGGAAATCAACTGACTCTTCAAGTAGTGGCTGACGGCAAGGTCGATCGGTCAAGCGTAGGGGAAGAAGAACACCGCCTATGAGCTGAGCTTCGCGATGAAAACCATATCACTACGCTACCTTAAGGAAAAATGACGATACCAGTGCTTACCCAGCTGTGATGTCATTGGAGCCGATCCAGCTTCCCTCGTCGCCGGCAGAGATATCAATGATAGCTTCCCATCGTCGTCCCCGTTTCTCCCCTGATCCGCAATCGCCACCCCGCAGGTGGCAGCTAGCTCTCCTCCTCTAGCTAGGCCGGCGATCTCCAGTCGATGAGAACCCAGCTGAGCAACCCACTCTGCGGCAAAGAGGAAGAAGAGAGCCGAAGGGGAAATTCGGTGATCGCGATGAGGAACACCCGAAAATAGCGAAGAGAAGAAGAGAGAACAGTGCCCGATCGGGTTTGGGCTTATATAAGTCGTTCCACCTTTAGGCTTGAACCGGTTTAAACTCAACCCTAATCTAAGTTAAGCCTAGCCCTAATTAACCTTAGCCCCTTTTTGATTAACCCCATTAACTACTATAAAGGGTTAATCTTTATATTTAATTTTTTTTTCTAATCTTACATTCTCCCCCACTAATAAAAATTTGGTCCCCAAATTTTCGACTCATGTACGAGTACGAGATGTCACAATAACCATCTTAAATATCCGGAGAAAAGTCACACACCTCAAGTGACTAAGTAGGGTACTGAGCTTGAATATTATATTTCCAGCTCTTATATATGTTGGGTTTCCGGCACCGCGGCGAGTGTGTGTTCGAACATGTTTCGTAAACATGTGCACAGCGGAAGGAATAAAATAATAAATCTAATTTATTACAACACACACATCACACACATGCATAGTACAACATGTGTAGACATAATCGTAAATTTAAATTTTGCAATAAAAGGAAACTTAAACTACGTATACCTGACTTATCACGTGTAGCGGGAAAGGCATCAACCGGAATGATTCTCGCTAGAATCGTCTCTATCCGTATCCACGCCGAGTATCTTCGGGATGACTTCACTAAGTCACGAGCCTCGTCTTCGTACGGGTTACTAGCCTCGTGTTGAAGACGACGTGATCGAGAGAAGATCACGATCCGAATCAAAATTCGGATCCAAAATGAGTCCTCAAAAACTCGCTTCTCCGGAGAGGTATTCGTCAACCGTTTGACGAATCCTTCGTCCTCCACCTATGAGGATTACCGAAGATTGAATCCCCGGTAAGGAAGGCGCTGTCGGAGTTCCAAACGACGCTCCAACAAGAGGGTAACAAGCTGTTCAGAAAATAGGACAGCTTTGGTGGAGACCTTGCGCCGGCCAAATAAGGAAAGCAATGTGCTCACCTTGTCGCCGGAGCTAAGGATGATCACCGGAGCTCCTCCGGCAGCATCTCGACGCCGACAAGTGGAGAAGACGGCAGCAGCTGGTCGCCGGTTGGAGGAGGTGGGCGGCGGCAATAGGGTTGGCGCCGACTAGAGGGAGAGGGTGGGCGGCCAAACTATTAGGGTTGCCTCAATTAGGGTTTAACAAAAACCCTTAAGCCCTATTTTATAGAGAACAAATTCTCTTAATGGTTATTGGATCATAACCAAAGGCCCTTTAACCCGCTCCATTAATTTAAGTTAAAATAACCCAAACCATGATGGTTTATTTTAAGTTAAAATGAACCGAATCAACTTTGGTTTATTCATTTAAAACAAACCAAACCCCTTTGGTTTATTCTCCTCCGTTGGATTAGAACCAAACCATTGTGGTTCGTCCATCATGTCTTCATAAGACATGACCCATCGACGCTTCCATTGTGACTGAAACGATTTCATGCTCGCTTCTTGTTTGGTCCAACCAAATCTAGTTTCTCTCGGTCTGAGAATCTCATTCTCAAGCTCGTTTTAAATCCTTCAGATTACTCTCGTTGTGCATGTGACCAAATAGGTTCTCGGTTTATGTTGGCCGTCTATAATTAACCATTAATTATAGAACGATCATGAGTGGCACCTAGTAGTACATCATGATCCCCAATTAACCGAAAAGATTAACGGTTGATCCAGAACAATTTCTGAAACCCTTTAGTAGCTCGAATGAATCGTGCCCCATTCCCTTCACTCATCTTATACCCACTTGGTTCAGGACATGGTCTATAGTGTCAGTCCCCACTAGGCTGACTACGTCACACCTAGCCCAAGTATCATTTCCTCGTCCTACGGATTCTAGTTACTGCACATGTATCGAAGAGTACCTTACTCTAAACATATTACTAACAAACTCTCATATATTACTAACAAACTCCCACTTGGCCTAATGCCAATCGCTACGGTATCCAATACCATAAGCTCTAACATGACCCTCAAACTAAATTTGAGGTAATGCCTTAGTCAAAGGATCCGCTAAGTTCCTTTCAGTGGGGATTTTCTCGATTTGTATTTCCTTCCTACTGATGATCTCTCTGATAAGATGATAGCAGCGAAGCACATGTTTGGATCGTTGATGAGACCTTGGCTCTTTCGCCTGTGCAATTGCTCCATTGTTGTCGCAGTAGACCGGTATTGCTTCAACAATGGCTGGAATCACACCAAGTTCATAAATGAACTTCTTGATCCAAACCGCTTCCTTTGCTGCTTCCGAAGCTGCAATGTATTCTGCCTCAGTGGTAGAATCCGCTACAGTGTCTTGTTTGGAACTTTTCCAACTCACTGCTCCCCCATTCAAGGTGAACACGTATCCAGACTGAGACCTAGAATCATCCTTGTCTGTCTGGAAGCTGGCATCCGTATACCCGCGTATCACCATGTCCCCTTCTCCATATATTAGGAACACATCCTTAGTTCTTCTTAAGTACTTAAGGATCGTCTTAACAGCCACCCAATGATCCATTCCTGGATCAGACTGGTATCTACTCGTGACACTCAGAGCATACGATACATCGGGCCTTGTACATAACATAGCATACATGATAGATCCTATTGCGGATGCATAGGGAATCTTACTCATGCAAATCCTCTCGTCTTTTGTGCGCGGACACATAGACTTCGAAAGGTGTACCCCATGCCATATGGTTAGGAAACTTTTCTTGGATTCCGACATGCTAAACCTCTTTAGCACTCGGTCTATATATGTAGACTGCGAAAGACCAAGCAACCGTTTCGATCTATCTCTATAGATCTTAATCCCGAGGATGTAGGTTGCTTCTCCCAGGTCTTTCATGGAGAATGTCTTGGATAACCAAATCTTCACTGACTGTAAGATTGAAATATCGTCTCCTATAAGTAATATGTCATCGACATACAATACTAGGAACACGACTGCACTCCCACTAACCTTCTTGTACACACAAGGTTCGTCTGGATTTTGTGAGAAATCAAACTTTTTGATTGTCTCATCAAAACAGATATTCCAGCTCCTGGATGCTTGCTTCAATCCATATATGGACCGTCGCAATTTGCATACCTTGGTTTTATCAACCGATGTGAAACCCTCAGGTTGTATCATATACACGTCCTCGAGAAGGTTTCCATTAAGGAAAGCTATTTTCACATCCATCTGTCATATCTCATAATCATAATGAGCCGCTATGGCCAGGAGCATTCGAATGGATTTAAGCATAGCTATAGGCGAATATGTTTCGTCATAATCAACACCTTGCTTTTGACGATATCCTTTCGCCACTAATCTAGCCTTATAGGTAATCACATTACCATCCATGTTGGTTTTCTTCTTGAAAACCCACTTGCACCCTATAGGCTTGATGCCTTCAAGTGGGTCAACCAAGTTCCAAACTTGGTTTTTATACATGGAATCCATTTCCGACTTCATGGCTTCAAGCCACTTATCCCTTTCTGAACTTGTCAGCACTTCTTCATAACTGGTAGGCTCCTAATCATCAATGAGTAACACGTCGTTCGATTCACTTACGAGAAATCCATATCTCTCAGGAATGTTGCGTGTTCTACCAGATCTATGAAGATGTGGTGTTACAGTAGGTCCAGCCGATTGCTCATCACTGAGTTATCGGCTGTTGTGCTTCACCAAGTATCTCATCAATGTCTATTTGAGTCTCTCGAGCCTTCTCAAGCTCGATGACACTCCCACTGTTTTCTTGCAAGAGAAACTTTTTCTCTAGAAATACAGCATGCCTTGAAACAAACACCTTTTGTTCCATAGGATGATAGAATTGGTAACCCCGTGTTTCCTTAGGATATCCAATAAATAGACATTTATCAGACTTAGCATCCAATTTGTCTGATACAGTCTGCTTCACATAAGCAGGACAACCCCATATCTTCAAGTAAGATACATGAGGTTTCTTACTATTCCATATCTCATATGGAGTAGTAGAGACTACCTTGGTTGACATTCTATTTAACAAGTAAACAACTGTCTGAAGTGAATATCCCCAAAGGGACTTGGGAAGATTCACATGATTCATCATTGACCTGACCATGTCCAACAAGGTCCGGTTACGCCTCTCAGATACACCATTATGCTGTGGTGTATATGGCGGAGTCCATTGAGACAATATACCATTGTCTCTTAGATAATCAAGAGACTCTTGACTTAAGTATTCACCACCTCGATCCGATCGAAGTATTTTAATACTTTTGTCATGTTGTTTCTCTACTTCATTTCTGAATTCTTTGAACCTTTCAAAGGCTTCAGACTTGTGTTTCATCAAGAACACATACCCAAACCGTGAGTGATCATCGGTGAAGGTAATGAAGTAGCTATAGCCTCCTAAAGCTTGAGTTGACATAGGTCCACATACATCAGTATGTATTAGACCTAGTAACTCTCCCACTCATTCACCTTTTCCTGTAAAAGGTAACTTAGTCATCTTGCCTTTTAAGCATGATTCACATGTATCGTATGAATCCAATTCAAACGATTCCAGAATTCCACATCGGTGTAATTTGGACATGTGTTTCTTGCTTACATGGCCAAGACGACAATGCCACATGTAGGAGTCTATTTGATTATCCTTTCGAGCACGCTTGTTGCTCACTTCGATATTGAAAATGTCATTGGATATGTCCAACGTATAAATGTCATTGCTCAAAGTTCCAGTTCCATAAAGTACGTCATTCAAAGTTATATAACAATAATTGTTACTAAACGTCAAATGGTAACCATTTCTATTTAAGCAGGAAATAGAAACAATGTTCTTTATTAGAGAAGGAACACAATAGCAATTGTCCAGTTCCAAGACTAGTCCACTAGGGAGCTTCAGCAAATAAGTTCCGATGGCGACCACAATAACCTTTGCTCCATTGCCAACTCACAAATTTGACTCCCCTCTGACGAGTTTTCTTCTATTCCTTAGCCCCTGTATGTCATTACATATATGTGAGCCACACCCAGTATCTAATACCAAAGTGTCTAAGGAAATAGAATGACAATCAATAACGAAGATACCTGAAGAGGATGAGGCATCGGATGCCTTCTTCTTCTTCATGGACTCAAGATAAATCTTACAGTTTCTTCGCCAGTGGCCTTCCTTGCCACAATGATGGCAAGTGCCTTTTTGTGCTGGTTCTGCCTTTTTTGCCTTCTTGTTCTTCCCTTATATGTCATAACTATTTATGGAAATAAAATATGTTTAAGATTTGATTCTCCAAATCAAATCATGATTAAATTAGGAAACAAATTTCCAAATCTAATCACATATTTTATTTGTGGAAATAGTTGATTAAGGAAAGTCAATTTAGGAAACAAATTTCCTAAATCATCAAAACTACTTATGGAAATAAAATATTTAAAGATTTGATTTCCCAAATCAAATTATGATTAAATTAGGAAATAAATTTTCAAAATCTAATCAAATATTTTATTTATGGAAAATATCAATTTCCATAAATACTTCCAACTTTCCAAAAGTAGAAGATTTCCATAAATACTTATAGACTTTCCAAAAATGAAAAATTTCCATAAATACTTCTAACTTTCCAAAAGTAGAAAATTTCCAGAAATATCATTATGACTATCGCAAAATAATTTTACGATTATGTCGAAACACAACCTGGGCTCTGATACCACTGTTGGGTTTTCGGCACCGCGTCGAGTGTGTGTTCGAACATGTTTCGTAAATATGTGCACAGCGGAAGGAATAAAATAATAAATCTAATTTATTACAACACACACATCACACGCATTCATAGTACAACATGTGTAGACATAACCGTAAATTCAAATTTTGCAATAAAAGGAAACTTAAACTACGTATACCTGACGTATCACGTGTAGCGGGAAAGGCATCAACCAGAATAATTCTCACTAGAATCATCTCTATTCATATCCACGCCGAGTATCTTCGGTATGACTTCACTAAGTCATGAGCCTCATCTTCGTACGGGTTACTAGCCTCGTGTTGAAGACGACGTGATCGAGAGAAGATCACGATCCGAATCAAAATTCGGATCCAAAACGAGTCATCAAAAACTCGCTTCTCCGGAGAGGTATGCGTTAACCGTTTGACGAATCCTTCGTCCTCCACCTATGAGGATTACCGGAGATCGAATCCCCAGTAAGGAAGGCGCTATCGGAGCTCCAAACGTCATCCAAACGACGCTCCAACAAGAGGGTAACAAGCTGTCCAGAAAACTTGACAGCTTTGGTGGAGACCTTGCGCCGGACAAATAAGGAAAACAATGTGCTCACCTTGTCGCCGGAGCCAAGGATGATCATCGGAGCTCCTCCGGCAGCAGCTCGACGCCGGCAAGTGGAGAAGACGGCACCAGCTGGTCACCGGTTGGAGGAGGTGGGCGGCGGCAATAGGGTTGGCGCCGACTAGAGGGAGAGGGTGGGCGGCCAAACTATTAGGGTTGCCTTAATTAGGGTTTAACAAAAACCCTTAAGCCCTATTTTATAGAGAACAAATTCTCTTAATGGTTATTGGATCATAACCAAAGGCCCGTTAACCCGCTCCATTAATTTAAGTTAAAATAACCCAAACCATGATGGTTTATTTTAAGTTAAAATTAATCGAACTAACTTTGGTTCATTCGTTTAAAACAAACCAAACCCCTTTGGTTTATTCTCCTCCGTTGGATTAGAACCAAACCATTTTGGTTCGTCCATCATGTCTTCATAAGACATGGCCCATCCACGCTTCCATTGCGACTGAAACGATTTCATGCTCGCTTCTTGTTTGGTCCAACCAAACCTAGTTTCTCTCGGTCTGAGAATCTCATTCTCAAGCTCGTTTTAAATCTTTCGGATTACGCTCGTTGTGCGTGTGACCAAATAGGTTCTCGATTTATGTTGGCCGTCTATAATTAACCATTAATTATAGAACGATCATGAGTGGCACCTAGTAGTACATCATGATCCCTAATTAACCGAAAAGATCAACGGTTGATTCAGAACTATTTCTGAAACCCTTCAGCAGCTCGAATGAATCGTGCCCCATTCCTTTCACTCATCTTATACCCACTTGGTTCAGGACATGGTCTATAGTGTCAGTCCCCACTAGGCTGACTATGTCACACCTAGCCCAAGTATCATTTCCTCGTCCTACGGATTCTAGTTACTCCACATGTATCGAAGAGTACCTTACTCTAAACATGTAATGCTTTGGCCAAAGACTTTAGTAACAATCCGACGAGAGGCCATGGGTATACATCTCCTCGCAAGGAGTGGTGAATCCTTTATAGGCTATTCAAACACCTTCGATTACTTCGACTTATACCCAATCATCCCGAGTCCACATCTCCTCAGAGATGCTTGCTTAAGATGTCAAAGCATAAGTCTTCATGATCAAGATGACTTGAATACCGCAAGTCAAAGGAACATCGCACTTAAGCTGCAGTAAGAACTTCATTGACATATCTATATATGCAGAGAACCATATGAAGTCTTACGGCTGGTCACTCCAATGAACTAGTTACCATAACTAGCATCCACGATTAACTCCAGACATCACAATGTCTCCAGCTAGTGAGAATCAGCTGCTTGGATACACCAAAGAGTATACCTCGTGCTAGTCTCGACAGAATCAATGGTGTCCAAATCCATCAATTCATCGACTAGGGATAATTCCGATACATCACAATTATACATGTAGAGATACTCACTAGTTGTGATCCAATCACAAATTCTCTCATGCTGTGAATCGTATCGTGGACATTCAGTAAATGAGTTTAAGATCCGATCAAATACATGAAACCATGTATACTCAAATAGTGAATCTTCATTTATCATGTAAATGGTTCATACATAAGGCGATTGCCTTAGGACATCTATCATATATTACTAACAATATACACTCTCAATTGACCTATTAAAAGGTAAATAACTGTACAAAAGTGGAGCTCTATACCCGTAACCGATGGGAGACTTTGCCAGAATCGTAAGGTGAATCATGAATCACTATCAGAAATGATACTCAAGGATACTCTATAAATATAATTCTGTCAAGCGATCCAACGAAATTCATCTTACGGCTCGAAAGGAAATGAGCGGACCTAGCTAATCGATCATCGACAACCCAAATTCTATCAAGTCCTTTCCGAATTCTTGATAATCTCCCAACACCGTCTAACGTACTAGGCTCCCACTTCATCACGGTACGTAATCCTACCGATCATAATATTTCAGCTTTGCTTGTTGGCATACCCAACATCAAACTACAAAATCAACCATGTCCCATATATCGTTCCACCCATAGGAACGTCTCAAACTCGCTATTTTCGGATACACTCCGAATACATCACCACTCTCGAATGGCGAGCCTTCTAAATCAACTCGTCCTGAATCCCATGCAACTCCGTAAACCCCTATCCTCCTCAGAGACGGAGAATTGCTTTCTCACAAGAGAAATTAATCTACTGTCCAAAATTCACTCTGTCACACAGAACTGAAAATAACTGGAAGATTATAATGACTAATCTCGCTAGTTTCTCAACTAGCATACACATAATATACTTCTCATTCAACTGCATCGGGATCGCTCCTAATCCCTAAAATGATGCATCTGCGTAAAATACCCTTCCATCCCCAACGGAAGGACTAACTAATACTAATGCAAAAGTCAGTCACCGTCTAGGCCCTGAAACCTAGCTTCACAAACTTCCGACCAGGTGATTTCCATCACCTTCTTGGTCCAACAAATCAGCGGTATAGTAATGCCAGTAACATCCTACCCACACCTACGGTAATAACCAAATCAATTCCAAGGAAACCACAACTTCCCTTAAGATTATGAATATGTATCAACAATATATCATCCACAGATGTGATGACAATCGATCTCAAATGCTCCAAGAGTACTTGATTCCTCAAATTCATGAACGACTAAATCATCGATAAGTCTAACAACATTATCAACATCTCCTAAAATTCATACCAAGTATGAAATGTCGTCTTCTATACATCTGCATCCTTTTACTCTAAGCTGATGATAGCTCAATCATCACATCGACAATGATAATTATATGACACTAAGTCACTACAATATCAACCCTCCAATCATAAATCAACCCTAGAGTAAACTCAGGTGTCCTTTAACTGATCTAGACTGATCATCTATCCACAACGAAGGATATCTATTTTCAACTACTACATTTCAATCATCGATAATCGATGCATAACCTCAAAGGTTCATCTCTCTTTTTACAAAGAGTTACGAGTCTTCTCAAGAAGAAACACTATGAAAGATAAATCTCCCATAGTGTTTAGCAACACTAATACCCGTAAAATCATCTCCCGGTATGCGGTCTTCAATATCGAAACTATTCCCGAAATCACCCCAATCGAATATTTCACTCGCCCCTGTAGTGGCAAACTTGGGAGTTCATCCAAAACTACATCTAAATACTCTCGGATTATATGCACATCCGAGATATAAGTTATACTCTCATTTCAACAATTTAACTACCCGTAAGGATATGTTTATAGTGAAGGTATGTCTAGCAAAGGCTAAGGGTATCCCTTGACTTCTTGGTTGTTGATCAACATCTCACTGGACGATAGAGAACAATCGCCAACCCACAAGTCGATATAAACCCTTCTAATCCTGTCCAAGAATATTCTAGACCTAACTACCTGTAACTACAGTATATCTCGATACACCAGCAAATAGGGTAACCTAAAGTAATACCCTGAATGATAAATTCTTCGGTCTTCTATACCTCTTCTCAAGTAACCATGTAAACTTGTCTAACATCTATTCTTGACGGCTGAGCTCATGTAGATGCAAAAGACTACCATGGAGGAACTGAAATCAACTGCTGGAACTGAGGTACAACTGAAACAACTGCAATGGAGGTGGTAAACATTGTTGTACTGGCAAAGGATACACATCCGACTGTAAAATACTGAAGAACTGTCAACATCATAGCACGCTCCATCTCTGTGAAAGGTATAGCTGCACCCGGAGAATATGGCATAGATACGACCATCGTCGTATACTCTCTCTCTCTTCTGAACAAATCATAACTACGCCTGGGAAGATAACAGTTGCTGACGTCTAGGAAGGTAACAATTGTTGTCTGAACATCTGAGTCTTCTGAGATATCTTCGGCTGATACTGCTGAGTAACTTACTTCTTCCGGATGAAAGTATCAAAGAGATCTAACTATATCTGAGGTAGTAGATCGCTGCTGATGTGATAATCCATTCTTCTATCATGATCTCAGCTTTCGAGGTTGTGGATCGTCCGCTCGAAAGCATCATCCATAGTCTTCCACTGAGTCTTCAAAGTATATACTCTCCTCGTAGATACCGACTGCTTATAGTAGAAACAGATACAATGGTCCATCGGATAATCTGACTCTGTATCTCATCGTAACCCGCATTGCACACACATAATCTCCCTTCGGAGTCTTTCCTCTGAGTTCACTGATAAACATGAGAAGCTACTGACAATCTGCAATCGGTCTTCTATGATCAGAAAACTCTCCAATAGTCGCGCGTGACTCATGACTTTAATCTTGCTCCTTTTATCCAACATTTGGAGATTTCGGATTCCAATAATTTGACTTGCAATATCTGCTTATTAAATCTCCAACTCTTTAAAATGCTTGCTACGGAGTCATTTCTATACACATGACTCGGTCTAAGGACTTCTGGTAGGAGATCCAAACATCCTGATCAAGATGTCAGCCAGTAAACGATGGGTGGCTTAAGACATGTTGATCACATTCTCGAGTTATTAGGTGGTCGTAACCCTCACAAGTCTAACGACTCTGCATGGTACTTTCATTACCAAACGTTCACCCAACCCGAAGTTCAAGAATTATCCGGCGATGATTCAAAGAAGAGGACATGGGGAAATACTCTCTCACAACATCACTACACCGTGGCCAAGTGACGTGTGATTTCCCGAAGGCTATTTCCTATATCTTCCACCAAGTATCGGGTTGATCCCGATAATGGTATTCAACCCACTCTACTTTCTTTGTACTCAAAAGTACTCCCAAAGTTATACAACCTAAAATGACCATCTCAGGGCTCAAAATCCCTATGAATATCTTCAAACTAATCCTCTACTATCTGCATCAGCAATAGTATACTTGCTTAGTCCTTTACCCTTCAGGTAATAATCTGACAAACAGAATAGTGAAAATCCTTAGGACTGTAATCCTTGATCTCCACAAGAGATGTGACAACCTAACCCCTGCTTTCCTACTCGGTATCAGTCGGCTCTCAATGGTAATTACTTTTTCGATAGCAGGTACATGTATAACAACCTTAACATGTCTTTCCCGTGGTCAACTGAACCCACGGTTACGAATACTAACCAACACCCTACAAGTCATCCCTATTATAAGCAACTAAATGCATAGCCAATAGAAGGATATGTAATAACAACTAACATACCTTAAACCTTGTAGCTCGGAGATGTCCGGCAACAGCCAGATCCCAGAACTCAAAAAATCAAAACCGAGTAAAGCAAAACTCTATGTCCGAACGAAATCAAATCCGAAAGTGGACTTCGCAACCTAGGGCTCTGATACCAATAAAATTGTCACGCCCCGAGAGTATGCCATGCCGAAAAGCAAACGGACAACATCTCCCCTGTACGTGGCAACATATCGGGTTAATACAAGGCCCGTAGGCCCACAAGAACAATATAATACAAAGATATCAACATACCAAACACAGCGGAAACATACTACAGATAAAACAAGATACAAAGACCCAACTGTGCACTCTGGAGTGACTTTGACACAACAAGAATCACAACAGAAATCACATCAAAGACCAAATACACACAACACATTCGTATATCATAAATACAGAAACAATACAGGGTAAAATCCTAAAACGGCAATCCATAAAATACAACAATACGGAATACATCCATCCGTTCGGTGTGAGATGGGATCACCAAGTGAGTCAACGTCCCAAGGAATTCACATTACAGGCGACAAGAAACCCAGGGTCCCGGGGTGGTGAGTATAAACTCAGGGGTAATATGTAGAAAGTGCATGAACAACATATAAGAATATAGAGATCTACAAGTATACATGTGAAGATCTACAGGTATACAACATGAGTCCAATAGACATACAGTCCTATCCAAATCTACTAACAAGTAATCACAGTATAGTCATACTCAATGTATATACTAAACTGATCAACTGAACATGAAGTAATGTACCAACGTACCTGACGGTCTGCAACACCATATGCTATATCATCCTGAACAGGTATACAATAACATAACCCATATAACGTACAAAGTCAAACCATACCTGACCAACACTCAGACATATGAACAGTATATAATCACATGTAATAACATCCTGGTCCATACCACACTATGACATGACGCTAATCAAATGCATACAACAGTCTGGACCAACACATATATCATGCTCAACACACAGCAGTATATAAAATGCAAATGGCATGTATCATGATGAACAACCACATGCAGCAATCATAGCTCAATCAAATGTAGCATCTCACAGGCATATGTGAAACATATATCAAATACATGCATACATATATATCAGCAATGCATATGCATGGTCACTGTCTACGGACCCGTCCAACCATTACCCCAGAGTTGCCAGGGTGGCATAACAATGACAACTAGCCCGACTCCAGCTACCACTACTCTCGAGTGGCCGAGTTGGGTAGTATGACTAAGTAGCGTATAAGCGTAAAGAGATAACTGTTGGGATGTATACTGAAAGTCTAGCTCTTTTGTATGAACATCTTTATTTTGAAATAAGAATCACATGATCATTGTTTGCATATATTTATGCATATTGTCTAATACGTTACATTGTAGATAACATGGTGTGTGGTGTCACACGGGAGATCATGTTATCGGCTCCTTGTAAAGTATAAGTAAAGGCTCACAACCGAGATGGCTTTGGACAAACCATCAGAATGGTTGTAGTGTGATTTGGTATTGGTTTGTCTTGACCATAGAATCACACTAGTGCACTTTGTGTGTATTGAGCAGGACCGACACAGAGGTGATTCGATTTATTGCTGACTACATAATCGAATCGGACCTCAGATATTATTTAGTACATGCTCTTAATCCCGATATAATAACGGGCACATATACTTGGTACTCATCTCTTTGATTTACCAATGGGCGAGATTTATAGATTAAATCGATAGACTGGGTAAGTTGGGAGATGATATTATTTATATGGTGTGCCGTTAATTATAGGAGGAAACCGTGTCCTATATATTAGGATGATGATGTCCCCTTGAGGAGCTCATAAGGTTCATCATGTAAACCTGCATGGACTAGGTCCTAGGCATGATGAAAAGGTTGAGTGGTACTACTCAAGGAGTTAGATGTTGATTAATTAATGGTTAGTAAATTAATTAATCGACGGACATTCGAGATCTTAAACACGGGGAGAAAATGTACAAATAATATATGGAGCCCATATTATCATATGGGGGTTGGTGAGGTAGATCAATGATGGACCTTTAGTGGATTGGATCATCATTAGTGGATCGGACTTTAGGCTTGATCCATGGGTGGCCAAGACCCAACTCCTCCTCATGGTCCCTAATGTAGCCTATTAACACCTCATGATGCTTAGATCCAAAGGATAGAAACAAATCTCGATATCAAAGGTAGAGATTAAATCTCTAGATCAAGCCGGTTGAGATTAAAACTCTAGATCCGACGGTTGAGATTAAATCCCTAGAACCAATGGATGAGATTAATTCATGGCTCATCCCTAACTCTATAAAAGGATGGCATGGAGTTGGCGTGGAGAACAATTGAAGAGAGCTAGGGTTTTTGGAGTTGGCGGCAAGGTTAGGAATTAGGGTTTGGAGCTTGGGCGGCACCTATTAAGGAAAGTCTTTCCTTAGTTGTTCTTCTTCCCCAAGCTGCTGGCGCCCATCTTCTTCCTTCCAGACCTTGGCCAGCATCCAAAACAAGCCTTCTCCTTCTCCTTGGCCGGTGGAACAAAGGTTTAGGGTCTTCCCTTGGAGCTTTTGGCCGGCCACACCCAAAACTCCTTATCTTTCCTTCTTTTGTTGGCCGGCGGCAAGGATACTCCTTGCTTCTTGTTGGCTGGTTTTAGGGAGGTAAATATCCTTGTTTCTATTCTTTCTCTTGCTTTGGAAGAGCAAGGAAGGAAGTGTTGCGATCTAGGAGCTTCAACTTTTGGTGGATCGTCGCCCACACGACGTCCAAAAGGAGGAAGGTCATACATTAGAAGACTAGGAGGTATACCTATTCTTCTTTCTCTTTTATTCATTGTTTGTGTTTGTTTTTCAAAATATAAGCATGTTATATTTCTGTAAATAGGCTAAATAATACTTGGATCCAGAGTATAAACACAAAAATCGGCGATCCGGACATCGTCTATTCCGCGGCTACTCGTAGAATAGAGGATGGTCGCTTGAACAACTAGTTTGTTCAAGTGACATCTCTAAACGAATAGCACGACGATGACTTGGTTGCTTTGGGAATCCCTTTTGTCTAGGATTAAATTTTTTAATCCGGGGACATCGAAGGGATCACCATGGTCAAGCAACCGAGGTGAAGGGGAAGCGAAGTTTCCCCTCACGGACTCGACAAGGGAAATCCCTTCAATTGGTATCAGAGCTTCCAAGCAAAACCCAACAATAACTACTCCTAGGGGTCCCTACTGCAAGCCACGCCGTCCCTACCCATGAGTAGATAAACGCCGCACACAGGACAACTGCACGTCACACAACCACCGTCAATAGTGAGCGAGTGCTAACACCACTCTGCACAGTGGCCAGGTGCGCATCTCCAGCTACCACCGTCTATAGTGGCCCAGTGCGGCATATCCAATGCTCTGCCCTTAACCCTGCTACCACTACCCCGAGTGGCCAGGGAGGCAGGATGACTGACGACCTGTCTCAACCATAAGGAAGACCCAGTCAACAACATGCATGCAATGTAATGATGCATAGCTCCATACATGTATCCTCGCCACACTCCCTATCCCACGGGGAGTCCTGGTTAACTCAAAGTCAACTATGCAAGGACTACAATCCACAAGACTCTCTCTATCGCACAAAGAGTCATACACATCTGACAATCAACCATGCTAAGACCTCAAGTCAGTAGCGAGATACTATCGACAATCCATATAACCATACACAGATATACGATCCATAATGGATATACCATCATGCTAGGACCTCTAGTCCATAACCACATACTGACAACCACACACATTTATCTATGCACAGACAACTAGATCCACCATAGATGCACAACTAATATGTGTACGATATAACAATCTACTCCATAACCTAAACCATCACCTAACCCTAGTGATGTAACACAGTAATCCAATCTGAGGTCACAAAGATAACCCTAACCTCCTGTACTTCCTGAACATCCATCGGCTAACACATAATAGAGTTGGTAGTTCCTATCCGTGCTAAATAATCAATGAAGTAATCGAAATATATCTCAAAGGTCAAAGGCAGTACAAGCATATGATTAAACATGAGTGGATTTAAGATAAATAGGTATAAACATATATCCAAATTCATGCACTGGAATTTGGTCAAAACTACCGGACCAGGTAGATATTACCCACCTGATACGAAGCTCGAAAATCCTCACGGCCGTGGATGTGCTTCGTATCCCAAACCTGCACATAATAACAAACAATGATTAAGTACAAGTATCCAACAAACATAGGAACTAAACATTACATCGTTCCTATACTCACTTCCTTTCCTCACCTATGAGTTATAACCTCGAACACACACCTCTTGTAACCCTAAACCTATCATCTCCAAAACCCACAAGATTATCAACACTTAGAATAATCTAAGCTTATCCCAATATCCAAATCACATAACCAATCCATTCACATACTACAGGTCCAAAATACCCTGAACAAAACAAGATAAGAAGGGGAAAAACAGAGTTCATATCGAAACTACACTCAATACTGCATTCACCCAAACAACCAAAACAACCAACAATCCACCACCTCCAATCATCGACACACACGCACAATCAGCACAAACAACATCACCAATCTAAGCTAATCACCAGCTGCAACCTCTCCTTCCACACACCGCCGACACAACCACATAAATCCATCGACTTCAAACAGATCAATATGAAACAATTAACTCCAAATCGAATCCAGTAAATCCATGGCATAAACCAACAATAATCCAAAATCCTTACCAACACTCACCACTATGTTTCCCTCTTTCACCGTGGTAGCTTTAGCATCTTGGAGCTCTGGAATCAAGCTATCGTGGAGGTGTGGAAGAATGCGGCGGCGAACTAATTGGGTGCATGTAAAGAGATCCAGCAACTGTGATGCACACGCAAGAACCCAACAGTCGATGTGTTGCTCGTAGCTGAGGCAAAGATAGCTGATGGTGGAAATCAACCAACTCTTCAAGTAGTGGATGACGGCAAGGTCGATCGATCAAGCGCAGGGGAAGAAGAACACTGCCTATGAGCTGAGCTTCGCGATGAAAACTAGATCACTACGCTACCTTAAGGAAAAACGATGATACTAGTGCTTACCCAGCTGTGATGTCATTGGAGCCGATCCATCTTCCCTCGTCGCTGGCAGAGATATCAACGATAGTTTCCCATCATCGTCCCCGTTTCTCCCCTGATCCGCAATCGCTGCCCCGCAGGTGGCAGCTAGCTCTCCTCCTCTCGCTAGGCCGGCGATCTCCAGTCGACGAGAACCCCAGCTGAGCAACCCACTCCGCGGAAAAGAGGAAGAAGAGAGCTGAAAAGGAAATTCGGCGATCGCGATGAGGAACACCCGAAAATAGCGAAGAGAAGAAGAGAGAACAGTGCCCGATCGGGTTTGGGCTTATATAAGTCGTTCCACCTTTAGGCTTGAACCGGTTTAAACTCAACCCTAATCTAAGTTAAGCCTAGCCCTAATTAACCTTAGCCCCTTTTTGATTAACCCCATTAACTACTATAAAGGGTTAATCTCTATATTTAATTTTTTTCTAATCTTACAGGTTCATACATTAAAACCAAGGAGTGATGCTCACTACATCAACACTGTCTCCCTGACCCAGTTGGACTTTATATCGATTGTCCGATCTCCTAACTTAATCGATCTTCAAGCTAGATGTCCGGTCCACTAGACCCATCTAGACTTCATACCTAGTGTCCAGTCCTCCTGATCTGTCAAGGCTTCTGCCTAATATTCGGTCAACATGACCTACTAGGACTTCCTGTTAACCTGCAAACTTAACACATATATCAAATCATATGCTCATCCTAACATTAAACCTTGGGGCATACATCAAAATACAGGAGTGGTGCTTCCTGCACCAACAAAGGTAAATCCTAAGGTATCATTTAATAATACTCCTTATTTGCATAACAATCAAAAGTATGCTAGGAATTTTATTGCTATTGTTAATCATGAAAAGCATGCTAGAAATAAGTACTTTTATTTAGGTGCTAAATCTTGCGATATTAGGGTTAAGGACAAGTCTTGAACAATTACCTCTAAAACTATCACACCTAAGAATGACAATAACCTAGATAATAATCCCAAGAAATCTAGACACATTCCTAGGAAGAACAAGAATCCCCAAAAATATAATGGACAATAAAAATTGGTCAAATTGGAATTAGAAAATCAAACTTTGAGGTCAAATCTTGAGAAATTAGAAAACACCCTCAATAAGATGAAAAATTAAATTCTAGGGTATAATGGTCAAAATCTAGGGATGGGTAGGAAGGAACTAATTATGGACAAGAAAGGCTTGAGTCACATGCCTAAGTCCAAGGTAGACATGCCCACCTACCACAATGTTCAATTTAACTATGGAATAGACCCTAGGTCTAGGAAAACCATGGTTACTAGAAAAGTCATTCCTAAGACTAACCATGGTAGGTGTCTAGTGGCTAAGGTCTCAAAAATAACCTAAGAAGGCCACTAAGAAGCTTACAAGGGGAGTTACCCCTAAGGTTAACCTAGAAAAGACCCAAATGACCATGGCTTCAAAGCCTAACAAGGTCATTAGGAGGGTATATAGGGAAGTCATCCCTAGTGAATACCTAGTTAACCTAAGGAGCTCAAATAGGTTTTGAGTTCCTAAGAGCGTGATTCTCTCACGCTAGATGGGTTAGGGTGTGTCACCCTAAATGGATGGGTAGTTGGCCTAACTATGATAGAGTTTACACTTTAGGACATTTTCAAGGTTATGTGATACCTTAGGAATGAGATTGATAATTTTATCTTAAAGGAGTTTAGGATGTGTCAATAGATATTATGGAAGTTGAAAAATGGATCAAAATTGGCACAAGATAGGTTAGAGTCAATAGTGTGCAATTTTTGATTTTTGGCACACTTGGGAAATCAACTTATAATGGCAAAATTAGGTTTAATCCTAGTAAATGACAATTAGACTTGAAATCTAGATATTCTTATACCTTTATACTTAATTTTCCATGCTTTGTTTGCCATATGCCATGTCATGACATCATGCTTCATATTAATCATATAAAATGTCATGGTAATATTTAGGATAATATATGTCAAGTTTATGCTTAGGTTAAAATTTTATAATGACATGACATCATGCATCATTGACTATGCTTTAAATTATGCAATCCTTATATTCCATGATCATATTTCATGCATTAAGATTAATAAGCTTGAATTAAGGATAATGACATGATTTGAAGTCCCATGATAAGGAAATCAAATAGTGTTGCCTAGATAAAATACATGAGACCCTAGATTAGGAAGAACAAAAATCCACATCTCACAAAAACTTTAAATTGACATGTTCATGTATTGATACACCCTAGACACATGTGTGATGTTAGGAAAATGAGTTAAGTTCAAGGTGCATAGTTATTACATCTAGATGAACTCAAACTCATAATATAACATGAATGAACATGAGAAATGCTAATGTACAAGTCATGTACATCTATCCCATAGATCATGGCCAAAATAAAGTTTTAAAAATATTTTAAAATTATTTTAGAAAACCTTGGTAAGCATATCTTTTGATAGCAATCACCATTGAGAATGTTGATACAAAGTTAGGCAAAAATATTAAATTTATCAATGGTTTTAAACTTTGTATCAATCTTGCAATTTAATAGGTATTTTAATTTAAAATTATTTTTCACTCATTGTATTTGATGTAAGTAATATACGTATGAAGTTTTAGGAATTTTCAATTTATGTATATTTACTTATGAATTTCTAAAATTCGATTGAAAACTTTGATTTATGAAAAATCAGAGTCCAATCGATTGCTATCAAAGAGCAGTCGACTAGTGGTATTTTCAGTCGACTGGTAGCTAAAATCAGTCGACTGATGTGTCTGATATTGGCTGAATAAGGGTTGTTTAGGCACCCTTAGGTTACCCTAGCATTTTCTAACCCTAAGATATGCTTTGGAAAGCTTGGGAAGGGTGAAATATCATTGGAGACAATTAGGAGAGGTGTTTAGGGTGGAGTATCAATTTTTAAGGCTTGTGAAAGTTTAAGTTTGAACTTTTATCCTTATTTTTGATGATTTAAGTTTCTTATTGGCTTAGGAACTCTCCAAGGATATTGTTGGTGCAATGGTCAAGGGGGAGTAGGCTTTTAGGGGGAGGTTATCCATCAAGGGATGATGGAAGGTTTTTCCTCAAAGGGAGAGAAGTGAAGTGTTTTTGTTAGGAAACCCTCATTGTTCTCACCAAAGGGGGAGAAGTGAAGGGTGAAATATCATTGAAAACAATTAGAAGAGGTGTTTAGGGTGGAGTATCAATTTTTAAGGATTGTGAAAGTTTAAGTTTGAACTTTTATCCTTATTTTCACTGATTTAAGTTTCCAATTGGCTTAGGAACTCTCCAAGGACATTGTTGGTGCAATGGTGAAGGGGGAGTAGGCTTTTAGGGGGAGGTTATCCATCAAGGGATGATGGATGGTTTTTCCTCAAAGGGAGAGAAGTGAAGTGTTTGTGTTAGGAAACCCTCATTGTTCTCACCAAAGGGGGAGAAGTGAAGGTTAGGCAACCTTCATTATGGATTGCCTCTCATTTAGTGATATGAGATTTATCACTATGAAGAGTGAAGGCATCCTAAATATTTTTGGACCAAGGGGGAGAATGTAGAATCTCATTGAGAGATGTAACATTGAAAACCTTAGTTGTCTTTTTGATGTATACCAAAGGGGGAGAAATGAATGATTTAAGTTAGATAAATCTTCATTATGCTTTGGCATAATAAGTCCAAGTATGGATACTTGGCACGGGGAGTTGGGCTTATGGGATAACCTAACTTAAATGTGTTGTCAAACATCAAAAAGGGGGAGATTGTTGGTGTAATTGACCTAGGTCACGATTGACCGGACTCGAGTGAGACTCGAGTAGTGTTTTGATGTTTGACAAATGGATTGACAATGTGATTGTCATGAGAAAGTCCAAGTCATGGGTACTTGACAATGAAATTCCAAGCATAGGTCTTGGCAATTGGAAAGCCCATGTTATGAGTACTTGGCATGGAATGTCCAAGAATGGTCTTGGCATGGAATGTCCAAGCATGGGTCTTAGCATGAAAGTCCAACATGGAGTTGGCAAGAAAAGTCTAAGTATGAATACTTGACAAGGGAAAAGTCTAAAGGTGAAGTCTTGACAGCGTAAGCCCAAGTGTATAGTCTTGGCGGTGTAAATTCCAAGTGTGTAGTCTTGGTGGTGTAAAGTCCAAGTGAACTTTGGCAAAGGTAGATCCTGTTAGCATAACTAGGCTGATGGAAGCACTTGAAGGCTAGCGTGAGGATGAAGAATCGTGGACTCGAGGGATCCAAGAGGCGTGAGGCTGATGGAAGTGGCTTGAAGGCCGAGGTCTAGGCTAAGGGTACCCGATTAGCATGACATAGCCGATGAAAGTACTTGAAGGCTAGAACGATGGGTGAACGAGTCATGGAGGACTCGGAGGGATCCGATAGGCGTGAGGCTGAAGGAGGTGGCTAGAAGGCTTAGGTCTAGGCTATGGGTGGTTATCAAGTATGAGAGGATCATACTTGGGTTAAACCTCATTGTTGAGGTATACCAGTCGACTGATGGATTTGGCCAGTCAACTGGTCGAGTGTTCAACACTTGGGAGGCCTAGTTGACTTGGGCAGTTGATTGGGATTATGACCTAGTCGACTGGTCGTGTAGTCGACTTAGGCTCGACTCCTCGAACTGTGCTATGGCAATCAACTGCCATGTTAGGGTAGTCGACTGGCCTTGAGCAATCGACTCCCGTAATGGGCAGTCGACTGGTCAAAGTGGACATGAGAACAGAAGCTTCGATAGTTGACTGGGGGTTGATGGCAGTCAATTGGTCAAGTGTTTGTTAAGTCGAATCCCACATGGATTAATCTATTGAGAGACAACGGATGTGTGAGCAGTCGACTAGTCGGTAAGGCTAGTCGACTGCTAGGCGAAAATATGCCTTATGCATGGTTTAAAAGGAACTCGACGGGGACATTTGAATCAGTCGATTTTTGGTGATCTTGAAGGAGAATTACTATTGTGTTCCATATAGAATTAGTGATTTTCGAGAGAGGTGGTGAATCTTGGAATATATATATATATATATATATATTAATTTTAAAACTAATCTTTTTGAAATATAAGAGTATGCAGTGGAAATATAAATTAAATAAATTATAAAATTTATTTTTACTTGGTTCACAACCCGAGCCGTGTTGCTAGTCCAAGGCCCGTGACTCTGAAGGGTTTTGCGGAACCGAAGCTCTGATACCACTTGAAGGGAGGAAATTTCGCTTCCCACTTCAACTCGGTCGCTTGTTCATGGCAATCTGGTGTACGTCCCCGGATAAAAAAAAATTATCCTTGACAAAGATGGATTACCCAAGAAACCATTCCATTGTCGTGCTATTCGATTAGAGTGGTTACTTGAACAAACTTGTTGTTCAAGCAACCCACCTCTATTCTTCGATTAGCCGCGGAATAGATGATGTATGGATTGCCGATTTTTGTGTTTGTATTCGGGGTCCAAGTAAATTAGCCACATAACAAATTATACAACATGCATAGAATAAGAAAAGATTCATAAATAAGCATTATACCTCTTGATCTTCTATTGTATGTCCTTCCTCCTTTTGGACGTCGTGTGGGCGATGATCTTCCAAAAGTCGAAGCCTCCTAGAACACGTTCTTCCCTTCCTTGCTTTCTCCGAACAAAGGAAAGAATGAAACGAAACTCTTTCTCCTATCTAGAACCGACCATCAAGCTCCAAGCTTGATGCTTGCCGCCGGCCAAAGAGAGGAATAGGGAGTATGGGCGCCGGCCAAAAGCTCCAAGGGAAGAGACCCTAGCTCTTGCCGCCGGCCAAGGAGGAGAGGAAGAAGATTAGGACACCGACCAAGGAAGAGAGGAAGAAGAGGGGCGCCGACTAAAACCCTAGGAGGATAGGAAAACCTTCCACTTGTGTTGCCGCCCAAGACTCCTCCAAAACCCTAGCCGCCCAATCCAAAACCCTAATCTCCAAGTCTCCTTGCCACCCACCCCTTAAGCCATATTTATAGAGTTAGGCTTAAGCCTCCTTTAATCTCCACCATTGGATCTAGGGATTTAATCTCAACCATCGGATCTAGATATTTAATCTCCACCGTCGGATCTAGGGATTTAATCTCAACCGTCAGATCTAGAGAATTAATCTCCACCGTCGGATCTAGAGTTTCATTTTCCATCATCAGATATAGGCTCCATGAGGGTTTTAATAGGCTACAATAAGGACCATGAGGAGGAGTTGGATCTTGGCCACCCAATGGATCAAGCCCACATAAAGTCCGATCCATTAATGATAATCCATTCCACTAGAGGATTATCATTAATCTACCTCACCAACACCCATAAGTTAATATGGGCTCCATATATTATTTGTACATATATCTCCCCGTGTTTAAGATCTTGAATGTCCGTTGATTAATTAATTTACTGACAATTAATTAATCAATATCTAACTCCATGAGTAGTACCACTCAACCTTATCATCATTCCGGACAAAGTCCACCTGCAGGGTTTACATGATGAACCTTATAAGCTCCTCAAGGGGACATCATCATCCTAATATATAGCACACGGTTTCCTCCTATAATCAACGACACACCATATAAATAATATCATTTCCCAACTTACCGAGCTTATCGATTTACTCTATAAATCTCGCCCATTGGTAAATCAAAGAAATAAATGCTAAGTATATGTGACCGTTATTATATCGGGATTAAGAGCATGTACAACATAATATCCGAGGTCCGATTCAATTATGTAGTTAGCAATAAATCGAATCACCTCTAAGTCGGTTCTGCTCAATACACACAAAGTGTACTAGTGTAATTCTATGGTCAAGACAAACCAATACCCAATCACACCACAACCATACCAATGGTTTGTTCAAAATCATCTCGGTTGTGAGCCTTTACTTGTACTTTACAAGGAACTGATAATATGATCTCCCGTGTGACACTATACACCATGTTATCTACAATATAATGTATTAGACAATATTCATAACCATAAATATGTAAACAATGATCATGTGATTCTTATTTCAAAAATAAAGATGTTCATACAAAAGATAGACTTTTCAGTATACATCCCAACAATCTCCCACTTATACTAAAAGACTATGTTGTCCTTATACTGTCATACATCTGATTCTCATTCCCTCCACATCCCTATCAAAGCTCTTGCTAGAAGGGCCTTTGTGAAAGGATGTACCAGGTCATCCTCTGATGCAATCTAGGCGACAACAACTTCTCCTCGCTTTACGATTTCTCATATCAGGTGGTACTTGCGCTCTATGTGTTTACTTGCCTTATGGGCTCGTGGTTCCTTCAAGTTTGCAACTGCACCACTGTTATCATAATAAATTGTGATAGTTCTAGGCAAATCAGGAATCACATCCAAGTCCATCAAGAAGTTCCTGAGCCATACAACTTCTTTGGCCGCCTCAGAGGATGCCACATACTCAGCTTCCATAGTAGAGTCCACCACGCATTTCTGCTTGACACTCCTCCATACAATGGCTCCACTTCCCAAAGTAAACGCAAAACCTGAGGTAGACTTATTGTTATCCCTATATGATTGGATGTCGGAATCTGTGTAACCCACAGGGAGTAATTGATCTGCTTGGTAGACCAGCATATAATCCCTAGTCTTTCTCAGGTACTTCAATATATGCTTTACCGCAGTCCAATGTCCCTGTCCTGGATTACTCTGATATATGCTAACCATGCCAACGACAAAGCAGATATCCGGTCTCGTGCATAACATAGCATACATGAGGCTTCATACTGCCGAAACATAAGGAACCGCCTTCATCTCCTCTATCTCCTTTGATGTTCTAGGACACATCTCCTTAGATAACGAAACTCCATGCCTAAAAGGTAGAAAACCTTTCTTGGAGTTCTGCATGCTAAAACGATCCATAATGGTGTCTATGTATGAAGCTTGAGATAAGCACAACATATTTTTCCTGCGATCCCTTATAACCTTAATCCCAAGGATGTGTCCCACTTCTCCCAAGTCCTTCATATCAAACTGTTTGGACAACCATACCCTTACGTCGATAACACCTTGACATTGTTGCCAATTAACAAAATGTCATCTACGTATAGTACAAGAAATACCACTACGTTTCTATCACATCTCTTGTATACACAAGACTCATCCGGACTTTGAATACATCCATAAGACTGGATTACCTCATCAAAGCGGATGTTCCAAGATCTCGAAGCTTGCTTCAATCCATAAATGGACCGATTATGCTTGCACAAAAGATGCTCTTTGCCCTTTGCAATGAATCCCTCTGGTTGCTTTATATAGATGTTTTCCTTAAGACTTCCATTAAGGAAAGCTGTCTTGACATCCATCTGCCACACTCATAATCCATATGAGCAACAATACATAAGAGAATCCGGATAGACTTAAGCATGGCTACCGGCGAAAAGGTCTCCTCATAATCAATGCCCTCTTTCTGAGTATACCCCTTTGCAACAAATCTCGCTTTGAAGGTCTCAACCTTCCTGTCTATTCCTCTCTTTCTTTTGTAGATCCACTTGCATCCAATGGTTTTTACACCATTGGATGGTTCTACTAGCTCCCAGACCTAATTTGAATCCATAGATTCTATTTCAGAATTCATCGGACTTTGCTAAGATACCGCATCTTTATCTTGGATTGCCTCGTCATATGTTCAGGGATCAGGTTCATGTTCGTCAGGGACCAAATCAGAAGATTCTCCCAAGAACATGAATCTATCAGGCTGTCTAATAACCCTTCCACTACGACGAGGTATCACCTGTGTATCCTCTGTGACACGTGGTGCAGTGACTTGTGGTATATCCTCTTGTACCGGTGGTACTGAAGTAGTGACTTCCCCTCTCAATTCCTCCAGAACAATCTCACTCATGGATTTGTGGTTTATCACATAGTCTTCCTCTAGAAATCTGGCGTTCGTGCTAACGATCACCCTCTGATCTCTAGGACTATAAAACAACCCGCCTTTCATTCCTCTAGGATATCCAACGAACATGCACACTTCTGTACGAGGTTCCAACTTACCAGCATCTGCCTTTATCACATGTGCTGGACTCCCCCAAATCTGAATATATTTTAGATTAGGCTTTCGCCTAGTCCACAATTTTGTGGGAGTAGAAGGTACTGATTTAGATGGTACCAGGTTCAGAATATACACTGTCGTATCTAGAGAATATCCCCAAAACGAATCTGGCAACACAGAATAACTCATCATCGATCTAACTATCTCCATAAGAGTCCTATTCTTTCTCTCTGCTACACCATTCTGCTGGGGTGTGCCAGGTGCAGACAATTGGGATTGAATCCCAACCTCTGATAAGTAATTCCTAAACTCTCCCAAGAGGTACTCACCACCACGATCAGATCGTAGTGTCTTGATACTTTTACCTTGACGTTTATCCACATCAACCTTGAATTCTTTGAACTTGTCAAAGCATTCAGACTTGTGACACATCAAGTAAATGTATCCATATCTTGAATAATTGTCTATAAAAGAGACAAAATATTCAAAACCACATCTAGCCTGGATAGACATCGGACCACACAAATAAGAATGAATCAATTCCAACACATCTTTGGCTCTATACACCTTGGCCTTAAAAGGCTTCTTGGTCATTTTACCTTCCAAGCAAGATTCGCAGGTTGAGAAATCTTCCACCACTAATGAACCCAGAGGTCCATCAGCTATCAACCTTTGAATTCTATTTAGGTTAATATGACCTAACCTTAGATGCCAAAGATATGTTTGGTTCATTTTCGAGGGTTCTTTTCTCTTATTAGATTTAGAAGATGAGTTATTTACTTCTATTTGTATCGTGGGAGATTTTGGTTCAAGGGTATATAAATTTCCTATCAATGCACTAGAACAGATAATCTCCCTATTCCTTTTTATAACAATTCTATCATTAAAAGAAATAGAATATCCATCAAAAAATAATTTAGAAATTGAAATTAAATTCTTTCTAAATAAAGGTACATAAAGGAAATTTCTCAGAACCAAAGTTTTATTCCTATGAAAAGATAAATAAACATCTCCCACTGCAACAGCCGCCACCTTCGTGGCATCGCCCAAGTAAACGGTAATCTCCCCCTCAGCTAGTCATCTGGTTTCCTAGAACCCCTATAAAGTATTGCAGACATGATTAGTGGCTCCCGTATCTACACACCAGGTGCCGGTAGATAACACCGCTAAAAATGTTTCAACGACTAGACCAATAGGTAGATACTGGAGAATGATATCGACCTGGGTTTCCCCATCGATCTCAGCTCCAAAGACTTCCAACTCATTCTGTTAGTTATAGCCCTAGAACCAATCATGTGATGGTTGAATAGGGAACATTTTGTATCATATTCTATAAAGGCAAAGGATTGGTTATTATATATTTACGTCTTGCTTGTGCCAGCTAAATTAAATATATAATAATGCCCTAGAAAAGTAGGTTCTTATCTACAACACATCAATTGGCAGAATTGATTATGAGAGGCTGTAGAGAACACTTTCCTAAATGTTCCTAGTCAAGTATTAATATGCAAGGGCAATATTAATACATAAAGACTAGCATGTAGGTCAATTGATGACTTGATCTCACAAGTCATGGATATATGATATCAAGTTGACACATGGGTATATATTAGAGAATATATATCGAATCGACCCGCCATGAGAAAGTTTCATGGATCGTTATATGAGTGTCATAAACTTTCTCATGTGACTATTGGTATGAATAGTCCTCAAACCTCAAGTCACTACGTTCCCTACATAAGGAGTTATGTACTTTGGTATCACAAACGCCACCCGTAATAGGTGGACCATAAAGGCGACATCGGGTATATAACAAATTATGCGAGGGATGTGAGTGATGTAGATGGGATCTATCCCTCCCATATGACGGGAGTGATATCTGGCCCTTGATTGAGTAGAACTACTAAAACGCATGGCCATGCTCGAATGAGTCAATATGAGATATTGAGCTCATTTGTTTGAGTTAGTTTACTCAGGGATCAAGAAATACATAGATTGATCGAGGATGACACGGTCTATGCCTCATTGGTCAATCTGATATCAAGGATAGAAGGACACGGTCATACATTATAGTAGTCACGGAAAGGTTAGTCGAATCTTGACTTATCTCGTAACTTGGGTAGCAATGATGTATTGCTAGATGCCGCTCATTGCTTGTGTATCTAAAAGAGTTTAGATCCACTGCCAACGTTATGAGAGCCTATAGGGTCACACACAAAGAGCATGATGATTAGAAGAATTAGTACATTCTAGTTTGACTAGAATAATTTGGAAATAAACTTAAGTACAAAATGGTTTTTGGACTTTAAGCTTAATGAGAATTTTAGCTTATTGATTTAATGAGATTAATTCAATATGCTAAGCTTAATTGATTTAATAAGATTAATTCAATATGTTACCTTATTGATTTAATGAGATTAATTCAATATGATAACATAAGCTTATTGAATTAATAAGATTAATTCAACATCCATGAATGCCACATAAGCATGCCACCTAAGCATGCCACATAAGCATGCCACCTAAGCTTGATGAGTTGGAAGGAGACAAAGGGTTTTGACCCTTGGATTTCCTCCACATGTGGCCGGCCAAAACAAGGAGGATAACTCCTTGTTTAATTATCTTTCAATGTCATTGATTGCATTGAATGTGATAGGAGATGAAAGGTTTTTCAAATCCTATAAAACACCCCATGGGGTGGCCGGCCAAAGGGGTTGAGTTGGAGCTTAAGGCTTGGTGAGAGCTTGGTGGGAGAGGCTTTTGTTGTGTGGTTTTGTGAGTGTAAGCTAGCAAGAAGAGTAGTCTTCTTCTTCCTTTCTCTTCTTCCCTACCTTCCTCTCCTTTAGGGACTTCTCTAGCAAGAAGTAAAGGAGAGATCTTCTAGTTTTCTTTTGTGAGACAAGAGCTTGCTCGTGTAGATACATATAGAGGCACGGACATTTGAACGTGCTAAAGATCCAACACATCCAAGGAAAAGCGGGATTACAAAGACGCATAACAAAGGTAATATTCTCCTATAAGATAGGTTTTGAGAAATTTATTTTTGTCACGAGTTTTTCTTTGCAAGGATCACATGGAAGGGATCCTAATTTTTTAGATTCTTATATGCTATTTTGCGTTTAAAGAGATCCCAGCGATGGTATCGAGCCACTTGCGAAGATCGTATAAAAATAGTTTTTCTCTATTTTATATATGATATAGAAGTAGGATAAATTTTATTATGAGTTGATAATTGCATTAGCAATTTTTCAAACATAATAAAATATCCGATGTCTTTTAAAAGTTAAAAATGACATGGTGCATGGTTATGGCCTAGTCCCAAAAAGTTTGTGAATGTGTGTTGTAATTCTTATCTCTGTGAGTCGTGCCTTTCTCCTAAAAAAAATCTTGTTGTAAAATTAGTTTAGACTCGAATGTAACTCGAGTATTTCTCCTTTTGTAATATACAAAATAAAGATGGAGGGTCCATTGGAAGATGATGTTACAAGGAGGAAGTCAACAACACACGACAACCAAAAGGAAGCACTTGGGAGAAGATGCTATCCCTAGGTTGACCAATCAATCTTCTCATTGGCTTGAGAAGATTGTAGAATAAGGGCCATAACCATGACACGCTTAGTATGCTAATATGTATGTGATGCATGTTAATTTAGCTTATATGTGATGTATGCTAATATGTATGTGATGCATGTTTAAGTTTATTTCTTAATAAGTCTAAACGATATGTCTACCAAAGTTTGGTACTCACTACTTCCTCGATCATTTGTTATTGGGTTTGCCAAAGCAAAGCAATGCATTTTATCTTGGAAGAGTGCGAGTGGACAATCGTGATGTCCCGCTATCAAACTTGGTTAAGACTTAATTAAGAAAGTAGAGGCATATATTAGCTTTGAACATAAGTTTTAAAAATTAGTTTTGTGTGATTTCTGAACATCAGTTTTGTCTTAGAAGTGGTCGTTGCTCCGATATCAAAGAAGACCTCTGTGCCTCGCCACAGCCTGGAAGCTGGTCTAGGAATAAGCACTAAACTTAACCAAAGCTATTAAAGAGTTACATCAGATGTAATTGGCAAAAGATTGCCTACCTAATCATACTACGTCTTGGGCGATTAGCCAAAGCTAACTCAAGACGAATTATGATGTGGATCTTTATCCCATATAAATTTATAGCTAAATAGAAGCTAATGATGTAAGCAAAATGTGTTTGCCTACATCAATAATTAGCTCATATCAAAGCTATGAGAATTTAGTGGGAGCCTCATTTAATTAAAGGCCTAATTAAATGACTTATGTATGATACTTAATTTTACATTTTAATGTTGTAGATCACCATGTCATCTAACACGACACATCCCCTCAACTTGCGATCTGTCCTTGAGAAAGACAAGCTCAATGGAGCTAACTTTCTAGACTGGTATAGGAACTTGAGGATTATCCTTAAGCAAGAACGTAAACTGTATGTCCTAGAGTAGTCTATCCCTAAAACACCCGCCCCTGCGGCCACTCGTGCTGAAAAGGATGCTTATAAGAAGCATCAAGATGACGCATTAGATGTGTCATGTCTTATGCTTGCCACCATGAACTCTGAGCTTCAGAAGCAACATGAGAACATGGATGCCTATGATATGGTTGAGCATTTAAAACAACTATATCAAGGACAAGCTAGGCACGAGCATTTTGAAGTGTCTAAGGCTCTTTTTCCATGCAAGATGCAAGAAGGAACACCTGTAGGAACTCACGTACTTAAAATGATTGGGTACGTTGAGAACCTTGAAAGACTAGGTTTTTCCATTGAGCCAAGAATTGGCAACCGATGTTATCCTGCAATCGTTGCCGGAAGCATATAATCAATTCGTCATGAATTATAACATGAATGAATTGATAAACCTTTGCCTGAGATTCTCAGCATGTTAAGAACTGCTGAACCGAATCTCAAAAAGAAAGTTAGTAATGTACTAATGGTCAAGAAGGGCAAAGGTAAGCGCAAAGGCAAGGGTAAGACCCAAGCCAAAGGCAAGGCCAATTCATCCACTTCAAAGTGTAAAGGTAAAGTACCTAAGGAAGGGGACTGTTTCCATTGCGGTGAGACTGGACACTGGAAGCGGAACTGCAAAGTCTACCTTGAGGAAGTAAAAAATAAAAGAAGTGGGACTTCTGCCTCAGGTATACACGTTATAGAAGTTAATCTATCTATTTCTTCTACATGGGTATTAGATACCGGATGTGCATCTCACATTTGTACTAATGTGCAGGGACTGAGAAATAGTAGACTAATGGCAAAAGGCGAAGTGGACCTATGAGTAGGCAATGGCGCAAAAGTTGCTGCTGTAGCTGTAGGAACATATTCTTTGTATTTGCCCACTGGGCTTATCTTAGAACTAGAGGAGTGCTTTTATGTACCTGCATTAACAAAGAACATAATCTCTGTATCTTGTTTAGACAAGAAAAACTTCTCTTTTATAATAAAGGACAAATGTTGTTCCATTTATTTGAATGAAATGTTCTATTGTAATGCACCACTTATGAATGGTTTCTATGTTCTAGATTTAGAAAACCCAATTTATAACATAAATACCAAACGATTCAAATCGAATAATTTGAACCAAACATATCTCTGGCACTGTCGCCTAGGTCACATAAATGAAAAACGCATATCCCAACTCCATAAAGATGGATTATTGGACTCATTTGATTTTGAATCATATGAGATATGCGAATATTGTCTTTTAGGAAAGATGACTAAAACTCCATTTAGTGGACATGGCGAGAGAGCAACGAACTTGTTAGGACTCATACATACTGATGTATGTGGCCCTTTCAATGTCGAAGCCAGAGGAGGCTATAAGTACTTTATTACTTTCACTGATGATATGAGTAGATTTGGCTACTTATATTTGATGAGACATAAGTCAGAATCCTTTGAAAAGTTCAAAGAATTCAAGAATGAAGTACAAAACCAACTTGGTAAGCGTATTAAGCTACTTGATCGGATCGAGTGGTGAATACCTTAGTCAAGAATTTCGTGATCACTGGCGAGTGTGGGATAATATCCCAACTCACTCCTGGAACACCACAATGGAATGGTGTATCTGAGAGGAGAAATCGTACTCTATTAGATATGGTACGATCAATGATGAGCCAGACTGATCTACCTACTTCCTTTTGGGGTTTAGCTCTAGAGACAGCCGCTTTCACACTTAATCGCGTCCCATCAAAAGTCGTAGAAAAGACACCATACACGTTATAGACTGGGAAGAGTCCCAAAATGTCTTTTATAAAGATTTGGGGTTGTGAAGCTTATGTTAGACGTCAAGTCTCAGATAAACTAGGACCCAAATCAGATAAGTGTTATTTTGTAGGATATCCCAAGGAAACTAAGGGATATTACTTTTACAATCCCACACATGGCAAGGTGTTTGTTGCGAAATCTTTGTCTTTCTAGAAGAGAATTTATTTCTAGAAAAACTAGTGGGAGTAAAATTCATCTTGAAGAAATTCAAGATGAAGATAACACTAAGGCTTCGATGGAAAATGAACAGGCACCACAAAGTGTTGTGGATGAGGAAATTGTTGCCCAAAGAGTTGTGGAGCAAACACCTGTTCAAGTAGACCAACCTCTTCGTAGATCTGATAGGATCCATCGTCAACCCGAGAGATATTCTTTTCTCTTGGTAGCGGTGAAGTATTGCTTGTCGATCTTGGCGAGCCTACATCCTATCAGAAGCTATGATGAGCCCAGATTAGAAATGGCTAGAGGTCATGAGATCGAAATGGAATCCATGTACACTAACCAAGTATGGACTTTGGTTGATCCACTGAAGGGTAAAACCCATTGGGTGTAAGTGGGTCTTTAAAGTAAAAGACATGGATGGTAATAAGCATACCTATAAAGGTAGATTGGTGGCTAAAGGATTCAAACAAATTCATGGTATTGACTATGATGAAACCTTTTCACCAGTTGCGATGCTTAAATCCATTCGGATCATACTTGCTATTGCAGCCTACCACGATTATGAGATCTAGCAGATGGATGTCAAAGCAGCTTTTACAGATGAAGCTACTGAGGATGTGTACATGACACGGCTGAGGTTTTAGATCAAAGCATCTGAAAGGTATCTGTTGCAAAGATCCATTTATGGACTAAAGCAAGCCTCTCGAAGCTGGAATCTTCGATTCGATGATGCAATCAAGGAGTTTGGTTTCATAAAAAATGAAGATGAACCTTGTGTCTACAAGAGAAATAGTGGGAGCACAGTTGTATTTCTTGTCTTGTATGTAGATGACATACTTCTCATCGGAAATGATATTCCCTCACTCCAGTCTGTGAAGATGTGGTTAGGGAATTGTTTCTCGATGAAGGACTTAGAGTGAAGTGCCTATATTTTAGGCATCAAGATCTATAGAGATAGATCTAAAGATTACTTGGCCTAAGTCAGTACATACATTGATAAAGTGCTAGATCGTTTGCTATGCAAAATTCCAAGAAAGGATTTACGCCTTTATCACATGGTGTGAGTCTTTCAGACTCAATGTCCCTCTTCTAAGGAGGAGAGAGATCGCATGGATAAGATCCCTTATGCATCTGCTATAGGGTCTATCATATGCGTCGCTTTGTACTCGTCACGGCGTCTCGTATGCTTTGAGCATGCGAGTAGATACCGATCGGATCGGTGAAAGTCATCTGGATAGCGATCAAAATATTCTTAAATACTTACGAAGAGCGAAAGAATATTTCACGATATTTGGAGGCAATGAGGCTAAGCGTAAAGGGTTACGTGATGCAAGCTTCCAAGCAGACAAAGATGACTATAGATCGCAATCGAGTGCGTGTTTTGCTGAATGGTGGAGTGTGGCGAGGAAAAGTTGAGCGAGGACACAATTGCGATTCTACAAGAGTATATTCTTTGCGTCGATGCGTGAAGGAGGCTGTTTGGCTCCGCAAGTTCATCAGTGAACTTGGGTAGTTCCTAGCATTGCAGATCCAATAGACCTCTATTGTGACAACAATGGGGCTATTGCACAGGCTAAGGAACCTCGATCACATCAGCGGACCAAACACATACTGCGGCGCTTCCATCTCATTCGAGAGATCATCGATAGAGGAGATGTGAGGATATGCAGAGTACCAACAGAAGCTAACATCGCAGATCCACTGACCAAGGCTTTGGCACAGAGGAAGCATGATGGTCACACTAGGTCACTAGGTATCAGATATTATAGTGATTGGTACTAGTGCTAGTGGGAGATTGTTAGTTATAGCCCTAGAACCAATCATGTGATGGTTGAATAGGGAACATTTTGTATCATATTCTATAAAGGCAAAGGATTGGTTATTATATATTTACGTCTTGCTTGTGCCAGCTAAATTAAATATATAATAATGCCCTAGAAAAGTAAGTTCTTATCTACAGCACATCAATTGGCAGAATTGATTATGAGAGGCTGTAGAGAACACTTTCCTAAATGTTCCTAGTCAAGTATTAATATGCAAGGGCAATATTAATACATAAAGACTAGCATGTAGGTCAATTGATGACTTGATCTCACAAGTCATGGATATATGATATCAAGTTGACACATGGGTATATATTAGAGAATATATCTTGGCCCGACCCGCCATGAGAAAGTTTCATGGATCGTTATATGAGTGTCATAAACTTTCTCATGTGACTATTGGTATGAATAGTCCTCAAACCTGAAGTCACTACGGTTCCCTACATCAGGAGTTATGTACTTTGGTATCGTCAAACGTCACCCGTAACAGGGTGGACCATAAAGGCGATTACTGGGTATATAACAAATTATGCGGAGGGATGTGAGTGATGTAGATGAGATCTATCCCTCCCATATGGCCGGGAGTGATATCTGTGGGCCCCTTGATTGAGTAGAACTACTAAAACGCATGGCCATGCTCGAATGAGTCAATATGAGATATTGAGCTCATTTGTTTGAGTTAGTTTACTCAGGGATCAAGAAACACATAGATTGATCGAGGATGACACGGTCTATGCCTCATTGGTCAATCTGATATCAAGGATAGAAGGACACGGTCATACATTATAGTAGTCATGGAAAGGTTAGTCGGATCTTGACTTATCTCGTAACTTGGGTAGCAATAATGTATTGCTAGATGCCGCTCATTGCTTGTGTATCTAAAAGAGTTTAGATCCACTGCCAACGTTATGAGAGCCTATAGGGTCACACACAAAGAGCATGATGATTAGAAGAATTAGTACATTCTAGTTTGACTAGAATAATTTGGGAATAAGCTTAAGTACAAAATGGTTTTTGGACTTTAAGCTTAATGAGAATTTTAGCTTATTGATTTAATGAGATTAATTCAATATGATAACATAAGCTTATTGAATTAATAAGATTAATTCAACATCCATGAATGCCACATAAGCATGCCACCTAAGCATGTCACATAAGCATGCCACCTAAGCTTGATGAGTTGGAAGGAGAAAAAGGGTTTTGACCCTTGGATTTCCTCCACATGTGGCCGGCCAAAACAAGGAGGATAACTCCTTGTTTAATTATCTTTCAATGCCATTGATTGCATTGAATGTGATAGGAGATGAAAGGTTTTTCAAATCCTATAAAACACCCCATGGGGTGGCCGGCCAAAGGGGTTGAGTTGGAGCTTAAGGCTTGGTGAGAGCTTGGTGGGAGAGGCTTTTGTTGTGTGGTTTTGTGAGTGTAAGCTAGCAAGAAGAGTAGTCTTCTTCTTCCTTTCTCTTCTTCCCTACCTTCCTCTCCTTTAGGGACTTCTCTAACAAGAAGTAAAGGAGAGATCTTCTAGTTTTCTTTTGTGAGACAAGAGCTTGCTCGTGTGGATACATATAGAGGCACGGACATTTGAACGTGCTAAAAGATCCAACACATCCAAGGAAAAGCGGGATTACAAAGGGCACGCAACAAAGGTAATATTCTCCTATAAGATAGGTTTTGAGAAATTTATTTTTGTACGAGTTTTTCTTTCGCAAGGATCACTTGGAAGGGATCCTAATTTTTCCGTTGCGCATATGCTATTTTGCATAAAGAGATCCCAACACATTCAAATGAGCCATCATCTTGAGAACATGATCCCTCACGGGTGTTCCCTCGATCATGGTGGTCGTCATCAAGTTCCTCATGGCTTCTTGCCTCGTAGCCCGATTCTGGTGTTCGAAAAGTTCCTTGAGATTGAGCATCATGTCATAAGCAGTGGGCATGACTTGATGCTGATGTTGCAATACATTTGACATAGAAGCCAAAATGTAAAACTGCGCCATCTCATCAGCCTTAATCCACTTTTTATAACTCTTTTTCTCCTTGTCCCCAGAATCATCCGCAGGCTTAGGAGGACACTCTTCGAAGAGTACATACTTGTACCCCTCAGCAGTCAAGACAATATCAAGATTCCTTTCCTAATCAACATAATTGTGTCCAGTAAGTTTATTCTCCTTTAGTCTCACAGCAAGTGGATTGAAAGTTATTTTTGAAAAAACCTAAGAATCACATAGATCAAAACTTTAGATTTCAAAGAATTATTGATTACTCAAACAATAAAATTTTAAAATCAACCAACACCTCAAAACACCGAGAATATCGTATGCCACGATCGTGTGGACGTATACGAATTCTATATTTGTAAGAGGAGGTTTTACCCATTAATTTTACTATCTTGTCAACCTAACTTTTTGACAAATAAAATTAATAGTTGGTTCTTCTTTGGCCCTACAAATAAAAGCAGTGACTCCGATGGGAAGGATACTTCTATTTGCATCTAAGTGTTCACCATTACTCGGTACCAAGGCAATTATCTTGGGTTATGTGCCTTCTGATGGGTAAGTACACACACTCCTTAATAATTTCCTATAACCATATTCGACTTTATGATCCGTAAAACAAACTCATCCGATGGGGAGGAAGGCTCTCAGAGCCGACACGCAAGTTTGTTTGCATCACATATCAAATCGTAATGGAGGCTGTAAGAATTTATAAAAATATCCCTCTCCCACTTAGTAATTTAAAATTGAGGAATTTTCCTAGCACACAACATGCATATCAAACAAGAAGCAATAAATATGAAAAAAATATTTTCCAACTATTATGACTTTTGTTCTCCAATATGTCTCCCATCGTATCGCCATCTCGTCTGCTCCTCCCAACGCCATATACAAGTCATTCGGAGATCCGAGTCGAGAATATTTATTTTAATTTACATCCATCGATCCCATACTCCACGAAAGAGTGTACATGAAATATAGATCGAAAGTAAAATAAAATAAAAGGAGTGCCTAAACAATGTCGTACTTAATTAGAAAAATTAAATACTAGCCTCGTCAATCCCGAGGATTCAAATAACATACAATTACACACATACAATCACATACACACATATGGCCATAATAGTTGGATCACATGCCGGCAACCAAAAAGTTAACTTACGCACATCCTACAATTATCCGGCACATATAATATATGAAAAGTGCATAAAAGTAACCGAATCCTAAACACACAAAACCGAAAACCGTGGCTCTGATTCCACTTGAAGGGTTTTGCGGAATCGAAGCTCTGATACCAGTTGAAGGGAGAAAACTTCGCTTCCCACTTCAACTCGGTCGCTTGTTCATGGCAATATGGTGTACGTCCCTGGTTAAAAAAAAATTATCCTTGACAAAGATAGATTACCCAAGCAACCGTTCCATTGTCGTGCTATTCGATTAGAGTGATTACTTGAACAAACTTGTTGTTCAAGCAACCCACCTCTATTCTTCGATTAGCCGCGGAATAGATGATGTACGGATTGTCGATTTTTGTGGTTGTATTCGGGGTCCAAGTAAATTAGCCACATAACAAATTATACAACATGTATAGAATAAGAAAAGATTCATAAACAAGCATTATACCTCTTGTTATACCTCTTGATCTTCTATTGTATGTCCTTTCTCCTTTTGGACGTCGTATGGGCGATGATCTTCCAAAAGTCGAAGCCTCCTAGAACACGTTCTTCCCTTCCTTGCTCGCTCCAAACAAAGGGAAGAATGAAACAAAACTCTTTCTCCTATCTAGAACCGACCATCAAGCTCCAAGCTTGATGCTTGTGTTAGGACCCTTGGAATGGCTAGAGGGGGGGGTGAATAGCGTAGATGAAATTCGCTCGCGTTTGTGTCTACAATTTCGTTAGTGCGCAGCGGAAATAGAAATAATAAAAGCAATAACGAAATAGACAACAAGCTAACACAATGATATAACGTGGTTCGGAACCGCACGGTTCCTACTCCACGGATTGAGCTCTAACGAGCCCTAGTGATGCACACGCACTCACTAATGATAAACACTCCTTCTCAACACAAGTCAGAGGCGGAGAAACCCCTTACAATAGATCTTACAATAGTAAGAACGAAATACAAGCAATATACAATGTAAATATGAAATACAAGTAAAGAAAAGACTTTACAACACTTGTTTTGATTTCTTGAATGCTTGGTTGCTTGCTTGCACTTGGAGACCTGATTTGCACCAACAAATTGCCCCAATAGCCCTCAAGAACCGGTTTGTTTTTCCTCCATCACGAGCTCCATATATAGCTTCAACTTTGTCTTTGAAAAAAGTCTATCGATCATTGATCGGGACAATCGGTCGTGATGCCGATATTGTCGTGAGACAGCGGCTAGTTCACCTTTGGATAAGTCAGCGGAACTACCATCGATCGGCCCGATTGTGACCATCGGTCGGCCCGATGGAATCTTCACTCGACGGTCGAGTCTGGGCTCGATGCACATGGTGATTCTCGAGCACCCGGTCGGTGATCACGCGATCGATCGACTACTCAACCATCGATCGGCCGCACCCTCTGCAGCGGTCATTCTTGCTCTTATAACAGCGATCGAACCCTAGTTGACTCGGTCCGGTCGCCGCCACCACATGGCACCGGTCATTGCACACCTCAAACATGAGGTTTTAACCCAAGTATGGTTCCCCGTACTTGCTAGACCACCCTGCAGCCTAGACTAAGCCTTACAGCCACCTCCATTGACCTCACGCCTCTCGAATCCCTCCAGAGTCATCCATGCTTGTTAAATCCCTCGCTAGCCTTGGTGCTTAAAAGTCGGCTATGTCATTGCTAACGGTGTCTACACAAGCACATTGGACTTCTGCCGCCAAGACTCGCTTGGACTTTCTGTAACCGTTGGACTTATCTTGCCGAGACTACGGCTTGGACTTTATGCCCGATATCGAGCCCTTGGACTAATGCCAACCCCATTGGACTTGGACTTCTAATGCCAACCCATGTTGGACTTTCCATGCCAACCCATGTTGGACTTTTACATTGCCAAGACGCATGACTTGGACTTTACCTTGACAATTACATTGTCATATGTTTTTGTCGAAACATCAAAACACATCAAAACATTACTCGAGCCAAACTCGAGTCCTGGTCAATTGTGACCTGGGCCGATTGCACCAACAATCTCCCCCTTTTTGATGTTTGACAAAAACCAAACAAATTATTGAGTTAGAACACTAACTCAAATCCCTTACCAATTATCCCAGATTGGTAATCTTAAGTGTTCTTCCCCAAACATTCTCCCCCTTTTTGACTAACATCAAAAAGGTCTTCTCTCCAAGGAGGTCAATGTCTCATGTCCCAATGAGATCTTACAATCTCCCCCTTGGTCCAAGAATACCTAGGATGCCTACCATCTTCCTAGTGATAAGTCTAATATCACTTAAGAGAGGCAATCCTAAACACTCTCCCAATTTCCAAATTGGGATTCTAAAAATCCATCAATTTTCCAAATTGATAACATTCTCCCCTTCAAGGAGAAAAACACATCCATCATCCCAAGATGGATGTCTCCCCCTAAAGGCTTGCTCCCCCTTGACCATTGCACCAACAATGTCCTTAGGAAGTCCCTAAGCCAATAGGAACTCTAAACCATCAAAATTAAGGTTAGAAATTCAACATTGAACTTTCCAACACCTTAACATTGATACAAACCCTAAACAACTCTCCTAATCCATATCCAATGGATTTTCACCCTTTATAATGTTTCCCAAAGCATATCCTAGGGTTAGGAGTGGTTAGGGACCTTTACCATGGCCGAACACGGGCTAACCAAACTTAGTTTTCCCAAAATCAGCCTTGGCAAATGACTCGGCTCTATCGATCACACATTTCATCACCGATCATTGCCACTGTAGGCGATCGAGATAACTGAAATTTCCGAATTTCAGTTATCAGAATCGAGTTTTGGAAATTCATAAATAATTATACGTTTATTGAAAAATCCTGAAAGTTCATACGTATAATACTTATGACACATACAATGGGTGAAAAATATTTTAAAATTATTTTACCCATAAAATAGTGAATTTGATACAAAACTCAAAACCATTGAAATTTTCAATGTTTTGGCCCTATTTTGTATCAACTTCATCAATGGTGATTGCTATCAAAAGATAGACTTCACCAAGGTTTTTCAAAATGATTTTAAAATGTTTTCAAAACCTTATTTTGGATCATATTCCTTGGGCTCTATGTACGTGACTTGTACACAAGCTCTCCCAATGATCCACCAATAAAATTAGATAAGTTTTGGTTCAACTAGATGCAAAAACTATGCACCTTGAACTCAACTCATATCCTAGCATCTCACATGTATCTAGGGTGTATAAATACACATACATGTCAATTGGATGTGAGATGTGGGTTTTGTTCTCCCTAATCTAGGGTTTCATGCATTTTCCTAAGGCAACTCTACTTGATTCCCTTATAAATGGGACTCCAAGTCATGCCAAAGTCCTTAACTCAATTTTAATTAAATGCATGAATGATTATGGCATTTGAGATGATATAGATAAACACATGCTCATAATCATGATGTCATGGCATAATATGAAATCTAAAAACACATGACATTTAATCATTAATCCTAAACATGTACATGACATATAGAATGATTAAAAATAAGCATGATGTCATGGCATGTTATATGGAAAACAAAGCATGGCATATAAAATATATAGGTATAGTAATACCTAAATTTTAATATCAATTGCCATTTCATATAATTAATTATATTTTTCCATATTTCTATTTTTCTCCCAAGTGTGCCAAAAACCCAAAATGGCACACTAACCTCTAAACCTAAATTGTGCCAATTTTGATCATTTTATCAAACTTCTCAAGTAATATTGGCACATCCTAAAAACTTTTAGGATTATAATTCAAATCTATTTCCAAGGTATCCATAACCTTGAAAATAACCTAAAGTGCCACCTTTGCCATGGTTGAGTTAACTACTCATCCATTTAAGGTTGGCACATCCTAACCCATCTAACGTGAATCAATCACGCTCTTAGAAACCCAAAACCTATTGGAGCTCCTAGGGTTAATTAGGTATTCCTTAGGGATAACCTCCCTAGATACCTTCCTAATGACCTTCCTAGGCTTATTAGCCTTGATCATTTTGGTCTTGCCTAGGTTAACCTTAGGGATTGCCTCCCTAACAACCTTCTTAGTGGCCATCCTAGGTTTCTTCGAAACCATGGCCAATAGGCACACACCTTGGTCAACTCTAGGGATGACTTCCCCATTGACCTTGGTCTTCCTAGACCTAGTTAATGTTCCATAGTCAAATGGAACACTATGGTAAGCCACCTTAGGCTTAGGTTTTTGACCCAAACCCTTCTTGCCTTTGGTTGACTTTTGTCTTTTAGATCCTACTTGTTGACTTTGATTATTTGACCTAAAAGTTTGACCAATAGACCCTTGCATTTGATTTTGCATAATGTTGAGGGTCTTTTCAAGTTTTTCAAGCCTTGACCTCAAGGCTTGATTTTCCTTTTCTAATATCTCAATTTTTAATTTTTCATTTTCTCTTGAGATATTTCTATTTCTAGGCTTATGTCTAGATTCCTTAGCATTAAAGCCTAGATGTTCTCCTATTTTCTTAATGCTTTCCTTAGGTAATATATTTTTAGGGACATTAGTCCCAAATTCCTTCTTATTTCCTAAGTGAACACTCTTAGCACCTAAACAAAAGTATTTATTTCTATTAGCATGCTTTTCATGGCAAATTGCAATAGAATTAAAATTCCTAGCATGCTTTTGACTTTTAAATTTAGAAGATGCATTATTAAAATATACCTTAGGGTTTGCCTTGGAGGCTCCCCCTACATGTATAGCTTCTTCTTGGGTCTTTTTGCTCCCCTAGGGTATTGATTTCGGTAATGCCCCGGTTGCCGACACTTGAAGCAGAGGACTTGCTCCTTGCTTTTCTTGGCATTGGGAACACCGGCTTCATTGACTATTTGTGCCGGTGGAGCTTTCCTAATCTTCTTTGGGCACTTGCTCTTGTAGTGCCCGGTTTCCCTACACTCAAAATATATTATATGCATTTTATTATTAACACATATGTTTGAGTTACCTAGGGTAGTGGTGGAGGCCGGAGTTGGATTTTGAGCTTCCTCATCTTGACCGGATGTTGAAGACTCTTCTTGAGGTTGCTCCGATATAGAGGATGGTCTTTCCTCCTCAATCCTAGAAGTGGATGCTCCTTCCACTTCTTCCACCTCTTCTTTCTCCGATCTGGAAGTTGACTCCATCTCATCTTCCGATTCCTCACTTTCACTTGAGGATGAACTCTCTTCATGGAATCATGCCAATTTCTTCCATAGCTCCTTGGCATACGTGTAATCCCCTAGCTTGCACAAAATATCATTAGGAATTAAATCTTCCAACAGTTTCGTTACCTTAACTTCGGTCTTGAGCTTTTGGCGTTGCTCTTGGGTCCACTTTTTCAATTTTAGGACATTTCCCTTCTTATCCCTAGGGGGTTCAAGGCCTTCAACGAGGATGAACCAATCCTCTATGTTCATCATCAAGAATGTTTCCATTCTTGCTCTCCATGCCGAAAAATCTTCTGGATCATATGGAGGTGGAGTGTTGATTTCCCATCCAAGCTTGTCTTGGAATTCCATCTTCACCCTCTAGCCTTTTGCCTTAGCTATCGGTTGTTAATCCGTAGAAGAGCCCCGGGCTCTGATACCACTTGTTAGGACCCTTGGAATGGCTAGAGGGGGGGGTGAATAGCGTAGATGAAATTCGCTCGCGTTTGTGTCTACAATTTCGTTAGTCAAATAATAAAAGCAATAACGAAATAGACAACAAGCTAACACAATGATATAACGTGGTTCGGAACCGCACGGTTCCTACTCCACGGATTGAGCTCTAACGAGCCCTAGTGATGCACACGCACTCACTAATGATAAACACTCCTTCTCGACACAAGTCGGAGGCGGAGAAACCCCTTACAATAGATCTTACAACAGTAAGAACGAAATACAAGCAATATACAATGTAAATATAAAATACAAGTAAAGAAAAGACTTTACAACACTTGTTTTGATTGCTTGAATGCTTGGTTGCTTGCTTGCACTTGGAGACCTGATTTGCACCAACAAATCGCCCTAATAGCCCTCAAGAACCGGTTTGTTTTTCCTCCATCACGAGCTCCATATATAGCTTGACTTTTTGGAAAAAGTCTATCGGTCGATCGGGACGACAATCGGTGATCGATGCCATGTTGTCGTGAGACAACGGCTAGTTCCACGTTGGATAAGTCCAGCGGAACTACCATCGATCGGCCGATGTGTGACCATCGTCGGACCGATGGAGTCTTCACTCGACGATCGAGTCTCGACTCGATACTCGGGCCGATTCTCGAGCACCCGACCGATCACACGATCGATCGACCGCCGAGCCATCGATCCCACCTTCGGCGTCTAGGCCATAACCCGAAACCCTAGTTGACAAACATGAGGTTTTAACCCAAGTATGGTTCCCCCATACTTGCTAGACCACCCTTATCCTAGACCTAAGCCTTCTAGCCACCTCCATCAGTCTCACGCCTCTCGGATCCCTCCAAGTCATCCATGACTTGTTCATCCATCGCGCTAGCCTTCAGGTGCTTCCGTCGGCTATGTCATGCTAACGGTGTCTACACCGCCAAGGCACATTGGACTTACACCGCCAAGACTCCGCTTGGACTTTACGCCGCCAACCATTGGACTTATGCTGCCAAGACTACCGCTTGGACATTATGCCGCCAATATCAAACCCCTTGGACTTCTAATGCCAACCCATGTTGGACTTTCCATGCCAACCCATGTTGGACTTTTACATTGCCAAGACCCATGACTTGGACTTTACCTTGACAATTACATTGTCATATGTTTTTGTCGAAACATCAAAACACATCAAAACATTACTCGAGCCAAACTCGAGTCCTGGTCAATTGTGACCTGGGCCGATTGCACCAACAGCTTGCCGCCAACCAAAGAGAGGAATAGGGAGTATGGGCGCCGGCCAAAAGCTCCAAGGGAAGAGACCCTAGCTCTTGCCGCCGGTCAAGGATGAGTGGAAGAAGATTGGGACATCAGCCAAGTATGAGAGGAAGAAGAGGGGCACCGACCAAAACCCTAGGAAGATAGGAAAACCTTCCACTTGTGTTGCCGCCCAAGACTCCTCCAAAACCCTAATCTCCAAGTCTCCTTGCCGCCCACCCCTTAAGCCATATTTATAGAGTTAGGCTTAAGCCTCCTTTAATCTCCACCGTTGGATCTAGGAATTTAATCTCAACCGTTGGATCAAGAGATTTAATCTCCACCGTCGGATCTAGAGATTTAATCTCCACCGTCGGATCTAGGGATTTAATCTCAACCATCAGATCTAGAGATTTAATCTCCACCATCGGATCTAGTATTTCATTTTCCATCATCGGATCTAGGCTCCATGACGGTTTTAATAGGCTACAATAGGGACCATGAGGAGAAGTTGGATCTTGGCCACCCAATGGATCAAGCCCACATAAAGTCTGATCCATTAATGATAATCCATTCCACTAGAGGATTATCATTGATCTACCTCACCAACCCCCATAAGTTAATATGGGCTCCATATATTATTTGTACATATATCTCTCCATGTTTAAGATCTCGAATATCTGTCGATTAATTAATTTACTGACAATTGATTAATCGACATCTAACTCCATGAGTAGTACCACTCAACCTTATCATCCTGTCGGACCAAGTCCACCTGCAGGGTTTACATGATGAACCTTATGAGCTCCTCAAGGGGACATCATCATCCTAATATATAAGACACTGTTTCCTCCTATAATCAACGTCACACCATATAAATAATATCATTTCCCAATTTACCGAGCCTATCGATTTACTCTATAAATCTCACCCATTGGTAAATCAAAGAAATAAATACTAAGTATATGTGGTCGTTATTATATCGGGATTAAGAGCTTATACAACATAATATCCGAGATCTGATTCAATTATATAGTCAGCAATAAATCGAATCACCTCTAAGTCGGTCCAGCTCAATACACACAAAGTGTACTAGTGTAATTCTATGGTCAAGACAAACTAATACAAAATCACACCACAACCATACCAATGGTTTTTCCAAAACCATCTCAGTTGTGAGCCTTTACTTATACTTTATAAGGAATTGATAACATGATCTCCCGTGTGATACTACACACCATGTTATCTATAATGTAATGTATTAGACAATATGCATAACCATAAATATGCAAACAATGATCATGTGATTCTTATTTCAAAAATAAAGATGTTCATACAAAAGATAGACTTTTCAGTATACATCCCAACACTCTTCGAGGGTCACCTCGATGGGCAATCCACTAAAGTCCTCCGATTCGAGAACTCTCGAACTCGGAGGGATTCACTTTTTACAACAAATATAAGGAAAATGTACTGCTACCTATCCTTTTGAATTTAAGTACAATCCAACGAAAATGAAACCAATAAAGTTATACCAACACTAATAGCTTTGAAATGGCGTTCGGAGTGTCGGACTTGATGAAGGTTGGCGTGTGAGAGCTATTGTGAATGAGAGATGATTTCGACAACACTTCCACATATGAGCAATTTCTTATTCGGTGTTGGTCCTCCATTTCTTTTATAAGTACTTTCAAATCGACTGGAACACCCTCCAATCGACTCCAAATCAGCTCGTCGATTTAATTTGGTATATCGACTTTGCCAGTCGACTCCTGGTCACCTAGCTCAGCATCGGAAAATTTGCCTTTCTAGTCGACTGGATCTCTCTTTTTATCTTGGTCGGCAAATCTTCAGTCGATCACCAGCTGCCTTGCCAACTAGGCATCCCAGTTGACTGAACCATACCTAGTCGACTGGACCTTAGTCAACTGGAAACCAATTAGTCGATTGGATACCTGTAAAATGAGATTAGCACACAATACAATAGGAAATAAAATAGCAATGGTAATACTGTCCGATCTTGACTTCTTAGTCCCACACGGACTATCCGTCGAATTGATTCCAAGCTTTGTCCCCACTTGAGAATTCAGCCTCACCTTTTCTCTCGAGGCTTACATGTCGGTTGTCCAGCTGGACTTACCATAATTTATTGGATTGATTTGAAACGCTAGAGGGGGGGTGAATAGCGTTAGTGAAAACTTTTCTTTTTCGACAATTAAAACCAAGTAGGCAGCGGAAAACAAAAGATAAACACAAGAAAGACACAAAGCTTTTTACTTGGTTCACAGCCCACCGACTGCTAATCCAAGGCCCTGCGATCCTTGATCGCTTCCGAAGGGCAATCACTAAAAGTCTCTTCCTCGTTGGAGGTAAGAGACAAGACGATTACAATGATTATAAGGCTAGTAACAACCTTACCGGTCCTTATACAAATTAAGTATAGAAATATAATAATACCGACAATTAATTAGAAGATGACGCACGGTCGGAGTAGCGTTGTAGAGAGCACGAGCACTTGAGAGATTCTTGAATTTGGGTTTGAGTCCTCCCCTCCTTTTATAGATTTGCACCTTGGAATTTGTCCCGATCCAGATCCAAAACTCGTGGATCTTATCTTGAGGTGGCAGCTTATCTTATCTTGAGGTGGCGACTTATCTTATCTTGAGGTGGTGGCTTATCTTATCCTGAGGTGGTGGCATCAATCTCTATCTCTTTGACCTTGTGCACTGGGCTGATTCGTCTACATCAGTCGACTGATCCTCTTAGTAGTCGATTGCCTTCAGTCGACTGCTGACATCTCCAGTTGACTACTGCACTTGAGAATTCCTGCAATACAAGATTAGCACAATAGATGCATAATGTCATGCAGTGTGACAGTCCTTTGACTGTCCGATCTCGACTTCGGCATTCCTCTGGAAGCCTTAGTTGGATCGACGCCTAGGATTGTCCTCTAACTGAGGACACGTCCTTACCACCGCTCCACATACGGAGCTTACCTTTGGTCCTCTTGACCTGTTGCTTAGCTTTCAGTCACCACCGAGGTTCCTCGACTCCCCGAGGTTCTCCTGGTGTCGTCTGACCACCACGGTTTCTCAACTTGAGATTCTCCGGATGTCGCTCGACCTTTGGCTTAGTTTAAACACTTCCTGCACACTTAGCATATCACATGAGATAACAAAATAGCTTAACTTTAAATCTTTGTCATCATCAAAATCAAGGTTCGATTTTCTAGTGCCCCTGCACCAACATAATTGACATCCGATCTGACCCACCAGGGCTTCCACCAGCTATCCAGTCTCCCTGACCTAGTTGGACTTCATGCCGATTGTTCGGTCTCTTAACCCAATCAGTCTTCATGCAAGATGTCCAATCTCCTGACCCATCTGGACTTTCTACCTTATGTCCGGTCCTCCTGATCTGTTAAGTATTCTGCCTAGTATCTAGTCAACACGACCTATTAGGACTTTCCTATTAAACTTGTGCATTTAACACGCATATTAAAACACAAGTTATTCCTAACTTTAACTAAGGTTCATATTTCAAAACTGAGTGGTGGTCTCTGCACCAACATTCCAGACCTTCCAAGCTCGTCCAAGCAACCACATCAACAAGCATTCAAAATCCCTAGTTTGTAAAGTATTTCTTTGCATTTCATTTGTACTCTTGTTGTATTTTGTTTTATCCTTATTCTTATCGTTGTAAGAGCCTTGTAAGAGGTTTCTCCACCTCGGGTGTGTCACTAAGAAGGAGAAGTTTGATAGTGGTGATGTGCATCACTAGAGCTCACTAGAGCTTGGCCGTAGAGTAGGAACTAGGGTTCAGAACCGTGTAAAATCCACGTGTCATGTTTGTGTTGTGCTTTGTGTTTGTATTTGTATTAGTATTTGTATTTCCACTATGTACTAACGATTGCAGACAAGCACGATGAATCCAAGCGAAGAAATCAACGAATTGCTATTCATCCCCTAGCACAGAGAAATCAGTCCCTACAGAAATATTTAGGATTGATTGGACAATAGAAAAGATTAAGAGCGAGTATGATTCTGATTACCTGTATCATAGGTCAAATCAAGATTCAAATTGATTTTTTCTTATTTATGAAGGGTTTTGTCTGGAACCGAAGCTCTTATTCCACATGAAGGTGGAGAAACTTTGCTTCCCACTTCAACTCGGTCACTTGTTCATGGCGATCCCATCGACGTCCCCGGATTAAAAAAATAATAATCCTAGACAAAAGGGATCACCCAAGCAACCGTTTTATCATCATGCTATTCGATTAGAGTAGTTACTTGAACAAACTTGTTGTTTAAGCCACCAACCTCTATTCTACGAATAGCCGCGGAATAGATGATGTACGGATCGCCGACTTTTGTGTTTATGTTCGGGGTCCAAGTTATATTAGCCACAAAACAGAATATATCATGCATATATAATTGAGAACAATTATAGACATTATACAAAAGAACACTAATCAAAATAAACAAGATTATACCTCTTGATCTTCTATTGTATGTCCTTCCTCCTTTTGGACATCGTGTGGGCGACGATCTTCCAAAAGTCGAAGCCTCCTAGATTACCAATCTTCCTTTCCTTATTCACTCCGAACAAAGGAAGATCATAAAACAAAACTCCTCTTCCTATCTAGAACCGGCCACCAAGTCAATAGACTCGATGTTGCCGCCGGCCAAGGAAGAGAATATGGAGTATGGGAACTGGCCAAAAGAGAATCAATGAGGGTGATGGGCGCCAGCTAACACTTGGAGAAGAGAAAGGAAACCAACCCTTAACCTTGTAGCCACCCAAAACCCTAACCCTAGCTCTCCCAGTTGCCACCGGCCAAAGAAGAGGGGAAGAGGAATAGGTTGAGCACCGGCCAAAGTAGAGGGAAGAAGGATAGGTGCCGGCAACACCTTAGAAAGATGAAGAAAGGAACTTCCCCTCTTGTTGCCGCCCACACCACCTCCCAAACCCTAGTCGCCCAACTCAATCCTAACCCTACTAGGATTCCTTGCCGCCCAAGGGAAGCAAACCCTAGTCTCCCTTCCATCATGTCACGCCCCGAGAGCATGCCGTACCGAAAAGTAAACGGACGACATCTCCCCTGTACGTGGCAATATATCGGGTTAATACAAGGCCCGTAGGCCCAACAACAACACAATATATAAAGATACCAACATACCAATTATACAAAACACAGCAGAAACAATACAAACAGATCACCAAGATACAAAGACCAAACTATGCACTCCGGAGTGACTTGACACGACAAGAATCATAACAGAAATTGAATCAAAGACCAAATACGTACATCACATCCGTATATCACAAATATGGAAATAATACAGGGTAAAAACCCAAACCAACAATCCATAGTAATACAACAATACGGAAAAACATATCCATTCGTCCGGTGTGAGATGGGATTAGCTGGCGGAGCTCTGAACGTCCAAGGAATCTTCTACCTGTTACCTGGGCGACAGGAAGCCCAGGGTCCCGGGGTAGTGAGTATAAACTCAGGGGTAATATATAGAAAGTGCATGAACATATAGGGTAAAAAAATCTACAAGTATACATGTGAAGATCTACAGGTATACAACATGAGTCCAATAGACATACAGTCCTATCCAACTCTAATAACAAGTAACTACAGTAAAGTCATACTCAGTGTATATATACTAAACTGATCAACTGAACATGAAGTATTGTACCAACGTACCTGACGATCTATAACACCAGATGCTAGATCATTCTGAACAGATTTACAATAACATAACTCATATAACGTACCAAGTCAATCCCATACCTGATCAATACTCCAACATATGAACAGTATATGATCACCTATAATAACAACCCGGTCCGTACCACACAATCATATGATGTTAATCAAATGCATATAACAGTCTGAATCAACGCATGTATCATGCTCAACACATAGCAGTATATAAAATACAGATGGCATGTATCATGATGAACAACCATGTGCAACAATCATAGCTCAATCAAATGCAGCATCTCACAGGCATAAGTAAAGCATATATCAAATATATGCATACATATATATCAGCAATGCATATGCATGGCCATGTCTGTGGACCCGTCCAACCACGACCCCAGTATGGCCCGGGTGGCACGATATGACGACTAGCCCGACTCCAGCCGCCACTACTCTCGAGTGACCGAGTTGGGTAGTATGAATGAGTAGCATATAAGCGTAAAGAGCTAACTACTCCCCGGGGGTCCCTGCTGCTGGTCGCTCCGTCACTACCCATGAGTAGACGAGCTCTGCACACAGGACAACTGCACGTCACACAACCACCGTCTATAGTGGCGGCACCACTCTGCTTTCGGTGGCGGCGCGTATCTCCAGCTACCACCATCCATAGTGATCGAGCGCGGCACATCCAATGCTCTGCCCTCAACCCTGCTACCACTACCCCGAGTGGCCGGGGAGGCAGGATGACTGACGACTTGTCTCAACCACAAGGGAGACCCAGTCAACAGCATTCATGCAAATGTAATGATGGATAGATCCACACAAGTATCCTTGCAACACTCCCTATCTCACGGGGAGTCCTGGTCAACCAAAAGTCAACAATGCAAGGACTACAATCCATAAGACTCTCTCTATCGTACAAAGAGTCATACTCATCTGACAATCAACCACGCTAAGACCTCTAGTCAGTAGCGAGATACTATCGACCATCCATATAATCATACCCAGATATACAATCCATAATGGATATACTATCATACTAGGACCTCTAGTCCGTAACCATATACTGACAACCACACACATTTATCTATGCACAGACAACTAAATCCACCATAGATGCACAACTAATATGTGTACGATACAACAATCGACTCCATAATCCAATTCCTCACCTAACCCTAGTGATGTAACACAGTAACCCAATCTGAGGTCACAAATATAACCCTAACCACCTGTACTTACTGAACATCCATCAGCTAATACATAATAGGGTTTATAGTTCCTATTCGAGCTAGAAAATCAATGAAGTACCAGAGTATATATCTCAAAGGTCAAGGCAGTACAAGCATATGATTAAATAAGAGTGGATTTAAGGTAAACAGGTATAAACATATATCCAAATTCATGCACTAGAATTTGATCAAAACTACCGGACCAGGTAGATATTACCCACATGATATGTAGCTCGTATCAGCCATCCCTAACTACGAGCATCATCACTAATCAAAGTACTTAAATCAACATCCTGCAAACAAAACATATTTAATCCAATCATGCTGTCAATTCTAATATTAAGATCAAATCCTAATCCTATATCCACTTTATATCTCGTTTAACTAGATTGATCCAATTATCCTAATCAAGTATCCACATAAATCCATCAATCGAATCTCTACCAAATAAACAACTTCTTCCAATGTGAAGCATAGAAATACGACCGAATCATAAATCAATATAGATCTTACCTCAATCTGCTCTCGAGTTCACAGTTGCCCATCACCACAAAGATCTAGCTTCAAAATTAACAATTCATCATACTCACCTTCCTCAATCACAGTTGCAAAATTCCTGGAACTTGCTAGTAAATCCGTTCAACGACAGTCCACTACTTCGATCGTCCTTCCTATCCAAAATCACAATATCACAGCTCATCAATATCATGAAATCATCACAAAATTGCCATCAACCATAAATGAAATCAACCAAATCCCTAACGAAATAATTATCTAACACTCCATATCAAACTGTAACAACAATTTATCATTGAAATTGAAAGAGATATCAAGGCTTACCAACCAAATCACTACCGGTAGCTATCCCCTTCATCGTTCCATGTTCACCGACGAGATCCTAAGTTCCGATCACTGTCCATCAACAAACATCCTAAACACAGAGACATTTCACCTAGCACAGGGGAAACAAAAGAAAAATCGAAACCTACCAATACCGGAGATCCTTCAACGCTGCTCCTTCCCTATCCCCTACTTCTCCGAACCAAACAAATCCCCCAATCACAAACACAGATCGTCGGAAAATTGAATCTGCCACGACAATGCCAGGTTTCTCAGCCAAACTCCGATCAACACAACCAGATCTATGGAAATGACAAGGAAAAACCCAGCTAAAATGAAAACCACTGACGTACCTTGATCGGCAGCTCGCTGCCACGGCGACAGCACCGCCGACCCATCGAGCGAAAGAATGCTGACACCGCCCAAAGGTGAACCACCTACTTATCTCCGACCGGAGATCAGCTACTGAGGTGGCACCGTCGAGCGGCTCTCATCGGATGTCGACGATCTGGAACCCGGCAGTGCGATCGTTCGGAACGAAGAAACGAGGCGGAGAAGAAATAGAAGCGGAGATCGCAATGTGAATGTCGCGATCGACTGTGGCTTTTAAACGTTGTTCGTCCCATTCGGTTAACCCAGCCCAAACCAAACCCAATCTGATTTGGTTCAACTTAGCCGGATCAGCCCAAGCCCAATTTCCAGCCCAAGCCCAATGGGTTTAACCCAACTAGATAATTAACCCATTAGCCCACTAATTAAGCCCAATTAATCTCCTAATTAATCCCAATTAATTAAAGGGTTAATCCATTTTTTTTTACCATATTTTACATTCTGGCCACTTATAAAAATTTGGTCCCCAAATTTTCGACTCATGTATGAGTATGAGATGTCACAATAATCATCTCAAGTATCCGGAGCAAAGTCACACCTTAAGTGACTAAGTGGGATACTGAGCTCGAATATTATATTTCCAGCTCTTTTATACTCTCTCAATATATCGACCATCTATCAAAGATACATAACTGTGCCAGAGTGGAGCTCTATACCCGTAACCAATGGAAGACTTTGCCAGAATCGTAAGGTGAATCATGAATCACTATTAGAAATGATACTCAAAGTTACTCCATGGATATAATTCCATCAAGCGATCCAATGGAGTCCATCTTACGACTTGGAAGAAAATGAGCGGACCTAGCTAATCGACCATCAACTACCCAAATCTGATCAAGTCCTTTCCAAATTCTAGATAATCTCCCAACACAGTCTAACGTACTAGGCTCTCACTTCATCACGGTACGTAACCCTACCGATCACAATATTCCACCTTTGCTTGTTGGCATACCCAACATCAACTACGGAATCATCCATGTCCCACATATCGTTCCACCAACTGGAATGTCTCAATACTCACTATTTTCGGATACACTCCGAATAAATCATCACTCTCGAATGAAGAGTCTTCTGAAGCAACTCTTCCTAAAGCGAATGCAACTCTGGGAACGATTATCCTTCCCAGAGATAGAGATTTATTCTCACGAGAAATTAACCTAATATCCAAAATTTACTCTGTCACACAGAACTGAAAATAACTAGAAGCCTATAATGACCAATCTCGCTAGTTTCTCAACTAGCGTACACATAATATACGTTTCATTCAACTGCATCGGAATCGCTCCTAATCCCTGAAATGATGCATCTGTGTACAATACTCTTCCATACATATCGGACGGATTAACTAACACTGACGCAAAAGTCAGTCACTGTCTAGGCCATAAAACCTAGCTTCACTAACTTCCGACCAGGTGATTTCCATCACCTTCTTGGTCCAATAAGTCGGCGATATAGTATCGCTAGAACATCCTATCCTCATCTATGGTAAATACCAAATCAATCTAGGAAAACCACAACTTCCCTCAAGATTGGGAATATATCCATAAATATATCCTCCACAGATATGATGACAATCAATCTCAAATACTCCAAGAGTACTTGATTCCTCAAGTTCTTGAACGACTAAATCGTCGATAAGTCTAACAACATTATCAACATCTCCTAAAATTCATACCAAGTATGAAATATCATCTTCTACACACCTGTATCCCTTTTACTCTAAGCTACAGATAGCTCAATCATCACACCGACAATGATAATTGTATGACACTAAGTCACTACAATATCAAACCTCCAGTCGTAGGCCAACCCTAGGATATACACAGGTGTCATTTAGCTGATCTAAATAAATCATCTATCCACAACGAAGGATATTCATTCACAACAACTACTGCATTCCAATCATCGATAATTGATGCATAGACTTAAAGTCTGACTCTCTTCTAACAAAGAGTTACAAGTCTTCTCAAGAAGAAACACTGAGGCAGATAAATCTCCCATAGTGTTTAGCAACACTGATACCCATAAAATCATCTCCCGGTATGAGGTCCCCAATATCGGAACTATTCTCGAAATCACCTCAATCGCTTACTCCACTTGCCCATGCAGTAGAAAACTCGAGAGTTCATCCAAAACTATATCCGAATACTCTCGAATTATACATACATCCGAGAGTCCTAGTATACCAACACTCCAACAATCTAACTATCCATAAGGATATGTCTATAGTGGAGGTATGTCTAGTGAAAGGCTAAGGGTATCCCTTGACTTCTTGATTGTTGATCAACATCTCAACTGACGATAGAGAAAATCACCAACCCACAAGTCGATAGGAACCCTTCGAACCCTATCCAAGAATGTTCCAGACAAAGATACCTGTAAACTACCAATATCTCTCGATATATTCGCAAATAGGATAACCTAAAGTAATACCCCGAAGGACCGATCCTTCAGTCTTCTATACTTCTTCTTGAGTAATCATGTAACTCGTCCAACTTCTGCTCTTGGCGACTGAGCACAAGTAGATGCGAAAGACTACCATGGAGAACTGAAATCAGCTGCTGAAACTGAGGTACAAACTGAAACAACTACAATGGAGATGGTAAACACTGTTGGACTGACAAAAGGTACACATCTGGCTATAAAATATTGAAGAACTGTCAACATCGTAGCACGCTCCAACTCTGTGAAAGGTATAGCTGCGTCTAAAGAATACAACATAGATAGGACCATCGTCGTATACTCTCTCTCCTCTGAACAAATCATAACCACGCCTGGGAAGGTAACAATTGTTGTCTGAACATCTGAGTCTTCTGAGATGTCTTCGGCTGATACTGCTGAGTAACTTACTTCTTCCGGATGAAAGTATCAAAGAGCTCTAACTATATCTGAGGTAGTAAATCGCTGCTGATGTGATAACCCAATCTTCTGTAATGATCTCAGCTTTCGAGGTTGTGGATCGTCCGCTCGAAAGCATCATCCATAGTCTTCAACTGAGTCTTCAAAATACATACTCTCCTCGTAGATACCGACTGCTTATAGTAGAAACAGATACAATGGTCCATCGGATAATCTGGCTCTGTGTCTCATTGTAACCCGCACTTCACACACATAATCTCTTCGGAGTCTTTCCTCTGATTTCACTGATAAACATGAAAAGGTGCTGACTATCCACAATCGGTCTTCTATGATCGGAAAACTCTATAATAGTAGCTCGTGACTCACGACTTTAATCTTGCTCCTTTTGTCAAACATTCGGAGACTTCCAATTCCAATAATTTGACATGCAATATCTGCTTATCAAATCTCCAACTCTTTAAAACACTAGCTACGGAGTCATTTCTACACACATGACTCGGTCTAAGGACTTCCGGTAGGATCTAATAGAAGATCCAATCATCCTGATCAAGATGTCAACCGATAATCCGTGGGTGGCCAAAACCAACCCAATCACATTCTTAGGCTATTAAATGGTCGTAACCTTCGCAAGTCTAACGACTCTGCAAGGTACTCCCATTACCAAACGATCACCCTACTCGATGCCCAATAATTTCCTGACAATAAGTCAAAAATGACGTGGGGAAATACTATCTCACAACATCACTGAACTGTGACTAAGTGATACGTTATTTCTCGTAGGTTATTTCCTATATCTTACACCAAGTACTGGCTAAATCCGGATAATAGTATTCAACTAACTCCACTATCTTCGTATAACATGAGTTAAGTACTCAAAAGTACTCTCAAACTTATACAACCTAGAACGACCAACCCAGGGATCAAAATCCCTATGAATATCTTCCACTAATTTCTACTATATGCATCAGCAATAGTATACTCGCTTAGTCCATTACCCCACAGGTAATGATCTGACAAGTATAATTAGTGAAAATCTTAGGACCGTAATCCTTGATCTCCACAAGAGATGTGACTACTAAGCCCTGCTATCCGACTCGGTATCAGTCGGCTCTCAAAGGTAATTACCTTTTCGATAGACGGTATATGTTTAATAACCTCAACATATCGTTCCCGTGGTCAACTCAAACCACGGTTACGAATACTAACCAACACCCTACAAGTTATCCATGTTATAAGCAACTAAATGCATAGCCAACAGAAGGATATGTAATAACAATTAACATACCTTAAACCTTGTAGCTAGGAGATGTCCGCAACAGCCAGATCCCAGAACTCACAAACCAAAATCGAGTAAAGCAAAACTCGATGTCCGAACGAAATAAAATCCAAAAATGGACTTCGCAACCTAGGGCTCTGATACCAATAAAATTGTCACGCCCCGAGAGTGTCGTACCGAAAAGTAAACGGACGACATCTCCCCTGTACGTGGCAATATATCGGGTTAATATAAGGCCCGTAGGCCCAACAACAACACAATATATAAAGATACCAACATACCAATTATACAAAACACAGCGGAAACAATACAAACAGATAACCAAGATTCAAAGACCAAACTGTGCACTCCGGAGTGACTTGACACGATAGGAATCATAACATAAATCGAATCAAAGACCAAATATGTACATCACATCTGTATATCACAAATACGGAAACAATACAGGGTAAAAACCCAAACCAACAATCCATAGTAATACAAAAATACGGAAAAACATATCCATTCGTTCGGTGAGAGATGGGATCAGCTGGCGGAGCTCTGAACATCCAAGAAATCTTCTACCTGTTACCTAGGCGACAGGAAGCCCAGGGTCCCGGGGTGGTGAGTATAAACTCAGGGGTAATATATAGAAAGTGCATGAACATATAGGGTAAAGAAATCTACAAGTATACATGTGAAGATCTACAGGTATACAACATGAGTCTAATAGACATACAATCCTATCCAACTCTAATAACAAGTAACTACAGTAAAGTCATACTCAGTGTATATATACTAAATTGATCAACTGAACATGAAGTATTGTACCAACGTACCTGACGGTCTGTAACACCAGATGCTAGATCATCCTGAACAGATTTACAATAACATAACTCATATAACGTACCAAGTCAATTCCATACCTGACCAATACTTCAATATAGCGAATGATACGATCACCTGTAATAACAACAAGTAGTACACACAATGACATGATACTAATCAAATGCATATAACAGTCTGAATCAACGCATGTATCATGCTCAACACATAGCAGTATATAAAATGCAGATGACATGTATCATGATGAACAACCATGTTCAACAATCATAGCTCAATCAAATGCAGCATCTCACAGGCATATGTAAAACATATATCAAATACATGCATACATATATATCGGCAATGCATATGCATGGCCATGTCTGCGGATCCGTCCAACCACGACCCCAGTATGGCCCGGGTGGCACGGCATGACGACTAGCCCGACTCCAGCCGCCACTACTCTCGAGTGACCGAGTTGGGTAGTATGAATGAGTAGCATATAAGCGTAAAGAGCTAACTACTCCCCGGGGGTCCCTGCTGCTGGTCGCTCCGTCACTACCCATGAGTAGTAGGCAGCTCTGCACGAGACAATCGCGCGTCACACAACCATCTTTGTCTATAGTGGGCGAGTGCTAACACACCACTCTGCTTTCGGTGGCGGTGCGCATCTCCGGCTACCACCATCCATAGTGGCGAGCACGCGACCCGATGCTCGCCCTCAACCTCTACCACTACCCGAGTGGCGGGAGGCGGGATGGTGACGACTTGTCTCAACCACAAGGAGACCGATCGACAACATGCATGCAAATGTAATGATGCATAGATCCACACAAGTATCCTCGCAACACTCCCTATCTCACGGGGAGTCCTGGTCAACCAAAAGTCAACAATGCAAGGACTATAATCCACAAGACTCTCTATCGTACAAAGAGTCATACTCATCTGACAATCAACCACGATAAGACCTCTAATCAGTAGCGAGATACTATCGACCATCCATATAATCATACCCAAATATACGATCCATAATGGATATACAATCATACTAGGACCTCTAGTCCGTAACCACATACTGACAACCACACACATTTATCTATGCACAGACAACTAAATCCACCATAGATGCACAACTAATATGTGTACGATACAACAATCGACTCCATAATCCAATTCCTCACCTAACCCTAGTGATGTAACACAGTAACCCAATCTGAGGTCACAAATATAACCCTAACCACCTGTACTTACTGAACATCCATCAGCTAATACATAATAGGGTTTATAGTTCCTATCCGAGCTAGAAAATCAATGAAGTACCAGAGTATATATCTCAAAGGTCAAGGCAGTACAAACATATGATTAAATAAGAGTGGATTTAAGGTAAACAGGTATAAATATATATCCAAATTCATGCACTAGAATTTGATCAAAACTACCGGACCAGGTAGATATTACCCACATGATATATAGCTCGTATCAGCCATCCCTAACTACGAGCATCATCACTAATCAAAGTCCTTAAATCAACATCCTGCAAACAAAACATATTTAATCCAATCATGCTGTCAATTCTAATATTAGGATCAAATCCTAATCCTATATCCACTTTATATCTCGTTCAACTAGATTGATCCAATTATCCTAATCAAGTATCCACATAAATCCATCAATCGAATCTCTACCAAATAAACAACTTCTTCCAATGTGAAGCATAGAAATACGACCGAATCATAAATCAATACAGATCTTACCTCAATCTGCTCTCGAGTTCACAGCTGCCCATCACCACAAAGATCTAGCTTCAAAATTAACAATTCATCAAACTCACCTTCCTCAATCACAGTTGCAAAATTCCTGGATCTTGCTAGTAAATCCATTCAACGATAGTCCACTACTCCGATCGTCCTTCCTATCCAAAATCACAATATCACAGCTCATCAATATCATGGAATCATCACAAAATTGCCATCAACCATTACCGAAATCAACCAAATCCCTAATGAAAAAATTAGCTAACACTCCAAATTAAACTGTAACAACAATTTATCATTGAAATTGAAAGAGATATCAAGGCTTACCAACCAAATCACTACCGGCAACCATCCCCTTCATCGTTCCCTGTTCACCGATGAGATCCTGAGTTCCGATCATTGTCCATCAACAAACATCCTAAACACAGAGACATTTCACCTAGCACAGGGGAAACAAATGAAAAATCGAAACCTACCAATACCGTAGATCCTTAAACGCTGCTCCTTCCCTATCCCCTGCTTCTCCGAACCAAACAAATCCCCCAATCACAAACACAGATCGTCAGAAAATTGAATCTGCTGCAACAATGCCAGGTTTCTCAGCCAAACTCCGATCAACACAACCAGATCTACGGAAATGACAAAGAAAAACCTAGCTAAAATGAAAACCACCGTCGTACCTTGATCGGCAGCTCGTTGCCACGGCGACAGCATCGCCGACCCGTCGAGCGAAGGAATGCTGACACCGCCCAAAGGCGAACCACCTACTGATCTCCGATCGGAGATCAGCTACTGAGGTGGCACCGTCGAGAGGCTCTCATCGGATGCTGACGATCTGGAACCCGACGGTGCGATCGCTCGGAATGAAGAAACGAGGCGGAGAAGAAATAGAAGCGAAGATCGCAATGTGAATGTCGCGATCGGCTGTGGCTTTTAGACGCTGTTCGTCCCATTCGGTTAACCCAGCCCAAACCAAACCCAATCTGATTTGGTTCAACTTAGCCGGATCAGCCCAAGCCCAATGGGTTTAACCCAACTAGATAATTAACCCATTAGCCCACTAATTAAGCCCAATTAATCCCCTAATTAATACCAATTAATTAAAGGGTTAATCCATTTTTTTTTACCATATTTTACACATCAAGTTGCCGCCCACCCCATGCTCTCCTTTTATAGAGTTAGGGATATGCCTTATTTTAATCTCCACCATTGGTTCTAGGGATTTAATCTCGACCGTCGGATCTCGAGAATTAATCTCAACCGTTGATCTAGAGATTCAATCTATACCATTGGTTCTAGAGTTTTATTTTCATCCATTGGATCTAAGCTTCATGAGGTATTAATAAACTACAATAGGGACCATGAGGAGGAGTTGGATCTTGGCCACCCAATGGATCAAGCTCACATAAAGTCCGATTCATTAATGATAATCCATTCAACTAGAGGATTATCATTGATCTACCTCACCAACCCCCATAAGTTAATATGGGCTCCATATATTATTTGTATATTTTTCTCCCCATGTTTAAGATCTCGAATGTCCGTCGATTAATTAATTTACTGACAATTAATTAATCAACATCTAACTCCATGAGTAGTATCACTCAACCTTATCATCATGTCGGACCAAGTCCACCTGCAGGGTTTACATGATGGAGCTTATGAGCTCCTGAAGGGGACATCATCATCCTAATATATAGAACACAATTTCCTCCTATAATCAATGACACACCATATAAATAATACTATTTCCCAACTTACCGAGCCTATTGATTTAATCTATAAATCTCACCCATTGATAAATCAAAGAAATGAATACTAAGTATATGTGCCCGTTATTATATTGGGATTAAGAGCATGTACAATATAATATTTGAAGTCCGATTCGATTATGTAGTCAACAATGAATCGAATCACCTCTAAGTCGGTCCTGCTCAATACACACAAAGTGTACTAGTGTGATTCTATGGTCAAGATAAACCAATACTAAATCACACTACAACCATACCAATGGTTTGTCCAAAGTCATCTCGGTTGTGAGCCTTTACTTATACTTTACAAGGAGTCGATAACATGATCTCCCGTGTGACACCACACACCATGTTATCTACAATGTAATGTATTAGACAATATGCATAACCATAAATATGCAAACAATGATCATGTGATTCTTATTTCAAAAATAAAGATGTTCATACAAAAGATAGACTTTTCAGTATACATCCCTACAATTTATCCAAAAATGAATTGAAATAAAAAAAATTGGGCTAGAAATAAACCAATAATTTTAGATAAATTTTTTGATTTAGTTTTATTTAAACCGAATTTTAAATATATCAACTCTACTTTAAGAAATACTAACAACAAACCTGCTTAAGAACATTAAATAGAACAATGATAGCTCAAAAATGATATTTGCATTATTGTTTTCACTACAACAAAAAATCTAAAATACAATGGTGAAAAACCATGGTAAATCGATGCGTTGAGAAAGATAGGACGCTCAAACATCTTTTCCTTAAATCGACAATGATTTTTCACCGTTGTCTTTGAGTGCCCTATCTTTCTCAATGCGTTGATTTACCACAGATTTTTGGGGTCATAGACAACAGTTTTTCACCGTTGTGTTTCTAGTGAAACTACAACAGGTTATAACCGTTGTCTTTGAGCGCTCTATCTTTCTCATCGCATCAATTTACCATGATTTTTTTGGGTCATAGACAATAGTTTTGTTTCAAAACAAAAGATTACGGGTTGTAATAGTTGACTTTGAATGTCCTATCTTTCTAAACGCATCAATTTACCATGATTTTTTGAGTTTATTTTAACCGTTGTCATTTCTCAACATACACTAGAGAACAATAAACTATTGTCGATTTATAGTATTGTGTTTTTAATATACATCATACAACATCAAAAAGAATGGTAGAAAACATATACACAAGTGCACTTGTAGCAATGTAAAGTACATGCCCATATCATCCCCATTTAAATGATCACCCTTAAAAACATATATTGTCACGCCCCGGGAGTATGCCGTGCCGAAAAGCAAACGGACGACAACTCCCCTGTACGTGGCAACATATCGGGTTAATACAAGGCCCGTAGGCCCACAACAACAATATATAAATGGACAATACCAAACAATATATCCACAACAACACAAAAGGTGCGCACCGGTGCGACTCTAACATACTACACACAACAACGTACAAATCCACAGCCAGATACAACACTGATTATACATGGCCATAATACAAAATAACAGCGGAAGAAAATACGTGGAAAACCCCAAATGTTCGGTGTGAGATGGGATCAGCTGGCGGAGCTCCAAACGTCCAAGGAATCTTCCACCTGTTATCTGGGCGACAGAAAACCCAGGGTCCAGGGGTGGTGAGTATAAACTCAGGGGTAATATATAAAAAGTGCATGAACAACATATAAGGATAGATCTATAAGTATACATGTGAAGATCTACAGGTATACAACATGAGTCCAATAGACATACAGTCATATCCAAATCTAATAACAAGTAACTACAGTAAAGTCATACTCAGTGTATATACTAAACTAATCAACTGAACATAAAGTAATGTACCAGCGTACACGTGATGCATAGCGTCATATGCTAGATCATCACGAGCGGGTATACTATAACATAACCATATAGCGTGCGGTCGATCCATACGACGATACTCGGGACATATGAGCGATATATGATCACTGTATAATAACCCGGTCAGTACCACGCGATGACATGATGCTAATCGAATGCATATAACGATGCGAATCAGCGCATGTATCATGCTCAACACATAGCGATAAATAAAAATGCAAATGACATGTATCATGATGTCTGGCATGTGCAGCAATCATAGCTCGATCAAATCGATCTCACGGGCATATGTAAAACATATATCGAATACATGCATACGTATATATCGTGATGCATATGCATGGTCGCTTTGTCTGCGGACCCGTCCAACCACGACCCAGGTGGCGGTGTACGACGAATGACAACTAGCCCGACTCGGTGCCACCACTCTCGGTGGCGAGTTGGGTAGTATGGTGAGTAGCGTATAAGCGTAAAAAGCTAACTACTCTAGGGGCCCTGCTGCCATCCAGTCCCTACCCATGAGTAGACAAAGCGCGCGCTGCGGGACAATTGCACCTCACACAACCACCGTCTATGGTGGCGAGTGCTAACACCACTCTGCCACGGTGGCGGTCGCGCGTCTCCGGACCACCATCCGTAGTGGTGGGCGGCGCGCATCGATGCTCTGCCCTCAACCTGCTACCACTACCCGAGTGGCGGGAGGCGGGATGGTGGCGACCGTCTCACAAGGAGACCCGATCGTCGGCATGCATGCAAATGTAATGATCGTAGCTCCCGTACATGTATCCTAGCGACACTCCCTATCACGGGAGTCTGGTCGACTAAAGTCACAACTATGCAAGGACTACAATCCACAAGACTCTCTATATCGCATAAAGAGTCATACTCATCCGATACCAACCACGCTAAGACCTCTAGTCAAGAGCGATATACAATCGATCATCCATATAACCATACACAGCACACAATCCATAATGGATATACCATCGCTAGACCTCTAGTCCATGGTCATATACGACAACCATACACTTATCTACATGCACACAACAACTAGATCCACTATAAATGCACCACTAATACTTATGATATAACGATCGACTCCATAATCCAATCCATCACCTAACCCTAGTGATGTAATACAAGAACCAATCAAGTCACAAAGATAACTCTAACCAATTGTACTTTCATCAACATCCATCACCTAATACATAATAGGGTTTATAGTTCCTATCCGAGCTAGATAATCAATGGCACCGTAATTTATATCTCAAAGGTCAAGGCAAGATAAGCATATGATTAAACATGAGTGGATTTAAGGTAAACAGTATAAACATACATATCCAAGATCATGCACAGAATTTGATCAAAACTACTGACTGGTAGATATTACCCACCGATACATATTCCGTTATCCATCTCCACGCTCATGTATCCATCACCATCAAAGTCCTCGAACAATAGGATACGCTTAAGTATCATCATACATCTAATGATCGATCAAATCCTACATCACCCTAGTATCCCGATCAACTAAATCAATATTAACAATCGAGTAATACTAAATCTAAGCTATAGAAGTAGCTTACCTTCACACACACCGATCGGATCGTAATTACAGAAAACATCTCGCTGACCTCGATTGTCGAAAGTCCAAGTTCGACAGAACCAAAGTTATCCAAGTTTAATGTTACTATGAACAATAATAACCCATCCTCATCAACTATCGACAAACTATGTAAAATAGAGATCCGAACGAACCACAACTCAATTCAAATCTTACCTCAACCTCGATCCACCAATTATCAATCATCAAGCAACAACATCCAAAATCAATCAGAATTTAATGGCCAATTCAATAGAACTAAAATCCAGGCTTACCTCATGATATTAACCTTGTTCACAACCTATCTTGAAGCACAAATTTCTGACCAAACGACTAAACCCTAGATTAATCCATATATTACCACATAACAATATCTCAATCAGAATAGCAATTACAGACAAATAATAGAGATAACCAAAACCCATCGATCAACTCTTCACCGGCAGCACCTTCCCTCATCCTCTGTTCACTGGAGAAATTCAAGCTCTAATCACGGCTATAACCTTCACTGGCAGTGAAACTCTCCCGATCCCAAATGTTTCACGCACAATGAGCGATCGAGCATACAAACCGAACTTCAATCATCGCCTTCAACCTCACTAGATTTACACGAAGGAAAATCCAAACAACTCATCCATCGAATGTAAAACACCACGATTCACAAAATCCTCCGAACACACAAGCAGTAAGGGAGACAAAATAGGTCGAAACTTACCAACCCTTGAAATCCACTGCATCTAATCCCCGCTCACGGCGACCATCAAGCTCCACAACCCAAATCTCACCAAACTCAGAAATCCCAACTCACCGTCGCCGACGATCGATCATCACGACTCGCTACTGAGAAGTCTCACCGTCGGGCTCGATCGAGTCCCTCCCTCCAGCTGGATCTACTACCCGACGAACGACGGCGGCGAGATGCGGAGGAGATAAGAGATGAAGGGCAGAAATCGCAAAGAAGAGGAAGAAGTCGATGATCGCGATGGGGAGGAAGAATAGAGCTACGATCGGGTATTTAGGCATTTAAGCATCGTTCACGAATTGATTCAAGCGAATCGATTCCAATCCACCGATTCAAGCCTAATTGATTTAACCCAATTCGATTTAAGCCCATTTCTTTAGCCCAATGGATTCGAGCCCAATTAATCCAATAATCAGCCCAATTTCAGCCCAGCTCAATTCAGCCCATTAGCCCACTAATTATGCCCAATTAATTACAGGGTTTAATCCATATATATATATATTTTTTTTCGTATTTTACATTCTCCCTCACTTATAAAACTTTGGTCCCCAAATTTCTTACTCATGTACGAGTACAAGATGTCACAATAACCATCTCAAGTATCCGGTGCAAAGTCACACCTCAAGTGACTAAGTGAGGTACTGAGCTCGAATATTATATTCCAGCTCTTATACGCTCTCAGCCAACCTATTAAGAGGTCAATTATCGATCTTGGGAGCTCTATACAGAACCGATGGGAGACTTTGCCAGAATCGTAAGGTGAATCATGAATCACTATCAGAAATGATACTCAAGGATACTCCATGGATATAATTCCATCAAGCGATCCAACGAAATTCATCTTACGGCTCGAAAGAAAAGGAGCGGACCTAGCTAATCGATCATCGACTACCCAAATCCTATCAAGTCATTTCCGAATTCTAGATAATCTCCCAACACGCCTAACGCATTAGGCTCTACTTCATCACGGTACATAACCCTACCGATCACAATATTCCACTTTTTACTTGTTGGCATACCAACATCAACTACGAAATCAACCATATCCCATATATAGTTCCACCAACAGGAACGTCTCAATACTCACTATTTTCGGATACACTCCGAATAAATCATCACTCTCGAATGAAGAGTCTCCTGAAACAACTCTTCCTAAATCGAAATACGCCGGGAACTACTATCCTTCCTGTGACTGAGATTTATTCTCACAAGAGAAATTAATCTAATGTCCAAAATTCACTCTGTCACACAGAACTGAAAGTAACTGGAAGGCTATAATGACTAATCTCGTTAGTTTCTCAACTAGCATACACATAATATACGTTTCATTCAACGACATCAAAATCGCTCCTATTCCCTAAAATGATGTCTCTGCGTACAATACCCTTCCATCCATATCGGACGGATTAACTAACACTGACACAAAAGTCAGCCACCTTCTAGGCCTTGAAACCTAGCTTCATAAACTTCCGACCAGGTGATTTTCATCACCTTCTTGGTCCAACAAATCGGCGATATAGTATCGCTAAAACATCCTATCCTCATCTCTGGTAAATACCAAATCAATCTAGGGACAACTTCCCTCAAGATTGAGAATATATCCATAAATATATCCTCCACAGATATGATGACAATCGATCTCAAATACTCCAAGAGTACTTGATTCCTCAAATTCACGAATGACTAAATCGTCTATAAGTCTAACAACATTATCAACATCTCCTAAAATTCATAACAAGTATGAAATGTCGTCTTCCACACACCTGCATCCTTTTACTCTAAGTTGATGATAGCTCAATCATCACGCCGACCATGATAATTGTATGACACTAAGTCACTACAATATCAATCCTCCAGTCGTAGATCAACCCTAGGGTATACACAGGTGTCATTTAGCTGATCTAAACAGATCCTCTATCCACCACGAAGGATATTCATTCACAACAACTACTACATTCCATCATCGATAATCGATGCATAAACTCAAAGGTCTGTCTCTCTTTTAACAAGAGTTACGAGTCTTCTCAAGAAAAATCTCAAGCCAAATAAATCTCCCATAGTGTTTAGCAATACTGATACTCAAAAAAAATCATCTCCCGGTATGAGGTCCCCAATATCAGGACTATTTCCGAAATCACCTCAATCGCTTACTCTACTTGCCCATGCAGTGGCAAGCTCGAGAGTTTATCCAAAACTATATCCGAATACTCTCGATTTATACGTACATCCGAGAGTCCTAGTATACCAACGCTCCAACAATCTAACTATCCATAAGGATATGTCTATAGTAGAGGTATGTCTAGCAAAGGCTAAGGGTATCCCTTGACTTTGATTGTTGATCAACATCTCAACTGACGGTAGAGAAAATCACCAACCCACAAGTCGACGATAGGAACCCTTCGAACCCTATTCAAGAATGTTCTAGACAAAGATACCTGTAAATTACCAGTATCTCTCGATATATCCACAAATAGGATAACCTAAAGTAATACCCCGAAGGACCGATCCTTCGGTCTTCTATACTTTTTCTCGAGTAATTATGTAACTTGTCCAACATCTGCTCGACTACCGCTCATGTAGATGCAAAGACTATCATGGAGGAACTGAAATCAACTGATAAAACTGAGGTACCAACTGAAACAACTACACGGAGATGATAACCACTGTTGTACTAGCAAAAGATACACATCCTAGAAATCAAGAATTGTCAACATCGTAGCACGCCCAACTCGCGGAAAGGTACAATCAATCAAGAATACCGCATAGATACGATCATCGTCGATACTCTCTCCTCCAACAAATCATAACTACGCTCGAAGGTAATTGTTGTCTCAATGTCCAATCTTCGAGATGTCTTCTACGATATCACGAGTAACTTACTTCTTCCCGGATGAAAGTATCAAAAAGCTCCAACTATATCTGAGGTAGTAAATCGCTGCTGATGTGATAACCTAATCTTCTGTAATAATCTCGGCTTCCGAGGTTGTGGATCGTCCGCTCGAAAGCATCGTCCATAGTCTTCAACTGAGTCTTCAAAATACATACTCTCCTCGTAGATACCGGCTGCTTATAGTAGGAACAGATACAATGGTCCATCGAATAATCTGACTCTGTGTCGTCGTAACCCCGCCTTTGCACACATAATCTCCTTGAGTCTTTCCTCCGAGTTCACCGATAAACATGAGAAGCTACCGACAATCTAACTGATCGGTCTTCTATGATCGAAAACTCTCCAATAGTCGCTCGTGACTTACGACTTTAATCTTGCTCCTTTTATCCAACATTTGGAGATTTGATTCCAATAATTTGACTTGCAATATCCGCTTATCAAATCTCAACTCTTTAAAACACTTACTACGAGTCATTTCTATACACATGACTCGGTCTATACACTTCCGGTAGGATCTGGTAGGAGATCCAAACATCCTGATAAAGATGTCAACCGATAACCTGTGGGTGGTCAAACCAACCCAATCACATTCTCGAGCTATTAGAGGGTCGTAACCCTCACGAGTCTAACGACTCTGCATGGTACTTTCGTCACCAGACGATCACCCAACAAGCTCAAGAATTCCCCGACTGATGAGTCAAAAATGGCGATGTGAAAATACTATCTAACAACATCATGAATCGTGACTAAGTGATACGTTATTTCCGTAGGTTATTTCCTATATCTTACACCAAGTCTGCTAAATCAGGATAATGGTATCAACTAACTTAGCTTCTTCAGATAACACGAGTTAAGTACTCAAAAGTACCCTCGGCGTTATACAACCTAGAAACGACCATCTCGGAGATCAAAATCTCTATGAATATCTCAAACTAATCCTCTACTATCTGCATCGGCAATAGTGTACTCGCTTGATTCATTACCCCATGGTAATGATCGACTAACATAATTAGTGAAAATCTTGGGACTAGTAATCCTTGATCTCCACAAGAGATGTGACTACCTAACTTCCTTTCCGACTCGGTATCAGTCGACTCTCAAAGATAATTACCTTTTCGATAGCAGGTACATATCTAATAACCTCGACATATCGTTCCCGTGGTCAAACTCAACCCACGGTTACGAATACTGATTAACATACTACAAGTCATGCACTGTTATAAGCAACTAAATGCATAGCCAACAGAAGGATATGTAATAACAACTAACATACCTTAATCCTTGTAGAGTCGGAGATGTCCGCAATGACGGATCCCGGAACTCACAAACTAAAATCGAGTAAAGCAAAACTCGATGTCCGAGCGAAATAAAATCCGAAAATGGACTTATGACCTAGGGCTCGATACCAATAAAATTGTCACGCCCGAGAGTATCGTCTTAAAAGCAAGCGGACGACATCTCCCATGCGTGGCAACATATGTCGGGTTAATACAAGGCCCGTAGGCCCCGACAACAATATATATATATAAATGACAATACCAAACAATATATCCACAACAACACAAAGGTGCGCACTCGGGTGACGACTCTAACATACTACACACAACAACGCAAATCCACACCGGATACAACACCGATTATACATGGCCATAATACAAAATAACAATGGCAAATACGTGGAAAAACCCAAATGTTCAGGTGTGAGATGGGATCATGGCCGAGCTCCAAACGTCAAGGAATCTTCTACTGTTATCTGGGCGAAACCCGAGTCGGGTGGTGAGTATAAACTCGGGGTAATATATAGAAAGTGCATGAACAACATATAAGGATAGATCTACAAGTATACATGTGAAGATCTACGGTATACTGACATGAGTCCAATAGACATACGATCATATCGAATCTAATAACAAGTAACTACGATAAAGTCATACTCGATGTATATACTAAACTAATCAAGAACATAAAGTAATGTACCAGCGTACACGGCGATGATGCGCCATAAGCTAGATCATCACGAGCAGGATATACAATAACATAACCCATATAGCGTGCGAGTCAATCCCATACGACGATACTCAACATATGAGCGTTATATGATCACTGTATAATAACGGTCCGTACCACACAATGACATGATGCTAATCAAATGCATATAACGATGCGAATCAGCGCATGTATCATGCTCGACACATAGCGATAAATAAAATGCAAATGGCATGTATCATGATGTCTGAAGCATGTGACAACAATCATAGCTCGATCAAATCGACATCTCACGGGCATATGTAAAACATATATCGAATACATGCATACATATATATCGGCAATGCATATGCATGGTCGTGCTGCGGACCCGTCGACCACGACCCGAGTGGCCGGGTGGTACGACATGACAACTAGCCCGCTCGGTGCCACCACTCTCGGTGGCCAGGGTTGGGTAGTATGGTGAGTAGCGTATAAGCGTAAAGCTAACTACTCAGGGGCCTGCTGCGCGAGCCACGCTTCGTCCTACCCATGAGTAGACAAGCGCCGCACAGGACAAGCACCGTCACACACAACCACCGTCTATAGTGGGCGAGTGCTAACACCACTCGGTGGCGGTCGCATCTCGACTACCACCATCCATGGTGGTGCGGCCGCGTCGATGCTCACGCCTCAACCTGCTACCACTACTCGAGTGGCGGGAGGCGGGATGAGACGACCGTCTCATCCACAAGGAGACCCTCGATGCATGCACGAATGTAATGATCGTAGCTCATACATGTATGCTAGCGACACTCCCTATCCACGGGAGTCCCGTCAACTAAAAGTCAACTATGCGAGGACTACAATCCACAAGACTCTCTCTATCGCATAAAGAGTCATACTCATCCGACACCAACCACGCTAAGACCTCTACAAGATGGCGATATACAATCGATCATCCATATAACCATACATAGCACACGATCCATAATGGATATACCATCGCTAGGACCTCTAGTCCATCGTCACATACCGACAACCATACACTTATCTACGCATGCACAACTGACTAGATCCACCATAAATGCACCACTAATACTTATGATATAACGATCGACTCCATAATCCAATCCATCACCTAACCCTAGTGATGTAATACAGTAATCCAATCTGAAGTCACAAAGATAACCCTAACCACCTGTACTTACTGAACATCCATCAGCTAATACATAATAGGGTTTATAGTTCCTATCCGAGGTAGATAATCAATAAAGTACCAGAATTTATATCTCAAAGGTCAAGGCAGTACAAGCATATGATTAAACATGAGTGGATTTAAGGTAAACAGTATAAACATACATATGTGAATTTGATCAAAACTACGGACTGTAGATATTACCTACCCGATACATAATCAGTGTTATCCATCTCCACGCTCGTATCCATCACCATCAAAGTTCTCAGAACAATAGGATACGGATTAAGTATCATCATACATCTAATGATCGATCAAATCCTACATCACCCTAGTATCTCGATCAACTAAATCAATATTAACAATCGAGTAATACTAATAAAGTAGCTTACCTTCCGCCTCACACACCGATCGGATCGGACCATAGGAAAAACATCTCGGTGACCTCGATTGCCGAAAAGTCCAAGTTACAGAACCAGAGTTATCCAAGTTTAATGTTACTACGAACAATAATAACCCATCCTACTGACAAACTATATGCGGAAAATAGAGATCCGAACGAATACCAACTCAATTCAAATCTTACCTCAACCTCGATCCACCAATTATCAATCATCAAGCAATAAACATCCAAAATCAATCAGTAATTCTAATGCCAATTCAATAGAACTAAAATCCGTGCTTACCTCATGATATTAACCTTGTTCACAGCCTATCTTGAAGCACAAATTTCTGACCAAACGACTGAACCCTAGATTAATCCATATATTACCACATAACAATATCTCAATCAGAATAGCAATTACAGACAAATAATAGAGATAACCAAAACCCATCGATCAACTCTTCACCGGCAGCACCTTCCCTCATCCTCTGTTCACCGGAGAAATTCAAGCTCTAATCACGGCTATAACCTTCACTGGCAGTGAAACTCTCCCGATCCCAGCTGCTCGTCGTGCACAGTTGAGCGACTGATACAAACCGAACTTCAATCATCGCTTCAACCTCACAGATTTACGATGTAAGGAAAATCCAAACAACTCATCCATCGAACAGAAAACACCACGATTCACAAAATCCTTCGAACACAAAGCAGAGAAGGGAGACAAAATAGGTCGAAACTTACCAACCCTTGAAATCCACAGACCTAATCCCCCGTTCGCCGGCAACCATCAAGCTCCACAACCCAAATCTCAGCCGAAACTCGTAAATCCCAACTCACCGTCGCCGACCCGATCGCATCACCGCCGACTCCCCGCTACCAGCGAGAAGTCTCACCCGTCGGAGCTCGACCGGAGTCCCTCCCTCCAGCTGGATCTACTACCCAACGAACGACGACGACGAGATGCGGAGGAGATAAGAGATGAAGGGCAGAAATCGCAAAGAAGAGGAAGAAGTCGCTGATCGCGATGGGGAGGAAGAATAGAGCTGCGATCGGGTATTTAGGCATTTAAGCATCGTTCACGAATTGATTCAAGCGAATCGATTCCAATCCACCGATTCAAGCCTAATTGATTTAACCCAATTCGATTTAAGCCCATTTCTTTAGCCCAATGGATTCAAGCCCAATTAATCCAATAATCAGCCCAATTTCAGCCCAGCTCAATTCAGCCCATTAGCCCACTAATTATGCCCAATTAATCCCTTAATTAATCCCAATTAATTACAGGGTTTAATCCATATATAATTTTTTTTTTTTCGTATTTTACATATATACAACAATACTTGTATTAAACAACTATATATCATATGCTCAGTACTACACCAAAAGAGTTATGAATAACCAAAACACTTATAGATTACAACACCTAACCAAAAGAGTTATGGATACCTAAAATTTATACTCATCAGATATGTGATCTTGTATGCATTCAATCCACTCCGAACGTACTTCATCAATTTCCTTTGCAACTATCACAGCCTTTGCGAATTGCATATGAATAAATAAGTAAAAATATACACTACTTAACACTTTGAGTACTATGTGATAATTAATTGTATAAATTATTTTTAAAATATATTTCAATAAGAAAATTTAAAAATATATCTAATATTACTATTGGCCACAGCGAAGTCTTGTCAATCGATGCAAATCATTAAAATTTACACACAACCACTAAAAAGAAAATTATTGCAAAGTATTTCATTATTGAGCATGCAAATAATTCATATATGAAAGTCACCAATTTAGAGTCATAAATTTAATAATTCATTTAGATATATATTTTCAGTACCTAAAAGGTGATTCAACTACAAGCATGGACTACATGTTCAAGACACAAAAACACAATAAAAACCATAATTAGTCAGCAACGCCATGGAAATCTATTTGTTTAATTTCATATTTCAAAAGAGTTTAACCTTATGGGAGAAAATATAACCAGAACATACAAAATAAAAACAATGAAGGCACTGAAGAAAATTTATCTAAAATGGCCTATGACAGAAGTTATTTCAGTCATAACCACATTTAGAACCAACCCATCTACCTAGAGGAATTCAGTAAAATATTATATTGCAAAGATGGTACATTTAATACCTCTCATCTATATTTTGAGCATGATAATCGTGTTAACTCTATTCCTAGCACTTTTTTTAACCATAGCATGTCAGCTAATACAAAGACAAGACTTTGATAAATAAGAAGCATGTATGAAAAATAGCACTAAAAAAATCATACCTTAGTTACAAATAACATATTCAACCTGTCACGCCCTGAGGGGATATCCTATTTGGCCATCACTACTCCAGCTACCACTACTTTCGAGTGGTCGAATGGACAGTATGAGTAAGTAGCTACAAGCTACTCAACATGGGTCACTGCTGCTAGACACTCAACTACCACTATCTATGAGTGGTCGAGTGTTGCACGACAAGACAAACTGCATGCAACTCCAACTACCACTATCATACAGTGGATGAGTGTGGCACAATAAATAAATTGCACTCAACTCCAGCTACCACTACCTCGAGTGATCGAGGAGGTAGTAATGACTAACGACTCTCTCAACCACAAGGGAGACCAAGTCCACAGTGTGCATGTAATGTGATGATGCACAACACCAAGCACATAAACCCACAACACGCTCTCTATCTCACAGAGAGCAATATACAATAGATAGACAACCATGTTATGACCTCTTGTCTGTAAACAAAACTCTACCAACAACCCACTCAACCATACACAGAAAACATGACCCACTAGAGACATACAACATAAAGTCATATGATAAGACAATCAAGTCTACATTTAAAACCATCACCTATCCCCAGTGATATAACATGATGACCCAACCCAAGACTACAACCATGATCAGCAACATAAACTTATACAACATCTATTGAACAAACATATATAATATCTATAGCCAACAATAGTGATGAAGTGAGACTGTATAGATATCGAATGAATATCTCAAAGTTCAACGACTAAGTATCAAGCACGAGAATAAGTAGAGTGGAGTCAAGGTAATTCCATCTATTATTAATAGAGTTCTTGCAGTAAGATTGTGATATACAAGAGTCAAAGAGAAATCGCCCATCTGATATGTAGATCATACTGATGGTCTCTGCATCCACAAATCTATCTCGAATCAAAGTCTTGTACACAACAAATATTACTAGATCTTTTTATCAATTCTAATATTGGAAGCCAAACCTAATCGATTAATCTATCCCTTTAACCGATCTATTCATTTCCTTCATCCCATATACACTATGATAAAGATCAATCTATATCCCAACTAACTAAACTAATCACACGAGGATTTAACCCTCTACACTTAACATACTGTAATAATATCACCAACAAGATTAGTTGAAATTCCAATCCATAATCACAACACTTAAATTAAAATTTTCCTATACTGCATATAACTCCAAGATTAACACAATCACCACCATAATAATAGATCAAGATTTCAATTGCATAACCCTAATACATCCAAATTCACTTACCTCACTGTTTCAACTGCCCACAACCGACTTCTTGATACAAAAGAAAATCCAATTAGCACAAATCAATGGAACGGTGGGCAAATTAAATCTCAACTCTAATGCAATTAAAACCTATAGCTGCAATAGCATAAAACTTCCGATGATCTATCCCCTCCCAATTTGATACAATCAATAGAAGATAGCAACACTTACCAGAACTAAGCGAGAAGGCTATAAGAACAATACAACTAGTTGATTCACCAATTCACCCATCTAAGCATCCAAGCTCACAACCCATCAACAAGAACAAAACTTGTAATTTGGACCAATCTATCCGTATCAAGTCAAACTCAGAAATCCTAAAATTTAGGATGATCATCTGACAACAACACAAACCAATCAACATAAATAGAAATCACAATAAGTAGGAGGATAAGAAATTGAGTAATACCAGAAATCGGAGCTAAAACTGTGGCATACCTTCTCATACCAAATGTAGCCACCGATCAAATCGATGAAGCACTATGCTCCGGATGAGAAGAGAGAAACTCATCGACACTCTTTCAAGAAATCCAGAGAACCTACAAGACTCTTGTGTCAATCGGGGAGTGAAGGTAGAGTTCAAAATCGGCAACAAGATGACCTACTGCGACGCAATGAGAAGAAGAAATCAAGATCAGAATGAGATTATCTCGGAAGCTGGATCGGGTGAGAAATTGCATAATCAAAAAGAAAGAAGACAATAGGCTCACCCACGGTGACAATGTCACCGATTTGCTCACATGAAATGGCCAACGAGTTCAGGGAATCACCATTGGAAATGAGAATCGGAGAATGCTGAGGGAAAATCGTAACTGGGAAATGGATCGGGAAAGTAGCAGAGAGGAAATGAAGAAATGGGTCAGTAGAGAAAACAGATCGGACTTGAGGAGAAAATAAATCGGAGCTGACCCCCTTTTATAAGCTATAAAACCTAGGTTAAGTTTAATTAACCGCTAACCATCCCTCATAATTTAATTAAATCAATAATAAGTTTTTTTCTTAATTAAATACCATTATTCTATAGTAATTTATTTGTCATATTTTACATTCTCTCCCTCTTTAACTCTGCACAGGTGCCACACTTTGAAATCGCAAACTGGAGTTGGCCACACCACTTGCAGTCCAGATCGGAGTTGTCATCTAGGGTTTCGTGGTGGGATGATGAGGATGAACATGAAGGATCTCCGTGCTGGGTGACCATCATTGGCGGGGCAACAGAGGGGATGAGGGGTTTGCCGAGATTCAACATCGAGAACTCTGAGGAAGTTCAATCCAGGGCATAGATTGAGCAAAAGAGGAGGTTGGGGAAAGAAGGGGGCTTGTTGATTGGAATCGAGTTCACTCTTCTTGTCAGGGTGTTATATTTCACTGCTGGAGATAAAAGAAAAAAGGAAAAAAAGAGGGGGGAAATGACGAGTGAGAAAATAAAATGATCGAGTTGGGAGGGAAAAAAAAGAGACGACACTGCATTGAGGAATGAGGAGGAGGAGGATGACTCGAAATCCCTTTTCATTTAATTTTTTTTCGTGATTAATAATAAAAGTCACACATGTGTCCTAATTTTTGGCACGAGTTTTAAAGCAGGAAAAAGACACCATTATAATTTCATTGACAATGATTTATAACCATTGTATTATTATCATAATGACAATGGTTTTTTACCATAGTACCAAATGTTGCGAAAACATTCTCATTGACAACGATTCATTTCACCGTTGTCCTAACTGTTATTAAGATAAAAAACGGTATTAAAGACAATAGTTTTGGAAAACCTTTGTAAAATGCATCGTTGATTAAAAAAATGTGCTCAAATGACAAAGGATAGTGTAAAATCATTGTCTTTTGTGTTATATGGGCGCAAAAAAAAAATAACAGTTTTGTTAAAAACCATTGTCTTTTACCAAAATCACAACGGTTTCTTCTAAAATAGTTGTCTTTGTGATGTTGTCTTTTAGTATTTTTGTTGTAGTGTTTGATTCTAAGATATCATTTTAAACAATAATAGAACATAATAAACTACTAAAAAGGATAGCAAACATTGTTTAAGAACATAAAGCAGGACATCATAATAGTTCACATTAATCACAACCTCGTTCCTAATTAAATTGGGTTCCCATAGTTGGTTGTGCACATAGTTCTTTTTTTCCTTAATGTTGTTCAACAACAATTTTTTTGTTTCCTCCACTACTCAAGTGATCTACAGTAGAAAATTTTACCCATGTCATGAGATTATTATAAAATTTAAAAGATAATATCATATTGTATCTAATCAAAGTAATATTGTTTATGTTTAGAGCTTATCTTTATTTTATTTAAATTTATTTAATAAAATAATTGAATCATTGATCATGTATATTTGTTTTGTTGTTATTTTATTACTTGTTTAGGAATATAATTTGAACTATTTCAAAATGGAACATCAATTTGCTACAAAAAAAGGAAAGACGTTGATATCATCTTTCTTTAAGAAGAGAAGTCGTCAAACTAGTGAAACATTTCAGTTCCTACAATTCATATAGTGCAACATCAATCTAGTAAAAAGTCTTCTGATTCTCAGTGTCCAAATTCCTTCAATTTCCTCTCCTAGTGATGACCATCAATCATCTTCTACTTGTATTGAATGAGACCCAGGGAAAAAAATAGATATGTGAATATCATGTTAATAAACAAGATTGTGAGGTCGAGGGTGGCCGACTAGAGGGGGTGAATAGCCCTCAATCGTCGTATGGTGGAATTCGTTCATTCTTCTTGCATCGCTCATCTACGATTGTTGTTAGCGCAGCGGAATAACAATGATAATGAAAATACTAACAACACATACAAACATACACAAGATATACGTGGTTCGGAACCGAATGGTTCCTACTCCACGGGCGAGCTCTAGTTATGCGCACGACACTAACTATAACACTCCTTCTCGACAACACGTCGGAGGTGGAGAAACCTCTCACAATCAATTACACTAAGTAATATGAAATACAAGCAATACAAAGACAAATACGAAATATACATAAAGAACACTTTACAACGCTTGCTTTGAACCCTTTGCTTATTGCTTGCTTTAGATGGCTCTTGAAGGTCTAGAACGCAGCAGCAATTCCCCTCCAAAAGCTTCACAAAAGTCTTGGCGAAATCCTCTCACTTGAGCTCCATTTATAACCTACATCAAGTTAATTTCGCGCCCATCAGTCGACTGGTCCTGTAGTCATTGTCTCATAATGTCCAGATCCACATCGGTCAAGTTCCAACGAATCATCCATCAGTCAACTAATGATACCCATCAGTTGACTGATCATTGCATCAGTCGAGTGCTGGCGCGAGTACTCGACTAGAAACCATTCTGTGGCTGAAAACACCTCGATCAGTTGATCGATCTCTCATCGATCGATGGTGTCAATGGCCGATCGCCATCCTCAGCCGATCGGCGATCGGCTGCACCATGTTGATCGAACACCGATCGAACCCTAGTCGACTTAGAGCAGCCGACCGCACCTATGCTACCGATCGATGCCGTAAAACCTCAAACCCAAGTTGCTTGAGCATCCGACACTCAGTCTTAGCCACTTGGCCAAGTCCACCTCATCCCTCATGGAGTTCCCCACCAAAGCTCTCTTCCCTCGGCTTACATTTCTCGGATGTGCCAAGCGCAAGACTTCGCAACGCCATCCTTCACGTCTCATTCCCTCGAAGTATGCTTCCCTTTGGTCTCACTCCATTCGCTCCCCGTCCGGCTGTCCCTCGGATGCACCAAGCGCACGGCTTCGCAATGCCGTCCTTCATCGACTCAAGGACCCCGAGTCTAGTGAACTTGCCAAGTCCTCAAGACTTCCCACATGCACCAAGCGCACGACTTTGCAATGCATTTCTCACCAAGCACCAAGCGCACGACTTTGCAATGCTTTGGACTTTTCCACACCAAGCTTCATGCTTGGATTTTCCATGCCAACTCCATGTTGGACTTTCCCATGACAATCCCATGTCATGAGTTTTGTCTATCATCAAAATACTGCTCGAGTCAACCTGGGCCGATTGCACCAACAATCTCCCCCTTTTTGATGATTGACAAAACTACCATCTCAAGTCTACCAATTCTCCCATATTGGCAATTCTCATATCCCAATGAGAATTCCAATGAACCCTAATTGTTAACTTGGTAACTTCTCCCCCTTTTTGACATTACATCAAAAAGGTCCTCAAGGGTGTCAATGTCTCATATCCCAATGAGATCTTACAATCTTCCCCTTGTCATGCCCTCAATTTTTCTAGTGATCCCATATCACTTAAGAGATGAAACCCAATTTTCCTCCCTTGAGGAAATACACATCCATCTTCCCATGATGGATACCTCCCCCTAGAGGCTTGCTCCCCCTTGACCATTGCACCAACAATATCCTTGGAGAGTCCCTAAGCCAATAGGAACATCAAAACAATCAAAATTAAGGCAAAGTTCAACAATGAACTTCCATCCACCTTAAAATTGATACTCTCCCTAAACACTTCTCCTAATCCATATCCAATGGATTTCCACTCTTTCTAATGCTCTCCCAAGCATGTCCTAGGGTTAGGAGTGGTTAGGGGACCAAAACACAGTTGAACATGGGCCTAACCACCAGACTTACGATCATGGGCTTGTCATCGACCGGGTCTCCATGACAAATGACTAATAATTCGATTTGTTGTTAATTTCATAAATGAATTTTTGAAATTCGTAAGTAAATATATATAAGTTGAAAAATCTTGAAATTTGGTATGTATATTACTTATCACAATCATTATGGGTGAAAAATATTGGAAAATTATTTTACCCACAAAATAGCGAGATTGATACAATGTCCAAAAGTTAAGAAAAGCTTCAATATTGAGCCCTCTTTGTATCATCCCATTCAATGGTGATAGCTATCAAAAGATAGACTTCACCAAGGTTTTTCAAAATGTTTTCAAAATGTTTTTGAAACCTTTAATTTAATTTTACTAAACATCTCACTTGTATCTAGATGTGTAAAACACATTCAAGTCAAATATTCTAGTGAGATGTGAGTTTTTTGTTCTTTAATGGTCTCATGCATATTCTAAGGCAACTCTACTTGATTCCCTTATGCATGAGACTTCAAATCATGCCATTGTCCTTAACTCCATTTTATTTTATGCATGATGATGATTATGGCATAGATATGGTATAAATGAAAGCATATGCCAAAATCATGATGTCATGACATGTGAATGAGAACTAAGCATACATGACATCTAAAAATAAGTCTAAACATGATCACGACATTTTTAGAGATAAAAATGAAAATGATGTCATGACATGGCAAGGCAAATAAATCATGACAAGTAAATATACTAAGGCATAAAATACCTAAGTGTTAAATCCAAATTGCCATTTCTAGGAATTCATTCTAATTTGCCTTAATACCATTATCTCCCAAGTGTGCCATAAACCCAAAATGGCACACTCATACCTCTAAGACCTATTTGTGCCAATTTTAATCATTTTTCAATTTCTCAAGCACATTGGCACATCCTAATGTGTCAACTCACCATGGCTAGGTTAACTACCCATCCACTTAGGGTTGACACACCCTAACCCATCTAGCGTGAATCGATCATGCTCCTAGGAACCCAATACCTATTGGAGCTCTTTGGGTTAACAAGGTATTCACTAGGGATAACTTCCCTAGATACCTTCCTAATTACCCTCTTAGGCTTTGAAGCCATAGTCTTTTGGGTCTTTCCTAAGTCAACTCTAGAGGTGACTCCTCCTTTGATCTTCCTAGTGGCTACATTTGATTTCTTTGAGGTCTTAGCTACTAGACACCTACCATGGTTAGACTTAGGGATAACTTCCCTACTAACCTTGGTTTTCCGAGACCTAGAAATAGTTCCATAATCAAATGGAACATTATGATAAGTCTTCTTGGGCTTAGGTTTGTGACCCAAACCTTCCTTGCCCTTAAACCGTTTTTGAACCCTAGGTCTTGACTTTTGGGCATTTGACCCTAGAATTGAATTTTCTATGATTCTAAGGGGTTTCTCCATTTTCTCAAGTCTTGACCTCAAGACTTGTTTTTCTAGCTCTAATTTTCCCAATTTTGATTTTTTCATTAGGTTTTTGGGAAGGCCTCTTCTTCTTAGGCATGTGCCTAGACTTTTTGGGATTAATACCCAAATTTTCTTCTATTCTCCTAATGGACTCCTTTGGTAAAATATTTCTAGAATTTTGAGTCCTAGGTTTGTCCTTAGATAGATTTACATGCTTAGCTCCTAAACAATAAACCTTATTTCTACTGGCATGCTTTTCATTAATAATTGCAAGAGAACTAAAATAATTAACATGCTTGTTAGTCCTAGGAATTGAAGGTGCATTAACTAAATTTACCTTAGAGTTAGCTTTGAAAGCTCCCCCTACATGAGATACACCTTCTTGCCCTTTCTTCCTCCCCCTAGGACATTGGCTTCGGTAATGTCCCCTTTGATTGCATTTAAAGCACACAATGTGTTCTTTGCTTCTAGTTGTAGGGACTCCGGCATCCTTTGACTTTTGGTGCCGATGCCTTTTCCTTAACCAATTTTGGGCATTTACTTTTGTAATGCCCTTTCTCCCTACATTCAAAACAAATTATATGATCTTTATTTAAAATTATAATACTTGAGTTACCTAGGGAGGTGGTGGAGGCCTCTTCACTTCTTCCAGAGGTAGATGCTTCATTTTGACTTTGCTCCGGACTGGAAACCCTTTCCTCCCCCTCAATGCTAGAAGTGGAGGTCTCCTCCAAGTCATCCACATCTTTGAATGTGGATGGTGCTTCTTCCTCAGCATTCTCCTCTATTTGTGCTGGTTGGGAATTTTCTTGGAATTTCATTACCTTATTCCATAATTCCTTCGCATCCCTATAGTCACCCAATCTAGACCAAATAGTGTTAGGGATCAAATCACTAAGTAATTTTATGACCTTGAGATTTGTCTTGAAGTCCTTGATTTGGTCATGGGTCCACCTTGACTTTTCAATTTGCCTATTTCTTTCATCCCTAGGCAATACGAAACCATTTTCTAGAATTAACATGAAATCTAAATCGGTTTCAAGATATACCTCCATTTTCCTTCTCCACCATAGAAAACCTCCTTCGAATTTTGGTGGTTGGAGGTTGTAGCTGGCCATCTTGTAGTGCTTGTGTTGGCGGTTAGTTCTTGACAAGCGACTTGGCTCTGATACCACTTGTGGGGTCGATGGTGGATGGCTAGAGGGGGGTGGATAGCCCTCAATCGTCGTATGGTGGAATTCGTTCGTTCTTCTTGCATCGCTCGTCTACGATTGTTGTTAGCGCAGCGGAATAACAATGATAATGAAAATACTAACAACACATACAAGCATACACAAAGATATACGTGGTTCAAAACCGAATGATTCCTACTCCATGGGCGAGCTCACCGAGCTCTAGTTATGCGCACGACACTAACTATAACACTCCTTCTCGACAACACGTCGGAGGTGGAGAAATCTCTCACAATCAATTACACTAAGTAATATGAAATACAAGCAATACAAAGACAAATACGAAATACACATAAAGAATACTTTACAATGCTTGCTTTGAACCCTTTGCTTGTTGCTTGATTTAGATGGCTCTTGAAGGTCTGGAACGCAGCAGCAATTCCCCTCCAAAAGCTTCACAAAAGTCTTGGCGAAATCCTCCCACTTGAGCTCCATTTATAACCTGCATCAAGCTGATTTCGCGCCCATTAGTCGACTGATCGTGACCATCAGTCGACTGGTCCTGTAGTCGTTGTCTCACAATGGCCAGATCCACGTCGGTCAAGTTCCAACGGATCACCCATCAGTCGACTGATGATACCCATCAGTTGACTGATCATTGCATCAGTCGAGTGCTGGTGTGAGCACTCGACTGGAAACCATTTTGTGGCTGAAAACACCCCGATCAGTCGACTGATGGTGTCAACAGTCGACTGCCATCCCTCGACAATCAACTGATCAGCCAGACCATGTTCAGTCGAACACCAGTCAAACCCTAGTCGACTTAGAGCAGTCGATTGGCACCTATGCCAGTCGACTGATGTCGGGTAAAACCTCAAACCCAAGTTGTTTGAGCATCTGACACTCAGTCTTAGCCACTTGGCCAAGTCCACCTCATCCCTCATGGAGTTCCCCACCGAAGCTCTCTTCCCTTGGCTTACGTCCCTTGGATGCACCAAGCGCACGACTTTTCAATGCTATCCTTCGCGTCTCATGCCCTCGAAGTATGATTCCCTTTGGTCTCACTCCATTCGCTCCCCGTCCGGCGGTCCCTCGGATCCACCAAGCGTATGGCTTCACAATGCCATCTTTCACCGACTCAAGGACCCCGAGCCTAGTGAACTTGCCAAGTCCTCAAGACTTCCCACATGCACCAAGCACACGACTTTGCAATGCATTTCTCACCAAGCACCAAGCGCACGACTTTGCAATGCTTTGGACTTTTCCACACCAAGCTCCATGCTTGGATTTTCCATGCCAACTCCATGTTGGACTTTCCCATGACAATCCCATGTCATGAGTTTTGTCTATCATCAAAATACTGCTCGAGTCAACCTAGGCCGATTGCACCAACAAAGATGAGATAAGATGTTCATGTTTAAAGATGGGGCCTTATCAACCAGATATGTTAAAGTATCCGAGTACAAAATTTAGAAGTCAGAATCATCGATTTTAGAAAAAATGGTTCCAGAAATTTCATTGGTTAAAATATTCGCCTTCAACAAATAAGGCATATTGTTTTTATTATTTCTTTTTTTTGAATGATGTTAAATTGTCTAGTATCTTAGACTGGTCAATCAAGAATTTGACAATTGGAAAAGGATAAATCAAAGAAAAACATGTGCATTTCTTGCCCATAATGGTTTTGCATCTTCTTCGCCTCATACTATGTGTGAGAGAGGTTAAAAATTTGATGAGACCCTCGCAACGTAGTGATAATGTGATGCATGCCCAATGTAAAGAGGAAAATGAGATTTTTTTTTTTTTGCATTTGAGGACCACAATTGTAGTTGTTTGCTGGTTAACACTTCAAGGTTGTGATTTTAAAGGTAATGATGAATCTCTTTCTTCATATAATTATAGAAATTTTCTTGAATTGGTGAAGACTTTTGCAAAAATGAGGACAGAAATTGATGAAGTTGTACTTGATAATGCTCCAAAAAATACCCAATATATTGCTCTAGAAATTTAGAAAGAGATTTGACATATTATGACCAATAGAGTATGATAAATGATTTGTGAAGAAGTTGGAGATAAATACTTCTGTATTCTTGTTGATGAAGCACGAGATATATCTAAATGAGAGCAAATGACTATTATCTTGAGATTTGTGAATAATCATGGGATTTTGACAGGAAGATGTTTTTCTATCAAAAGTGTTAGTGACACTACTTCATTTTTTTTATTGGCACTAGGGTATCCAAACCTTCAGTTCGACTAATCCCTGGGAGTGATCGGCCTTGTCTCACGGACCTTCAGGATGCTTTGCTAATAGTTGAGCTAGGTAAGGTCAGAGCTCAAGTGTCTTCCATTGGCCACCAAAGGTAAATCAGGGAAGCGCTCGCAACTTTTTTACGGTTCAACCTAGACTCTACAGTTGTGTCATCCCTGAACGATTGACCAACGTCGAAGTTGTACTCCCTCCACCAGGCAAACTCCTAGGCCTTAAGGCCGCCTGAATGGATTTTTCCTAAATTCGCCTTCGAACGATGTCACAACAGAGGATCAAACTGCATTCTCCTATGGGATGCCTCTTCGCTTTTGTCGCTACACCAAGTCTTTGGGGGCAACACTACTTCATTAAATCTATATAAAGAGATATTAAATGTTCTTGCTCATCATGATCTCCAAGTTAAGAAAATCAGAGGCCAAGGATATGATGGTGCTTGCAATACGCGTGGCTCATTGAATGGACTTTAGACACTATTTCTCAGAGATTGCCCCTATGCATACTATGTCCACTGTTTTTCCCATTGATTACAACCGACATTGATTTATACAGCTAAGGATGTTAGTGTCATTTGAGAATTCTTTTCTCATTTGGATAATATTATCAATATTGTCACTTCTACAAAGTGCATTGTTGAGTTACATACTGCACAAAGAAATGAAATTGAACATATTTTGATAATTGGAGAACGTGATTCTGGAAGTGGGGACAATCAGATTGATAATCTGTAGTGAGTAGGAGCTACTCGTTGGGGTTCTCACTATGACTCAATAAAAAGCTTGATAGGTATGTACGCTGCAATTTGTAAAGTTTTTAAAGTTCTTAGTGAACATTCTTCAAATGGAAGAGCTAAAGCTGAAGTACGGGCGATTTACAGAAACATGGAAAGCTTTAAATTTGTGTTCATTTTACACTTAATGCATAAAATTATGAGAATAACCGATACTCTTTGTCAAATTCTTCAAAAAAAAATCTCAAGATATTTTGACTGCTATTACATTTGTCTCTACTACAAAAACAATCATTCAAGAACTTAGAGAATGCGGGTGGAAAGAATTTCTTCATGAAGTGAAAATCTTTTGTTCAAGAAATAAAATTGATGTGCCTAAACTTGATTGTTTATATAAGATTGGTCGTTCTCATTAGCAAACTACAGTTGAGCATCATTACCACTTTAATGTTTTTAATGCAACAATAGATTTCATTTTGATGGAGTTAAATACCCGATTCAATGAATCATTAGTGGAACTTCTTTCGCTTAGTACAACTTTAGATCCTAAAAATTCATTTTCCTCAATTAACAATGATGATATTTGCAAGCTTGCAATGAAGTTATATCCTGAATATTTCACAAATTAAGACATCATTGCTTTGGAGTATGATTTGGTACATTATAAACTTGATGTGATGCAGAATTTGAAGGTTTCTACACTTATTGATTTATGTCAACAATTGACTGAGAATGGGTGAACAAAGGTTTATGTTATATTGATTAGATTGATTCATCTTATTTTGACATTACCTGTTTCTACTACCATTACTGAGCTAGCCTTTTCAGCAATGAAGCATATGAAGATGACACTTGGCAATAAAATGGAGGATTACTTTTTTACCGATTGCATGACACTCTATATTGAACAAGATTTAACTAAAGATATAGATGCAGATTCTATTATAGATGAATTTTATATTTCAAAATCTCATAGGGTACAATTTTATTGATCAATATAATGTAATGACATTTTTTGTTATGATAAAAATATATAATCTATTACATTAAGTTCAAGCCTTCCCCAATTTTAATTCTTGGATCCATCCCTGTATATAGGGTATGGTCCTTGTAGGTTTGGGTATTCTGACAGTCCCTTTATATCCTATCAGCGAAGAGGATTTTACGACGTCGTCATCTCAGAATCATATGAAAGACCTATCTCTCTTTTTTTTTAAGGAATTCTGAATTTTATAGACGACAAACGATGGTCTCTCCACTGTAATCAGGTTCTGTTTAATATTTTATCATATATATATATATATATATATATATATATATATATATATATATATATATATATATATATATATTCGTTGTAAATTTTGATAAAATTAGATGTTGGTGCAATCAACCCAAGTCAGGATTAGTTTGACTCGAGCAGTATTTTGATGTTCGACAAAATGTATAACAATGTGATTGACATGTAAAGTTCAAGTCTTGAGTACTTTGCGTGTAAAGTCCAAGCATGAGTCTTGGCAATGGTAAAGTTCAAGTCTTGAGTACTTGGCATGGAAAGTCCAAGCATGAGTCTTGGCAATGGTAAAGTCCAAGTCATAGGTACTTGCCATGGAAAGTCCAAGCATGGTTCTTGGCAATGGTAAATTCCAAGTCATGGGTACTTGGTAATTAGAAAGTTCAAGTATGGGTCTTGGCAATTGAAAAGTCCAAGAGTGTTATATTGGCAGCATAAAGTCCAAGTGGTAGTCCTGGCAGCATAAGTTCAATGTTTGGTGGCGTAAAGTCCAAGCGTCTGTCTTGGCAGTGTAAGCCCAAATGTGCCTTGGCAATGTAGACTCGATTAGCATGATAATAGCGGATGGAAGCACCTGAAGGCTAACATATGGGCGAACAAATCATGGATGACTTGGAGGGATCTGATAAGTGTGAGGCTAATGGAGGTGGCTAGAAGATTTATGTCTAGGCTAAGGGTTGTCAATCAAGTATGAGGGGATCATACTTGAGTTGTTTGAGGTTTATCAGTCGACTGGGGCTATGGACTAGTTGACTGGTCAAGTGTTTTGACACTTGACATCCTAGTCGACTCTGAGCAGTCGACTGGGTTTATGACCAATCGACTGGTCAGTAGTCGACTAGCGCTTGATTGAGACTGCGTGCCACAGGCAGTCAATTGCCAGATTTGGGCAGTTTATTGGTCTTGATCAGTCGACTGCCATGGAGGGCAGTCAACTGCTTTTTGTGGCCACGAGCATAGAAAGTTTCCAAGTAGACTGATCAGTCGACTACCTGTACATCAGTCGACTGCTATGTATCCGTTGAAATTTTCCAGCATGGATATAGTCGTTGTGAGATAATTACATGAAGGCCAATCGACTACTGGGTAAGAGTAGTCGATTGGAAGGCAAAAATTAGCCCGAGTTGTAACTTTATAAGGAGCTCGAAGAGGAGAATTTTGGCAATTGTTCTTGGAAAGATTTGAAGGGGAATAGTTGGTGATTTCCAGTCCTTCAAAGCCAATCCAAGGCAATTAACAAGTAAGCAATCAAAAGTTTTCTTTACTTGTATGTGTATATTGCTTAGTATACTTGTTGTATTATATTTATTACTGTTGGAATTACTTGTACGAGGTTTCTCCACCTCCAGTGTGTCACCGAGAAGGAGTTTATTAGTGGTGGTGTGCATCATTAGAGATCACTTGAGCTCGACCCGTGGAGTAGGAACCCTAGGTTCCGAACCATGTTACATCTTGTGTATTGCATATGAGTGATTGTTTTGTTCTTTAGTTTATGTTTTATTCTATATTCTGCTGCGTATACTAACGAATTGTAGAGATGATCACGATCGCATTACATCGACGAATCAAAACCGCTATTCACTCCCCTCTCTAGCGCATCATCAATGTTCCTTCAATTGGTATCATAACTCGGGGCTCTTCTACGGAGTAACCACCAAGAAAGCACAAGCACTAAAGGATGGAGTTTCCCAATGATGGATTTGGATGGGACATCAACACTCTAATTCCATATACATTCTATGGACGAGAAGGTTTCGATCAATAGAAAGCATGGATGGAGAATTTCTTCATGATGAACTTCGAAGATTGGGTCATTCTAATGAAGGGATTTGAATTTCCAAGGAGTCCAAAAGGCGGATACCTCAAGGAGAAGAGATGGACCGAAGAGCAAGTCCAAGTCTTCGAAATAAATGAAAGTGTAACAAATATTTAAGTTAATGTAATCCCTAATGACATTTTGTGTAGATTAGGTGATTATGAGGATGCCAAGGAGCTTTGGAACAAATTGACAAAATACTATGAAGATCCATCATCGGCTCAATTGAATAAGGAGACCAAAGAAGCAAGCTCATCCTCTTAAGAGAGTGAGGATTCGGAGGTCGAGAGGTGTTCGACATCCGAGAAAGAAGAAGAGGTAGAAGAATTGGAAGAAGCCTTCACTTCTAGAATTGAGAGGGAGGAGAGACCATTCTCAATGTCGGAGCAAGAAGATGAGCCATCCACCTCCAGGAGAGAAGAAGAGAAAGCTCAAAATTTCATTTCCGACCTAGGCGTCTCAAACATTTTGATTAAAAATAAAAATCATATTGTATGCTTTGAGTGTAGGTAAAATGGACATTACAAGAGTAAGTGTCCAAAGCGAGTCAAGAAGACTCAACTGGCACCAAAAGTCAAGGAAAAGTAAAAGGATGTCGATGCCCAAAGTCAAAAGAGCAAAGAGCATATCATTTGCTTCAAATGCAATCAACAGACCACTATAGGACTCAATGCCCTAGGGGGAGGAAGCAAACCAAGGGCGAAGGAGGAGTCTCAAATGTAGGGGGGCTAAGGCAAACCTTAAGGTAAATTTAAATAATGCTCATTCTTTATATAAGGCCAAAAAGCACGCTAGGAGTAACTTTAATACTCTTGGTATTGTTTATGATCATGAAAATCATGCTGGAAATAGATCTTATTGCTTAGGTGCTAAATCTTATGATGTTTGGATTAAGGATAAATTTAGAACCAATAACCCTAAAACAATCCTACCTAAGGAAGCTATTAGGAAGGTAGAGAACCATTTAGGCATTAAGAAAGATAGGCATATGCCTGAAAGGAATAACAATGCCCAAAGAATAAATGAAAATTCAAAAATTGGGCAATTAGAGTTATAAAATCAAGCTTTGAGGTCAAAACTTGAGAAAATGGAGAAGACCCTTAGGAAAATGGAAAACATGATTACGGGGTCTAATTGTCATGCCCCGAGAGTATGTCGAGGCGAAAAACGGACAACATCTCCCTTGTAGGTGATACAATATCCTGTTGATACACAACCTTTCGGCTACAACCACATAATATATATATATATATATATATATATATATATATATATATATATATATATATATATATATATATATATATATATATATATATATATATATATATAACCATAAATCACAACAGAATATACTGACAAATAATAAAAATACAAAGACTCCAATATGCACTCCAGAGTGACTTTGACACAACAAGAATCATAATAAAGGCCAAATACATACAACACATCCATCTACCATAAATACGGAAACAATATAGGATAAAATCCCAAAACCAACAATCCAACAAAACGGAATAAACATCCAAACATTCAATGTGAGATGAGATCAGTTGGCGGAGCTCCGAACATCCAAGGAATCTTCTACCTGAACCTGGGCGACAGAAAAGCCCAGGGTCTATGGTGGTGAGTATAAAACTCAACGGTAATATGAAAGATAGTGAATGAACAACATATAAAGATATGGAGATCAACAAGTATACCAATAGCGATCAGCAGGTATACATCGACAGGTACAGATAGGGAGATTAACGGATATACAGTCTTAAGGTAATAACAATTAACCACCAGTATAGTCATAATAAATGCATATACTAAACTAATCAACTAAATAATATAATGTACCGACATACCTAAAGGTCTGCAGTTACACAACTCATAACAACTTGAACAAGTATACAACAATGTAGCACATACCAATAACATACAAAACAATACCACATCTGTGATAAACATATAATCATATGAACAACGAATGATCAACTGTATAGACAAACCTGATCCATACTATGTAGTAACATGATGCTGGTCAAATGCATATAATAGTCTGATCCAATAGGTACACTGCACATACCTAAACAACGATCCACACTAATCCTACTCATACCCAAATACACCACATACCACAATATATAACATGCAATGATATGCATAATGTTGTACAACCATACGTTGCAATCATAGTTCAACCAAATGCAACATCTAACAGGCATAGGTAAAACATACCTCAAACACACACACATATATACATATCCCAGCAATGCATATGCATGGTCATGTCTGCGGACCCTATGCACAACCACGACCCCAGTGTGGCATGGGTGGCACGATATGACAACTATCCTAACTCCAGCTACCACTACTCTTGAGTGGTCGAATGGGTAGTATGAATAAGTAGCTAGCCGCTAGAGAGCTATATGATACACCACGAGGGTCCCTGCTGCTGGCCACTCCATCACTACCCATGAGTGGTCGAGCACTGCACACAGGACAACTGCATACAACTCCAACTACCACCATCTATAGTGGTCGAGTGCGCAACAACTACCACCACGAACAGTGGCCAAGTATGCAACTCCAGCTACCACCATCTATAGTGGTCGAGTGCGGCACAACAGATGATCTGCGCTCAACCCTACTACCACTATCTTGAGTGGCCGAGGAGGCAGGATGATTGGCGACCCGTCTCAACCACAAGACAGACCAAGTTAACATCATGCATGTAATGTAATGATGCATAATTCCACATACATAATATCCACAACACTCTCTCTATCACACAGAGATACATAACAACTGACGATCAACTATGCTAGGACCTCCAGTCCATAGACAACTCACTGTCAATAACCCGTATAACCATACACAAACACATGATCCATAATGGATATACCACCACGCTAGGACCTCCAGTCCATAGCGACACACTATTGACAACCCACACAACCACACACAAATACATGATCCATAATGGATACGTTGTTAGTAATATATGAAAGGTATCCTAAGGCAATCACCTTATGGTTGTACCATTTATTTGATAAATGAAGATTCACTATTTGAGTATACATGTTTCATGTATTTGATTGGATCTCAAACTCATTTACTGAATGTCCACAATACAATTTACAGAATGAGATAATTTGTGATTGGATCACAACTAGTGAGTATCTCTATATGTGTAATTGTGATGTATTGGAATTATCCCTAGTCGATGAATTGATGCATTCGGACGCCATCGATTCTGTTGAGACTAGCACGAGGTGTACTCTTTGGTTTATCCAAGCAGTTGTTCCTCACTGGCTGGAGACATTGGGATGTCTGGAGTTGATCGAGGATGCTAGTTATGGTAGCTTGTTCATTGGAGTAACCAGCTATAAGACTTCATATAGTTCTCTACATATACAGATATGTCAATGAAGTCATTACTAAAACTTAAGTGTGATATTCCTTTGCCTTGAGGTATTTAAGTCATCTTGGTCATAGAGAATTATGCTTTGACATCTTAAGTAAGCATCTCCGAGGAGATGTGGACCTGGGATGATTGGGCATAAGTCGAAGTGCTCGAAGGTGTTTGGATAGCCAACAGAGGATTCACCACTCCTTGCGAGGAGATGTATACCCTATGGACTCTCGTCGGATTGTTACTAAAGTCTTTGGCCAAAGCATTACATGTTTAGACTATGGTACTCTTAGATACATGTGCAGTAGCTAGAATCTGCAGGATGAGGAAGTAAATACTTGGGCTTGGTGTGACATAGTCAGCCTAGTGGGGACTGACACAATAGACAAAGTTCTGAACCAAGTGGGTATAAGATGAGTGAAGGGAATGTGGCACGATTCATTGTAGCTACTGAAGGGTTTCAGAAAAAGGTTCTGGGATAAACCGTTAATTTTTCAATTAAATGGGGATCATGATGTACTACTAGGTGCCACTCATGATCGTTTTATAATTAATGATTAATTATAGACGAACAACATAAATCGGGAACATATTTGGTCACACACACAACGAGCGTAATCTGAAGGATTTAAAACAAGCTTGAGAATAGGATTCTCAGATCGAGAGAGTCTTGGTTTGGTTGGACCAAACAAAGAGCGAGTATAAAATTGTTTCAGTCTCATCGGAAGCATGGATGGGTCGAGTCTTATGAAGACATGATGGATGAACCAAATCGGTTTGGTTCTAATCCAATGGTGGAAAAATAAACCAAAGTGTTTGGTTTGTTTTAAATGAATGAATCAAAGTTGATTCGGTTCGTTTTAACTTAAAATAGACCAACACGGTTTGGTTTATTTTAACTTAAGTTAATAGAACGGGTTAATGGGTTTTGGTTATGAACCAATAACCGTTAAGAGAATATTCTCTCTATAAAAACATGGCTTAAGGGTTTTGTGAAACCCTAAGAGAGTTATTTTTGGAGTTGCTGCCCACCTCTTCTCCTTCTCCATGCTTCTTGCCGTCCAACACAAGGAGGGAGTCCTTACTGCCCAGCCCTTGTGCTGCTGCCTAAGTTGTTTCCGCCACTTCCTCCTTGCCGTCGGCCATCCACCAGCTGCCGCCGACTCCTTCGGCGATCCTCCTTTGGCCGCCGGTGACGAAGGAGCAACTGACCAAGCTTTGGCCGACCATCTCTTTTACCTAAACAAGCTGGACAGCCTGTTATCCTCTTTGTGGAGAGGTCATTTGGTCGACATTTTGTGCTCCGACAGTGACCTACTTACTGGGGATTGGATCTCCGACAATCCTCATAGGTGGAGTGTTAAGTTTTCGTCAATTGGTTGACGAAAACCGCTTCCAAGAAGCGAGTTTGTCGAACTCGTTTTTAGATCCGAATTTGATTCAGATTGTGATCGTCTCTTGGATCACAACGACTTCAACGTGAGGTTAGTGCCTTTCGTGAAGTCGGGGCTCATGGCTTTGTGAAGCTATCACGATGATACTCGGTGTGGATACGAATAGAGGTGGTTCTAGCGAGGGTCGCTACGGTTTATGCCTTTCCCTCTACACGTGATTTGTCAGGTATAACTAGAATAAATTTCCTTTTATTGCAAAATTTGAAATGTCGATTATTTCTTCACATATTGTATCCTTGCATGCGTGTGGTGTGTGTGTTGTAATAAATAGTTTATTACTTATTTTTGCTTCAGCTGTGTGCATGTTTACGAAACGTGTTCGAACACAATACCCACGTCGGTGCCATGGGAACCCAACAGTGGTATCAAAGCCCGATTGTGTTCCAACATAATCGTAAAATTATTTTGTGACAGTCATAATTGTATTTTTGGAAATTTCTACTTTTGGAAAGTTTAGAAGTAATTATGGAAATTTTAATTAGTAAAGAAATTCAAATCTAATGTGATTAGGAAATTACAATTTAGGAAATTTGTTTCCTAAATTAAATTTGAATTTCCTTAATTAATATTTTCCATAAATAAAATATGTGATAAGATTTGGAAATTTATTTCCTAATTTAATCGGGATTTGATTTGAGAAATCAAATCTAAAATATATTTTATTTCCAAAAATAGTTATGACAAATAAGGAAACTATTTGTACATGCCATTATTGGATGCCATGTAATTGCATTAGATGCATATCATTATGTCATGCGTGTTGTGACATGTAGATGTATGTCATGTGTGTCATGCCATGTAGATAATAGTTATTTGCATGAAAAAGAGGATGAGACTTTAAAACCCTTACAAAATATTAAAGCCTACACCTTCCATTAATATGGTTAGAACCAGAGTTCCATTTCTTGTTTGGGTTGTTGAACTCTCTCCAAGCCCGGCTCGAACCTGAACAAGTTCAAACTGTTGAATAGTTTAACACTAATATGGTAAGAGTCAAAGGTCAATAGTTAGCTTGGGTTGTTGGACTCTCTCCAAGCCTGGCTAATTGGTTGAATGCACTCTAACCATATTAAAACTATTTCGTGATTAATGCGTCGGCTTAAACTTGGAGCATCGATTTGTTGGACTCTCTCCAAAGTCGATGTGAAAGGAGGTGAAGTTGGGTGTCATGCATATGATGCATACTTGTTAATGTGTTAACAACCCAATGTATGTGTGAATATTCAATTAGTTGATAGCACATTGTGATAGTTGCATATATGTGATATGCAATTGGTATACTTGATACCTACCATCATAGCTAAGAATGACTTGTTGGACTCTCTCCAAGGTTGTTCTTACCTATGTTAGATATCAGTCCATTCGGAGATGGACCTACGATCTCTCGAATTGATTTTAGGGGTTTTTGAATTCGAAAAAATGAATGGGAACTAATAAATGTATGTTGTTGCATTTTAAAATCATCTTTCTCATATATGCTCAATTTGTATGTCTAGGTTAATCACTTGATCATGACGTATTTGAATTTGCACTCTATTTTGGATTCGAATAAATTGACTGGGCCAAACTTCTTGGATTGGTTTAGAAACTTGATAATTGTTTTCGAGGCAGAAAAGCTTGCGTATGTCCTCGAAGAGCCTCTTCCCAACCATCCTAAGGATGATGCAACTTCGGACCAATTGTTGGCCTATCAGAAACATGTGACTGATTCTGAATTGACAAGTTGCATCATGCTAGCGGTGATGGTACCCGAGCTTTAGAAGCAACATGAGCATATGGATGCTAATACCATAGTCTTTCATCTTCATTAGCTGTTTGAAGAGCAAGCGAGATCTGAAAGGTTCGAAGTCTCCAAGCTACTCTTTACCTCTAAGATGCAAGAAGGTTCATCTGTGGTGCAATTTGTGCTAAAGATCAATGGGTACATCGAGCGACTAGCGACACTTGGGTTTGTGATGGATCATGAATTAGGTATTGACTTAATTCTACATTGTTTACCGAAGAGTTACTCACAGTTTGTGATGAACTACCGGATGAACAAACTTGAAACCATCATTCCTGAGCTCCTCAACATGCTGAAGACTGTGGAGCCTTCTGTGAAGCATGAGGAGAAGACGGTGCTATTAGTTGATTCCTCAAAGAAAGGTTCTAAGAGGAAATCAAAGGAACAGTAGAAGGAGAAGAAGAAGAAAAAAGCTAAGAAGATGGAACCAACCCAAAAGGGCACTTGCCATCATTGTGGCAAGGAGGGCCATTGGCGAAGAAACTGCAAGATTTATCTTGAGTCCGTGAAGAAGAAGAAGGCATCTGATGCCCCATCCTCTTCAGGTATCTTCGTTATTGATTGTCATTCTATTTTCTCAGACACTTGGGCATTGAATACTGGGTGTTGCTCACACATATATAATGACATACAAGGGCTAAGGAATAGAAGAAAACTCGTTAAGGGAGAATCAAATTTGTGAGTTGGCAATGGACAAAGGTTGCTGCAGTCGCCATCGGAACATATTTGTTGAAGCTCCCTATAGGACTTGTCTTAGAATTGGACAATTGCTATTATGTTCCTTCATTAATAAATAACATTGTTTCTATTTCCTGCTTAAATAGAAATGGATATGATTTGACTTTTAGTAACAATTATTGTTACATAACTTTGAATGACGTTCTTTATGGGAATGGAACTTTATGTAATGGTATATATACATTAGACGTATTAAGTGACATTCTCAATATTGAAGCGAGCAACAATCGTGCTCGAAAAGATAATCAATTAGACTCTTACATGTGGCATTGTCGTCTTGGCCATGTGAGCAAGAAACACATGTCCGAATTACACTGATGTGGAATTCTGGAATCGTTTGAATTAGATTCATACGATACATGCAAATCATGCTTAAAGGGCAAGATGACCAAGTTACCTTTTACTGGAAAAGGTGAACCGGTGGTAGAGTTGCTTGGTCTAATACATACTGATGTATGCGGACCTATGTCAACTCAAGCTCTAGGAGGCTATAGCTACTTCATTACCTTTACCGATGATCACTCACAGTTTGGGTATATGTTTTTGATGAAACAGAAGTCTAAAGCCTTTGAAAGGTTCAAAGAATTCAGAAATGAAGTAGAGAAACAACTTGGCAAGAGTATTAAATTACTTCGATCGGATCGAGGTGGTGAATACTTGAGTCAAGAGTTTCTAGATTATCTGAGGGACAATGGTATATTATCTCAATGGACTCCGCCGTATACACCACAACTTAATGGTGTATTTGAGAGGTGAAACTGGACCTTGTTGGACATGGTCAGGTCGATGATGAATCATGCGAATCATCCCAAGTCCTTTTGGGGCTATGCACTTTAGACAACTATTTACTTGCTAAATAGAATTCCGACCAAGGTAGTCTCTACTACTCCATATGAGATATAGAATAGTAAGAAACCTCATATATCTTACTTGAAGATATGGGGTTGTCCTACTTATGTGAAGCGGATTGTATCAGATAAACTGGATACTAAGTCTGATAAATGTCCATTTATTGGATACCCTAAGGAAATGAGGGGTTACCAATTCTATCATCATGTGGAACAGAAGGTGTTTGTTTCAAGGCATGCTGTGTTTCTGGAGAAAGAGTTTCTCTTGCAAGAAAATAGTGTGAGTGGCATTGAACTTGAGGAGGTTCTAGAGACTCCAATAAACATTGAAGAGATACCTGGTCAAGCACCTCAACTAATAACTCATAGTGATGAGACATCGGCTGAACCTATTGTGACACCACATCTTCGTAGATCCGGTAGAACACACAACATTCCCGAGAGATATGGATTTCTCGTAAATGAATCGAACGACGTGTTACTCATTGACGATGAGGAGCCTACCAGTTATGAAAAAGTTCTGAAAAGTTCAGAAAGGGACAAATGACTTAAAGCTATGAAGTCGAAAATGGATTCCATGTATGAAAATCAAGTTTGGAACTTGGTGGACCCACTTGAAGGTATTAAGCCTATAGGGTGCAAGTGGGTTTTCAAGAAGAAAACCGACATGGATGGTAATGTGATTACCTATAAGGCTAGATTAGTGGCGAAAGGCTATCGTCAAAAGTAATGTGTTGATTATGACGAGACCTATTCACTAGTAGCTATGCTTAAATCCATTCGGATGCTCTTGGCCATAGTGGCTCATGATGATTATGAGATATGACAAATGGATGTGAAAACGACTTTCCTTAATGGAAACCTATTCGAGGACGTGTATATGATACAACTTGAGGGGTTCACATGGATTGATAAAACCAAGGTATGCAAGCTTCGATGGTCCATATATGGACTGAAGCAAGCATCCAGGAGCTGGAATATCCATTTTGATGAGATAATCAAAAGATTTGATTTCTCACAAAATCCAGACGAACCTTGTGCGTACAAGAAGGTTAGTGGGAGTGCAGTCGTATTCCTAGTATTGTATGTCGATGACATATTACTTATAGGAAATGATATATCTGTCTTACAGTCAGTTAAAATTTGGTTATCCAAAATATTCTCCATGAAAGACCAGGGAGAAGCAACCTACATCCTTGGGATTAAGATCTATAAAGATAGATCAAAACGGTTGCTTGGTCTTTCGCAGTCTACTTATATAGACCGAGTGCTAAAGAGGTTTAGCATGTCGGAATCCAAGAAAGGTTTCCTACCCATCAGGCATGGGGTACACTTTTTGAAGTCTGTGTCCACGCACAGAAGATGAGAGAATTTGCATGAGTAAGATCCCCTATGCATCCGTAATAAGATCTATCATGTATGCTATGTTATGTACAAGGCCCGATGTATCATATGCTTTGAGTGTCACGAGCAGATATCAGTCGGATCCAAGAATGGATCATTGGGCGACTGTTAAGATTATCCTTAAGTACTTGAGAAGAACTAAGGATGTGTTCCTAATATATGGAGAAGGTGATATGGTAATACGCGGTTATACGGATGTCGGTTTCCAGACAGACAAGGATGATTCTAAGTCTTAGTCTGGGTACGTATTCACCTTAAATGGAGGCGCAATAAGTTGGAGAAGTTTCAAGCAAAACATTGTAGCAGATTCTACCACTAAGGTAAAATACATTGCAGCTTCGGAAGCAGCAAAGGAGCGATTGTTGTAGCAGATTCTACCATTGTTGAAGCAATACTAGTCTACTGCGACAATAATGGAGCGATTGCATAGGAAAAAGAGCCAAGGTCTCATCAATAATCCAAACATGTGCTTCTCCGCTATCATCTGATAAGAGAGATCATTAGTAGGAAGAAAATACAAATTGAGAAGATCCCCACTGAAAGGAACTTAGCGGACCCTTTAACTAAGGCCTTACCTCAAAGTAAGTTTGAGGGTCATGTTAGAGCTTATGGTATCGGATACCGTGGTGATTGGCATTAGGCCAAGTGGGATTTTGTTAGCAATATATGAGAGGTGTCCTAAGGCAATCGCCTTATGGTTGTACAATTTATTTGATAAATGAAGATTCACTATTTAAGTATACATATTTTCATGTATTTAATTGGATCTCAAACTCATTTATTGAATGTCTGCAATACGATTCACATCATGAGAGAATTTGTGATTGGATCACAACTAGTGAGTATCCCAGCATGTGTAATTGTGATGTATTGGAATTATCCCTAGTCAATGAATTGATGCATTCGGACGCCATCAATTCTGTTGAGACTAACACGAGGTGTACTCTTTGGTTTATCCATGCAACTGTTTCTCACTGGTTGGAGACATTGGGATGTCTGGAGTAGATCGTGGATGCTAGTAATGGTAACTAGTTCATTGGAGTGACCAGTTGTAAGACTTCATATGGTTTTCTACATATACAGATATGTCAATGAAGTCCTTACTGCAGCTTAAGTGCGATATTCCTTCGACTTGAGGTATTCAAGTCATCTTGGTCACGGAGACTTATGCTTTGACATCTTAAGTAAGCATCTCCGAGGAGATGTAGACCCGGGATGATCGGGGATAAGTCGAAGTGCCTGAAGGTGTTTGAATAGCCAACAGAGGAATCACCACTCCTTGTGAGGAGATGTATACCCTATGGCCTCTTATCGGATTGTTACTAAAGTCTTTGGCCAAAGCATTATATCTTTAGAGTATGGTACTCTTGGATACATGTGCAGTAACTAGAATCTGTAGGACGAGGAAGTAAATACTTGGGCTAGGTGTGACGTAGTCAGCCAAGTGGAGACCGACACAATAGACTATGTCCTGAACCAAGTGGGTATAATATGAGTGAATGGAATGGGGCATGATTCATTGTAGCTGTTGAAGGGTTTCAAAAAAAGGTTCTAGGATCAACTGTTGTTTTTTCGATTAATTGGAGATCATGATGTACTACTAGGTGTCACTCATAATCATTCTATAATTAATGGTTAATTATAGGCGACCAACATAAACCGGGAACCTATTTGGTCACACGCACAACGAGCATAATCCGAAGGATTTAAAACGAGCTTGAGAATAGGATTCTCATATCGAGAGAGACTTGGTTTGGTTGAACCAAATAAAGAGCGACTATGAAATTGTTTCAGTCACATCGGAAGCATGGATGGGTCGAGTCTTATGAAGACATGATGGATGAACCAAATCAGTTTGGTTCCAATCCAATGGTAGAAAAATAAACCAAAGTGGGTTGGTTTGTTTTAAACGAATGAACCAAAGTTATTTCGGTTCTTTTAACTTAAAAAAGACCAACGCGGTTTGGTTTATTTTAACTTAAGTTAATGGAATGGGTTAACGGGTTTTGGTTATGAACCAATAACCGTTAGGAGAATATGCTCTCTATAAAAACACGTCTTAAGGGTTTTGTGAAACCCTAAGAGAGTTATTTTTGGAGTTGTCGCCCACCTCTTCTCCTTCTCCTTGCTTCTTGCTGCCCAACACAAGGAGGGAGTCCTTGCCGCCCAGCCCTTGTGCTACTTCCCAAGTTGCTGCCGCCACTTCCTCCTTGCCGCTGGCCAACCACCAGCCACCGACAACTCCTCCGGCGATCCTCCTTTGGCCGCCGGTGACCAAGGAGCAACTGGCCAAGCTTTGGCCGATCATCACTTCCACCTAAACAAGCTGTCCAGTTTTGGACAGCTTGTTCTTCTCTTTGTGGAGAAGTCGTTTGGTCGACGTTTTGCGCTCCGACAGTGACCTACTTACCAGGGATTGGATCTTCTGCAATCCTCAAAGGTGGAGGGTTAAGTTTTCGTCAATTGGTTGACGAAAACTGCTTCCAAGAAGTGAGTTTGTCGAACTCATTTTTAGACCCGAATTTGATTCAGATTGTGATTGTCTCTCAGATCACAACGACTTCAACGTGAGGCTAGTACCTTTTGTGAAGTCAGAGCTCGTGGCTTTGTGAAGCTATTCCAACGATACTCAGCATGGATACGAATAGAGGCAGTTCAAGCGAGGGTCACTACGGTTGATGTCTTTCCCGCTACACGTGATTCGTCAGGCATAACTAGAATAAATTTCATTTTATTGCAAAATTTGAAATGTCGATAATGTCTACACATGTTGTATCCTTGCATGTGTGTGGTGTGTTTGTTGTAATAAAAAGTTTATTACTTGTTTTTGTTTCCGTTGTGTTCATGTTTATGAAATGTGTTCGAACACAACACCCACGTCGGTGCCATGGGAACCCAACATATGCAACGTAAAAGAATATGATACGACACTCAGCTACATTTACAACATCACCCACCCCTAGGTGATTAATTCGTCTGACACAAATCGTGTCTATAATAGCACTCAACTACATACACATAAGTCCACATACCATAGCATCTGTAATCTATAATCATGATAAACGAAATGTAGAGATAACAACAGAGCATCTCAAAGTCCAAAGACTAAGTATCAAGCAATGAAATAATATGAGTGGAGTCAAGGTAATAGTGTCATCATCAACATAAAACTCATGCACCAAGTTTAATCGTCTACTTGACCAAGATAGAATATTACCCACCTGATACAAAGCTCGTAATAATCCTCACGACCATGGACCTGCTTCTTAATCAAGTCCTGCACATATAAAAACTACGGTTAGGTTCTAACATACCACAAGGAATTCAAATTAACTTCTACATCGCTCTCCTATCCAAATCAAATTGCCGAATACGAGTTAATATCTCAATCACACACCCTTTAGAACCCCATGAATACAACATACCAAAATAGCTATTCAACCATCTAAACCTATCATTCATAGATCCATTACTGAGCACAACTACAACCTCACCAACATAACATCTCCAAAACCATACATCACCTCACTAACCACAAATCAAACATCCATTTCATTCACAGCTCCACACAAAAGCATACAGAGCATCAACACATGCACACCTCCACTGCATCAACACCACCACTACCATTCACGCACAAACTCAACAACACAACTACACAACAATCAACACTCTAAGATCAACTGAATCAATAAAAGATAATCTGAACAACACCTATCAAAGCTGTAATTACATCTTACCTTCTCGTCTCATACACCAATCAGACACCACACGAACAGGGCCAGATCACAGATCCCAACTCCAAGCCCTGTGGCAAACAGAGTCTGCAACACCTAGTTTCGTTGTGAGGAACACACAAACCACCTCACTACTGCTATGAACAAAATCACAATCAAAACCTACCTCACAATGCGCAATTCAATGACACCAATCCCCCCTTCCCCGATCTGCTCTGCTCAATGGCTGCTGCCCTTCTCCGCTCAACAATCTGAGCTAATGGCAGTGAGGAACACAAGGATGGATCTCATCCGAATCAAGGGAGAAGATCAACCACTCACCAAATCACGACATAACTCGTGAAGCCCAGCTCATGATCAGAGACTAGATGGAACTACCACCAACCCCTAGCTCCCAGCGAGCACTCTTCGCCAGAATCTGGCTCGGAAACCTATGATCAAAGGTCCCCCCGGAGAGATGATCCTCCACCGCATGTGCGTCGGCAGTGTAGGGACCATGATGTCTACTAGAAGGGGGGGGGGGTGAATAGCGATTCGACGTTGATGGAATTCGTTCGCGTTCATCTCTACAAAGCTTATTATGCACAGTGGAATATAAATAATAGCAATAACAAAAATAAAGGAAAACACAAATACACAAGGATGTAATGTTGTTCGGAACCTCAAGGTTCCTACTCCACGAATTGAGCTCAAATGAGCTCTAGCGATGCCAAACACTACTATAATCACAAATACTATTTCTCGACAATAAGTCGGAGGCGGAGAAACCTTGTACAAGAGTTTACAACAATAAATAAAAGCACAACAAAAAAATACAAATACAATACATAAAAACACGTAAAGAAAACTTTACGAATGTGCTTTTGGATGCTTGCTTGTTTGGTTGATTGAGCTACACTTGGAGACCATGAATTGTACTAGCAAATTTTCCCAAATCACTCTAGTAACCGTTGCCAAAAATCCTCCCTTCATGCTCCTTTTAAACCTACAACATGGGCTGATTTTCGCTTAGCAGTCAACTGATCGAGACCATCAGTTTACTGCTCCTGCAGCCGTTGTCTCACAATGACCCGAGCCACATTGGATAAGTTACAATGGATAGACCATCAGTCGACTAATCATGCCCACTAGTCTACTAATCGAGCCATCACTCGACTGTCAAACCCTAGCAGTTGACTCGGGAACCTTCGGTGCTCGAAAACTCAACCATTAGTCGACTGACCGACACATCAATCGACTGATCAGGCCATCATTCAACTGCCCAATTCTGGTCATCGACTGCTAGGTCATTTCCTGTAGTCAAACACCAGTCGACTCATATCAGTCGATTGATAATCATAACAATTGACTGATAACCTCATCCATGAGGTTTTAACCCCAAATAAGATGCTCTCATACTTGCTAGACCACCCTTAGCCTAGACCTAAGCCTTCTAGCCACCACCGTTAGCCTCATGCCTATCGGATCCCTCCAAGTCATCTATGACTTGTTCATCCATATGCTAGCCTTCAGGTACTTCTATCAGCTATTATTATGCTAACATGGTCTATACCGCTAAGGCACATTGGGCATACGCTGCAAAGACTCCGCTTGGACTTTACGCTGCCAACCATTGGACTTATGCTGCCAAGACTCCACCATTGGACTTTACGCTGCCAATACCACCCCATGGACTTCCCTTGCCAACCCATGTTGGACTTTCTATCTACCAAGACTCAAGCTTGGACTTTCCCTTGCCAAGACCCATGCTTGGACTTTGCTTGCCAACCCATGTTGGACTTTTCAATTGCCAAGTACCCATGACTTGGACTTTCTCTTGCCAACCCATGTTGGACTTTCCATTTGCCAAGACTCAAGCTTGGACTTTCCCTTGCCAAGACACATGCTTGGACTTTCCTTGCCAACCCAAGTTTGACTTTCCAATTGTCAAGTACCCAAGACTTGGACTTTCCCTTGCCAAGTGTCCCACTTGGACTTTCCATGATAATCACATTATCATACATTTTTGTCAAACATCAAAATACTGATCGAGTCAAACTCGAGTATGGTCAATTGTGACCTAGGCCGATTGCACTAACAATCTCTCCCTTTTTGATGTTTGAAAAAAACCAAATACCTTTGAGTTAGACCACAAACTTAATCCAATCATCCCAATTCTCCCCCTTTGTTACATACATCAAAAAGGTTCTCCCAAGGAGGTTAATGTCTCATATCCCAATGAGATCTTACAATCTTTCCCTTGGTCCAAAAATATCCAGGATGCCTTCACTCTTCCAAGTGATAAGTCCCATATCACTTAAGAGAGTCTTCCCATAAACTCTCCCAATTTACAAATTAGGCATCTCATATTTCCATTTCACCCCCTCATGAGAAAGTACACATCCATCATCCCATGATAGATACCTCCCCCTAAAGGCTTGCTCCCCCTTGACTATTGCACCAATAATGTCCTTGGAGAGTTCCTAAGCCAGTTGGAACACTAAACCATTAAAATTAAGGGCAAAAGTTCAAACATGAACTCTCACACACCTTAAAATTGATACACACCCTAAATACCTCTCCTAATCCATATCCAATGGATTTTCACCCTTTACAATGCTTTCCAAAGCATATCCTAGGGTTAGGAGCAGTTAGGGTAACCTAACATAGCTGAAACATGAGCTAAACATCCTTGTTTACCTGAAATCAGCTCTGGCAGTCGACTTTTATAGCAATCAGTCGACTGCCCTATGCTTTAGTCGACTGACATCAAGCATCAGTCAACTGATATCTGCATAAAGAAGAAATTAAAAATCAAAAATGAATTTTTGATATTCATAATAAATATACATAATACGAAAAATCACGAAAATTCATATGTAAATTACTTATGACAAATACAATGGGGGAAAAATATTTTAAAATTAATTTACTCACAAAGTAGTGAAATTGATACAAAGTTCAAAAATGAGAAAAACTTCAATGTTTTGAGCTCACTTTGTATCAACATCATCAATGGTGATTGCTATCAAAAGATAGACTTCACCAAGGTTTTCTAAAATGATTTCAAAATGTTTTTGAAAACCTATATTGGATCATGATCTATGGGCTCATTGCACACGACTTGCACATGAACTTTCCCCATGTTCCACCAATGGTATAAATGAGTTTGAGTTCATCTAGATGCAAAAATAATGCACCTTGAACTTAACTCATTTCCTACCATCTCACATATGTCTAAGGTGTATGAAATCACATACAAGTTAATTTGATGTGAGATGTGGGTTTTGTTCATCCTAAACTAGGGTTTCATGCATTTTCTAAGGCAACACAACTTGATTCCCTTATACATGGGACTTCAAGTCATGCCAATTGTCCTTAAATCAACTTTAATTAATGCATAAATGATCATGGCATAAATGATAACATAAATAAGTATGGCAAATGATCATGATGTCATGACATATGATTAAATCTAAATACACAAGACATAAACCTAAGCATGACCATGATATATAAATGATAAAAGTAGATATGATGTCATGACATGTTATATGGCAAACAAAGCATGACAAATAAAATGTATAGGTATAACAATACCTAAATTTTGGTGTTAATTGCCATTTGTTAGAATTAAACCCATTTTGTCATAGTATCAACCATCTCCCAAGTGTGCCAAAAATCCAAAATAACACACTATGACTTCTAAACCTAATTTGTGCAAATTTGATTAATTTTTCATAATTCTCAAAATGTATTGGCACATCCTAGAATCCTTTAGGATATAAATTCAAACCACATTTTCAAGGTACCCCTAACTTTGAAAATGACCTAAAGTGCCACCTTTACCATGGTTAGGTTAACTACCCATTCATTTAATGTTAGCACACCCTAACCCATTTAGCGTGAATCGATCACGCTCCTAGCAACCCAAAACCTATTTTAGCTCCTTGGGTTTACTAGGTATTCCTTAGTGATAACTTCCCTAGATACCCTCCTAATGACCCTTCTAGGCTTGGTAGCCTTGGTCATTTGGGTCTTACCTTAGTTAACTCTAGGGGTGACTCCCCTTGTAACCTTCTTAGTGGCTTCCTTAGGTTTCTTCGAAACCCTAGCCACTAGGCATTTGCCTTGGTTAACCTTAGGGATGACTTCCCTATTAACCTTGGCTTTCCTAGACCTCGGTTGTGTTCTATAATCAAATGGAACACTATGTTAGGTCTCCTTAGGCTTAGGTTTGTGAATCAAACCTTTCTTGCCTTTGGATGAACCTTGCCTCCTAGGAGCCAGATTTTGACCATTTGACCCTTTAATTTGATGTTGCATCTTTTCAAGGGTCTTTTCCATTTTCTCAAGCTTTGACCTCAAGACTAGATTTTCCTTTTCTAATATCTAAATTTTTGATTTATCATTAACTATTGAGATATTCTTCTCTCTAGGCATATATCTAGTCCATTTAGAGTTGATGCCTAGGTGATCCTCTATCTTTCTAATGGTCTCCCTAGGTAGGGTTTTTCTAGGGACATTAGTCCCAAATTTCTCCTTATTTTAAAAGTTATATGATTTAGCTCCTAAGCAATAAAGTCTATTTTTACTAGCATGCTTTTCATGAGTAATAGCAATAAAATTCCTAGCATGCTTTTGCCTATTAATAAAAGAAGATGCATTATTAAAATATACCTTAGGATTTACCTTAGAAGCTCCCCCTACATGTGATGCTCCCTCTTGAGTCTTCTTCCTCCCCCTAGGGCATTGAATCCTATAATGCCATTTTTGTTGGCATTTGAAGCAAATGATGTGTTCCTTGTTTTTAATTGTTGGAGGACCGACATCCTTGGCCTTTTCTTGAGATTTTGGTGTCGGTTGACTTTTTCTTCACTTTCTTAGGACACTTGCTCTTATAATGTCCTACTTCCCTACACTCAAAGCTTATAATATGGATTTTATTTTCAATTTAAATGCTTGAGTTACCTAGGTCAATGGTGGTGGCCGGAGTGAGTTCTTCATCTCTCCCGGAGGTAGATGATTTCACTTGAGTTGGCTCTGGTATTGAAGATGGCCTAGTCTCCTCCTTCTCTATCCTAGAGATGGAGATTTCTTCCACTTTTTCCTCCTCTACCTATCCGGTTGTTGATTCTCTATCATCCTCCGAATTCTCATGCTCTTGTGATGAAGATGTGCTTGCTTCTTCTTGAGCTTGAGAGGATGAGCACTCCTCCTTGGACTCCTCCTCTCCTTCATGAGCTGATGATGGGTCTTCATGGAACTTTGCCAATTTGCTCCAAAGCTCCTTAGCATCTTGATATTCACCTAGTCTAGAGAAAATATCATTAGGTATCAAATCTTCTAAAAGTTTTGTTACCTTGAATTCGGCCTTGAACTTTGAACGTTGCTCTAGAGTCCACTTCTTCAATTTCAAGACATCTCCCTTCTTATCCCTACGGGGTTCAAAACTTTCCATGATGTTGAACCAATCTTCTATGTCCATCATTAAGAATGTCTCCATTCTCGCCCTCTAAGTAAAAAAATCTTCTTGGTCGTATTGTAGCGGTGTGTGGATGTCCCATCCTAATTTTTCTTCAAACTCCATCTTGTTCCCTATAGCGCACTCCCTCGGATGTGAAGCCGGTGAAGAGCTCCTAGCTTTGATACTAATTGTAGGGACCGTGTTGTCCGCTGGAGGTGGGGGGGGGGTGAATAGCGATTCGATGTTGATGGAATTTATTCGGGTTCATCTCTACAAAGCTTGTTATGCACAACGGAATATATATAATAGCAATAACAAAAATGAAGACAAACACAAATACACAAGGATGTAACGTGGTTCAGAATCTCAAGATTCCTACTCCACAGATTGAGCTCAAATGAGCTCTAGTGATGCCAAGCACCACTATAATCACAAATACTCCTTCTCGATAATAAGTCAGAAGCGGAGAAACCTCGTACAAGTGTTTACAATAATAAACGAAAGTACAACAAGCAAATACAAATACAATACACAAAAACACGAAAAGAAATCTTTACAAATGCGCTTTTAGACGCTTGCTTGTTTGGTTGCTTGAGCTACACTTGGAGACCTTGAATTACACCAGCAAATCGCCCCAAATCGCTCTAGTAACCACTGCCAAAATTCCTTCCTTCGTGCTCCTTTTAAACCTATAACTAGGGATGATTTTCACCTAGCAGTCGACTGATAGAGACCATCAGTCGACTGCTCCTGTAGAAATTTTCTCACAACGACCCGAGCTACGCTGGATAAGTTCCAATGGATAGACAATCATTCGACTAATCATGCCCATTAGTCGACTAATCGAGTCATCACTCGACTATCAAACCCTAGCAGTCTACTCAAGAACCTTCTGTGCCCGAAAACTCGACCATCAGTCGACTGACTGACACATCAGTCGACTGATCATGGCATCAGTCAACTGCCCAATTTTGGCAGTTGACTACTAGGCCATTTCCTACAGTCGAACACCAGTCGACTAACATCAATCAACTGATAATCATAACAGCCGATTGATAACCTCATCCATGAGGTTTTAATCTCAAGTATGATGCCCTTATACTTGCTAGACCACCCTTAGCCTAGACCTAAGCCTTCTAGCCACCTCCGTCAGCCTCATGCCTATCGGATCCCTCCAAGTCATCCATGACTTGTTCATCCATATGCTAGCTTTCAGGTGCTTCCATCAGCTATTGTCATGCTAACGTAGTCTATACCGCCAAAGCACATTGGGCTTACACTGCCCAGACTCCGCTTGGACTTTACGCTGCCAACCATTGGACTTATGCTGCCAAGACTCCCCTCTTGAACTTTACGCCGCCAATATCTCCCCTTAGACTTCCCTTGCCAACCCATGTTGGACTTTTGATTTGCCAAGACTCAAGCTTGGACTTTCCCTTACCAAGACCCATGCTTGGAGTTTTCTTGCCAACCCATTTTGGACTTTCCAATTGCCAAGTACCCATGACTTTGACTTTCCTTTTCCAACCCATGTTGGACTTTCCATTTGCCAAGACTCAAGCTTGGACTTTCCCTTGCCAAGACTCATACTTGGACTTTCCTTGCCAACCCATGTTGGACTTTTCAATTGCCAAATACCCATGACTTGGAATTTCCCTTGCTAAGTGTCCCACTTGGACTTTCCATGACAATCACATTGTCATAAGTTTTTGTCGAACATCAAAATACCGCTCCAGTCAAACTTGAGTCTGGTCAATCGTGACCTGGGCCGATTACACCAACAATCTCCCCCTTTTTGATATTTGACAAAAACCAAATACCTTTGAGTTAGACCACTAACTCAATACAATCATCCCAATTCTCCCCCTTTTTGACATACATCAAAAAGGTTCTCCCAAGGAGGTCAATGTCTCAAATCCCAATGAGATCTTACAATCTCCACCTTGGTCCAAAGATATCTAGGATGCCTTCACTCTTCCTAGTGATAAGTCCCATATCACTTAAGAGAGGCTTTCTATAAGCTCTCCCAATTTCCAAATTGGGCATCTCACATTTCCATTTTTCCCCCTCATGAAGAAGATCATAGCCATCATCCCATGATGAATACCTCCCCCTAAAGGCTTGTTCTCCCTTGACCATTGCACCAACAATGTCCTTGGAGAGTCCCTGAGCCTGTAGGAACACTAAACCATCAAAATTAAGGGCAAAAGTTCAAACATGAACTCTCACACACCTTAAAATTGATACACACCCTAAACACCTCCCCTAATCCATATCCACTGGATTTTTACCCTTTACAATGCTTTCCAAAACATATCCTAGGGTTAGGAGCAGTTAGGGTAACCAAACATAGTTGAAACAAGGGCTAAATATCTTTGTTTATCCAAAATCAGCTCTGGCAGTCAACTCTTACAGTAATCAGTCGACTGCCCTATGCATCAGACGACTGACATCAAGCATCAGTCGACTGATATCTGTAAAATATAGAAATAAGAAATTAGAAACAAAATTTTGAAATTCATAAGTAATTATACAAAATACGAAAAATCATGAAAATTCATATGTATATTACTTATGACAAATACAATGGGTGAAAACTATTTGAAAATTAATTTACCCAGAAAGTAGTGAAATTGATACAAAGTTCAAAATTTAGAAAAACTTCATTATTTTGAGCTCACTTTGTATCAACATCATCAATGGAGATTGCTATCAAAAGATAGACTTTACCAAGGTTTTCTAAAATGATTTTAAAATATTTTTTAAAACCTATATTGGATCATGATCTATGGGCTCAATGAACATGACTTGCACATGAGCTTTCCCCATGATCCACCAATGGTATAAGATGAGTTTGAGTTCATCTAGATGCCAAAACTATGCACCTTGAACTTAACTCATTTCCTAGCATCTCACATATGTCTAAGGTGTATGAAATCACATACAAGTCAATTTGATGTGAGATGTGAGTTTTGTTCATCCTAAACTAGGGTTTCATGCATTTTCTAAGGCAACACTACTTGATTCCCTTATACATTGGACTTCAAGTCATGTCAATTGTCCTTAAATCAAATTTAATTAATGTATGAATGATCATGGAATAAATGATAACATAAATAAGTGTGGCCAATGATCATGATGTCATGACATATGATTAAATCTAAATACATATGACATAAACCTAAGCATGACCATGAAATATAAATGATAAAAGTAGATATGATGTCATGACATGTTATATGACAAAAAAAGCATGACAAATAAAATATATATGTATAACATTACCTAAATTTTAGTGTTAATTGACATTTGTTAGAATTAAACCCATTTTGCCATAATATCAACCATCTGCCAAGTGTGCCAGAAATCCAAAATGACACACTATGACCTCTAAACCTAATTTGTGTCAATTTGATTGATTTTTCATAATTATCAAAATTTATTGGCACATCCTAGAATCCTTTAGGATATAAATTCAAACCACATTTCCAAGGTACCCCTAACCTTGAAAATGACCTAAAGTGACACTTTTACCATGGTTAGGTTAACTACCCATCCATTTAAAGTTGGCACACCCTAACCCATTTAGCGTGAATCGATCACGCTCCTAGGAACACAAAACCTATTTGAGCTCTTTGGGTTTACTAGGTATTCCTTAGGGATAACTTGTTTAGATACCATCCTAATGACCCTTTTAGGCTTAGTAGCCTTGGTCATTTGGGTCTTGCCTTGGTTAACTCTAGGGGTGACTCCCCTTATAACCTTCTTAGTGGCTTCCCTAGGTTTCTTCGAAACCCTAGACACTAGGCATTTGCCTTGGTTAACCTTAGGGATGACTTCCCTATTAACCTTGGCTTTCTTAGTCCTCGGTTGTGTTCCATAATCAAATGGAACACTATGGTAGGTCTCCTTAGGCTTAGGTTTGTGACCCAAACTTTTCTTGCCTTTGGATGAACCTTGTCTCCTAGGACCTAGATTTTGATCATTTGACCCTTTAATTTGATGTTGCATCTTTTCAAGGGTCTTTTCCATTTTCTCAAGCCTTGACCTCAAGACTTGATTTCCCTTTTCTAATATCTCAATTTTTTTTTCTCATTAACTCTTGAGATATTCTTTTCTCTAGGCATATGTCTAGTCCATTTAGGGTTTATGCCTAGGTGATCCTTTATCTTTCTAATGGTCTCCCTAGGTAGGGTTTTTCTCGGAACATTAGTCCCCAATTTCTCCTTATTTTAAAAGTTATATGATTTAGCTCCTAAGCAATAAAGTCTATTTTTACTAGCATGCTTTTTATGAGTAATAGCAAAAATATTTCTAGCATGCTTTTGCCTATTAATTAAAGAAGATGCATTATTAAAATATACCTTAGGGTTTGCCTTAAAGGCTCCCTCTACATGTGATGCTCCCTCTTGAGTCTTCTTCCTCCCCCTAGGGCATTGACTCCTATAATTCTTTTTTTGTTGACATTTGAGGCAAATAATATGCTCCTTGTTTTTAATTGTTGGATGACCGACATCCTTGGCCTTTTCTTGAAATTTTGGTGCCGATTGACTTTTCTTGACTTTCTTAGGACACTTACTCTTATAGTGTCCTACTTCCCTACACTTAAACATATAATATGGATTTTATTTTTAATTTAAATTCTTGAGTTACCTAGGTCAATGGTGGTGGTAGGAGTGAGTTCTTCATCTCTCCCGGAGGTAGATACTTCCTCTTGAGTTGGCTCCGGTATTGAACATTACCTAGTCTCCTCCCACTGTATTCTAGAGATGGAGACTTCTTCCACTTCTTCCTCCTCTACCGATCTGATGTTGATTCTCAATCACCCTGCGAATCCTCAAGCTCTTGTGATGAAGATGTGCTTGCTTCTTCTTGAGCTTTAGAGGATGAGCACTCCTCCTCGGACTCCTCCTCTCCTTCTTGAGCCGGTGATGGGCCTTCATGGAACTTTGCCAATTTGCACCAAAGCTCCTTGACATCTTGATATTCACCTAGTCTAGACAAAATATCATTAGGTATCACATCTTCTAAAAGTTTTGTTACCTTGACTTCGGTCTTGAACTTTAGACGTTGCTTTTGGGTCCACTTCTTCAATTTTAAGACATCTCCCTTCTTATCCCTAGGGGGTTAAAAACCTTCCATGATGATGAACCAATATTCTATGTCCATCATCAAGAATGTCTCCATTCTCACCCTCCATGCCTGACAATCTTCTTGGTTGTATGGTGGCGGTGTGTGGATGTCCCATCCTACTTTTTCTTCAAACTCCATCTTGTTCCCTCTAGCGCGCTCCCTCGAATGTGAAGCTGGTGAAGAGCTCCTAACTCTGATACTAATTCTAGGGATCGTGATGTCCACTAGAGGGGGGGGGGTGAATAGCAATTCGATGTTGATCAAATTTGTTCGTGTTCGTCTCTATAAAGCTTGTTATGCGCAGCGGAATATATATAATAGCAATAACAAAAATTAAGACAAACACAAATACACAAGGATGTAATGTGGTTCGGAACCTCAAGGTTCCTACTTCACGAATTGAGCTCAAATGAGCTCTAGCAATGCCAAACACCACTATAATCACAAATACTCCTTCTCGACAATAAGTTGGAGGCGGAGAATCCTCGTACAAGAGTTTACAATAATAAACGAAAGTACAAAAAGCAAATACAAATACAATACACAAAAACACATAAAGAGAAATTTACAAATGCACTTTTGGATGCTTACTTGTTTGGTTGCTTGAGCTGCACTTGGAGACCCTGAATAGCACCAGCAAATCGCCCCAAATCACTCTAGTAACCGCTGTAAAAAATCCTCCCTTCGTGCTCCTTTTAAACCTACAACTCGGGCTGATTTTCATTTGGCAGTCAACTGATCGAGACCATCAGTCGACTGCTCCTGTAGCCATTGTCTCATAATGGCCCGAGCCACGTTAGATAAGTTCTAACAGATAGACCATTAGTCGACTGATCATGCCCATTAGTCGACTAATCAAGTCATCACTCGATTGTCAAACACCTAGCAATCGACTCGGGAACCTTCTGTGCTCAAAAACTCGACCATCAGTCGACTGATCAGGCCATCAGTCGACTACCCAATTCTGACAGTCGACTGCTAGACCATTTCCTATAGTTGAACACTAATCGACTCACATCAGTCGACATATAATCATAACAGTTGACTGATAGCCTCATCTATGAGGTTTTAACCCCAAGTATGATACCCTCATACTTGCTAGATCACCCTTAGCCTAGACCTAAGCCTTCTAGCCACCTCTGTCAGCCTCACACCTATCGGATCCCTCCAAGTCATCCATGACTTGTTCATCCATACGCTAGCCTTTAGGTGCTTGTTTAAGCTATTGTCATGCTAACACGGTCTATACCACCAAGGTACATTGAGCTTACGCTGCCAAGACTCCGCTTGGATTTTACGCTGTCAACCATTGGACTTTTACTGCCAAGACTCCACCTTTGGACTTTCCGCCGCTAATATCACCCCTTGGACTTCCCTTGCCAACTCATGTTGGACTTTCCATTTTCCAAGACTCAAGCTTGGACTTTCCCGTACCAATACTCATGCTTGGACTTTCCATTTTCCAAGACTCAAGCTTGGACTTTCCCTTACCAAAACCCATGCTTGGACTTTCCTTGCAAACCCATGTTGGACTTTTTAATTGCCAAGTACCCATGACTTTGACTTTCCCTTGCCAACCCATGTTGGACTTTCCAGTTGCCAAAACTCAAGCTTGGACTTTCCCTTTCCATAACCCATTCTTGGACTTTCGTTGTCAACCCATGTTGGACTTTCCAATTTCTAAGTACCCATGACTTGGACTTTCCCTTGCCAAGTGTCCCACTTAGACTTTCCATGACAATCACATTGTCATACTTTTTTGTCGAACATCAAAATACTGCTCGAGTCAAACTCGAGTCTGGTCAATCGTGACTTAGGCCGATTGCACCAATAATCTCTCCCTTTTTGATGTTTGACAAAAACCAAATACCTTTGAGTTAGACCACTAACACAATCCAATCATCCCAATTCTCTCCCTTTTTGACATACATCAAAAAGGTTCTCCCAAGTAGGTGAATGTCTCATATCCCAAGGAGATCTTACAATCTCCCCCTTGCTCCAAAAATATCTAGAATGCCTTCACTCTTTCTAGTGATAAGTCCCATATCAATTAAGTGAGGTTTCTTATAAAAACTCTCAATTTCCAAATTGGGCATCTCAAATTTCTATTTTTCCCTCTCACAAGGAAGAACACATCCACCATCCTATGATGGATACCTCCCCCTAAAGTCTTTCTCCCCCTTGACCATTGCACCAACAATGTCCTTGGAGAGTTCCTAAGCCTGTAGGAACACTAAACCATCAAAATTAAGGGAAAAAGTTCAAACATGAACTCTCACACACCATAAAATTGATACACACCCTAAACACCTCTCCTAATTCATATCCAATAGATTTTTACCCTTTACAATGCTTTCCAAAGTATATCCTAGGGTTAGGAGTAGTTAGGGTAACCTAACATAACTGAAACATGGGCTAAACATCCTTGTTTACTCGAAATCAGCTCTGGCAGTTGGCTCTTGCAATGATCAGTCGATTTCCCTATGCATCAGTCGACTGATATCATGCATCAATTGACTGATATCTGCAAAATGCAAAAATCAAAAATCAGAAATGAATTTCCAAAATTAATAAGTAATTATACAAAATACAAAAATTCACGAAAATTCATATGTAAATTACTTATGACAAATACAATGGGAGAAAAATATTGGAAAATTAATTTACCCACAAAGTAGTGAAATTGATACAAAGTTCAAAAATGAGAAAAACTTCATTGTTTTGAGTTCACTTTGTATCAACATCATCAATGGTGATTGCTATCAGAATATATACTTTACCAAGGTTTTCTAAAATGATTTTAAAATATTTTTGAAAACCTATATTGGATCATGATCAATGGGCTCAATGCACATGACTTGCACATGAGCTTTCCCCATGATCCACCAATGGTATAAGATGAGTTTAAGTTAATCTAGATGCAAATACTATGCACTTTGAACTTAACTCATTTCCTAGCATCTCACATATGTCTAAGGTGTATGAAATCACATACAAGTCAATTTGATGTGAGATGTGGGTTTTGTTCATTCTATACTTGGGTTTCATGCATTTTCTAAGACAACACTACTTGATTCCCTTATACATGGGACTTCAAGTCATGCCAATTGTCCTTAAATCAATTTTAATTAATGCATGAATGATCTAGGCATAAATGATAACATAAATATGTATGACTAATGATCATGATGTCATGACATATGATTAAATCTAAATACACATGACATAAACCTAAGCATGACCATGACATATAAATGATAAAAGTAGATATGATATCATGACATGTTATATGACAAATAAGGCATGTCAAATAAAATGTATAGGTATAACAATACCTAAATTTTAGTGTTAATTGATTTGTTAGAATTAAACCCATTTTGCCATATTATTAACCATCTCCCAAGTGTGTCAAAAATCCAAAATGACACATTATGACTTGTAAACCTAATTTGTGTCAGTTTGATTGATTTTTCAAAATTCTCAAAATGTATTGGAACATCCTAGAATCTTTTAGGATATAAATTCAAACCACATTTCCAAGGTACCCCTAACCTTGAAAATGACCTAAAGTGCCACTTTTACCATGGTTAGGTTAACTACCCATTCATTTAAAGTTGGCACCCCCTAACCTATTTAGCGTGAATCGATAATGCTCTTAGGAACCCAAAACCTATATGAGCTCCATCTGTTTACTAGGTATTCATTAGGGATAACTTCCCTAGATACCCTCCTAATGACCCTTCTAGGCTTGCTAGCCTTGGTCATTTGGGTCTTGCCTTGGTTAACTCTAGGGCATGACTCCCCTTGTAACCTTCTTAGTGGCTTTCCTAGGTTTCTTCAAAACCCTAGCCACTAAGCATTTGCCTTGGTTAACCTTAGGGATGACTTCCCTATTAACCTTGGCTTTCTTACACCTCGGTTGTGTTCCATAATCAAATGGAACACTATGGTAGGTCTCCTTAGGCTTAGGTTTGTGACCCAAACCTTTCTTGCCTTTGGATGAACCTTGTCTCATAGGACCTAGATTTTGACCATTTGACCCTTTAATTTGATGTTGCATCTTTTCAAAGGTCTTTTCTATTTTCTCAAGCCTTGACCTCAAGACTTGATTTTCCTTTTCTAATATCTCAATTTTTGATTTCTCATTAACTCTTGAGATATTCTTCTCTCTAGGCATATGTCTAGTCCATTTTGGATTGATGCCTAGGTGATCCTGTATCTTTCTAATGGTTTCCCTAGGTAGGGTTTTTCTAGGGACATTAGTCTCAAATTTGTCCTTATTTTAAAATTTATATGATTTAGCTCCTAAGAAATAAAGTCTATTTTTACTAGCCTGCTTTTCATGAGTAATAGCAATAAAATTCCTAGCATGAATTTTGCCTATTAATTAAAGAAGATGCATTATTAAAATATACCTTAGGGTTTGCCTTAGAGGCTCCCCCTACATGTGATGCTCCCTCTTGAGTCTTCTTCCTCCCCCTAGGGTATTGATTCCTATAATGCTCTTTTTGTTGATATTTGAAGCAAATGATGTGCTCCTTGTTTTTAATTGTTGGAGGACCGACATCTTTGGCCTTTTCTTGAGATTTTGGTGCTGGTTGAATTTTCTTGACTTTCTTAGGACACTAACTCTTATAGTGTCCTACTTCCCTACACTCAAAGCATATAATATGGATTTTATTTTTAATTTGAATGCTTGAGTTACCTAGGTCAATGGTGGTGGTCGGAGTGAGTTCTTCATCTCTCTTGGAGGTAGATGATTCCTCTTGAGTTGGCTCCGGTATTGAAGATGGTGTAGTCTCCTCCCCCTCTATCCTAGGGATGAAGACTTTTTCCTCCTCTACCAATCCGGATGTTGATTCTCTATTACCCTCTGAATCCTCAAACTCTTGTGATGAAGATGTGTTTGCTTCTTCTTGAGCTTGAGAGGATGAGCACTCCTCCTCGGACTCCTCCTCTCCTTCATGAGCCGGTGATGGGCTTTCATGGAACTTTGCCAATTTACTCCAAAGATCCTTGGCATCTTGATATTCACCTAGTCTAGACAAAATATCATTTGGTATCAAAGTTTCTAAAAGTTTTGTTACCTTGACTTCGGTCTTGAACTTTAGACGTTGCTCTTGGGCCCACATCTTCAATTTCAAGACATCTCCCTTCTTATTCCTAGGGGGTTCAAAACCTTCCATGATGACGAACCAATTTTCTATGTCCATCATCAAGAATGTCTCCATTCTCGCATTCTATGTCAGAAAATCTTCTTGGTCGTATGGTGGCGGTGTGTGTATGTCCCATCCAAATTTTTCTTCAAAATTCAACTTGTTCCCTCTAGCACACTCCCTCAGATGTGAAGCTGGTGAAGAGCTCCTAACTTTGATAATAATTGTAGGGACCGTGATGTATGCTGGAGAGGGGTGGGGATGAATAGCGATTCGATGTTGATTGAATTCATTCGTGTTCGTCTCTACAAAGCTTGTTATGCATAGCGAAATATATATAATAACAATAACAAAAATGAAGAAAAACACAAATACACAAGGATGTAACATGGTTCGAGACCTCAAGGTTCCTACTCCACGGATTGAGCTCAAATGAGCTCTAGCGATGCCAAACACTAGTATAATCACAAATACTCCTCGTCAAAAAGTCTGAGGCGGAGAAACCTCGTACATGAGTTTACAATAATAAACAAATGTACTACAAGCAAATACAAATACAATACACAAAAACACATAAAGAAAACTTTACAAATGCACTTTTGGATGCTTGCTTGTTTGGTTGCTTAAGCTGCACTTGGAGACCCTGAATTGCACCAGCAAATCGCCCCAAATCGCTCTAGTAACCGCTGCCAAAAATCCTCCCTTCGTGCTCCTTTTAAACCTTCAACTCAGGCTGATTTTTGCCTAGTAGTCGACTGATCGATACCATCAGTCGACTGCTCCTATAGCAATTCTCTCACAATGGCCCGAGCCATGTTGGATAAGTTCCAATGGATAGACCATCAGTCGACTGATCATTCCCATCAGTCGACTGATCGAGCCATCACTTGACTGTCAAACCCTAGCAGTCGACTTGGGAACCTTCTGTGCCCGAAAACTCAACCATCAGTCGACTGACCGACACATCAGTGGACTGATCTAGCCATCAGTCGACTACCCAATTCTAGCAGTCGGCTGCTAGGCCATTTCCTATAGTCAAACATCAGTCAACTCACATCAATCGACTAGTAATCATAACAATCGACTGATAACCTCATCCATGAGGTTTTAACCTCAAGTATGATGCCCTTATACTTGCTAGACCACCTTTAGCCTAGACCTAAGCCTTCTAGCCACCTCCGTTAGCCTCACACCTATCGGATCCCTCTAAGTCATCCATAACTTGTTCATCCATATTATAGCCTTCAGGTGCTTCCATCAGGTATTTGTTGGATCGAAAGTGTCGCTAGAGGGGGGGGGGTGAATAGCGATACGGTGTCGTTAAAAAAAAACTTTTGCAATAAGTAAAAAGCAAGTAGAGAGTGCACAGCGGAAATATAAAGTAGACAAGATATTTTTACGTGGTTCACAATCTTTCGATTGCTAATCCACGGCCCTAGTGATCCTTGATCACGTACGGAGGGCAATTCACTAAAACCACTCCTCCTCGTTGGAAGTAGGAGCAACGATCACAAAAAGAAATCAAGGCAAAGGGACACTCCCCCTTTCCTTGTTACGATTAAAGCACAAAGACAATTTAAAGAAGTAGAACTTAAATAAATATACCGACAACTCTTATAAGTAGAAGATGTAGCTTTCGTTGTCGGCGGCACTTCGTCGTAGCAAATGTGAGTAGTAGTAGCGGCGTTACGACGGCGTGTTGAGAGCTCTTGATTTCTTATTATTTGCTTGGCTTGAACATGTCTATTTATGGATATTGATCTATGAATTTAGACATAGGTAGTGTCCAAGGTGAGGTTCTTATCCCAACTCAAGGATGAGGTGTTTCATCCAACCACCTTGTGCCACCTCCAACCTCCTTGTGCGCCAACTCAAGGATGAGGTGTTTCATCCAACCACCATGTGCCACCTCCAACCTCCTTGGGCGCCAACTTGAGGATGAGGTGTTTCATCCAACCACCTTGTGCCACCTCCAACCTCCTTGGGCGCCAACTTGAGGATGAGGTGTTTCATCCAACCACCTTGTGCCACCTCCAACCTCCTTGGGCGCCAACTTGTTGGAGCCATTCAACTTGTGCCACATCATGGGAGCCAACCATCTTGTGCCAACTCACCTTATTTTGGGCGTCCACCACAAGGAAGCTTGGTGATGGTTTGGATGTCCACCTTGATGCCACATCACCCTTTGTACCAAAACACGAGTCAAGTCCAAATTCACCCCCTTGAAATTCGAGCTCTTCTCGAGGCTGGAACTTGACTAGCTGACGTAGTCAAAGGGTTTTGACCGCATACAAGTTAGCTTAAAATATAAAGTACGATGGTTCTAACCATCCGATCTCGACCTAGACCTTCCATTGGAGGTATTGGGTCGGATCTACGCTAACGACCTTGCTTCGCTTTCACACGAGCTTACCTTGTAGCCTCGCTTCCGGTCTTCACCGTACCTCGGCTTCCTCCGAGTCCCTCTGGCGTTGCCCGACCACCTCGGTTCCCACCGGGTGTCGCAGACCTTCCGCTCAACTTTAGCATTTCTGCACACTTAATTGAGCTCGTAAGATAACAAATATACCCTTAACTATTGAGCCTTTTGCCATAATCAAAATACCGGTTCGACTTTGGTGCCCACTGCACCAACAATCTCCCCCTTTTTGATTCATGGCAAACCGACACAAAAGTTAAGGAAAAATTAAGCATAACAGTAAGCTAGCATAATGATTAAGCATGAATGAGCTAGCATAAAGATTAAATATGAATGAGCTAGCATAAAGATTAAATATGAATGAGCTAGCATAATGATTAAGCATGAATGAGCTAGCATAAAGATTAAATATGAATGAGCTAGCATAAAGATTAAATATGAATGAGCTAGCATAATGATTAAGCATGAATGAGCTAGCATAAAGATTAAAAATGAATGAGCTAGCATAAAGATTAAATATGAATGAGCTAGCATAATGATTAAATATGAATGAGCTAGCATAATGATTAAGTATGAATGAGCTAGCATAATGATTAAATATGAATGAGCTAGCATAATGATTAAGTATGAATGAGCTAGCATAAAGATTAAGCATGAGTGAGCTAGCATAAAGATTAAGCATGAGTGAGAAATATTATTGTTTCAAGTTCTCCCCTTTGAGGTAACCTCCCCCTTGACCGAAGGTGAGTTCTTGAAAAATAATTTTTACTCCCCCTTAATAGTTGCTTAAGTAAACGGAATTACTTAATATAAAAGGTAATAATTTTGTTTACTTTCTTCCTTACTTTTGTGACTTTCTCCCCCTTTTGCCTTAACTCAAAAAGTTTGTAAATATATTTTAAGGTTTGTAAGTACAAGCAAGTTCCCAATATAAATATATTTTTTTTTAAAATAATAATAAGCTTGAAAATATGTTCATCTATAACTTGGTCACCTATAACTTGATTGATAGGATGATTTGTTTGAGTCTTAGTGTGACTCGGGTTAGGGTCATCTATCACTTGGTCGATAGGATGACTTGGGTGAGTTCTAGTTTGACTTGGGTTAGAGTCATCTATCACTTGGTCGATAGGATGACTTGGGTTAGGACGAGATTCAAGTTCAAGATCAGTCGGGTTAAGCTATAAGTTGATTTGCTAGTTGGTTTTGTTAAGGATTGAACGGGTTCGTGTCCTTCGTCGAAAACTATATTAATGGTTTCTTCGACTCTAAGAGTGTCGTGATTGTATACCCTATAAGCTCTACTGGTGGTTGAGTATCCTAGAAAGGTTCTAGTAGAGGTTTTGGATTTGAATTTCCCTAGGTAATCCTTAGTGTTTAAGATATGTACCTTGCATCCAAATACCCTAAAGTATTTGATGTTCGGTATTTTATCGTGATAAATCTCGTACGAGGACTTTTGGTGCCTCTTTACCATAAGGATCCTATTTTGGACATAGCAAGCCGTACTAACGGCCTCTGCCCAAAATCTATCGGGTAGGTTATACTCGTTTAACATTGTCCTAGCGGCTTCTTGTAGGGTTCTATTTTTCCGTTCGACTAACCCATTTTGTTGTGGGGTTCTAGGACATGAAAACTCATGGTGGTATCCGTTTAGGTTACGTAAATCAGAACCCGTGGTTTTCGAATTCACCACCATGATCGCTTCTAAGTCTTTTAATCTTAAGGTTCTTTTGATTTTCAATTAACCTACAAAGATTGATTAGTTGGTCTAGGGTATCATTTTTATGTTTGATAAACCTAACCCAAGTAAATCTAGAATAGTCGTCAATTATGACTAAGCAAAATTGACTACCATTGAGTGACTTAGCTCCATGTGAATCAAATAGATCCATGTGTAGGAGCTCAAGAACACTTTTGGTTCGTTCTTGATTAGTTAATTGATGTTGTGTCCTAGATTGTTTACCTTGTTGACAAGCATTACATATTTTATTATCCAAGTTGTTTAGTTTAGGCAAACCTATAACCAAGCCACTGACTCATCTTGTGGGCGAGTCTTGGGTGCAGTGTCAGAGTCTTGATTGCCATAACCAAGATTCCTCTTGCTGTGTCATAAGACACTTGGTTGAGGAGTTGGGTAAATTTATTGTGTAGATGTTGCTATTCCTAGTTCCTTTAAGTATTATTTTAGATGTTGCATTTATCTTGATTACGCATTCATTTTCTAGAAATATGACCTTATAATTGTTATCACACAATTGGCTTACACTAAGTAAATTATATTGAAAGTTTTCTACTAATAAGACATTTTGAATTGTAAAGTTAGAGTTGAGCTCAATATCACCTGATCCGATGATTTTGAGCTTGCCGTTATTTCCGAAGGCTACCGATCCTTGTCGTTTGAATCGTAACTTCGAAAATTTGAGTTGATCCCCGGTCATGTGTCGGGAGCAACCACTGATCTCCACTTGGAGATATCTTTTTTCTTATAAGCACATGATCTTTTCCATGTCTTACCAATGTGGGACTTTGATTGAGGGGGGGATTGTTGGGAGTATGGGGAATACAATCAAAGTCCCACATTGGTAAGACATGGAAAAGATCATGTGCTTATAAGAAAAAAGATATCTCCATTGGCATGAGGCCTTTTGGGTAAAGCCCAAAAACAAAACCATGAGGGCTTGGGCCCAAAGTGGACAATATCATACCATTGTGGAGATATGTGGAGCTTATAAGCACTAACAATTGGTATCAGAGCCATGGTCCATGTCAAACCATGAACCTCGAACGAAGGAAGTTGAGCTCCCACGTCCGGATCAAGAGAACCAGACATCAGGAAGGAAGTCTAGTTGGGTCGGGGGGACCGAACAACTGGCAGGAAGTCCTGGTGGGTTGAAGATCGGACATCAAGCAGAGAAAATCCTTCGAGGAGGGATAGGCTTGAGGGGGGGCCCAATGTGGTCCTTCGTTTGAGGGGGGGATTGTTGGGAGTATGGGGAATACAATCAAAGTCCCACATTGGTAAGACATGGAAAAGATCATGTGCTTATAAGAAAAAAGATATCTCCATTGGTATGAGGCCTTTTGGGTAAAGCCCAAAAATAAAACCATGAGGGCTTAGACCCAAAGTGGACAATATCATGCCATTGTGGAGATATGTGGAGCTTATAAGCACTAAAATTTCATTCCATTGGCATGAGGCTTATAGGCCCAAAGTGGACAATATCATACCATTGTGGAGATATGTGGAGCTTATAGGCACTAACAATTGGTATCAGAGCCATGGTCCATGTCAAGCCATGAACCTCGAACGAAGGAAGTTGAGCTCCCACGTCCGGATCAAGAGAACCAGACATCAGGAAGGAAGTCTAGTTGGGTCGGGGGGACCGAACAACTGGCAGGAAGTCCTGGTGGGTTGAAGATTGGACATCAAGCAGAGAAAATCCTTCGAGGAGGGATAGGCTTGAGGGGGGGCCCAATGTGGTCCTTCGTTTGAGGGGGGGATTGTTGGGAGTATGGGGAATACAATCAAAGTCCCACATTGGTAAGACATGGAAAAGATCATGTGCTTATAAGAAAAAAGATATCTCCATTGGTATGAGGCCTTTTGGGTAAAGCCCAAAAACAAAACCATGAGGGCTTGGGCCCAAAGTGGACAATATCATATCATTGTGGAGATATATGAATCTTATAGGCACTAACAGTATTATCATGCTAATGTGGTCTATACTGCCAAGGCACATTGGGCTTACGCTACCAAGACTCCGCTTGGACTTTACGCCGCCAACCATTAGACTTATGCTGCCAAGACTCCACCCTTGGACTTTACGCCGCCAATATCATCCCTTGGACTTCCCTTGCCAACCCATGTTGAACTTTCCATTTGCCAAGACTCAAGCTTGGAATTTCCCTTGCCAAGACCCATGCTTGTGTTGGGTTTCCGGCACCGCGGCGTGTGTGTGTTCGATCATGTTTCGTAAACATGAGCACAGCAGAAGCAATTAAAAATAATAAATCTATATTTATTACAACACACACAACACACGCATGCATATTACAACAAGTGTAGACATAACCGTAAATTAAAATTTGCAATAAAAGAAATTATCTACGTTATACCTTTCGTATGACGTGTAGCGGGAACGGCATCAACCGGAACGATCCTCGTAAGAATCGTCTCTATCCGTATCCACGCCGAGCTCCTCGGGATGACTTCGCTAAGTCACGAGCTTCGCTCTTCGTGACGGGTTACTAGCCTCGTGTTGAAGACGACGTGATCGAGAGATGATCACGATCCAATCCAAATTCGATCCCAAAACGAAGTTCTCAAAACTCGCTTCTCGAGAGGTATTCACAACCAATTGACGAATCCTTCGCCCTCCACCAGAGGATTACCGGAGATCAAATCCCCGTAAGTTAGGCGCTATCGAGCACTAACCCGCCCAAACGACGCTCCGACAACAAAGAAACAAGCTGTCCAGAAAAACTGGACAGCTTTTGGTGGAGGAATAGAGGCCGGCCAAGGAGAGATGGAAGCTCACCTTATCACCGAACCTAGAGGAGATCACCGGAGGGTCACCGGCTGAAGCTTGGTCGCCGGAAATGACTTGGACGGCGGCACAAAGGCTAGGCGGCGGCACACCTAGGGTTGGCGCCGACTAGTGGAGGAGAGGGAGGGGGCGACACAATTAGGTTGGGCGGCAACTCCAATTAGGGTTTTAGGATTAGGGTTTAAGCCCTATTTTATAGAGAACTAATTCTCTTAATGGTTAATGGATCATATCCATAAAGCCCGTTAACCCGCTCCAATAAGATAAGTTAAAATAAACCAAACCATGATGGTTTATTTTAAGTTAAAATGAACCGAACCAACCTTTGGTTCATTCGTTTAATATAAACCAAACCCTTTGGTTTATTCTCATCCATTGGATTAGAACCAAACCATTTTGGTCCATCCATTATGTCTTCATAAGACACGGCCCATCCACGCTTCCATTGCGACTGAAACAATTTCATGCTCTCTTTATGTTTGGTCCAACCAAACATAGTTTCTCTCGGTCTGAGAATCCCATTCTCAAGCTCGTTTTAAATCCTTTGGATTACACTCGTTGTGCGTGTGACCAAATAGGTTCTCGGTTTATGTTGGCCGCCTATAATTAACCATTAATTATAGAACGATCATGAGTGGCACCTAGTAGTACATCATGATCCCCAATTAACCGAAAAGATCAACGGTTGATCCGTAACTATTTCAAACCCTTCAAGAGCTCGAATGAATCGTGCCCCATTCCCTTCACTCATCTTATACCCACTTGGTTCGACATGGTCTATTGTGTCCCTCACTAGTCGACTCACGCCACACCTAGCCCAAGTATCATTTCCTCGTCCCCACGATTCTAGTTACTCCACATGTATCGAAGAGTACCTTACTCTAAACATGTAATGCTTTGGCCAAAGACTTTAGTAACAATCCGACGAGAGGCCATGGGTATACATCTCCTCGCAAGGAGTGGTGAATCCTTTATAGGCTATTCAAATACCTTCGATCACTTCGACTTATACCCAATCATCCCGGGTCCACATCTCCTTAGAGATGTTTGCTTAAGATGTCAAAGCATAAGTCTCCATGATCAAGATGACTTGAATACCGCAAGTCAAAGGAACATCCCACTTAAGCCACAGTAAGAACTTCATTGACATATCTATATATGCAGAGAACCATATGAAGTCTTACGGTTGGTCACTCCAATGAACTAGTTACCATAACTAGCATCCACGATTAACTCCGGACATCACAATGTCTCCACCAAAGGAGAATCACCGCTTGATACACCAAGGAGTATACTCTAGTCTCGATGTAATTGATGGTGTCCAAATCCATCAATTCATCGACTAGGGATAATTCCGATACATCACAATTACACATGTAGAGATACTCACTAGTTGTGATCCAATCACAAATTCTCTCATGTTGTGAATCGTATCGTGGACATTCAGTAAATGAGTTTAAGATCCAATCAAATACATAAAACATGTATACTCAAATAGTGAATCTTCATTTATCATATAAATGGTTCATACATAAGGCGATTGCCTTAGGACATCTCTCATATATTACTAACAGATTCCCCTTGGCCTAATGCCAATCGCTACGATATGCAATACCATAAGCACTAACATGACCCTCAAACTTACTTTGAGGTAATGCTTTAGTCAAAGGTTCCGCTAAGTTCCTTTCAGTGGGAATTTTCTCGATTTGTATTTCGTTCCTACTGATGATCTTCTCTGATAAGATGATAGCGGCGAAGCACATGTTTGGATCATTGATGAGACCACATCAAGTTCATAGATGAACTACTTGATCCAAACCGCCTTTGTCGCCTAAAGCCGCAACGTATTCTCGCCTTAGTGGCGTAATCCGCTATAGTGTCAAGCTTGGAACCTTTCCAACTTATTGCGCCATTCTAGGTGAATACATACCTGCATCGAGACATGGAATCATCCTTGTTCGTCTCGAGTCGAGCCGCATCCGTATACCCACGTATCACCATGTACCCTTCTCCATATATTAGGAACACATCCTTAGTTCTTCTCAAGTACTTAAGGATCGCCTTAATACCCAATGATCCATTCCTCGATCGGATCGCATCCGCCGTGACACTCGTGAGCATACGATACATCGGGCCTCGTGACATAACATAGCATACATGATAGATCCTATTGCGGATGCATAGGAATCTTACTCATGCAAATCCTCTGCCTTCTCGGCGCGACACATAGATTCTCGAAGTGTACCCCATGCACGATGGGCAGATAACCTTTCTTGGATACCGACATGCTAAACCTCTTTAGCACTCGGTCTATATATGTAGACTGCGAAAGACCAAGCAACCGTTTCGATCTATCTCTATAGATCTTAATCCCGAGGATGTAGGTTGCTTCTCCCAGGTCTTTCATGGAGAATGTCTTGGATAACCAAACCTTCACTGACTGTAAGATTGAAACATCGTTTCCTACAAGTAGTATGTCATCGACATACAATACTAGGAATACGACTGCACTCCCACTAACCTTCTTGTACACACAAGGTTCGTCTGGATTTTGTGAGAAATCAAACTTTTTGATTGTCTCATCAAAATGGATATTCGACTCTGGATGCTTGCTTCAATCCATAAATGGACCGTCGCAATTTGCATACCTTGGTTTTATCAACCGATGTGAAACCCTCAGGTTGTATCATATACACGTCCTCGAGCAGGTTTCCATTAAGGAAAGCTGTTTTCACATCCATCTGCCATATCTCATAATCATAATGAGCCGCTATGGCCAGGAGCATCTGAATGGATTTAAGCATAGCTACAGGCGAATAGGTTTCGTCATAATCAACACCTTGTTTTTGACGATATCCTTTCACCACCAATCTAGCCTTATAGGTAATCACATTACCATCCATGTCGGTTTTCTTCTTGAAAACCCACTTGCACCCTATAGGCTTTATCCTTGGTGGGTCAAGTTCCAAACTTGGTTTTCATACATGGAATCCATTTCATGGCACCAAGCCACTTATCCCTTCTGAACTTGTCAGCACTTCTTCATAACTGGTAGGCTCCTCATCATCAATGAGTAACACGTCGTTCGATTCACTTACGAGAAATCCATATCTCTCGTGAATATTGCGTGTTCTACCAGATCTACGAAGATGTGGTGTTACAATAGGTCCAGCCGATTGCTCATCACTATGAGTTGTCGGCTGTTGTGCTTCACCAGGTATCTCATCAATGTCTATTTGAGTCTCTCGAGCCTCCTCAAGCTCGATGACACTCCCACTGTTTTCTTGCAAGAGAAACTCTTTCTCTAGAAACACAGCATGCCTTGAAACAAACACCTTTTGTTCCACAGGATGATAGAATTGGTAACCCCTTGTTTCCTTAGGGTATCCAATAAATAGACATTTATCAGACTTAGCATCCGGTTTGTCATCTGATCCGCTTCACATAAGCAGGACAACCCCATATCTTCAAGTAAGATACATGAGGTTTCTTACTATTCCATATCTCATATGGAGTAGTAGAGACTACCTTGGTTGGCATTACATTTTAACAAAGTAAGCAGGTTATGCAAGTGCATAGCCCCAAAAGGACTTGGGAAGATTCGCATGATTCATCATTGACCTGACCATGTCCAACAAGGTTCGGTTACGCCTCTCAGATACATCATTATGTTGTGGTGTATATGGCGGAGTCCATTGAGACAATATATCATTGTCTCTTAGATAATCAAGAAACTCTTGACTTAAGTATTCACCACCTCGACCCGATCGAAGTATTTTAATACTCTTGTCATGTTGTTTCTCTACTTCATTTCTGAATTCTTTGAACCTTTCAAAGGCTTCAGACTTGTGTTTCATCAAGAACACATACCCAAACCGTGAGTGATCATCGGTGAAGGTAATGAAGTAGTTATAGCCTCCTAAAGCTTGAGTTGACATAGGTCCACATACATCAGTATGTATTAGACCTAGTAACTCTCCCACTCGTTCACCTTTTCCAGTAAAAGGTAACTTAGTCATCTTGCCTTTTAAGCATGATTCGCATGTATCGTATGAATCCAATTCAAACGATTCCAGAATTCCACATCGGTGTAATTCGGACATGCGTTTCTTGCTTATATGGCCAAGACGACAATGCCACATATAGGAGTCTATGTGATTATCCTTTCGAGCACGCGTGTTGCTCGCTTCGATATTGAAAATGTCACTGGATACGTCCAACGTATAAATGCCATTACTCAAAGTTTCAGTTCCATAAAGTACGCCATTCAAAGTTATATAACAACAATTGTTACTAAACGTCAAATGGAAACCATTTCTATTTAAGCAGGAAATAGAAACAATGTTCTTTATTAGAGAAGGAACACAATAGCAATTGTCCAGTTCCAAGACTAGACCACTAGGGAGCTTCAGCAAATAAGTTCCGATGGCGACCGTAGCAACCTTTGTTCCATTGCCAACTCGCAAATTTGACTCCCCTCTGACGAGTCTTCTTTTATTCCTTAGCCCCTATATGTCATTACATATATGTGAGCCACACCCAGTATCCAATACCTAAGTGTCTAAGGAAATAGAATGACAATCAATAACGAAGATACCTGAAGAGGATGGGGCATCGGATGCCTTCTTCTTCTTCATGGACTCAAGATAAATCTTGCAGTTTCTTCGCCAGTGGCCTTCCTTGCCACAGTGATGGCAAGTGCCCTTTTGTGTTGGTTCTGCCTTCTTTGCCTTCTTGTTCTTCCCTTTCTTCTGTTCTTTTGCCTTCCTCTTAGAACCTTTCTTTGAGGAATCAACTAACAGAACCGCCTTCTCCTCATGCTTCACAGAAGGCTCCACAGTCTTCAGCATATTGAGGAGCTCGGGAATGGTGGATTCCAATTTGTTCATCCGATAGTTCATCACAAATTGCGAGAAACTCTTGGGCAAACAATGCAGAATTAAGTCAATACTTAACTCATGATCCATCACAAAACCGAGGGTAGCTAGCCGCTCGATGTACCCATTCATCTTTAGCACAAATCGCACTCTGAGGCGAACCTTCTTGCATCTTCGTAGTGAAGAGGAGCCTAGAGACCTCGAACCTTTCGGATCTCGCTTGCTCATCGAACAACTCATGAAGATGGAAGACCATAGTATTAGCATCCATATGCTCATGCTACTTCTGCAGCTCAGGTACCATCGCCGCTAGCATGATGCAACTCGCCAGCTCAGAATCTGCCACATGCTTCTGATAGACCAACATTTGGTCTGGAGTTGCATCGTCCTTAGGACGGTCAGGAAGAGGCTCTTCAAGGACATATGCAAGCTTTTCCACCTTGAGAACAATTCTCAGGTTTCTAAGCCAGTCCAGGAAGTTAGGCCCAGTCAGTTTGTTCGAATCCAAAATAGTGCGCAAATTCAAAGACGTCATGATCAATTTATTGACCTAGAAATACAAAACGAGCATATATGAGAAATGATTTTAAAATGCATCAATATACATTTATAAATCCCATTCATTTTTCGAATTTCAAAAACCCCAAAATCACTTCGGGAGATCGTAGGTCCATCTCCGAATGGGCTGATATCCATCATAGTTATGAACAACCTTGGAGAGAGTCCAACAAGCCATTCATAACTACGACGGTAGGTATCATCTATACCGATTGCATATCCCGTATATGCAACTATCACAATGTGCTATCAACTAATTGAATGTTCACACATACATCGGGTTGTTAACACATTAACAAGTATGCATCATATGCATAGCACCCAACTTCACCTCCCTTTACATCGACCTTGGAGAGAGTCCAACAAGCCGATGCTCCAGGTTAAAGCCAACCCATTAATCAGGACATAGTTTTAATATGGTTAGAGTGCATTCAACCAATTTGCCCAGCTTGGAGAGAGTCCAACAACCAAAGCTAACGATTGACCTCTGACTCTTACCATATTAGTATTAAACTATTCCATGGTTTGAACATATTCAGGTTCGAGCCGGGCTTGGAGAGAGTCCAACAACCCAAACAAGAAACAGAACTCTGGTTCTAACCATATTAATGGAAGGTGTAGGCTTTAATATTGATTAAGAGTTTTTATGTCTCATCCTCTTTGCATGCAAATAACTATTATCTACATGGCATGGCATACATGGCATACATCTACATGTCACGACACGCATGGCATAATGTTATGCATCTAATGCAATTACATGGCATACAATTATGTCATGTATATAATTTCCTTATATGTCATAACTGTCTATGGAAATAAAATATGTTTAAGATTTGATTCTCCAAATAAAATCATAATTAAATTAGGAAACAAATTTCCAAATCTAATCACATATTTTATTCATGGAATTATTTGATTAAGGAAAATCTATTTAGGAAACCAATTTCCTAAATCATTAAAACTACTTATGGAAATAAAATATTTTAAGATTTGATTTCCCAAATCAAATCATGATTAAATTAGGAAACAAATTTCTAGAATCTAATCAAATATTTTATTTATGGAAAATATCAATTTCCATAAATACTTCCAACTTTCCAAAAGTGGAAGATTTCCATAAATACTTCTAGACTTTCCAAAATTGAAAAATTTCCATAAATACTTCTAAATTTCCAAAATTTAGAAAATTTCCAGAAATACATTATGACTATCACAAAACCATTTTTACGATTATGTCGAAACACAACCTGGGCTCTGATACCACTGTTGGGTTTCCGGCACCGCGGCGTGTGTGTGTTCAATCATGTTTCGTAAACATGAGCACAGCGGAAGCAATTAAAAATAATAAATATATATTTATTACAACACACACAACACACGCATGTATATTACAACAAGTGTAGACATAACCGTAAATTAAAATTTGCAATAAAAGAAATTATCTACGTTATACCTTTCGTATGACGTGTAGCGGGAACGACATCAACCGGAACGATCCTCGTAAGAATCGTCTCTATCCGTATCCACGCCGAGCTCCTCGGGATGACTTCGCTAAGTCACGAGCTTCGTCTTCATACGGGTTACTAGCCTCGTGTTGAAGACGACGTGATCGAGAGATGATCACGATCCGAATCCAAATTCGGATCCTAAAACGAGTTCTCAAAACTCGCTTCTCCGGAGAGGTATTCGTCAACCAATTGACGAATCCTTCGTCCTCCACCTCAGAGGATTACCAGAGATCAAATCCCCGGTAAGTTAGGCGCTATCGGAGCACTAACCGTCGTCCAAACGACGCTCCGACAACAAAGAAACAAGCTGTCCAGAAAAACTGGACAGCTTTTGGTGGAGGAATAGAGGCCGGCCAAGGAGAGATGGAAGCTCACCTTATCACCGAACCTAGAGGAGATCACCGGAGGGTCGCCGGAGGTTCACCGGCTGAAGCTTGGTCGCCGGCAATGACTTGGACGGCGGCACAAAGGCTGGGCGGCGGCACACCTAGGGTTGGCGCCGACTAGTGGAGGAGAGGGAGGGGGCGGCACAACTAGGTTGGGCGGCAACTCCAATTAGGGTTTTAGGATTAGGGTTTAAGCCCTATTTTATAGAGAACTAATTCTCTTAATGGTTAATGGATCATATCCATAAAGCCCGTTAACCCGCTCCATTAAGATAAGTTAAAATAAACCAAACCATGATGGTTTATTTTAAGTTAAAACGAACCGAACCAACCTTTGGTTCATTCGTTTAATATAAACCAAACCCTTTGGTTTATTCTCATCCATTGGATTAGAACCAAACCATTTTGGTCCATCCATTATGTCTTCATAAGACACGGCCCATCCACGCTTCCATTGCGACTGAAACAATTTCATGCTCGCTTTATGTTTGGTCCAACCAAACATAGTTTCTCTCGGTCTGAGAATCCCATTCTCAAGCTCGTTTTAAATCCTTTGGATTACACTCGTTGTGCGTGTGACCAAATAGGTTCTCGGTTTATGTTGGCCATCTATAATTAACTATTAATTATAGAACGATCATGAGTGGCACCTAGTAGTACATCATGATCCCCAATTAACCGAAAAGATCAACGGTTGATCCAGAACTATTTCTGAAACCCTTCAGTAGCTCGAATGAATCGTGCCCCATTCCCTTCACTCATCTTATACCCACTTGGTTCAGGACATGGTCTATTGTGTCGATCCCCACTAGGTCGACTCATCACACCTAGCCCAAGTATCATTTCCTCGTCCTACATTCTAGTTACTCCACATGTATCGAAGAGTACCTTACTCTAAACATGTAATGCTTTGGCCAAAGACTTTAGTAACAATCCGACGAGAGGCCATGGGTATACATCTCCTCGCAAGGAGTGGTGAATCCTTTATAGGCTATTCAAACACCTTCGATCACTTGACTTATACCCAATCATCCGGGTCCACATCTCCTTAGAGATGTTTGCTTAAGATGTCAAAGCATAAGTCTCCATGATCAAGATGACTTGAATACCGCAAGTCAAAGGAACATCGCACTTAAGCCACAAGAAGAACTTCATTGACATATCTATATGCAGAGAACCATATGAAGTCTTACGGCTGGTCACTCCAATGAACTAGTTACCATAACTAGCATCCACGATTAACTCCGGACATCACTATGTCTCCAGCCAGTGAGAATCAGCTGCTTGGATACACCAAGGAGTATACCTCGTGCTAGTCTTGACAGAATTGATGGTGTCCAAATTCATCAATTCATCGACTAGGGATAATTCCGATACATCACAATTACACATGTAGAGATACTCACTAGTTGTGATCCAATCACAAATTCTCTCATGCTGTGAATCGTATTGTGGACATTTAGTAAATGAGTTTAAGATCCAATCAAATACATAAAACATGTATACTCAAATAGTGAATCTTCATTTATCATATAAATGGTTCATACATAAGGCGATTGCCTTAGGACATCTCTCATATATTACTAACAGCTTGGACTTTCCTTGCCAACCCATGTTGGACTTTCCAATTGCCAAGTACCCATGACTTGGACTTTCCCTTGCCAACCCATGTTGGACTTTCCATTTGCCAAGACTCAAGATTGAACTTTCCCTTTCCAAGACCTATGCTTGGACTTTCCTTGCCAACCCATGTTGGACTTTCCAATTTCCAAGTACCCATGACTTGGACTTTCCCTTGCCAAGTGTCCCACTTGGACTTTCCATGACAATCACATTGTCATACATTTTTGTCAAACATTAAAATACCGCTCGAGTCAAACTCGAGTCCGGTCAATCGTGACTTGGGCCAATTGCACCAACAGGCAGCAACCACCTCGCAAAGGAAGAAGAGTGGAGAAAATCGCGAGCAAAAGAGATGAGGGAGTCACGGTGTGAGAGTGAATGAGCCAAATTGGGTTAGTTTGACCCTTTTAAAGATCATTCGGAAACTTTTGGGTTGAACCATTTCCTAAGTAGATCTAACCTAGGTTAAACCTAAACCCAACAATTAATTTAGCCCAGTAGCTAATTAAATTAATTATTTTTTTCTCGTATCTTACATTCTCCCCCATCATTTGGTCCTCAAATTCCTACTCAAGTATGATGAGTAAGCAATGTCACACTGCTCGACTCAAGTACTTGGAGAAATGTCACACACCTCCAGTGACTAAACGGGGTATTGATCTTGAATATTATTTTTTCAGCTCTCATATATACTCTCAACAAACCTGTTAAAAGGTAAATATTCATACCAGAGTGGAGTTATATATCTGTGACCTATTGAAGACTTTGCCAGAATCGTAAGGTAAATCATGAATCACTATCAGAAATGATACTCAAGGATGCTCCATGGATATAATTCTATTAAGCGATCCAACAAAATCCATCTTATGGCTCGGAAAAAAATGAGCAGACTTGACTAATCGACCACCGATTATCCAAATCGCATCAAGTCCTTTCTAAATTCTAGATAATCTCCCAACACAGTCCATCATACTAAGCTACCACTTCCATCTCGGTACATAACCCTACTGGTCACTAATATTCCACCTTTACTTGTTGGCACACCCAACATCAGACTACGAAATCAACCATGTCCCATATATCGTTCCACCAACAAGGAAGTTTCAACACTCACTATTCCTAGATACAGTCCGAATAAATCACTAATCTCGAATTATGAGTCTCTTGAAACAACTCTTCCTAAATTTAATGCAACTCCGTAAACCACTGTCCTCCTCAGAGACGGAGAGCTGCTTTCTCATAAGACAAATTAATCTACTATCCAACATCCACTCTACCACACATACTGGAAATAACTGGGAGACTATAGTGATCAATATCCCTTGTTGCATCTATCCGTGTTCCAGCAACTCTATAGCAACTACCCAGTAGCTAGCCAAAACTCCATGAGCACTCCTGCTCCATGCATCTACAAAAAAAGATAATAGCTGCTAAATCCACGTCATGTATATGACAACTTATCTCGTAGTTCCTCAGTTGATGTAAGCATAAGATACATCTCATACAACTGCATCGAAATCGCTCCAATCCTTGAAATGATGCATCTGTGTGCAGTACCCTTCCATCCACAACAGAAGGACTAACACTTGTGCAAAAGTTAGCCACCGTCTAGGCCCTGAATTCTAGTTTCACAAACTTCTAACTAAGTGATTTCCATCACCTACTTGGTCCAACAAGTCAGCGGTATAATAACGCTAGAGCATACTATCCACATCTACAGTAATAACCAAATCAATACAAGGTAACAACCACCTACGGTGACTGAGTGCGTAACTCCAACTACCATTATCAATAGTGGCCAAGTTATGCAACTCCAACAACCACAAACTGATCCAACCGCTTCTAGGAACCTCGATTCTTCAAGTCCATGGATGACTAAATAGTTAATAAGTTTAACAATATTATCAACATCTCATAAAATTCATACCAAGTATGAAATATCGTCTTCTACACACCTGCATCCTTTTTACTCTAAGCAGATGATATCTCAATCATTACACCGACAATGATAATTGTATGACACCAAGTCACTACAATATCAACACTCCAATCATAAATCAACCTTAGGGTATACACAGGTGTCCTTTAGCTGAACTAAACAGATCATCTATCCACAACGAAGGATATCCATTTTCAATAGCTTCCGCATTCCATCATCGATAATCGATGCATAACCTCAAAGATCTGTCTCTCTTTTAACAAAGAGTTCCGGATCTTCTTAAGAAGAAATACTGGGACAGATAAATATCCCATCAAACACCTCCTATAATCGCAACTTACATTCTTCCAATTTCCATAGTGTTTAGCAACACTGATACCAATAAAATCATCTCCCAGTATGAGGTCTTCAATATCGGAACTATTCTCAAAATCACCCCAATCGCATACTCCACTTACCTATGCAGTGGCAAGGTTGAGAGTTCATCTAAAACTATATCCGAATACCCTCGGATTATACGCACATCCGAGAGACATAGTATACCATCATTTCAACAATTTATCTATCTATAAGGATATGCCTATGGTAAAAGTATGCCTATCAAAGTTGATGCGTACGAACGCGACCTTAAATCTCACGACGGAGATCATCGAGGACTCAAAGCATGCGCTCGTGCTCGTGCTCAACGCCCGCAAGTGCACGGATGTCGTCAAGTAATAAAGATTATCGATCCCACCGGGATTGGGATTCGAATATCAATATATTCAGTGGTTGTAATTGTTCGAACGTAACTCTAAGAGGTTTCTATTGGTTAGGGCTATCGATGGACTTTACTCTATACGGTGTCACACAGAGGAGGAAAGGAGTGTGCCGAGGTCTTCAAAGGTGATTCTAGGACTTCGGTTTCGCTTGTGCATCACAAAACAATGCTGTCAATTGGTATTGTCTAGACGTTTATCTATGGCTTTATGGAAGGGACATCATACACTCTCCCGCAAAGCCGCCGCATCTACCGAGAGCTATCTCCGCCTAAAATGATGGGATAGATGGTACGAGGATGCCAAATCAATCCCTACGATGAACTGTTTCTGATTCCACCACACCCTTCTACCCAGAGTTACAGGAGATCAGGTTTACCCCTAGGTTCCTTGTATAAAATCCCCTAAATCTTAGATACGAGGGTTGTCACCCCTCGTATTGCCTAAGCACAGCAGATAGAAAACCAAACACACATAAATATAGTAAAAACAACTACCAATTGTCAAATCAAATTCAAAGGCAGAATTTTACATGAACCAACATTATAATGTGTACACAAGCTACTCCCTAATCCTAGAATCGAAAGTACTACTCCATGTATATGAAGGAAGAATCACAAAGCATGTCTATGTATGAATACATAAGGAATAAAACGCAGGAACAAAGAATTAAAATGCTTTCGTGGTCTTCTCTCTGACGTTGAAGTGCAAGGTGTGGACCTCCGGCGGCGTTCCTCCTCCCCATTGTGAGTTACTGAAGCTTTTTAGGGCTTCGACGTGCCGTCCTAGTCGTCGTGCCTCCCCCCTAGGGTTTGGGCGGAGCCATCCTTATATAGACATCACCTCAGACCACTATAAAATCCGAAAAAACTCTAGTCGTGCAAATCTGGCGGGCCGCCACACGGCCGTGTGGAAACACATGACCAGGTCGTGTGCAACCCTACGGTGGTTGATCTCGCCCATTGGACACGACTGTGTGTAGCCACACACCCTGGTCGTGTCCCATTCTGCGTCTAGCTGCAAAATTTCCTTCTTTTGCTCAGAAAGTGCGCCTTTTTCCCCCGAAATGCTATCCTGCACACAAAAGTACAAAGAGCAGACCTCCGAACCAGAAAATAGGAAATGCATGCAAAATAGAGTGACATATGCATGAAACTAACATAAAATGTAATGTGATGTGAGCGAAAACTACTCCTAAAACCCTATATGTTTCGTTCACATCACTTCCCCCAGACTTAAATCTTTTCTTATCCTCAAGCAAACCTCAGTGCCATGAAATTTTAAAAAGATATTGTTCCATACTTAGCATGCTAACTAAATTTATCAAGTGGTATTTTCAATCAAAGCAAAATAGCTATGTTCTACAAAATTCACTAAGTTAGCTTCTGTGCACGTGCTAAGCGAATCTTCTTAGGGGATACTCGTTCCATGGTAAGTTAAATCATCATCCTATAGCTTTCCTAAGGTCTCCGGCTCTTAGGCACATACCTACCCAAAGCGAGGGTCGTTCTCTAGATCTAGCACAAAGTCTCAAAGGTGTGCTCAGTATTGAGAGAAATTGGTAGGTGTTTCTCCAGTAACCTAACTCGGTCTCAAAGAGGCACCTAACCATTTCCACCCACGACGACTATTTTTTATCCCTCATAATCTATTTTCCTTTTTTTTTCCTTTCTTTTTTTTTCTTTTTCATTTCTTTTTCTCTCTCTTTTTTTTTACTCACTAGGATTTTGATTTTTCCGAATGGGCTTACACAATCCGAGCATCTCCAGTAACTAAAATGCTAAACCTAGAGTCACCTATGGATTCCAAAGTACTGGACTATTGAGATGAATCATAACTAGATATGTACTAGATTTTCCCTTTCAGAGTGTTCGACATGTGTAGGTGTAAAAATAGAAGATGTCCAGTGTAAGTCTAGAACATTCCTTTGAGAAAATAAAATATAGTATCACGAGATAATGAAGTTACACTACTCATGGAAACAACTCATGAAGAAGATTTTTTTTTTAAATACTACTGAGGCAGCTTTACAGATAACAAAAACTAAGTACTGAAAGAAACTCAACAACCCATGCATGAATAAATAAATGAAAACACCAGAAAAGAAACTACTGCTAGGAAACAAAACAAAATAGACTTTGGGGCCCCCCAGACTTAAATGAAAATATACCTCTAGTATAGTGGACGAGGTGGAAAGTCTGGGAGCCTCGGCATCTTTAGATCCTGGGAGAACCTGCTGCTGAGCCGCTGATGCCACATGTACATGTGGTCGATCTGGGAGCTAGTGGATGCAGCGGATGCTCGGTGCTTCTCCTCCCTAACCCACTACACCTGCTGGGCATGCATGTGCTACCGCATCTCTCTGCGGTAGGAGGCCTCATCCTGGCGACGAGCAGCCTCCTCCTGGAAGTATATGTGGGCCTCGTCGTAGAACTCCTCAGCCCGCTCGAAGTGCTCCCGGAATCCCTGGAACTCCCCCTGCTGGTAGGCGCTCTACTCCTCTCATCGCTGCCTCTATGTCTGCTACTCTGTGTATATGTCATCGAGGTGCAATTGGAACTCTGAGAAATCATAGGCCGATGTACCTACATCCTGCTCAAAGGTGAAAAAATGTGGTGGTGCAGGTGCAGACTCATGTCGGCGTGGACTAGGTGGGCTCCTATGCACATGTGGACTGGAGGGAGAGTGATATAAAGGTGGAGAGATGGGCGCCGATGTGGATGGTCTCTCACGTGGAGGGGACTCCACTATCAGGTCCAAGCGCTAGTTGGCGCGTGTAGTGATGGTGGTACGATCAGGGTCAGGGAGCCTAAGGGTCGTCAGATTTTTCCTTACAAAGCATAAGGAGCCTCCTTCTCTCACAATCATCTTTATGGCCATACACACTCCTAGGTCGATCCTAGGGCTCCCCTCTATACTCTCTAATATAGTGTAATTGTACCCCATCCTATGGTAAATGTGAGTAAGTAGGTATCCCACATTAATCTCTCTTTGTGCTGCTTTGCCCATCTTCACTAAGTGTCTGATGAAGTGGGACCCTACATCGATGCTACTCCTTTCTTTGTAGCATGTCCTAGAGGCAAAGCAACTCGCTAGCTCTAACTACACCATCACTCTTCCCACGATCAAATATAGTACTGGCCATGATGCGGGGGAGGTATCGAAAAATGGGGTTTTGGAGGCGCGACGCTTTGGCCCTAGATGCGTCATAAGCGTGCTCCCCCATCAACTTAGTCCAAACTATCCGAGAGTTAAACCCAATAGGGAGTCTTCTCTCTCCCCCACTCGGCAAGCCAAAGCATGAGTTCCATTGGTGAAGGGTCTACTCATGCTCAATGTTAAAAAACCTAAAAGTTATCCTACCCTCCTCGCTCTCTCTACCTGTTAAAATTTCTGCCTCTAAGGAACTTAAAAATTCTAGAACTATCCTAGGGTATGTTGGGTGCCTTATTCCCATCATCTCTTCCCACCCCATTTTTGCAAATAGGGCTTGAATATCACCCAACAACCCTAAAGACTCTAGCAAATCTTCATCTAAGTACCTAGTAGCAGTGAACTTATGAGTAGAGAGCACATTATATCTATCTCTAAGTTCATTATTGCGAAAAAAAAGAGTGGGTAGGGCGTTCCCCTCCTCCGGAGCTTGAGGGGCATCGGCTCTCCTTGGTCGTCGCTATGAAATGTCGGATCAAGGTGCTACTTGCTTGGTCCTCCTCATCCTTGCTCCTTTTGGCTTCCTTTGAGGTTAAAAGTGCTTCTAGATGGTGGGGAAGACGAAATCACATGGCTAGGGCAAGAGCTTTCGAAGCACACAGTGCAAATGGGGTGAAAACACACGGCTAGCCTCTTTTAACCTCGCACGACATGTCCGTGTGAAAACACACGGCCAGGCCGTGTTTCGCTCGGGTCGGTCGGGCACGACCATGGGAAAACACACGACTAGGCCACGTGTCCCCATTTTTTGCCCATTTATGCACCACGGTCCGAATTTTCTCATACACTTCACCGTGTAGGCTAATATGGATTTCATTTTTGCCTAGCAAAGTTCTTTTCTAGTCCTAACTCTAAGTGAGATGGATATCAAAACTAAAATCAAACAAATGCAATGCAAATCAAAGGGAAATCTAAAATTAAACTTGGGTTGCCTCCCAAGAAGTGCTTTGTTTAAGGTCATTTAGCTCGACCACACTCCACTATCAACTTGGCTATGGAGGTTCAGCGAACCTCCATTCATTTGTCTCGGGATCTTCATCGGTGGCCCTGGCTTCATTCTGCTAAACGTGAAGCCGTAGAGGTAGGAAGTTCTGTGCTCCAAAAGGCTGAAAAGGATGATCTCCCCATCTACCTCCAGGGAGATCTGGTGTGCCTTCACGTCTATGCATGCCCCTGCAGTCGCTAGAAAAGGCCTTCCCAGAATGATGGGATTCTTGGGATTTGGTCCTGTGTCCAGTATGATGAAGTCCGTCGGTATCACGAAATCCTCAATCACCATAGGCACGTGTGGTAGTAGGCCAACGAGCTCCTTGACTAATTCATCCCCCATATGAATACCAAGATTTGCTGGTTGGAGCCTGCTCAGTCCCATCTTCAAATAGTATGTGTAGGACATCACACTGACTGATGACCCCAAGTCGTATAGAGCTTCGTGAAGCTCTCCCCATAAATTGAGCAGGGGATAACAAATTCATCGGGGTCCTCAAGCTGTAATGGAATCTTCTCTTCAAACTCAGCTTGGTCAGGTAGGGTGGTAATCATGGTTGCACACCCCTTGGCAAATTTGCTACTCTTCCCCACTCCTTACTCTTTACTTTGAATCACCGAAGAGCTCTTCATAGGTTGCGACACGGTTTGGGCTATCTGGGCCACTTGCATCTCCAACATCCTGGTATGACTTGCAAGGCCGTCAACGGCGGCCTTCAAGTCTCTGAGTGATTCTTCAGACTTCTGATATTTGTGACGAAATTCCTCATTGGCCTTAGTTTGGGTAGCGATGAAGTCCTCAATCATCAGTTCTAGTCTGGACTTCTGTGGTCGTTTTCCATTGCCCTACTGTTGGCCATACCCCCCTGATGGTTGGGAGTTTCCCGAGTTATTCTTATAGGAGAAATTCGGGTGATTACTCCATCTGGGATTGTAGGTATTGGAGTATGGGTTATTGGGCCTTTGGTCGTAGTCCCCAACCGCGTCACAGTCTCGATCTGCTCGCCTGAGGTCCCCGACCCTCCATAGTTATCCTCTCGGTACGCTGCCGCTCCCTCTCCATAATCAATGGCCACACATGCAGATGAAGGATTCAAAGATTCAAACCGTCTGTTGGGCGCATCCATCCTTGCTGCAAGGTGGTCCATAGAGTTGACAGTGTATCATCCCGCTGCAGGTGTAGGTTGACCACGTTTGGAAGCCCATTGATGGTGGTTCTGGGCCACTTCTTCGATAAGCTCCTTTTCCTCCTCTATGATCTTGCTCATCAGTGCTCCTCCGACAGCAGAATCTAGGGACATCTTTGTGGCGTACGCGATCCCATTGTAGAAGATGTGGATCACTAGCCACCTCTCCAGTCAATGGTGGGGGCACTGGTAGAGTAGCCCTTTGTAGCGATCCCAAGCTTCGAACAAGGACTCCCCCTCCTTCTGGCGAAAGCTCGTGATGAGATGACGCATGTGAGCAGTCTTACTTGGTGGAAAGTATTTATTTAGAAACTGCTGCTCACATTGCTCCCATGTAGTGATGCTACCAGAAGGTAGGGAGTGAAGCCATGCCTTAACCTTATCCCGCAGTGAAAACGGGAACAGGCTCAGGCAGATCACGTCAGTAGGGACTTCGTTCATTTTCATCGTCGAGCAGATTTCAAGAAATGCCTCAAGGTGCCGGATAAAGTCTTCAGTCGCAGCTTCCCCGAATTGGCTCTGCTGAACCATATGTATAAGTGCCGGCTCCAGCTCAAAGTTATTTGCCGAAATAGATGGTCCAGCTATACTCGTCCTGAATCCTCTAGCGCTAGGAGCTGCATAGTCCCGCAGAGGTCGGCTACCTATGTTCACCTCGAATGCGACTTGATCCTCCATCCTTCACTGGTCTTCTCTCCGACGATGAAAGGTTTTCTCAATTTCTAAATCGATCGGAATTAGACCTTCCGATCCTAATCGTCTAAGCATACGATGAACCTAGCCACAAAATTAGGAGTGCTAATCTAATTCTAAGAGCAGAAAATAAAACAATCTAGCTAAACAAAATCTAAGATGCAATAAGTAAATAGGAAACTACTGCTAAAAGTAAAACCTAAATCTAAATATGGAAAATATAGAACTAAAGCAAATGAAACAAACTAAAATGAAAATAAAGCCAGTAAATAAATCTAATCCTAAATCCGATCCAATTTACCACTGTTCGATTTGATATCGAATCGATCAGTCCCCAGCAACAGCACCAAAAATTTGATGCGCACGAATGCGACCTCAAATCTCGTGACAGAGATCGTCGAGGACTCAAAGCGCGCACTCGCGCTCAACGCCCGCAATTGTACGGATGTCATCAAGTAATAAAGATTATCGATCCCACAAGGACTGGGATTCGAATATCAATATATTCAGTGGTTATTGTTCGGACATAACTCTAAGAGGTTTCAATTGGTGAGGGTTGTTGTGGAATTTACTCTATACGGTGTCACACGGAGGAGGAAAGGAGTGTGCCGAGGTCTTCAAAGGTGATTCTAGGACTTCGGTTTCGCTTGTGCATCACAAAACAATGCTGTCAATTGGTGTTGTCTAGACGTTTATTTATGGCTTTGTGGAAGGGATATCATACACTCTCCCGCAGAGCCTCCGCATCTACCGGGATCTATCTCCGCCTAAAATGACGGGATAGACGGTACGAGGATGCCAAATCAATCCCTACGATGAACCGTTTCTGATTCCACCGCATCCTTCTACCCACAGTTACAGAAGATCAGGTTTACCCCTAGGTTCCTTGTATAAAATCCCCTAAATCTTAGATACGAGGGTTGTCACCCCTCGTATCGCCTATGAACAGCAGATAGAAAACCAAACACGCATAGATATAGTAAAAATAACTACCAATTGTCAAATCAAATTCAAAGGCAGATTTTAACATGAACCAACATTGTAATGTGTACACAAGCTACTCCTTAATCCTAGAATCGAAAGTACTACTCCATGTATATGAAGGAAGAATCACAAAGCATGTCTATGTTTGAATACATAAGAAATAAAACGTAGGAACAAAGAATTACAATGCTTTCGTGGTCTTCTCTCCGGTGTTGAAGTGCAAGGCATGGACCTCCGGCGGCGTTCCTCCTCCCCATTGCCAGTTACCGAAGCTTTTTAGGGCTTCGGCATGCCGTCCTAGCCGTCATGTCTCCCCTCCTAGGGTTTGGGCGAAGCCATCCTTATATAGACATCACCTCGGACTGCTACAAAATTCGAAAAAAACCTAGTCGTGCAAATCTGGCGGGCCGCCACACGGCCCTGTGCAGCCCTGGGGTGGCTGATCTTGCCCATTGGATACGGCCGTGTGTAGCCACATGCCCTGGTCGTGTCCCATTCTTCATCTAGCTACAAAATGTCATTCTTTTGCTCCGAAAGTGCGCCTTTTTCCTCCGAAATGCTATCCTTCACACAAAAGTACAAAGAGCAGACCTCCGAACCAGAAAATAGGAAATGCATACAAAATAGAGTGACATATGCATGAAACTAACATAAAATGTAATGAGATGTGAGCGAAAACTACTCCTAAAACCCTATATGTTTCGCTCACATCAAAATTCTATGAGCATCCCTCGACTTCTTGGTCATTGGTCAACATCTCACCTGACAGTAGAGATACCACCAACCCACAAGTCGATGTATAGGAACCCTTCTAATCCTATCTAATAATGTTCTAGACATAGATACCAGTAAACTACCAGTATCTCTTGATATATTAACAAATAGAGAAAACTAAAGTAATACCCCGAATGACCAATTCTTTGGTCCTCTATACCTCCTCTCGAGCAAAGATGTAAACCCATCCTACTTCTGTTCTTGACGACTAAGCTCCTGTAGGTGCAAAATTCGCCATGAAGGAACTGAAACCAACTGCAGAAACTGAGATACCAACCAAAATGACTGTAATGGAGATGGTAAACACTGTTGGACTAGTAAAGAGTACACCACCAACTGTAAAATGCTAAATAACTGCCAACATCATAACAAGCCCCATACTCTACAAATGGTATAACTGTGCCTGGGGAAGTAATAGTTGTTGTTTTTTGGACGTCTGAATCTTCTTAGATGTCTTCTGCTGATACTGCTGAGTAAATCACTTCCCCTGGAGGGAAGTATCAAGGGACTCTAACTACGCCTGAGGTGGTAGATCGCTGCTGATGTGATAACTTAATCTTTTGTGATGATCCCTACTGTCGAGATTGTGCATCATCCTCCTGAAAACAACATCAATAATCTTCAACTAAGTATTCAAAGTACACCTTCCCCTCATATGTATTGACTGCTTATAGTGGAAGTAGAAAAAATGGTCCATCAAATAATCCAACTTTGCATGTCGTCGTGACCCGCACTATGTTAGTAATATATGACAGATGTCCTAAGGCAATCGCCTTATCTATGAACCATTTATATGATAAATGAAGATTCACTATTTGAGTATACATGGTTTCATGTATTTGATTGGATCTTAAACTCATTTACTGAATGTCCACGATACGACTCACAGCATGAGAGAATTTGTGATTGGATCACAACTAGTGAGTATCTCTACATTTGTAATTGTGATGTATCAGAATTATTCCTAGTCGATGAATTGATGGATTTGGACACCATCAATTCTGTCGAGACTAGCACGAGGTATACTCCTTGGTGTATCCAAGCAGCTGATTCTCACTGGCTGGAGACATTGTGATGTCCGGAATTAATCGTGGATGCTAGTTATGGTAACTAGTTCATTGGAGTGACCAACCGTAAGACTTCATATGGTTCTCTGCAAATATAGATATGTCAATGAAGTTCTTACTGTAGCTTAAGTGCGATGTTCCTTTGACTTACGGTATTCAAGTCATCTTGATCATAAAGACTTAAGCTTTGACATCTTAAGCAAGCATCTCTGAGGAGATGTGGACCCGGGATGATTGGGCATAAGTCGAAGTGATCGAAGGTGTTTGAATAGCCTATAAAGGATTCACCACTCCTTGCGAGGAGATGTATACCCATGGCCTCTCGTCGGATTGTTACTAAAGTCTTTGGCCAAAGCATTACATGTTTAGAGTAAGGTACTCTTCGATACATGAGGAGTAACTAGAATCCGTAGGACGAGGAAATGATACTTGGGCTAGGTGTGACGTAGTCAGCCTAGTGGGGACTGACACTATAGACCATGTCCTGAACCAAGTGAGTATAAGATGAGTGAAGGGAATGGGGCACGATTCATTCGAGCTGCTGAAGGGTTTCAGAAATAGTTCTGGATCAACCGTTGATCTTTTCGATTAATTGGGGATCATGATGTACTACTAGGTGCCACTCATGATCGTTCTATAATTAATGGTTAATTATAGACGGCCAACATAAACCGAGAACCTATTTTGTCACACGCACAACGAGCGTAATCCGAAGGATTTAAAACAAGCTTGAGAATGAGATTCTCAGACCGAGAGAAACTAGGTTTGGTTGGACAAAACAAGAAGCGAGCATGAAATCGTTTCAGTCGCAATGGAAGCGTGGATGGGCCGTGTCTTATGAAGACATAATGGATGAACTAAAATGGTTTGGTTCTAATCCAATGGAGGTGAATAAACCAAAGGGTTTGGTTTATTTTAAACGAATGAACCAAAGTTGGTTCGGTTCATTTTAACTTAAAATAAACCATCATGGTTTGGTTTATTTTAACTTAAATTAAAAAGCCCTAACCTAGAGTTGCCGCCCACCTCCTCCCCTTTGAAGAAGTCGGCGCCAACCCTTGTGCCGCCGCCCCTTCTCCTCCAATCGGCGACCAGCTGCTGCCATCTTCTCCACTTGCCGGTGTCGAGCTACTGCCGGAGGAGCTCCGGTGATCTCCCTTGGGTTCGGTAAAAAGGTGAGCTTCCACCTCTCCTTTTTGGCCGGCCCCTACTCCTCCACCAAAGCTGTCCAGTTTTCTACACAGCTTGTTTTCCTCTCGTCGGAACGTCGTTTGGACGACGTTTGGAGCTCCGACAGTGGTAGCCTTGGCAGGAATTCGATCTCCGGCAATCCTCATAGGTGGAGGGCGAAGGATTCGTCAAACGGTTGACGAATTCCCCTCCAGAGAAGCGAGTTTTTGAGGACTCGTTTTGGATCCGAATTTTGATTCGGATCGTGATCTTCTCTCAATCACATCGTCTTCAACACGAGGCTCGTGACTTAGTGAAGTCATCCCGAAGATACTCGGCGTGGATACGGATAGAGACGATTCTAGCGAGAATCGTTCCGGTTGATGCCTTTCCCGCTACACGTGATATGTCAGGTATACGTAGTTAAATTTCCTTTTATTGCAAAATTTAAATTTACGGTTATGTCTACACATGTTGTACTATGCATGCGTGTGATGTGTGTCTTGTAATAAATGTAGATTTATTATTTTTATTTCTTCCGCTGTGCACATGTTTACGAAACATGTTCGAACACACACTCGCCGCGGTGCCGGAAACCCAACAGTGGTATCAGAGCCCAGGTTGTGTTTCGACATAATCATAAAATGGTTTTGTGATAGTCATAATGATATTTCTGGAAATTTTCTACTTTTGGAAAGTTAGAAGTATTTATGAAAATTTTTCAATTTTGGAAAGTCTAGAAGTATTTATGGAAATCTTCCACTTTTAGAAAGTTGGAAGTATTTATGGAAATTGATATTTTCCATAAATAAAATATTTGATTAGATTTTGGAAATTTGTTTCCTAATTTAATCATGATTTGATTTGGGAAATCAAATCTTAAAAATATTTTATTTCCATAAGTACTTTTGATGATTTAGGAAATTGGTTTCCTAAATTGACTTTCCTTAATCAACTATTTCCACAAATAAAATATGTGATTAGATTTGGAAATTTGTTTCCTAATTTAATCATGATTTGATTTGGAGAATCAAATCTTAAACATATTTTATTTCCATAAATAGTTATGACATATAAGGAAATATTGTACATGACATAAATGTATGTCATGTAATTGCATTAGATGCATATCATTATGCCATGTGTGTCATGACATGTAGATATATGCCATGTATGTCATGCCATGTAGATAATAGTTATTTGCATGCAAAGAAGATGAGACATAAAAACCCGAACTCAATATTAAAGCCTACACCTTCCATTAATATGGTTAGAACCAGAGTTCCGTTTCTTGTTCGGGTTGTTGGACTCTCTCCAAGCCCGGCTCGAACCCGAATATGTTCAAACCATGGAATAGTTTAATACTAATATGGTAAGAGTCAGAGGTCAATCGTTAGCTTTGGTTGTTGGACTCTCCCCAAGCCGGGCTAATTGGTTGAATGCGCTCTAACCATATTAAAACTATTTCTCGATTAATGGGTTGGCTTTAACCTGGAGCATCGGCTTGTTGGACTCTCTCCAAGGTCGATGTAAAGGGAGGTGAAGTTGGGTGCTATGCATATGATGCATACTTGTTAATGTGTTAACAACTCGATGTATGTGTGAACATTCAATTAGTTGATAGCACATTGTGATAGTAGCATATACGTGATATGCAATCGGTATAGTTGATACGTACCATCGTAGTTATGAATGACTTGTTGGACTCTCTCCAAGGTTGTTCATATCTATGCTGGATATCAGCCCATTCGGAGATGGACCTACGATCTCCCGAAGTGATTTTGGGGTTTTTGAAATTCAAAAAATGAATGGGATTTATAAATGTATATTGATGCATTTTAAAATAATTTTCTCATATATGCTCATTTTGTATTTCTAGGTCAATCGATTGATCATGACGTCTTTGAATTTGCACACTATTTTGGATTCAAACAAACTGACTGGGCCTAACTTCCTGGACTAGCTTAGAAACCTGAGAATTGTTCTCAAGGCAGAAAAGCTAGCATATGTCCTTGAAGAGCCTCTTCCCAACCGTCCTAAGGATGATGCAACTCCAGACCAAATGTTGGTCTATCAGAAGCATGTGGCAGATTCTGAGCTGGCGAGTTGCATCATGCTAGCGACGATGGTACCTGAGTTACAAAAGCATCATGAGCATATGGATGCTAATACCATGGTCTTCCATCTTCATGAGTTGTTTGATGAGCAAGCGAGATCCGAAAGGTTCGAAGTCTCCAGGCTCCTCTTCACCACGAAGATGCAAGAAGGTTCATCTGTAGTGCAGTTTGTGATAAAGATGAATGGGTACATCGAGCGGCTAGGCACCCTCGGGTTTGTGATGGATCATGAATTAAGTATTGACTTAATTCTGCATTGTTTGCCCAAGAGTTTCTCACAATTTGTGATGAACTATCGGATGAACAAATTAGAATCCACTATTCCTGAGCTCCTCAATATGCTGAAGACTGTGGAGCCTTCTTTTAAGCATGAGGAGAAGGTGGTTCTGTTAGTTGATTCCTCAAAGAAAGGTTCTAAGAGGAAGGCAAAAGAACAGAAGAAAGGGAAGAACAAGAAGGCAAAGAAGGCAGAACCAACACAAAAGGGCACTTGCCATCACTGTGGCAAGGAAGGCCACTGGCGAAGAAACTGCAAGATTTATCTTGAGTCCATGAAGAAGAAGAAGGCATCCGATGCCCCATCCTCTTCAGGTATCTTCGTTATTGATTGTCATTCTATTTCCTTAGACACTTAGGTATTGGATACTGGGTGTGGCTCACATATATGTAATGACATATAGGGGCTAAGGAATAAAAGAAGACTCGTCAGAGGGGAGTCAAATTTGCGAGTTGGCAATGGAGCAAAGGTTGTTGCGGTCGCCATCGAAACTTATTTGCTGAAGCTCCCTAGTGGACTAGTCTTGGAACTGGACAATTGCTATTGTGTTCCTTCTCTAATAAAGAACATTGTTTCTATTTCCTGCTTAAATAGAAATGGTTACCATTTGACGTTTAGTAACAATTGTTGTTATATAACTTTGAATGGCGTACTTTATAGAACTGGAACTTTGAGCAATGACATTTATACGTTGGACGTATCCAGTGACATTTTCAATATTGAAGCGAGCAACAAGCGTGCTCGAAAGGATGATCAATTAGACTCCTACATGTGGCATTGTCGTCTTGGCCATGTAAGCAAGAAACGCATGTCCAAATTACACCGATGTGGAATTCTGGAATCGTTTGAATTGGATTCATACGATACATGCGAATCATGCTTAAAAAGCAAGATGACTAAGTTACCTTTTACTGGAAAAGGTGAACGAGTGGGAGAGTTACTAGGTCTAATACATATTGATGTATGTGGACCTATGTCAACTCAAGCTTTAGGATGCTATAGCTACTTCATTACCTTCACCGATGATCACTCACGGTTTGGGTATGTGTTCTTGATGAAACACGAGTATGAAGCCTTTGAAAGGTTCAAAGAATTCAGAAATGAAGTAGAGAAACAACATGACAAGAGTATTAAAATACTTCGATCGGATCGAGGTGGTGAATACTTAAGTCAAGAGTTTCTTGATTATCTAAGAGACAATGGCATATTGTCTCAATGGACTCCGCCATATACACCACAGCATAATGGTGTATCTGAGAGGCGTAACCGGACCTTGTTGGACATGGTTAGGTCAATGATGAATCATGCGAATCTTCCCAAGTCCTTTTGGGGCTATGCACTTCAGACAGCTGTTTACTTGTTAAATAGAATGCCAACCAAGGAAGTCTCTACTACTCCATATGAGATATGGAATAGTAAGAAACCTCATGTATCTTACTTAAAGATATGGGGTTGTCCTGCTTATGTGAAGCGGACTGTATCAGACAAATTGGATGCTAAGTCTGATAAATGTCTATTTATTGGATACCCTAAGGAAACAAGGTTATAATTCTATCATCTGTGGAACAAAAGGTGTTTGTTTCAAGGCATGCTGTGTTTCTAGAGAAAGAGTTTCTCTTGCAAGAAAACAGTGGGAGTGTCGTCGAGCTTGAGGAGGCTCGAGAGACTCAAATAGACATTGATGAGATACCTGGTGAAGCACAACAGGTGATAACTCATAGTGATGAGCAATCGACTAGACCTACTGTAACACCACATCTTCGTAGATCTGGTAGAACATGCAACATTCCTGAGAGATATGGATTTCTCGTAAGTGAATCGAACGACGTGTTACTCATTGATGATGAGAAGCCTACCAGTTATGAAGAAGTGTTGACAAGTTCAGAAAGGGATAAATGGCTTGATGCCATGATGTCGAAAATGGATTCCATGTATGAAAACCAAGTTTGGAACTTGGTTGACCCACCTGAAGGCATCAAGCCTATAGGGTGCAAGTGGGTTTTCAAGAAGAAAACCGACATAGATGGTAATGTGATTACCTATAAAGCTAGATTAGTGGCGAAAGGATATCGTCAAAAATAAGGTGTTGATTATGACGAAACCTATTTACCTGTAGCTATGCTTAAATCCATTCGGATGCTCCTGGCCATAGCGGCTCATTATGATTATGAGATATGGCAGATGGATGTGAAAACAGCTTTCCTTAATGGAAACCTGCTCGAGGACGTGTATATGATACAGCCTGAGGGTTTCACATCGGTTGATAAAACCAAAGTATGCAAATTACGATGGTCCATATATGGATTGAAGCAAGCATCCAGGAGCTGGAATATCCGTTTTGATGAGACAATCAAAAAGTTTGTTTTTTCACAAAATCTAGACGAACCTTGTGTGTACAAGAAGGTTAGTGGGAGTGCAGTCGTGTTCCTAGTATTGTATGTCGATGACATATTACTTATAGGAAATGATGTTTCAATCTTACAGTCAGTTAAGGTTTGGTTATCTAAGACATTCTCCATGAAAGACCTGGGAGAAGCAACCTACATCCTCGGGATTAAGATCTATAGAGATAGATCGAATCGATTGCTTGGTCTTTCGCAGTCTACATATATAGACCGAGTGCTAAAGAGGTTTAGCATGTCGGAATCCAAGAAAGGTTTCCTACCCATCAGGCATGGGGTACACCTTTCGAAGTCTATGTGTCCGCGCATTTAAGACGAGAGGGATTTGCATGAGTAAGATTCCCTATGCATCCGCAATAGGATCTATCATGTATGCTATGTTATGTACGAGGCCCGATGTATCGATGCCCGAGTGTCACGAGCAGATACTCACCGATCCAGTGAATGGATCATTGGGTGGTCATTAAGACGATCCTTAAGTACTTAAGAAGAACTAAGGATGTGTTCCTAATATATGGAGAAGGGGACAGACAAGGATGATTCTGTGTCTCACCGATAATGTGTTCACCTTGGGCGCAGTGAGTTGGAAAAGTTCCAAACAAGACATCAGAGCGGATTCTACCGCAAAGAAAGGAAGCGGTTTGATCAAGAAGTTCGCTTTATGAACTTGGTGTGATTCGCCATTGTTGAAGCAATACCGGTTCATCGCGATAACAATAGGAGCAATCAGACAGCGAAAGAGCCAAGGTCTCATCAACGATCCAAACATGTGCTTCGCCGCTATCATCTTATCAGAGAGATCATCAGTAGGAACGAAATACAAATCGAGAAAATTCCCACTGAAAGGAACTTAGCGGATCCTTTGACTAAAGCATTACCTCAAAGTAAGTTCGAGGGTCATGTTAGAGCTTATGGTATTGATATGTAGCGATTGGCATTAGGCCAAGTGGAGTCCGTTAGTAATATATGAGAGATGTCCTAAGGCAATCGCTTATGTATGAACCATTTATATGATAAATGAAGATTCACTATTTGAGTATACATGTTTCATGTATTTGATTGATCTTAAACTCATTTATCAATGTCCACGATACGATTCTACAAAGATGAGAGAATTTGTGATTGGATCACAACTAGTGAGTATCTCTACATGTGTAATTGTGATGTATCTAATTATCCCTAGTCGATGAATCGATGGATTCGACACCATCAATTCTCTCGAGACTAGCACGAGGTATACCTCGGTGTATCCAAGCACCGATTCTCACCGGCCGAGACATTGTGATGTCCGAGTTAATCGTGGATGCTAGTTATGGTAACTAGTTCATCGAGTGACCACCGTAAGACTTCATATGGTTCTCTATATATAGATATGTCAATGAAGTTCTTACTGCGGGCTTAAGTGCGATGTTCCTTCGACTTGCGATTCAAGTCATCTTGATCATGGAGACTTATGCTTTGACATCTTAAGCAAACATCTCTAAGGAGATGTGGACCCGGATGATTGGGTATAAGTCAAGTGATCAAGGTGTTTGAATAGCCTATAAAGGATTCACCACTCCTTGCGAGGAGATGTATACCCATGGCCTCTCGCGGATTGTTACTAAAGTCTGCCAAAGCATTACATGTTTAGAGTAAGGTACTCTTCGATACATGTGCAGTAACTAGAATCCGTAGGACGAGGAAATGATACTTGGGCTAGGTGTGACGTAGTCAGCCTAGTGGGGACTGACACTATAGACCATGTCCTGAACCAAGTGTGTATAAGATGAGTGAAGGGAATGGGGCACGATTCATTCGAGCTGCTGAAGGGTTTCAGAAATAGTTCTGGATCAACCGTTGATTTTTTCCATTAATTGGGGATCATGATGTACTACTAGGTGCCACTTACATCATGATCGTTCTATAATTAATGGTTAATTATAGACGGCCAACATAAACCGAGAACCTATTTTGTCACACGCACAATGAGCGTAATCCGAAGGATTTAAAACTAGCTTGAGAATGAGATTCTCAGACCGAGAGAAACTAGGTTTGGTTGGACCAAACAAAAAGCGAGCATGAAATCGTTTCAGTTGCAATGGAAGCGTGGATGGGCCGTGTCTTATGAAGACATAATGGATGAACCAAAATGGTTTGGTTCTAATCCAATGGAGGAGAATAAATCAAAGGGTTTGGTTTATATTAAACGAATGAACCAAAGTTGATCGGTTCATTTTAACTTAAAATAAACCATCATGGTTTGGTTTATTTTAACTTAAATTAAAAATCCCTAACCTAGAGTTGCTGCCCACCTCCTTCCCTTTGAAGAAGTCAGCGCCAACCCTAGTGCCGCCGCCCCTTCTCCTCCAACCGGCGACCAGCTACTGTCATCTTCTCCACTTGCCGGCGTTGAGCTGCTGCCGAAGGAGCTCCGGTGATCTCCCTTGGGTTTAGTAATAAGGTGAGCTTCCACCTTTCCTTTTTGGCCGGCCCCTACTCCTCCACCAAAGCTGTCCAGTTTTCTGGACAGCTTGTTTCCCTCTCGTCGGAGCGTCGTTTGGACGACGTTTGGAGCTCCGACAGCGGTAGCTATAACGCTCATAAAATTCCTAGCAATTTTAGAGTAATTTTTGGCTTGATTATCATGGGCCTTGGGTGGGCCTTTTTCCAAAACAAAAGAAAATAAGCCAAAAATGGATGCAAGACCTAGGAATTGAACTCCAAACCTCTAGAGATAGCCAAACCCTATAGATGCACCCACTAACCAGAAGCCCAATAGGATATCATCATTAGAGGAAGGGGGGGGATTATAGATAAGTGTGATAAAGGAAAATGAAGAGGCATGGAAGAAGAGAAGAGAAACTTCTCTTCCTCCCTTTATAAAGAAGAGGGAAGGTTCTAATTTGCCACTTCCTCTCTTCTTCTTCTTCTCACCGAATTCTCTCCCTCTCCATTTCCCTCTTTTGGCCGAACCCTATCCAAGCAAGAGAAGGCTAGGTTTTGATCTTCCTTAGGTCATCTTCCCCACCCAAAGCAAAGCGAAGGATGTAAGTATCCCTCACCTGCATACGAGTAGCTTCGTTTGATGTTTTATAAAAGAAATCTATATGTTATATTCGGCCAAGCTATGATTTTAGGTTTCCATGAAGTTGTATGCTATGTTTTAGTAACTAGATGATGATGTAGGATGGAAAAAGGGTTTAGGTTAAAAGCTAACCCTAATGGCCACCAAGACCCATTAGGCCAAGCCATGCTTTTAGGGTTTCAATGAAGTTTCATGCTATGCTTTGGTAACTATATGATGATGTTAGGAGTTAAAATGAATTAGGACAAAAGCTAACCCTAATGGCCACCAAGACCCATTCGGCCAAGCGATGCTTTTAGGGTTTCAATGAAGTTTCATGCTATGCTTTGGTTACTATATGATGATGTTAGGAGTTAAAATGAATTAGGACAAAAGCTAACCCTAATGGCCACCAAGACCCATTCGGCCAAGCCATGCTTTTAGGGTTTCAATGAAGTTTCATGCTATGCTTTGGTAACTATATGATGATGTTAGGAGTTAAAATGAATTAGGACAAAAGCTAACCCTAATGGCCACCAAGACCCATTCGGCCAAGCCATGCTTTTAGGGTTTCAATGAAGTTTCATGCTATGCTTTGGTAACTATATGATGATGTTAGGAGTTGAAATGAATTAGGACAAAAGCTAACCCTAATGGCCACCAAGACCCATTCGGCCAAGCCATGCTTTTAGGGTTTCAATGAAGTTTCATGCTATGTTTTGGTAACTATATGATGATGTTAGGAGTTGAAATGAATTAGGTTAAAAGATAACCCTAGAAAACCCTATGGACCATTCAGCCAACCTATGCTTTTGGGTGACTAAATGAAGTTTTAATCCATGTTCTTTATGCAAATGAAGTTGTTGTTATGCTAAATGAATTAGGTTAAAAGATAACCCTAGAAAACCCTATGGACCATTCGGCCACCATGAACCTTGGATGATTAAATGAAGTCTAATCCAAGTTTTATGTGCATATGAAGTTGTTGTTAAGTTAAATGAATAGGTTAACATGTGTTTTAAGTTGGGTGAATTCATGCTGACTTGTGATATTAAATAATGCTAGATGAAGATAACATGCCTTAGGTTAGTGTTTACTTACTTTGATGCCATGCCTTATGCCATGTCTATGTGTATGCGATATTTGAAATATGTTATGAAATGAAGTATGCTATGCTATGTTAATGCAATGAAGCATGATGTGTTATGAAATGAAGTATGCTATGCTATGTTAATGAAATGAAGCATGATGTGTTATGAAATGAAGTATGCTATGCTATGTTAATGCAATGAAGCATGATGTGTTATGAAATGAAGTATGATATGCTATGTTAATGAAATGAAGCATGATGTGTTATGAAATGAAGTATGCCATGCTATGTTAATGAAATAAGCTATGTTGTACAAATAAGCATATAAGTATTTTACCTTCTGCATGGCTTGTACCAAGACCTTAACAAGGTCCAAGAAGGGATGGGCTCCTAAGATGCCCTAGGTCGATGGAATAAGACTCGGGCCTAGGATGGGCTTCTATGTATGATTGCCCCTAGGTCGATGGAATAAGATTCGGGCCTAGTACGGGATGGGCTCCAAGATGCCTTAGGTCGATGGAGTAAGACTCGGGCCTAGGATGGGCTTCTACGCTATGACGATTGCCCCTAGGTCGATGGAATAAGACTCGGGCCTAGAAACCTATTAGGTTCGAGACTTGCTACCTCGGGCCTATTTAGGGATGCGCGCTATGATAATGAAGAAGTGGTACAATGCCGGGCCCAAATATATTGAGATTTATGTTTACGTACCTAAAATATATGTTTTCAAAACATTCTGCATATGTTTACCTGCTGATTGTTATGTTTACATGCTTATGTTAGATACGTTACATGTTATGTTTGATGATATGTTAGGAATGTTTACATGCTTATGTTAGATACGTTACATGTTATGTTTGATGATATGATATGATGCTATGTTTACATGTTATGTTTGATGATACGATATGATGTTTATGTTTACATGTTATGCATGATGATATGATATGATGTCTATGTTTACATGCTTATGTTAGATACGTTACATGTTATGTTTGATGATATGATATGATGCTATGTTTACATGTTATGTTTGATGATATGTTAGGAATGTTTACATGCTTATGTTATATACGTTACCTGTTATGTTTGAGGATATGCTATGATGTTTATGTTACTAAGTTACATACGATGCATGTTATGTTGGTTAAGAATACATTCATGTTATGCCGCTAAGTTATGGATGATACATGTTATATTTACTTATGTTACTTATGCTACATGTTAAGTTGATGATGCCATGTATGTTACACATTATATTGCTTATATGTTATGAATGCTACATGCCATGATTAATGTCGATGTATGGTTTTTTTGTGAGTAGGACAGGATCTTACTAAGCCTATGTGCTTATAGTTTATCTTTCCCTCGTACTGCAGATAAGGGTAATGGATGGATAAACTAATGGGAGCAGCAGGAGGGGCCAAATGTGTGTGGTAGTGGCATGGTGGAGAAGATCCGTTAGGTCTACATATATATGTGTTTACCTATGATGATGATGTCTATGGATGTCCTTATTATGCCTGCTTATGATGGTGTCGTTTAAGAACTTGAACTAAGCACTAAGTACCTATCTATGTTATGATGCATGTTCTATGCTAGTAAGAAGAAGTAAAGAAGAAGTAAGAAGAAGTATCTATATATGCTATGATGCATGCTCTATGTGAAGAAGAAGAAGTATATATATATATATATATATATATATATATATATATATGTCAATGCATGTTTATGTTTTAAAAAGAAAAAAAAATGTCTAAAGTCGTCCGCGGTAAGAATTAAGAAGTCTGCATAAAGTCTTCCATTTGTATGTAATGTAAGTATGCACGGTCACGTCACTAGCCCCTCCCGGACTTTCAGGGTCTGGAAAAGGGCGGGCGTTACAGGTGGTATCAGAGCGGATCTGCCTTACCACTACACACACATCAAGCTCCAAATCCTGCCGCTCCAAGTAAGAATTCTATGTCTACTCTAACTTTGTTAATTTTATTCATGTATGATATGAAATGCCTTTAGCTTATTTTGTTCATGTATGACATAAAATGCCTTTAGCTTATTTTGTTCATGTATGATATGAAATGCCTTTAGCTTATTTTGTTCATGTATGACATAAAATGCCTTTAGCTTATTTTGTTCGTATATGATGTTAAATGCCTTAAGATTAAATATGCATGAATTCATGTAGGATAAACTTATGCTAGCCTTATTATAATATATAAAGATAAGTGTATGATAAAGAATGTGTCTGGCTAAATATGCATGAAAATATGTATGATACCCTTATGCTTGTTCATATAAAATACCTTAAGCTTAAAATTATGCAGGAGAACATGAATGATGCCTTAAGCTTAAAACGACCTTATGCTAGCCTTAGTTTAATTACAAAAAAATAAATAAATATATCTATATATACATATATATATATAAACAAATAAATAAATAAATAAAATAAATTTTGTTACAAAAATTTGATTTTTCGTAATTAATTGTGTAAGGTCTATGTTCATCTGAATTGAATTAAGCCGGTTTCGTACGGGTTGGTCGGTTTTGTACTGACTTCATTTATTTCAATTTCAGATGGCACGGACGATGACTACCATGACCCGTCGTGATGTGTCACGAAATTGATTAAGGGAAGCTATTGAAGGGATAGTCTATAAACCAGATGGTGGGGTCATCGGACACATGAGAAGGCTCGATGGTCTTTTTAAGAGACTCGAGCGGCAGGAGTTTCCGTTACTGGACAACTATAAGATATGGGCCTTGGTCCGCTCCCTGCCAAGTGAGTTCATGGTAGTTGCACACCACGTGTGGGGCCGTTATGAAGGGCGGATAACCTATGCGGAGTTGTCTTTGAGGCTAGCTGGAGCACAGGGTTCAAGAGAAGCCTGTGGTAGAGAATCCGGTGGTAGCTGGCCTCGAGAGGGAGGAAGAGGGATCTGCAAACAGTCAACTTATTGGCCAGCTGAAGACCACCCTAGTGAGGCCAAGGAAGATGGGACTAAAAATAATTACGACCGCACTAGGGTTTGTCCTAGTGGGAGTCATAATGAACTATCTTCTCAAATAGTTGCTGTGGTTTAATTTGGAAATAAGGAATGTTATATGTTAACATTTTTCCTTCTGATTGGAAAATATGAATAAGAGATGTGAATAAGAGACGACAAGTTGTTTCTTTTTTTTGAAATTGATGATGAGTTCATTGCATGGGATGTGTATGATATAGTTGAACAATGCTTGGTAGACTGGAACATACGAATAAAAAAAAAAGGGGAAATAATGAATTACGGAATAGAAATTATCTCTGGACGGCTTTCCACCATGGCTATAATGCCGACGTTGCTCGACGATATAAAAGGAAAGCAAGATGGTGATTCAGACATCCAGAAGATCAAACAGGAGGCACAGGAAGGAGGGGATAATGGATTCCGCATTTCCGACGGCGGATTATGATACTTCCAGAACCGCCTATGCATTCCCGACGATCCAGAATTTACGGAAGGAGATATTTGAGGAAGCTCACAGAACTCCTTATACGATACATCCTGGAACCACCAAGATGTACCAAGACACAAAGCGAAAGTCCCGTGGTGCGGAATGAAAAGAGATGTGGCTCGGTATGTCGATCACTTTGACACGCCGGAGGGTTAAGGCAGAACACCAGAGACCTGGAGGGACACTGCAGCCGATCCAGATTCCAGAATGGAAATGGGAGGACATTTCTATGGATTTCATCTCAGGATTGCCCAAGACGACAAACGGTTATGATGCTATATGGGTAATTGTGGACAGATTGACGAAGTCTGCCCATTTCTTAGCAATCAAGATGACCTATTCGACGGAGCAATTGGCTCAGTTATATGCTAAGGAAATTATTAGACTACATGGAATTCCTAAGACCATCATTTCTGACAGAGATGGTCGCTTTATTTCCCATTTCTGGGAATGTGTTCAGAAAGCCCTAGGCACGAAGCTATTGTTCAGTACTGCCTTCCATCCCCAGACGGACGGACAGACCGAAAGGGTGAATCAAGTACTGGAGGATATGTTACGAGCCTGCGCCCTGGATTTCAAAGGTAGCTGGTGTCGATACTTATGTTTGGCAGAATTCGCCTACAATAATAGCTACCAAGCTACTATTGGAATGGCACCCTACGAGGCTCTATACGGGAGGAAATGTAGATCTCCCATATGCTGGTACGAGGGTGGTGAAAAGAAGAGGATGGGACTCCAGACGGACTTCATCGACAACACCACCCGAGCTATACGTAACATCCGTCAGAGAATTGAAACTGCTCAGAGCCGACAAAAGAGCTATGCGGATATGCGATGTAGACCGTTAGAATTCGAAGTTGGGGACCTAGTATTCCTCAAAGTGGCTCCTATGAAAGGAGTGATGAGATTCGGAAGGAAGGGTAAACTGAGTCCACACTACGTGGGACCGTATCCGATATTGCAGAGGATTGGCAAGGTAGCTTACAAGCTAGAGCTGCCTTAAGAGATGTCAGCTATTCACAACGTGTTCCATGTCTCTGTGCTCAAGAAATGCATTTCCAGTACGGACCAAGTGATCGAGCCACAAACAGTACAAGTTCAAGAGGACCTGAGTATTGAAAGTCAGTCTATCCAAATACTAGACCAAGAAATCAAGAGGCTAATGAACAAAGAGGTGCCCTTAGTAAAGGTCCTGTGGCAGAATCAACGGTACGAGGAAGCTACCTGGGAACGCGAGGAGGACATGAAGCAGAAGTACCCACAATTGTTCTAAGTTTCGAGGACGAAACTTTTTAAAGGCATGAAGGATTGTAACGCCCGTAAAATTCTTAACAATTTTACAGGAATTTTTGGCTTGATGATCATGGGCCTTGGGTGGGCCTTTTTCCAAAACAAAAGAAAATAAGCCAAAAATGGATGCAAGACCTAGGAATTGAACTCCAAACCTCTAGAGATAGCCAAACCCTATAGATGCACCCACTAACCAGAAGCCCAATAGGATATCATCATTAGAGGAAGGGGGAATATAGATACCTGTGATAAAGGCAAATGAAGAGGCATGGAAGAAGAGAAGAGAAACTTCTCTTCCTCCCTTTATAAAGAAGAGGGAAGGTTCTAATTTGCCACTTCCTCTCTTCTTCTTCTTCTTCTCACCGAATTCTCTCCCTCTCCATTTCCCTCTTTTGGCCGAACCCTATCCAAGCAAGAGAAGGCTAGGTTTTGATCTTCCTTAGGTCATCTTCCCCACCCAAAGCAAAGCGAAGGATGTAAGTATCCCTCACCTGCATACGAGTAGCTTCGTTTGATGTTTTATAAAAGAAATCTATATGTTATATTCGCTATGATTTTAGGTTTCCATGAAGTTGTATGCTATGTTTTAGTAACTAGATGATGATGTAGGATGGAAAAAGGGTTTAGGTTAAAAGCTAACCCTAATGGCCACCAAGACCCATTAGGCCAAGCCATGCTTTTAGGGTTTCAATGAAGTTTCATGCTATGCTTTGGTAACTATATGATGATGTTAGGAGTTAAAATGAATTAGGACAAAAGCTAACCCTAATGGCCACCAAGACCCATTCGGCCAAGCTTTTAGGGTTTCAATGAAGTTTCATGCTATGCTTTGGTAACTATATGATGATGTTAGGAGTTAAAATGAATTAGGACAAAAGCTAAGCCTAATGGCCACCAAGACCCATTCGGCCAAGCCATGCTTTTAGGGTTTCAATGAAGTTTCATGCTATGCTTTGGTAACTATATGATGATGTTAGGAGTTAAAATGAATTAGGACAAAGCTAACCCTAATGGCCACCAAGACCCATTCGGCCAAGCCATGCTTTTAGGGTTTCAATGAAGTTTCATGCTATGCTTTGGTAACTATATGATGATGTTAGGAGTTAAAATGAATTAGGACAAAAGCTAACCCTAATGGCCACCAAGACCCATTCGGCCAAGCCATGCTTTTAGGGTTTCAATGAAGTTTCATGCTATGTTTTGGTAACTATATGATGATGTTAGGAGTTGAAATGAATTAGGTTAAAAGATAACCCTAGAAAACCCTATGGACCATTCGGCCAACCTATGCTTTTGGGTGACTAAATGAAGTTTTAATCCATGTTCTTTATGCAAATGAAGTTGTTGTTATTCTAAATGAATTAGGTTAAAAGATAACCCTAGAAAACCCTATGGACCATTCGGCCACCATGAACCTTGGATGATTAAATGAAGTCTAATCCAAGTTTTATGTGCATATGAAGTTGTTGTTAAGTTAAATGAATAGGTTAACATGTGTTTTAAGTTGGGTGAATTCATGCTGACTTGTGATATTAAATAATGCTAGATGAAGATAACATGCCTTAGGTTAGTGTTTACTTACTTTGATGCCATGCCTTATGCCATGTCTATGTGTATGCGATATTTGAAATATGTTATGAAATGAAGTATGCTATGCTATGTTAATGCAATGAAGCATGATGTGTTATGAAATGAAGTATGCTATGCTATGTTAATGAAATGAAGCATGATGTGTTACAAAATGAAGTATGCTATGCTATGTTAATGCAATGAAGCATGATGTGTTATGAAATGAAGTATGCTATGCTATGTTAATGAAATGAAGCATGATGTGTTATGAAATGAAGTATGCCATGCTATGTTAATGAAATAAGCTATGTTGTACAAATAAGCATATAAGTATTTTACCTTCTGCATGGCTTGTACCAAGACCTTAACAAGGTCCAAGAAGGGATGGGCTCCTAAGATGCCCTAGGTCGATGGAATAAGACTCGGGCCTAGGATGGGCTTCTATGTATGATTGCCCCTAGGTCGATGGAATAAGATTCGGGCCTAGTACGGGATGGGCTCCAAGATGCCTTAGGTCGATGGAATAAGACTCGGGCCTAGGATGTGCTTCTACGCTATGACGATTGCCCCTAGGTCGATGGAATAAGACTCGGGCCTAGAAACCTATTAGGTTCGAGACTTGCTACCTCGGGCCTATTTAGGGATGCGCGCTATGATAATGAAGAAGTGGTACAATGCCGGGCCCAAATATGTTGAGATTTATGTTTACGTACCTAAAATATATGTTTTCAAAACATCCTGCATATGTTTACCTGCTGATTGTTATGTTTACATGCTTATGTTAGATACGTTACATGTTATGTTTGATGATATGTTAGGAATGTTTACATGCTTATGTTAGATACGTTACATGTTATGTTTGATGATATGATATGATGCTATGTTTACATGTTATGTTTGATGATACGATATGATGTTTATGTTTACATGTTATGCTTGATGATATGATATGATGTCTATGTTTACATGCTTATGTTAGATACGTTACATGTTATGTTTGATGATATGATATGATGCTATGTTTACATGTTATGTTTGATGATATGTTAGGAATGTTTACATGCTTATGTTATATACGTTACCTGTTATGTTTGAGGATATGCTATGATGTTTATGTTACTAAGTTACATACGATGCATGTTATGTTGGTTAAGCATACATTCATGTTATGCCGCTAAGTTATGGATGATACATGTTATATTTACTTATGTTACTTATGCTACATGTTAAGTTGATGATGCCATGTATGTTACACATTATATTGCTTATATGTTATGAATGCTACATGCCATGATTAATGTCGATGTATGATTTTTTGTGAGTAGGACAGGATCTTACTAAGCCTATGTGCTTATAGTTTATCTTTCCCTCGTACTGCAGATAAGGGTAAGGGATGGATAAACTAATGGGAGCAGCAGGAGGGGCCAAATGTGTGTGGTAGTGGCATGGTGGAGAAGATCCGTTAGGTCTAAATATATATGTGTTTACCTATGATGATGATGTCTATGGATGTCCTTATTATGCTTGCTTATGATGGTGTCGTTTAAGAACTTGAACTAAGCACTAAGTACCTATCTATGTTATGATGCATGTTCTATGCTAGTAAGAAGAAGTAAGAAGAAGTATCTATATATGCTATGATGCATGCTCTATGTGAAGAAGAAGAAGTATATATATATATATATATATATATATGTCAATGCATGTTTATGTTTTAAAAAGAAAAAAAAAAGTCTAAAGTCTTCCGCTGTATGAATTAAGAAGTATGCATAAAGTCTTCCGCTATATGTAATGTAAGTATGTACGGTCGCGTCATGCGCCGCCCCTCCGGACTTTCAGGGTCTGGAAAAGGGCGGGCGTTACAGTAGCCTTGCTGGGGATTCGATCTTCGGCAATCCTCATAGGTGGAGGACGAAGGATTTGTCAAACGGTTGACGAATTTCTCTCCGGAGAAGCGAGTTTTTGAGGACTCGTTTTAGATCCGAATTTTGATTCGGATCGTGATCTTCTCTCGATCACATCGTCTTCAACACGAGGCTAGTAACCCGTATGAAGACGAGGCTCATGACTTAGTGAAGTCATCCCGAAGATACTCGGCGTGGATACAGATAGAGACGATTCTAGCGAGAATCATTCCGGTTGATGCCTTTCCCGCTACACGTGATACGTCAGGTATACGTAGTTAAATTTTCTTTTTTTGCAAAATTTAAATTTACGGTTATGTCTACACATGTTGTACTATGCATGCGTGTGATGTGTGTGTTGTAATTAATGTAGATTTATTATTTTTATTTCTTTCGCTGTACACATGTTTACGAAACATGTTCGAACACACACTCGCCGCGGTGCTGGAAACCCAACACACTATACGCACATAATCCCCCCGAAATCATTATTCTAATTCCAATATTTGACTTGCAATGTCTGCTTATCGATCTCTAACTCCTACAACACTTACTACTGAGTCATTTCCGTACACATGACTCAGTTCATTGCCTTCTGATAAGATCTGATAGAAGATCTAAACATCCTAATCCAAATATAAGCTAATAAACCCTGGGTGGCTTAAAACATCCATTCACATTCTTGAGCTATTAGGTGGTCGTAAACTCTGCAAGTCAAACGACTCTGCTTGGTACTCCCATTACCAAATGATCACCCTACTTGAAGCTCAAGAATTCCCTGACAATGAGTCAAAGAAAGTGACGTGGGGAAATACTCCCTCATAATATCACTACACCGTGACTAAGTGATGTGTTATTTTTCGAAGGTCATTTTCTACATTTTCCACTAAGTATCGGCTTGATCCCGCTAATGGTATGCAACTGACTCTACTTTCTCTGTATAATATGAGTTAAGTACTTAAAAGTACCTTCAAAGTTATACAACCCAGCATGAACAACTCAGGGACCTGAATCCCTATGCAACATCACAAACTAATCCTCCATTATCTGCATCAGTAATAGTATACTCGCTTGTCCATTACCTCATAGGTAATGATCTGATTAGCATAGTTAGTGAAAATCCCTAAGACTGTAATCTTTGATCTCCATAAGAAATGTCACTACCTGACTCCTGCTTTCCGACTCGGTATCAATCGACTCTCAAAGGAAATTCACCTTTTCTACAGCAGGTACATGTGTAATAGACTCAACATGTCGTTCCCGTGATCAACTCGAATCATGGTTACGAATAGTGATTAACACACAACATGTAATTCCCTGTTATAAACAACTAAATGCATAGGCAACAAGAAGGATATGTGTTAACAATTAGCATACCTTAAACCATGCAGTTCGAAGATGTCCTGCAACAGCCAGATCCTAGAACTCACAAAACCAAAACCGAGTTAAACAAAACTCGATGTCCAAACAACATAAAAATCTAAAAGCGGTCCTCGCAACCTGGGGCTCTGATACCAATAAAATTGTCATGCCCTGAGAGTATACCGAGTCGAAAAATGGATAACATCTTCCCTGTACGTGATACAATATCCTATTGATAAACAACATTTCGGCCACAACCACAAATATATATATGTATATAACCATAAATCACAACGGAATATATTGACAAATAATAAAGATACAAAGACTCCAATATGCACTACGGAGTGACTTTGACAGAACAAGAATCAAAATAAAGGACAAATACATACAACACATCTATATACCACAAATACGGAAATAATGTAGGATAAAATCCCAAAACCAACAATCCAACAGAATACAACAAAACGGAATAAACATCCAACCATTCTGTGTGAGATGAGATTAGCTGGCAGAGCTCCGAACATCCAAAGAATCTTCTTCCTGAACCTGGGCGACAGAAAAACCCAAGGTTTGTGGTGGTGAGTATAAAACTCAGTGGTAATATGAAACATAGTGCATGAACAACATATAAAGATATGGAGATCAACAAATATACCAATAGAGATCATCAGGTATACATCAACAGGTATAGATAGGGAGATCAACGGATATACAGTCTTAAGGTAATAACAACTAACCACCGATATAGTCATAATCAATGCATATACCAAACTGAACAACTGAATAATATAATGTATCTACATACCTGAAGGTCTGCAGCAACAACCTGAACAAGTATACAACAATGTAGCACATAACAATAACATACATAACAATATCACATATGTGATCAACACATAATCATATGAACAACGAATGATCAACTGTATAGAAAAACCTGATCCATACTCTATAGTAACATTACACTGGTCAAATGCATATAACAGTCTGATCCAAAAGGTACACTGCACATACCTAAACAACGATCCACACTAATCCTACTCATACCCAAATACACCACATACCACAGTATAAAACATGCAAATGATATGCATAATGTTGTACAACCATATGCATCAATCATAGTTCAACCAAATGCAACATCTCACAGGCATATGTAAAACATACCTCAAACACACACACACATATATACATATCCTAGCAATGCATATGCATGGTTATGTCTGCGGACCCTATGCACAACCACGACCCCAATGTGGCTAGGTGGCACGATATGACAACTATCCCAACTCCAGCTACCACTACTCTCAAGTGGTCGAATGGGTAGTATGAATAAGTAGTTAGCTGCCAGAAGGTTATATGCTACACCATGGGGGTCCCTATTGCTGGCCGCTTCATCACTACCCATGAGTGGTCGAGCACTGCACACAGGACAACTGCACACAACTCCAACTACCACCATCTATAGTGGTCGAGTGCGCAACAACTACCACCACCAACAATGGCCAAGTGCGCAACTCCAACTACCACCATCTATAGTGGTCGAGTGCGACACAACAGATGTTCTGCGCTCAACCCTACTACCACTACCCCGAGTGGCCGAGGAGGCAGGATGACTAGCGACCCATCTCAACACAAGGGAGACCCAGTCAACAACATGCATGTAATGTAATGATTCATAATTCCACACACATAATATCTACAACACTCTCTCTATCACACAGAGAGACATAACAACTGACGGTCAACCATGCTAGGACCTTCAGTCCATAGATAACTCACTATCAACAACCCGTACAACCATACATAGACACATGATCCATAATGGATATACCACCACGCTAGGACCTCCAGTCCATAACGACACACTATTGACAACCCAAACAATCACACACAGATACATGATCCATAATGGATACGCAACATAAAAGAATATGATACGATACTCAGCTCTACATTTACAACATCACCCACCCCTAGGTGATTAATTCGTATGACACAAATCGAGTCTATAACAACATTCAACTACATACACATAAGTTCACATACCATAGCATCTGTAATCTATAATCATGATAAACAAAATGTAGAGATAACAATAGAGCATCTCAAAGTCCAAATACTAAGTATCAAGCAACGAAATAATATGAGTGGAGTCAAGGTAATAGTGTCATCATCAACATAAAACTCATGCACCAAGTTTAATCGTCTACCTGACCAGGGTAGAATATTACCCACCTGATACGAAGCTCGTAATAATCCTCACGACCATGGACCTGCTTCGTAACCAAGTTCTGCACATATAAAAACTACAGTTAGGTTCTAACATACCACAAAGAATTCAAATTAACTTCTACATCACTCTCCTATCCAAATCAAACTACTGAATACGAGTTAATATCTCAATCACACACCCTTTGCAACCCCAAGAATACAACATACCAAAATATCTATTCAACCATCTAAACCTATCATTCACAAATCCATTACTGAGCACAACTACAACCTCACCAACAAAACATCTCCAAACCCATACATCACCTTACCACAAATCAAACATCCATTTCATTCACAACTCCACACAAAAGCATACAGAGCATCACCACATACACACCTCCACTGCATCAACACCACCACTACCATTCACGAACAAACTCAACAACATAACCATGCAACTGTCACGCCCCTAGAGTATGCCGAGCCGAAAAGAAAACGGATAGCATCTCCCCTGTACGTGGTAACATATCCTGTTTATACAAGCCTTTCGGCCACAACCACAATAACATATACAAATATAAATATAACAAACCACAGTGGAAATCTAAACACAACGACATAACAACCTATAAACATCCAAAATCAATATCATGACTCTCTGATAATCATCATAGTAATCAACTGCCAAAACGGAGATGCAAATCGAAATGGCTCATAACCCATGATCCGATCTTGCTTCTTTTATCTAACATTCGGAGACTACTGATTTTAATAATTTGCCCTGCAATATCTTCTTATTGGTCTCCAACTCTTAAACACTTGTACGGAGTCATTTTCTAAACTCCTGACTCAATCCAATGCCTTCCTATAGGATCTGATAAAAGATCCAGACAACCTAATCCAAATGTAAGCCAATAAACCGTGGGTGGCTTAAAACATCCATTCTCATTCTTGAGCTATTAGGTGGTCATAATCTCTGCAAGTCTCACGACTTTGCATGGTACTCCCTTTACCGAACGATCACCCTACTTGAAGCTCAAGAATTCCCTACAATGAGTTAAAGAAAGTGATGCGAGGAAATACTCTCTTTCAACATCACTAACCATGATAAGTGATATATTATTCCCCGAAGGTTATTTTCTGCATCTTCCACCAAGTACCGACCTGATCCCGATAATGGTATGCAACTAACTCTACTTCCTTTCTATAACACAAGTTAAGTACTCAAAAGTACCTTCAAAGTTATACAACCCAGCACGACAAACTCAGGGATCAAAATCCCTATAAAACACCATATACTAACCTTCCGCTATTAACATCAACAATAACCTACACACCTTGTCCATTACCCAATAGGTAATGATCTGACTAACATCGTTAGTGAAAATATCTAAGACTGCAAAGTCTGATTTCCACAATAAATGTGACAACTTGACCTCTATTATCCGACTCGGTATCAGTCGACTCTCAAAAGTAAATCACCTTTTCGACAGCAGGTTCAAGTCTCACAGACTCAACACGTTGTTCTCGTGGTCAACTCCAACCACGATTACAAATGATAACCAACACACTACCTGTTATTCCCTATTATAAACACTAAATGCATAGCCAACAAAAATGAGAGTATAAACCCTAAAGGCAACTCCGGTTGGTCGCTTCGGTGGGCGACCCCTACTATAAGTCTGTACAGGTGTCATCACTATGTCTGTATACACCTGTTGAACAAGTTTAGATAAGTATCTAACTAGAATATAGGTTATCAGGAATTCTTACTTCATGCTGCTCGGAGCTCATGTCGCTGTCCATCTCATATCACAAAACCAAAACCGAAACAAATCGACTCTCGAGAATCCAAAACTCGACAAAAACAACATTGTATGGCATCGCAGAACCTAGAGCTCTGATACCACTAAAGTTGTCACGCCCCGAGAGTATGCCGAACCGAAAACAAATGGACAACATCTCCCCTGTTCGTGGCAACATATCCTGTTTATACAAGCCTTTCGGCCACAACCACAATAACATATACAAATGTAAATATAACAAAGCATAGCGGAAATCTAAACACAACGATATAACAACCTACATACAGTGCATACTGATATGACTAACACAAAAACATACAGAAAACATCGACAACACCCAAAACAACAAGTGTGTACAACATCAATATCTAACACACATCCACCATATAAATCCAAATCCATAACGAAGCACCTACGATAAACCCAAAAGCCTGAACCCTTAGAGTTGAGATGAGATGATGTCAGCTAGCGGTGCTCCAAGTCCATCATGAAGTCAAGTACATGTTACCTAGGCGACAAGAAAACCTAGGGTCTGTGATGGTGAGTACAAAACTTAACGGTAATAAGAATAAAAGTGCATGCATAATTTTTATATATATATCACATGCGAATCAATAATATATTGTATAAAGGTATAACAGGTATACACCAACATAATATATATCAACTGTATAACTAAACTGATCAACAGTAACAAAATAAGGTAATGACATACCTGAGGATCGACAATGATGTAACTCATACAACCTAAGTATAAGTAACATAATACAACACCTAGAATGTGGTAGAGTAAATACTAACTCTATAAACAACAATACTGACATACTACCGTTCTATGTTCAATACTCAATGAACCGGGTCCATCCCGTATCACCTTTAGGTACTGGTCAGAGGTATACAATAGTCCGACCAACTCATACACAGGTATCCCACACACTATCATATAGCAAATGCAGTAACATGTATGATGATGTACAAACAAATGCAACAACCATAGCACAAACAAATTCAACATCACAATAGGCATACATATAGATATCATATATATATATATATATATATATATATATATATATATATAAGAACACGACAATGTAGAATACATAGTCATGCCTGCTCACCCTAACCTCTACCAAGACCCCAGTGTGGCCTAGATCGCTTGACAGGACAACTTTCCCAACTCAACACCAACCACTACTCTCGAGTGGCCGAGTGGGCAGTATGAACAAGTAGCATATAAGCATAAAGAGCTAGCTACACAACGGGGGTCCCTACTATTGGCCACTCTGACAGTCACTACCCATGAGTGGTCGAGTGCCACACACGCATGACAACTGCACGTAACTCCAACTACCATCGTCTATAGTGGTAGAGTGTGACACAACAAATGCTATGCCCTCACACCAGTTACTCCTCCATGAGTAACCTAGGAGGCAGGATGACTGACGACCCTCTCAACCACAAGGGGGAGATCTAGTCGCCAGCATGCATGTAAATGACATGAATGCACAGACACACATACAGACATCCATCATAGACTCTCTATTCTATAGAGAGACATACTAATCTGATCAACACACTCTCCATCCTACAGAGAGTCATACTCGACTGATCAACACACTCTCTATCCTGTAGAGAGTCATACTCAATTGATCAACACCAAACTAGGACCTCCAATCCATAGCTGTTGGGAATCTCCATGCTAGCTCGAAGGCTCATTGGCTCCCATATCCCCGGATTAAAATTTTCACTAATGAAAACTAATCCGGATGGGATGAGTTTCCTAAGCACAACCAATTCGTCGTCGTGCCAACGACTCGAGCGATCGCTTGAACAAACTTGTTGTTCAAGCAATCAACTCTTCTAGTTGGTTAGCCACAGAAGAGACGACGGACGGATCACCGGTTTTTGTGTTTCTTATCGGGGTCCATGATTATACAAAAACATACAAATGCAAACTCTCGATCTTCTATCGTATGTCCTAACCTCCTTGTAGACTTCGTGTGGGCGAAGATCCTCCAAAAGTTGAAGCTTCCTAGATCTTCTTCAATCCAAGAAAGAAGAACTCTCCTTCCCTTCTTGCTTGAGCCAACCACCAATCCACAAAGGGTTGATGCCGCCGACCCCAAGAATAGAGAGAACTAAATGGAAACCACCAAGGAACCAAACTAGGGACAAACCCTAGCTTCTAGTGCCGCCGGCCAAGATGGAGTGAAGAGGAGAAAGAGAATATGTTGGGCGCCGGTCAAGGTGGAGGGAATAGAGAAGGAGCCGGCCACACCCTAGGAAGAAGAAGAGCTCCTCTCCTATAGTTGCCGCCCACCTTCTTGCAAACCCTAGCCGCCCAACCATAGGAGCCAAACCCTAATTAGGGTTTCCTCCTTAGGCTTTCTTGCCGCCCAACCAAGGTGGAAGGAAGAGATCTAGGAACCGGCCACCTTCTCTAGGAAGAAGAAGAACTCTCCTCCTATAGTTGCCGCCCCTCTCCTTCCAAACCTTGTCGCCCAACCAAAAGAGCCAAACCCTAATCTAATTAGGGTTTCCTCCTTAGGGTTTCTTGCCGCCCAAGCCATTAATGGGCAAAACCCTAATCTCCAAAACATCCAACTCCATCAACCAAAAAAAAACTTAGTTGCTGCCCAACCCATTCTCCCATATATATAGAGTTAGGTTTAGGCCTTGGTTTAATCTCCACCGTCGGTTCTAGGATTTTAATCTCAACCGTCGGATCTAGAGATTTAATCTCAACCATCGGTTCTAGGGTTTTAATCCCAACCGTCGGATCTAGAGATTTAATCTCCACCGTCGATTCTAGGGATTTAATCCCAACCATCGGATCTAGAGATTTAATCTCCACCATCGGTTCTAGGGATTTAATCCCAACCGTCGGATCTAGAGATTTAATCTCCACCATCGATTCTAGGGATTTAATCCCAGCCGTCAGATCTAGAGATTTAATCTCCATCGTCGGTTCTAGGGATTTAATCCCAACCGTCGGATCTAGAGATTTAATCTCCACCGTCGGTTCTAGGGATTTAATCCCAACCGTCGGATCTAGAGATTTGTTTTCCATCATTTGATCTAGACTTCATGAGGTTTATATTAGGCTACGATAGGGACCATGAGGAGGAGTTGGATCTTGGCCACCCGATGGATCGTAACCACACAAACTTGATCCATCAATGATGTTCCATTCCACTAGAGGATCATAATTGAATTACCTCACCAACCCCCATAAATTAATATGGGCTCCATATATTATTTGTACATCCATCTCCCCGTGTTTAAGATATCGAATGTCCATCAATTAATTGATTTACTGACCATCAATTAATTAATATCTAACTCCTCGAGTAGTACCACTCAACCTTATCATCATGTTGACTAAGTCAACCTGCAGGGTTTACATGATGAACCTTATGAGCTCCTCAAGGGAACATCATCAACCTAATATATAGGACACGGTTTCCTCCTATAATCAACGACACACCATGTAAATAATATCATTTTCCAACTTACCGGGCATATTGATTTAATCCATAGAAATCTCACCCTTTGGTAAATCAAAGAAATAAATACTAAGTACATGTGCCCGTTATTATATCGGGATTAAGAGCATGTACAACATAATATCCGAGGTCCGATTCAATTATGTAGTCAGCAATAAATTGAATCACCTCTATGTCGGTCCTGCTCAATACACCTAAGTGTACGAGTGTAACTCTATGTTCAAGACAAAACAATACCAAGCTACACTACAACCATGCCAATGGTTTATCCAAAACCATCTTGGTTGTGAGCCTCTACTTATATTCTACAAGGGACTGATAACATGATCTTCTGTGCCACACCAAGCACCATGTTATCTACAATGTAAAATATTAGACAATATGCACACATATAATAAATATAAAGTGCAAACAATGATCATGTGATTCTTATTTCAAAATAAAAATGCTCATACAAAAAGAGCTAGGCTTTCAGTATACATTCCAACAATAGCAATGTTGTATCGATAAATCACACATCCATACACGACTACATGATCCATAGTGGATATGTACAAAACATCAAGATATAACATGGAAACTCAACTCTACTTCTAGAATCATCCACCCCCGGATGATTTATCTAAATTGCACAATTCAGTTTTACAACCGAATTTAGCTACGTACACATAAGTAAACCACTACAAGTCCACTTACCATAACATCTATAATTCATAACAAAGATGAATGAATAGATAACAACAATAATAGAGTATTGAAGTGCAAAGGCAAGTATCAAGCATCAGAAAAACTAGAGTGGATTCAAGGTCAAAGTGACAACAATATGAAGTTATATACTTCAGGGTTTAGCTACTACCTGACCAGGGTAGGAAATTACCCACATGATAAGTAGAATATCCAAATAAATCTCCCCGTCCAAGGATTTACCTCGAATCAACATCCTGTACAATAGCATACACATTTAATTAAGTGTTGGTTTCATCTAATGCCGAATTTAACACCTAATCCTTTAGTAATTTAATCTCATCCCATTATCTACATCAAGCATAATAATAATTCTTAACTACAACTCTTGCCCAAGAACAACCTCTTCAATTACCCTAGAACCAACCACCAGATCAGTTCAAACAAAACAAACAATAATATACATCCATAAACATCCCTGTTTGGACTTACCAAGTCTAGCTTCCTCGACCCAACTCCTTGATCCACCTGGGTGAGTCCAATCTGCACAAATAGATAAACCAAATCTTGCATTACCAAATATGCTCATCCTACAATTTAATCAACATATGGAACTAACAAATAACCCACATTCAATCCATAACACCTACTTCTTACCCCCTTCAACTACACAATTGTATCATAGTAATTGATATTGCTCGCAAAGACTGAAACAATTAGTTGTGAGGTGCCAAGCAGCTGTAATGGAGCTCAGGAAAACACAATGAAACCATCGGAGCTGTAGTGGCAGCACCTCTCCTCCATCATAACAAAGGTACAGTCAAAACACCTAGACACTTATCACCAATAAAATTGTAGAATATCCAAAGAACCAAGAAATAGTTAAAGAGATTACCCAAAGGTAGAAGGGTAGCTCATCGAAAGCAATCAACCCAGAGTTGTCGCCTGTATCAAAGGCGCTGAGCAAAGGAAAGGAGATCTGACAATCTCGACTGTCAATGGAGGCATCCGATTGCCGCTGTGGCAGAAGAAAACAAAGCTCTCGTTGCTTGTTCACGATGTGTGGATGGAAGGAAACAGACAAGGTGTGGCGGCAACACTTTGCTTCTACCAAGATCAGATCATGGTGAAGATCGGAAGAAGGCGGCGGTAGATCGGAAACTAAGGGCGACGCACGTCAATAGATGGCAAGGCGATGAGCACGTGGAGACCACGACTGCTGGATGCGTTGATTGGCTGTGACCCGTGAGAAGAAGGGTCAACGACCACTATGGCATGCTGGCGGGAGGATAGTGATGCACGTCGTTGTCCGTTGAGCGGTGGAGAAACTTGGGCGGATTGGAAGAAAGGAGGAGCGGCGACGATGTCTATCGAGCGATGAAAATGAGGGGAGCGCTGGAACGATGACGGCGAAGAGGAGGGAGGGCTTGCTGCGTGAGAAATCGAAAGGGAGAGGAATTGGGTGGAGAAGTATGGAAACGATCGATCGAGAGAAAAAATGGAAGTGATCACGAGATAAAAATACATTTATCATTTATAACATAGGTTAATTAAACCTATTAATTCCTCAATAGTTGATAGTTTAAACAGACTTTACAAAAGTCTATCCGCTTTATCCCCATGAAATATCCATAAAACTTCCGTTTAAATTCAGAAAAATTTCTAAAAAATTCCTGAAAAATACTATAAGATAAATTTCTTAATTAATAAGGGTATTTATTATGATTTTATTTTCCAATATCGTATAGCAACAATCAACACTCCAAGATCAACTGAATCAATAAAAGATAATTTGAACAATGTTAGGGCAATCAACCCAAGAATGGTTTGGTTTTGATGTGTGTGACAAAGGTTTAAGTTAGGATGTTTATGATGATTCGATATGTGTGTTTAAGTTATGCAGGACTTAGTAAATCACACATGGGTTAGCTTGATGTTAGCATTGGTGGGTTCACCATCTCATGGCTCAGGTCCTTGAGTTGGTGAAGGATGGCATTGTGGAAGTCATGCGCTTGGTGCATCTGAGGGATCACTGGATGAGAAGCATTGGAGTGAAGCCAAAGAAAGTAGACTTCAGGGCAAGATGTGAAGGATGACATTACTGAAGTCGTGCGCTTGGAGCATCCAAGGGACGTGGTCGGACAAAGAGAGCTTCGGTGATGGACTCAAAGGGAGATGAGAGATTGAGTGATTGTAACCATAGCTCATAGGTGAACTTGGCTGAATGGCTAAGTCAAGACTCGGATGCTCAAACTTAGGTTTGAGGTTTACCTGACATTTGGTTAAGTCGGATGCTCAAACAAATGGTTTATTTGAGGTTTTACCCGACACCAGTCGACTGCTCTGGGTTGATGACACTCGATTGGTGCTCATCTGATGTTCGACTGATGGACTTCTGGCCCAGAAGTCGATTGCTAGGGTTTGGCAGTCAACTGCTGCACCATCAATTGACTGCCAAGGGATGGTAGTCGACTGATGAAGGTGGTCGCAGGCATATAAGTTTTGAAAGTCGACTTATTGCCTAGATCACTCGACTGATGGCTCGATCAGTCGACTGATAGGCTGATCAGTCGACTGATGAAGGAGCCATTAGATGTGCCGCCCATGATTCAGTCAGGTCATAGGCCGTTGGAATGACCAGCAGTCGACTGATGCATGGATCAGTCGACTGCCGCCTGGCCAACGGGAAGAAACCCTTCTTCTCTATAAAAAGAATGGTTGGGGGTTTTTGGGAGGCTAATGCTTCCACTCCTATTCATGCTCTAAGTTCTCCCATGCCTTCTAAGTGTTCTTACTTTTTGGGAGGCTAACATTCTTATTATTTGTGAGAAGGGAGAGATTTTTGTAAAGAGGATACTTCCACCTAGCTTGGGCTAAAGGAGAGACTAGTGGATTGTTGAGGGAGTGATTTGTCATATGAATCGTCTGTGGATTAGCGACAAGGGCCATGAACCATGTTATATCTCGACGTTAGCGTTTGCTCTTCTTTACTTCTTTGTATTAGCTTAATTGTTTTTGTTTAGCATATTTTCCACTGCGCTAACCTTGATTGTAGACGATTAAGCGACCGAATTCCATCAGCGTAAATCTAGGCTATTCAACCCCCCTTCTAGCCGGGCCACGATCCTTCAACAAGTGGTATCAGAGCAACGTTGTTTGTCACTGGACTCACCGCCGCAACAAGAACAATAAAAATGGCTGGCTCCAACATCCATCCGCCTAAATTCGAAGAGGACTTCGCTTGGTGGAAATAGAGAATGGAGGTATTTTTCGAGACCGATTTTCAAATTATGCTTATCATGGAAAATGATTTCGAGATACCTAATGATGAAAAATGGAGGTTAATAGAAAAATCGAGGTGGACTAAGAAGCAAAGAGAGGAGCACTTGGCAAATTCAAAAGCAAAACACCATCTCTACAACGTGCTCCCTCAACAAGAGATCAACCGAATAGGAGAATGCGCAAGTGCCAAGGAGATGTGGGAAAAATTGGTAGAGCTTCATGAAGGCACCTTCGTAGCCAAGCTTGCAAGAAGGGACCTTCTCTGCTCCCAACTCAATAATATTAAATTAGATAAGGGAGAAAAGGTATTATCACTACACTCTAGATTTAAAGAAATTATTAATGGGTTATCAAGTGTAGGTGAGAAGCTATCGAAACGGGATATGATCATGAAGGCTATAGATGCATTTCCCCAGTCATCAAAATGGAGCTCTATGGTGGACTCCTTCTATATCTCAAAGAATCTAGAGGTAAGTATTCTAGAAGTATTTTTCTCTACGATGGAATTGCATGAAACTAGGCTTGAAGGAATAGTTGAAGATCCAATCAAGCAATCAAGGGGAGTAGCATTATTGGCCGACAAAGGAAAGAAGAAGAAGGAAACTCCACCCTCTTCATCCTATGAAGAATCTTCCTCCTCCATGAATAGAAATGAAGAAGCTTATATGGTAAGGAAGGTGAGACATGCTTTAAAGAATTTTAAATTTAACAAGTTTCATGATAGGAGAAGAAGAACTAGGAGGGTGATTTGCTACAATTGCCAAGGAGAGGGGGACATGAGGGATGAGTGTCCCTTGTTGAACAAAGCAAAAGAAGATAAGAATAAAGGCAAGAAGAAAGGGAAGAAGAAAGAAAAAAATAAATCAAAAGAAAAGGAGAAGTCAAAGCCTCATAACCTAAAGGCCACATAGGATGATCCATCCTCATCGGAGGAAGAAGAAGCATTCACAAGACTTGCACTTATGGCGATAGAAGACTTAGCCTCCACCTCCTTTGAAAGAGAAGAAGCAAGAACAACTGAGGAGGAGAGCTCAAGCATAGGGGGAGCATCATCATCTTCATCGGAATAGGAAGAAGAAGATATGGTAAGTATGGTGAGAAATCTTCCTACTCAAGAAATTGTTTCAATGATTTCGAGTTTTACTAGAGATTTATTTAGGAGTAATAAGAAAAATAAATGCATGCTTGATGATATTAGGAAATTAGAAGAAAAACTTGTAAAAGCATGTTCACATGATGATTGTATTTCTTCTAATATTAATGATGCATGTATTGAAGAAAACAAGGTTTTAAGGGAAAAGGTAAATTCTCTAACTAAGGCCCTAGAGAAATTCACAATTGGCTCTAACACCCTAAATATGATCATTGGGAGCCAAAGGGCTAGTTTTAAAAAGAAAGGTCTGGTTACAAAGGATCCAAAAATGAGAAGGCCTACTATTATTTAATTGCTAGGGGACAATCTAAAACAACAATGGTAGCTAGGAAATGGATCCCAAAGAAGTACTTGGTGAACCCCATTGGAAAGAATTTATATTGGGTTCCCAAGTCCATCCTTAAAGGTTAGAGAAACCTAGGATAGTCAACCATAAGTGAATTTATTTTATATCATATTATTTGGTTGACTTATAAGCATGGTGGATGATTTGGGTAATTAATGTTGATTTGTGATACTTGATTTTATACTTGATTTATGATCATAATATGTAATATTATGATAATATGTGTTTTTATGATCTTGATGGGTACTTGTGTATGATAGATACTTAACCTTGGTAGAAATTGCATGAAATTGATGGTTAAGTATAATACCTTAGGTACATCTCACACTCACCATAAGGCTAACTTGATTGAAAACATAGCAATGGGTGAGATGTTAGGATGATACAATTGATTCACTAATGCTTATGGCATTTAGATGGGTCATTTAGAGTATCATGGTAGAGCAATCATAGACCAACTATGGGGAAAGCAAATGTTTAATCAATGGACATATTGCCCATAGTTCATAGTTGGATATTTTAAATGATTTAAAACCATTTCATGTTTTGAAAAATAAAGGTTCATGCTTTGAAAAGTTTCTAAGGCAAAACTAGCTTTCAAGTTGATACAAAATTGAGACATTTTACAACTTTTGAGTTTTTGCCTAATTTTCAAAAATATAATGAATTTTCTTGAAAAATCTTTTTTCTTTGATAAAGATACTTCTGAGAAATATGTTTCCCAAATTTCATGATTTTTTGAATTTTCTAAAAATTTTAGTGCATTTCTGAAATCAAGTTCAGAAATTAGAAAAGGCTGAAATTTAAGTGTCAGTCGACTGTTTATCTGAACCAGTCGACTGATGGAACTGTACACAACCTATTTTGGGTGTTTTCAGCATGTTTTGATATTTTTCTTCCATTAGACTTTGATACCTCATTATATAACATGTGTGCATTGTTTTTGATGGTGTCAAAGGGGAAGAAATGGTAGAGTTTAAGTTAATCATGCTAAGGGGGAGAATTAGCATGTGTTAAAGGGGAGTTGCATGTATTAAGGGGGAGTGTTTTGATACTCATATTATGTTTACATGCTTTCCTGCCTTATGTATTTTGTTAATATTTTACCTAACTTAAACATGTTGCCACACGTCAAAAAGGGGGAGATTGTTAGGGCAATCTACCTAAGTATGGTTTGGTTTTGATGTGTGTGACAAAGGTTTAAGTTAGGATGTTTATGATGATTTGATATGTGTGTTTAAGTTATGCAGGACTTAGTAAATCACACATGGGTTAGCTTGATGTTATCCTTGGTGGGTTCACCATCTCATGGCTCGGGTCCTTGAGTCGATGAAGGATGACATTGTGGAAGTCGTACGCTTGGTGCATCTGAGGGACCGTCGGACGAGGAGCATTGGAGTGAAGCCAAAGGAAGCAGACTTCAGGGCAAGATGCGAAGGATGGCATTGCGGAAGTTGTGCGCTTGATACATCCGAGGTACGTGGCCGGACGAAGAGAGCTTCGGAGAGGGACTCCAAGGGAGATGAGAGATTGAGCGATTGTAACGGTAGCTCATAGGTGAACTTGGCCGAATGGCTAAGTCAAGAGTCGGATGCTCAAACTTAGGTTTGAGGTTTACCCGGTGTTTGGTTAAGTCGGATGCTCAAACAAATGGTTTGTTTGAGGTTTTACCCGACACCAGTAGACTGCTATAGATAGCAGTCGACTACTCTGGGTCGATGGCACTCGACTGGTGCTCGACAGGTGTTCGATTGATGGACTTCTGGCCCAGCAGTCAACTGCTAGGGTTTGGCAGTCGATTGCTGCACCATCGGTCAACTGCCAAGGGACAGCAGTACACTAATGGAGGTGGTCATGGACACAAAAGGTTTGAAAGTCGACTGATTACCTGGATCACTCGACTGATGCCTCGATCAGTAGAATGATAGGTTGATCAATCGATTGATGAAGGAGTTGTTGGATGTGACACCCACGATTCAGTCGGGTTAGAAGCTGTTGGAACGACCAGTAGTCATCTAATGCATGGATCAGTCGACTGCCGCCTGCCCAATGGGAAGAAACCCTTCTTCTCTATAAAAAGAAGGGTTGGGGGTTTTTGGGAGGCTAATGCTTCCACTCCTATTCATGCTCTAAGTGCTCCCATGCCTTCCAAGTGTTCTTACTCCTTTACTCTATTTTCATTCATATTATTTATGAGAAGGGAGAGATTCTTGTAAAGAGGTTACCTCCACCTAGCTTGGGCTAAAGGAGAGACTAGCGGATTGTTGAGGGAGTGATTCGTCATACGAATCATCCGTGGATTAGGGGCAAGGGTCGTGAACTACGTTATATCTTAGCGTTAGCGTTTGCTCTTCTTTACTTCTTTGTATTAGCTTAATTGTTTTTGTTTAGCATATTTTTCACTGTGCTAACCTTGATTGTAGACGATTAAGAGACCAAATTCCATCGACATACATCTAGGCTATTCAACCCCTCCTTCTAGCCGGACCACGATCCTCTAACAAACAACACCTATCAAAGCTGTAATTACATCTTACCTTTTCGTCTCATACACAAATCAGACACCGTACGAGCATGGCCAAATCACAAATCCCAGCTCTAAGCCCTATGGTAAACAAAGTCTACAACACCCAATTTTATTGTGAGGAACACACAAGCCACCTCACTACTGCTATGAACAAAATCACAATCAAAACCTACCTCACAACGCAACCTACACCACATACATAGACGCAATTCAATGACACCAATCCCCCCTTCCCCGATTTGCTCTGCTTAATGAATGTTTCCCTTCTCCACTCAACAATCCGAGCTAATGGTAGTGAGTAACACAAGTAAGGATGGATCTCATCTGAATCAAGGGAGAAGATCAACCACTCACCAAATCTTGGCAGAACTCGTGAAGCCCAGCTCACGATCAGAGACCCGATGGAACCACCATCGACCCCTAGCTCCCAGTGAGGACTCTTTGCCAGAATCTAGCTCGGGAACTAGCAATCAAAGGTCCCCCGGTGAGACGATCCTCCACCGCGTGTGCGTTGGCAGCAGCTGCCTTGCGAAGGAAGAGGAGCGAGAGAAAATCGCGAGGAAAAGAGAAGAGGGAGTCGCGGTGTGAGAGTTAATGAGCCTAATTGGGTTAGTACGACCCCTTTAAAGGTTATTCGGAAACTTTGGGGTTGAACCATTTCCTAAGTAGATCTAACCTAGGTTAAACCTAAACCCAGCAACTAATTAAATTAATTAAAAAAAAATTTTCCCGTATCTTACACTAATGATAAAAAAATTAGGGTCTAGGAGGCAAGAACCATCTAGAAGCAAGAAAGTTTTGGGTCATAAACCTAAGCCTAAGGAGACCTACTATAGTGTTTCGTTCGATTATAGAACCATCCATAGGTCTAGGAAAACCAAGGTTACTAGCGAAGTCATCCCTAAGGCTAACCATGGTAGATGCCTAGTGGCCAAGGTTTCCATGAAACCTAGGAAAACCACTAACAAGGTCACAAAGGGAGTTACCCCTAGAGTTGACCTAGGCAAGACCCAATTGACCAAGCCTTCCAAGGCTAAGAGGGTCATTAGGAAGGTACTAAGGGAGGATATCCCTAGTGAGTACCTAGTAAATCTAAGGAGCTCCAATAGGTATTGGGTTCCTAGGAGCATGATTCCATCACGCTAAATGGGTTAGGTTGTGTCAACTTTGAATGGATGGGTAGTTAACCTAACCATAGCAAAGTTGACACTTTGGGTCATCTCTAAGGTAATGGGATACTTTAGAAATAAGGTTAGAATTTAATCCTAAAAGGTTTTAGGATGTGCCAATTAAATTTGAGAAGGTTGAAAAATTGACCAAATTGGCACAAGTTATGTCTAGAGTCAGTGTGTCATTTTGGGTTTTTGGCACACTTGGGAGATTTGTGTTTAAGGCAAAAATTACTTTAATTTTAGGAAATGGCACTGTGGGATTAACACTTAGGTATTATATACCTTTGTATTTTATACATGCCATGTTTTTACTTGTCTTGACATGTCATGATATCATGCTCATATTAATTATATAAAATGTCATGATAATGTTTAGTTTTATTTTTAATGTCATGTGTGTATTTAGGTTTATGTTTTATGTCATGACATCATGATAATTGTCACATGCTTTATTTATGCTATCTTGTATGCCATAATTGTCACACCCCGAGAGTATAATTGTCCCTTGACCCGATGGTTCCCTCTAGTGACAATATAAGATACAAAACCGATACAAAGCCCGTACAACTACTGGCACCCACAAGCCATATATCACAGTACAATAGCACTGGCAAATAATAGAAATATCAAGACACAAAAATGCACTCCAGAGTGACTTTGACACAACAATAAAATATAATCGACCAACATCCAAACCAAATCCATAATAAAAGTCAAATACATAGCAACACAATATATACCAAAATGCGAAAGCAATATCAATTTAAATCCAACACATACAATCCATCATAATACAACATCAAAATGGAATAATATCAAAATACTCGAGGTAAGATGAGATCAGCTGGCGGAGCTCCAAGCACACCAAGGAATTTTTTACCTGCCACCTGAGCAACAAGAAACCTAGGGTCTGTGGTGGTGAGTATATAACTCAGCCGTAATATGAAAGATGATGCATGAACACAAATAGACATATAGAGATCAACAGGTATATATATCGAGATCAATAGATATAAATACGGAAATCAACAGATATATATACGGAGATCAACAAACATACAGTCTTAAAGGTAATAATAGACAACCAGTGGTATAAATCTAATCAGTGCATAACAACCCAACAGATCAACTGTACATAACGTAATGTACTGACATACCTGGAAGGTCTGCAACGACACAACCTATACAATCTGAACAAGTATACAACAATATACACGTACAACTAGTATGAACAATATTACACCTATAATCAACACAAAGTATATGATCAACATATAAACAACTACATTACTAACCTGGTCCATCCTATACCACAACATAACCCTGATAAAACACGTACACTGTATGCCACCCACAACAGTATAGAATATGCAAATAGTATGCAGAATGATGAACAAACATATGCAACAAGCATAGCTCAACCAAATTCAACATCACAACAATAATATATAGATCATAACTATATATACTGATCACACACACACACACACACACACCATCACACAAGGCAATGCAGATGCATGGTCATGCCTGCTCACCCCACACTCACTACCACGACCCGAGTGTGGCCTAGGTGGCACGATATGACAACTGTCCCAACTCAATAACAACCACTAATCTCGAGTGGTCGAGTGGGTAGTATTAATAAGTAGCGATAAGCTAAAGACCTATAAACTACACAACGGGGATCCCTACTACTGGCCACTCCAACTGTCACTACCCATGAGTGGTCGAGCGCCACACACCCAGGATAAACTGCATGCAACCCTAACTACCACCATCAATAGTGGTCGAGTGCGGCACAACAAATGCACTACCCTTACACCAGCTACTACTACAACAAGTAATAGTGGAGGTAGGATGAGTGACGACCCTCTCAACCACAAGAGATACCAAGTCGCCAACATGCATGTAAAATGTGATGAATGCACAACTACACACACATACATCCACAACACACTCTCTTTCCAATCGAGAGTCATACAAAACTAACAGTCTACCATGCTAGGACCTCCAGTCCATAACAACCCACTATCGATAACCCATACAACCATACATAGATCCATGATCCATAATAGACAAACAATGTAAAGAAACATGATCCGACAATCAACTCCACATTTACAACATCACTCACCCCTAGGTGATTTATCCTGATGTCCCAAATCAAGCCTACTACCGTACTAAACTACATACAGATAGGTCCACATACCATAGCATCTGTAACCCATAACCATGATGAACGAAACGTAGAGATAACAACAGAGCAACACAAAGTACAAAGACTAAGTATCAAGCAACGAAATAATAAGAGTGGAGTCATGGTAATAATATCATCATCAACATATAATTTCATGCACCAAGATTAACTAACTACCTGACCAGGGTAGAAATTACCCGCCTGATATGTAGAACACCAATATTGTCTTCACTTCTGAGAACTCTTCCTCAAATCAAAGTCCGAATATATAACTCGTACTAGCTCGAATGATCGGATCAATTCCTACATTAGTGTAATCCCATACACTTCTTAATCCAAGTTCCCTGTAATGAAGATAATTCCATCACAACAACACATAATCCATAATCCAACTAAAAACATACTTCCATTAGTTATTAATCAGCAAACCAATAATAACAAATTATAAATTTAGCATCACATCCATAACAATCCAAATTCAGACTTACCAAGCTTAGCTTCGCTGGCACAACTTCTTGATCCAAGGTTTAAAATATCATATCTACTCAACTGCAAAAAATACTATATGTAAATCTACAATTAACACCACTATATCAATGATCACAAATAAATATAATTGTTCTCCAACCAATCATCACTAGATCAAAGCTTACCTTCATTCTCTTGCATGCTACGGCAGAAAGAAAACCTACTAGCTTGGCTTCAATCGCCTAGCTCCTTCAATCATGTTTAAGATACCAGATTTGTCCCAAATCACTTCGAGCAGGAAACAATCTTACTCTCATCACCTAAAATCCATTACAAACCTTCATGAACCTTAACCCATGAGACATCAAAATTACAGATCGAGAGTTCTCACCGTAACACAGGCCACTAGGCTCGGAAAATCACTGCAGAGCAGTAATTTTTGCTACCAGCAGATACAATGGCGAGCAACCATGTGGTGCTACATGCTTGCAGTAGAGACAGGCGAGACGATACTAGAGTCACCGAGAGGAAGAAAGGGCAACTACGTTAAGTTGGCCCGAACGATGTCGATCAAGTAGTAAATCCAATCTGCATGGTCGGATGAATGGGAGAAATGGTAGAAAAGAAGACCAATGGTGACGGCAAATAGAGCTTGCAAGGAATGGAAACAGATCAGCCGACTGTAGCAGATGGAGTTCCTCGTCGACGAAGCGGCGAAAGAGGTGACAACAGAACTACAATCCAGGCGGCGACTGGAGTAGTGGTGTTCTGCGAGTTACTCCGACGACGACGATCAACATAGGGAAAGGCGATGGAAATAGATCGCTCCGGCAGGGCTCGATGCAGAGTGAAGAAGAGACGGCGATGGGGCACGGGGAGAGGATGAGCTATGGCGATGAAGGCGTCGTCGAGCTGGCCTCTCGATTAGGCGGTTGGCAACGACAGATTGGGGTCGGCAGCGTGAGGAAGGGATAGATGGCACCGATCGGGAGAAATAGGAGGAGTCACGATCGAGAATGAGGATGAAAGAAAATCGCGGTGTGAGAAGAGAAGGGAAAGGCTGGATCAGGAGAAAAATAGGAATAGGAAACCTAAGGTTTAATATCTAATTAAACCTAGGTAAATTAAACCTATTACTCCTTACCTAATAATTCAAATAGGCTTTATCAAGGCCTATTAATCCTTTCCCATAAAATATTGTACAAATTCCATTTAATTCCAAGAAAATTTCTAAAAATCCTGAAAAAAATTCTATAAGATAATTTCTTAATTAATAAGGGATATCTTATTAATATTTTTTTTCGGTATCTTACATTCTCCCCCACTAATAAAAATTTGGTCCCCAAATTCCTGACCCATGTACGAATAGGAGATGTCATAACAACCATCTCAAGTATTTGGAGAAAAGTCACACACCTCAAGTGACTAAATGGGGTACTGAGCTTGAATATTATTTTTTAGCTCTCATATATACTCTCAACATACCTATTAAAAGGTAATTATTCGTACCAAAGTGGAGCTCTATACCCATTATTTGTTGGAAACTTTGTCAGAATTGTAAGGTAAACCGTGAATCACTATCGAAAATAATACCCAAGGATACCATGAGATCCGTGAATTCATCTTACAAATCGAAAGATTATGAGCAGACTTGACTAATCGATCGCCGATTACTCAAATCACATCCTATCCTTTCCGAATTCTAGATAATCTACCAACGCAATCCATCATACTAGGCTACCACTCCCATCTGTTAGTGCCTATAAGATTCATATATCTCCACAATGATATGATATTGTCCACTTTGAGCCCAAGCCCTCATGGTTTTGTTTTTGGGCTTTACCCAAAAGGCCTCATACCAATGGAGATATCTTTTTTCTTATAAGCACATGATCTTTTCCATGTCTTACCAATGTGGGACTTTGATTGTATTCCCCATACTCCCAACAATCCCCCCCTCAAACGAAGGACCACATTGGGCCCCCCCTCAAGCCTATCCCTCCTCGAAGGATTTTCTCTGCTTGATGTCCGATCTTCAACCCACCAGGACTTCCTGCCAGTTGTTCGGTCCCCCCGACCCAACTAGACTTCCTTCCTGATGTCTGGTTCTCTTGATCCGGACGTGGGAGCTCAACTTCCTTCGTTCGAGGTTCATGGCTTGACATGGACCATGGCTCTGATACCAATTGTTAGTGCATATAAGATCCACATATCTCCACAATGGTATGATATTGTCCACTTTGGGCCCAAGCCCTCATGGTTTTGTTTTTGGGCTTTACCCAAAAGGCCTCATACCAATGGAGATATCTTTTTTCTTATAAGCACATGATCTTTTCCATGTCTTACCAATGTGGGACTTTGATTGTATTCCCCATACTCCCAACACCATCTCGGTACATAACCCTACCAGTCACCAATATTCCGCCGTTACTAGTTGACACATCAACACCAAGCTACGAGACCAACTATGTCTCACATGTCATTCCACCACCAAGCTACGAGACTGAGAATTGCTTTCTCGCAAGAGAAATTAATCTACTATACAAAATTCACTCTACCACACATACTGGAAGTAACTGGGAGACTATAGTGATCAATCTTCCTTGTTGCAACTGTCTGTGTTACAACAACTCTATAGTAGCTACCCAGTAGCTAGCCAAAACCTCATGAGCATTCCTGCTCCATACTTCTACAAAACAAGATAATAATTGCTAAATCCACTTCATGTATATGATAGCTTATCTCGCAGTTCCTCAATTGCCGTAAGCTTAAGGTACATCTCATTTAACTACATCAAAATTGCTTCAATCCCTGAACTGATGCATCTGTGTGTAGTACCCTTCCATCCACACCGAATGGACTAACTAATACTTGTGCAAAAGTTAGCCACCGTATAAGCCCTGAAACCTAGTTTCACTAGCTTCCGACCAAGTGAATCCCACCACCTTCTTGGTCAAACAAGTCAGTGGTATAATAATGCTAACAACATCCTATCCACATCTGCAATAATAACCAAATCAATACAGGGAAACCACAACCTCCCTTAAAATTGTGAATATATCCGAAAATATCATCTAAAACGACAACCACCAATTGCTCCGATCACTTCCAGAATACTCAATTCTTCAAATCCATAGATGACTAAATCGTTAAATACGTCTAACAACATTATCAATAGCTCATAAAATTCATACAAAGTATGAAATGTCGTCCTCCACTCACCTACATCCTTTTTACTCTAAGTTGTTGCTGATCTAAACAGATCATGTATCCACGATTAAGGATATTCATTCTCAACAACTACTGCATTCCATCATCGATAATCTCCAAGGTCCATCTCTCTTTTAACAAAGAGTTCCGAATCTTCTCAAGAAGAAATACTGGGATAGATAAATATCCCATCCAACACCTCCTATAATCGTAACTTACGTCCTTCCAATTCTCATAGTGTTTAGCAACACTGATACCAATAAAATTACCACTCGGTATGGGGTCTTCAATATCAAAACCATTTTCAAAATCACTCCGGTCGCATACTCCACTTGCCTATGCAATGGCAAGCCTAGGAGTTCATCCAACACTACATATTAATACTCTTGGATTATACAAACATATGAGAGACATATTATATCATCATTTCAATAATTTAACTATCCAAGTTAATATCAGGATATCCATATCCACACCATATCCACCAAATCAACAATATAGCAACTACATCAACTCTCCAACAATAAGATAGCATCTCCACTAATCAACCTCTAAATATCAAAATCAATATCATTACCCTCTGATAATCATCACGGTAATAAAATCAACATCTCACCTGTTGGTAGAAACACATCTAATCCGCATGATCCAAATATAGAAATCCTTCTGATCCTATCTACGAATGTTCTAGACAAAGATACCTGTAAATTATCAGTATCTCTCAATATATCAACAACTAAGGTCAACTACAGTAATACCCCGAATGATAAATCCTTCTACCCTCTACATCTCCTCTCGGGTAATCATGTATACTCATCCAACTTTTGCTCTTGGCGACTGAGCTCATGTTGGTGCAAAAGACTACCCTGGAGGAGCTGAAATCAACTGCTTAAACTAAGATACGACCCAAAACAATTGCAAGGGAGGTGGTAAACACTGTTGCACTGGTAAAGAGTACACCACCGACTGTAAAATACTTAATGACTACTAACATCAAAGCACACTCCATCTCTGCAAATGGTATAGCTGTAGCTGGGGAGGTAACAGTTGTTATTGTCTGCATGAGTCTTTTAAGATGTCTTCTGCTAATACTACTGAGTAAATCGCCTCTCCCGGATGGAAGTATCAATGAACTCCAACTATGACTAAAGTAGTAGATCAATGCTGGTGTGGTAACCCAATATTCTGTGATGATCTCTGATGTCGAGATTGTGAAATTATCCTCCCGAAACAACATGATAGTTTTCAACTGAGTCTTCAAAGTACATACCCTCCTCGTAGGTACTGGTTGCTTACAATAGCAACAGGTGAACTGATCCAATGAATAATCCGACTTTGTGTGTCGTCATGACCCGCACTGTACGCACATAATCCCTTCGGAATCTTTCCTCTGATTTTGCAGATGTGCACAAGAACATCCTGATGATCTGCAATTGGTCTTCTATAATCGAAAAATAGCTCATGACCCATGACTCTGATCTTGCTCCTTTTGTCCCACATTCGGAGACTTTTGATTCCAATAATTTGACTTGCAATGTCTGCTTATCAATCTTCAACTCCTTAAGCACTTGCTACGGAGTCATTTTCATACACATGACTCGATTTGATCCCTTTCAGTAGGATTTGATAGAAGATCCAAACATCCTAATCAAAATATCGGCCAATAAACCATGGGTGGCCGAAGATAACTCAATCGTATTCTTGAGCTATTTTACGGGCATAAACTTTGCAAGTCTAACAACTCTGCATTGTACTCCCATTACCAAACGATCAACCTACTTGAAGCACAAGAATTCTCTGATAATAAGTCAAAGAACATGATGCAAGGAATTACTCTCTCACCATGTCACTGCACTGTAACCAGGTGATGTGTCATTTTTCAAAAGTTATTTCCTACATCTTCCACCAAGTACCAGCTTGATCCCAATAATGTTATGCAACTAACTCTACTTTCTCTGTATAACACGAGTTAAGTACTTAAAAGTACCTTCAAAGTTATACAACCTAGCACAATCAACTCAGGGATCAAAATCCCTCTGAAACACCATGCACTAATCCTCCACTATGTGCATCAACAATAGTATACACACTTGTCCATTACCCAACAGATAATGATCTGACTCGCATATTTATTGAAAATCCCTAAGACTGCAATCTTTTATCTCCACAAGAAATGTGACTACCTGACCCCTACCTTCTGACTCGGTATCAATCGGCTCTCAAAGGTAATTCACCTTTTAGAAAGCAGGTACATGTCTAATAAACTCAACACGTCGTTCCCGTGGTCAACTCAAACCACGGTTATGAATAATGACTAACACACTACATGTCATTCCCTATTATAAACAACTAAATGTATATCCAACAAGAAGGATATGCGATAACAATTAACATATCTTAAACCTTGTAGCTCGGAGATGTCCCACTATAGCCTGATCCCAGAACTCACAAAACAAAAACCAAGTAAAACAAAACTCGATATCCAAATGACATAAAATCTGAAAGTTGACTTCGCAACCTGGGCTTTGATACCAATAAAATTGTCACACCCCGAGAGTATAATTGTCCATCGACCCGATGGTACCCTCTAGTGACAATATAAGATACAAAACCGATACAAGGCCCATACAACTGCTAGCACCCACAAGCCATATATCACAGTACAATAGCACTGACAAATAATAGAAATATCAAGATACAAAGATGCACCCCAGAGTGACTCTGACACAACAATAAAATATAATCGACCAACATCCAAACCAAATCCATAATAAAAGTCAAATGCATAGCAACACAATATATACCTTAACGCAAAAGCAATATCGAATTAAATCCAACACATACAATGCATTGTAATACAACATCAAAATGGAATAATATCCAAATACTCGAGGTGAGATGGGATCAGCTGGCGGAGCCCCGAGCACACCAAGGAATCTTCTACCTGCCACCTAGGCGACAAGAAACTCAGGGTATGTGGTGGTGAGTATATAACTCAACGGTAATATGAAAAGATGATGCATGAAAATCATATAGACATATGGAGATCAACAGGTATATATATCGAGATCAATAGATATACATATGGAAATCAACAGATATACATACGGAGATCAATGGACATACAGTCTTAAAGGTAATAATAGACAACCACTAGTATAAATCTAATTAGTTCATAACAACTCAACTGATCAACTATACATAACGTAATGTACTTACATACCTGGAAGGTCTGCAACGACACAACCTATACAACCTGAACAAGTATACAACAATATACACGTACAACTAGTATGAACAATATTACACCTGTAATCAACACATAGTATATGGTCAACATATAAATAACTACATTACTAACCTGGTCCATCCTATACCACAAAATAACACTGATCAAACACGTACAATAGTCTGATCCAACTCGTACACTGTAATCCACCCACAACAGTATAGAATATGCAAATAGTATGCTGAATGATTAACAAACATATGTAGCAAGCATAACTCAATCAAATGTAGCATCACAACAAGCATATATAGATCATAACTATATATACTAATCACACACACACACACACACATGGACGACATCACACATGGCAATGCACATGCATGGTCATGCTTGCTCACCCCACTCTCTACCACGACCCAATGTGACGTAGGTGACACGACATGATAACTGTCCCAACTCAACAACCACGACTCTCGAGAGGCCGAGTAGGAAGAATGAATAAGTAGCGATAAGCTAAAGAGCTATAAGATATACAACGGGGGTCCCTGCTGTTGGTCACTCCGACTGTCATCATTTCCCATGAGTGGTCATGTAAGATATAAAAAAAAAAATACCTCTTGTTAATTAAGAAATTGTCTTATATAATTTTCCAAGATTTTTTAGAAATTTTTCTGGATTTAAATAAAAGTTTTATGATCTTTTATGGGGATAAAATAAATAGGCTTTGTTAGAACCTATTTAAGGGAGTTAATAAGTGTCATTAACCTAATGTTTAAATACCTAAACATAGGTTTTAGTTTTCCAATTTCTTTCCATTTCCCCTCTCTTGTCCAACCCGATGCCGCAGTCCACAGCCACAATATCACGCTGCCATCGTGATTGAGATGCCGCTGCCTTCTCCCCGCGTGCGCGCCTGCTACCATTGCCCATTGCCCCCTTTCATCAGCGTCGTCACAGTACGCACCACAACCAGCGTTGACCTTTCGTCCAATCGCGCCCCAAGCAGCCCGCATGCGACACTCTTTCTGTCGCCGCTCGAGCCATCTTGCCAGGTTATTTCATCACCGTCACCTTCCTGCTATCATTGATCCCTAGCGATCGACACCTTCATCAAGGTCCACACCTTCTTTCAAGCATCTATTGTCGTCGACCACCTAATCGAGAGGCTAGCTCAATGATGCCTTCACCACGGTGAGCACCTCTAGATGATGTAGTCGCCATCGTGAACTTGATCCCTATTGTGTCCTCACCACAAGCCCAGCCACGATGGAGTTGCTGCTCCATTCCTTCGATGCTTCCCTCTCAACCGTTTATGGTTATTGCCCCATCATCGCTGACCCAACCAGATCATGCGATGTCAGGTTTTCTACTACTACCGATCAACTAACATTAGGAACGATCGCGTGCAGATTGTCGTCTTCCTGGTCTCTGTTGATTTGGCGATTCTAGCACCATCATCATTTCTGTTGTTGACCAATTCCCTGTTCCAGTTGGCCTTATGTCGTGGGTGCCAGCCGCTGCCTCTCCTTTCCGGCCAGGCACAACATTGGTGTTGGTTTTTATCTTTTGCAACTAGATTGCTGTCATGGTTACTTCTTCCCTTCCTCGGCCGAGAATGCCACTTTACCTCCTTGGGCAGAGAATGGAGGTAACGACGTGTGGGATTTTGATTAATTGAATTTAGTACAAACCTATATGATTGATTGGCTTAATTGTTAGGTTTAGCTAATCTGATGGGATTTTCTTGCAGTTAAACTGATTGGGCAGATCGGGTTTCTCGCAAATTGGATCAAGAAATTGTGAAGTGAAGCTAAACCTAGTAAGTCCGGATTCAGATTATTATAGATGTGATGTTAGATCTATAGCCGGTTATTATTGGATTCATTGATTAATAGTTGATGGAAGAAGTGTAGTTGCTATAGATCCTATGGATGGATTTATGTGGATACTTTGTGCTAGCATTTGGTTATTCATTGTGTTCTGTAATTGCAGGACTTTGATTCGGGATAGTCTTTTGGGCATGGAGATTTGTTTGGATATTCTATAGTTCAGGTGGGTAATATTCTAACCTTGTCAGGTAGTTGATTATTCTTAGTGCATGATATTTATGTTGACGATACTTTTACCTTGACTCCACTCTTATTTAATCATGTGCTTGATACTTAGTCTTTGCAATTTGAGATATACTGTTGTTGTTATATATCGTTCATCGCTGTTATAAATTACCAATGCTATGGTAGGTGGATCTTAAGATGCTTAACCATGGGTATGTAGTTGAGTATGGTTGTAGTCTCGACTTGTGTCATCAGGATTAATCATCCAGGGCTAGGTGATGTCCTTAGGGTAGAGTAGATGGTCATTCCATCTTCATTTTTTTTGTTGTATATATATACCTACTATGGATCATGTAGTCATGTATGGACATGTGGTTTGTTGATAGAGTATCGCTACAGACTGGAGGTCCTAGCTTGGTTGTTGTTAGTTGTATATGCCTCTCTATAGAATAGAGAGTGTGTTGTAGACATCTGTATGTGCTATCGTGCATTCATTTCAATTACATGCATGCTGGTGACTTGGTCTCCCTTGTGGTTGAGAGGGTCGTCAGTCATCCTGCCTCCCAGGTTACTCATTGAGGAGTAACTGGTGTGTGGGCAGAGCATTTGTTGTGCTGCACTTTCCCCACTATTGACAGTGGTTGTTGGAGTAGTGTGCAGTTGTCCTGGGTGTCTGACACTCGACCACTCATGGGTAGTGGAAGTCAGAGTGGCCAATAGCAGGGACCCCAGTTGTGTAGCTTATAGCTCTTTAGCTTATCGCTACTTATTTATACTTCCCACTTGGCCACTCGAGAGCAGTGGTTGTTGTTGAGTTGGGACAGTTGTCATGTCATGCCACCTAGGCCACACTGCGGTCGTGGTAGTGAGTGGGGTGGCAGGCATGACCATGCATTTGCATTGTCATGTGTGAGGGAATTTGTATATATATACATATACATATATTTATGTATATATATATATGTGTGTGTGAGTGTGAGAAGTATGTATAAATATGGTCTATATATATGCTTGTTGTATTGTTGCATTTGTTTGTGCTATGTTTGCTGCATTTGATTGTACATCATCTTGCATGTTATTTGCATGATCTATATTGTTGTGTTTGGGATACCAGTGTATGACTTGGACCGGACGGTTGTATGCATTTGACCAGTACCTTGATGTTGAGTAGGTTGGATCAGGTATTTTGTTCTATTTGTTGTAGTATGTTCACAAGACCATGTATTAAATATCCAGTGGTAGTTTTACTCTATCCCGTCATACGTGCTGTATTGTTGTGTATATGTTCAGGTTCTTTAGGTTGTGTCATTGCAGACCATTCAGGTATGTCAATACCTTACATTACGTTTTGTACAGTTGATCACATTGGTATATGCACTGATTAGTATCATACAGATAGTTTCGTAGTTTCCTTTAAGACTGTAAACTTGTTGATCTCCCTCGGTATACCTATTCATTTCCATTTGTATATTTGTTGCTTTTCGTACTTTATATTTGTTGTTCATGCACTATCTGTTATATTACCACTGAGTTTTATACTCACCACCATAGACCCTGAGTTTCCTGTCTCCTAGGTAACAGGTAGAAGATTCCTTGGAGCTCCGCCAGCTGATCCCATCTCACACTGAACATTTGGAGTTTAGATCATATTTGTTCCATAGCTGTGTTTTTGTATTATAGTCATGTATGTGAGGAGTTGTATTTGACTTTTATGTTGCTTTTGGTTTTGATCATATTTTGTTTAGTGTGTAGAGTCGCACCGGTGTGCATTGTTGTATTTTTTGTGGTTGTGTTCGATGGTTGTGTCATTTCATTATGTTGTGTGGTGGTGGCTGAAAGGTTTTGTATTAACAGGGAATTGTATCACATACAGGGGAGATGCTATCCGATTTTTGGGCTTGGCATACTCTCGAGGTGTGACAATTCTATTGGTATCAGAGCCCCAGGTTGCGAAGTCCACTTTCGGATTTTATTTCAGTTTGGACATCGAGTTTTGATTTACTCGATTTTGGTTTTTTTGAGTTATGGGATCTGGCTATTGCGGGGTGTATCCGAGCTACAAGGGATAAGGTATGCTAATTGTTATCTCATATTTTTTGTTGGCTATGCATTTAGTTGCTTATAACAGTCCATGATATGTAATGTGTTAGTCATTATTCGTAACCATGGTTTGAGTTGACCATGGGAACGACATGTTGAGTTCATTTGGCATGTACCTGCTTTCGAAAAGGTGATTTACCTTTGAGAGCCAACTGATACTGAGTCGGAAAGCAAGGTCAGGTAGTCACTTTACTTATGGAGATAAAAGATTATAGTCTTAGGGATTTTCACTAATTATGCTAGTCAGATCATTACTTGTTGGGTAATGAACACTGCATGTAGGCTTTTGTTGATGCAAACGGTAGAGGATTAGTTTATGATGTTGCATAGGGATTCAGATCCTTAAGTTGATTGTGCTAGGTTGTATAATTTTGAAGGTACTTTTGAGTACTTAACTCGTGATATGTGGGGAAAGTTGAGTTGCATACCATTATCGGGATCAAACTGATACTTGGTGGAAGATGTAGGAAATAACCTTCGGGGAATAACATATCACTTGATCATGATTTAGTGATGTTGTGAGAGAGTATTTCCCCGCGTCACTTTCTTTGACTCATTGTCAGGGAATTCTTGAGCATCAAGTAGGATGATTGTTTAGTAATGGGAGTACCATACAGAGTTGTTAGACTTGCAGAGGTTACGACCACCTAATGCTCAAGAATGTGAAGGGATGTTTTAAGACACCCACGATTTATTGACTTACATTTGGATTAGGATGTTTGAATCTTCTATCAGATCCTACCAGTAGACATTGGATTGAGTCATGAGTTTAGAAATGACTTTGTACAAGTGTTTAAGAGTTGGAGACCGATAAGCAGGTATTGCAGGTCAAATTATTAGAATCAGAAGTCTCAGAATGTTGGATAAAAGGAGCGAGATCGGGGTCATGGGTCATGAGTTATTATCCGATCATGGAAGACCAACCATAGATTGTCAGAATCTTCTCATGCTTATCAGTGAAATCAGAAGAAAGACTCTGAAGGGAATTATGTGCATGCAATGTGGGTCATGTCGCCACGCAAAGGCAGATTATCAGTTGGAACAGTCTATCTGCTTCTATAGAAGACAATCAGTACATATGATGTGAGAGTGTACTTTGAAAACTCAGTTGAAGACTATCGATGTTGCTTCGGGAGGACAATTCACAATCTTGACAGTAGAGATCATCACAGAAGATTGGGTTATCACATCAGCAGCGATCTGCTACCTCAGACATAGTTGGAGTTTCTTGATACTCCCATCCGGGAGAAGCGATTTACTCAGCAGTATCAGTAGAAGACTGCTTAGAAGACTCAAATGTAGACAACTACAACTGTTACTTCCTCGGGCGCTGTTATACCATTTGCAGAGCTGGAGCGGGCTATGGTGTTGGCAGTTATTTAGTACTTTACAGTCGATGGTGTACTCTTTACTAGTACAACAGTGTTTACCGCCTCCTTTGTAGTCATTCGGGATTTTTACCTTAGTTCAGCAGTTGATTTTAGTTTCTTCAGAATAGTCTTTTGCACCTACATGAGCTCAATCACCAAGAGCATAAGTTGGATGAGTCTACATCTTTGCTCGAGAGGAGATGTAGACGGTCGAAGGATTGACCATTTGGGGTATTACTTTAGTTTACCCTATTTGTTGATATAGTGAGAGATACTTTAGTTTACCCTATTTGTTGATTGTGGATAGATGATCAGATTAGATCAGCTAAAGACACCTGTGTAGACTCTAGGGTTGATGTAAGATTGGTGTGTTGATATTGTAGTGACTTAGTGTCATACAATTATCATTGTCTGTGTGATGATTGATGTATCATCAATTGGATTTAAGAAGGATGCAAGAGTATGAAGGATGACATGTCATACTTAGTATGAATTTGATGAGCTATTGATAAGGTTGTTAGATGTATTTAACGAGTTAGTCGTCCAGGGATTTGAGAGATCGTGTATTCTGGACATGATTGGATCAGTTGTGGTTGTTATAGTAGCGTAACTTAGCCACTCTTGATGGTGGTAGTTGGAGTTACGCACTCGACCACCATAGATGGTGGTTTCCTAGTATGAATTTGGTTATTACCGTAGATGTGAATAGGATGCTTTAGCGATATTATACCACTGGCTTGTTTGACCAAGAAGGTGGTGGGATTCACTTGGTCGAAAGATGGTGAAACTAGGTTTCAAGACCTAGACGGGGGTTAACTTTTGCACGAGTATTAGTTAATCCTTATGGGGTTGATGGAAGAATATTGTACACGGATGTATCATTTTGGGGATCAGAGCGATTCTGATGTTGTTGAATGAGACGTATCTCATGCTTAAGCCAGTTAAGGAACTACATGATAGGCTATTATATACATGACGTGACTTTAGTAGATATTATCTTGATTTGTCGATGTATGGAGCAGGTATGCTCATGGGGTTTTGGCTAGCTACTGGGTAGCTACTATAGGGTTGTTGAAATATTGACAGTTGCAACAAGGGAGATTGGTCATTATAGTCTTCCAGTCACTTCTAGTTTTGTGCGATAGAGTGGATTTTGGATAGTAGATTTTTCTTGTTGGGAAAGTAATTCTCCATCTCTGAGGAGGATAGTGGTTACATAGTTGCATTCAAATTAGAAAGAGTTGTTTCAAGAGGCTCGTCATTCGAGATTGGTGATGTATTCGGAGTGTATCCGAAATTAGCAAATTCTGAAATGTTCTCGTGGTGGAACGATAGATGTAGGAGATGGTTGAGTTTCGTAGTTTGATGCTGGGTGTGCCAACAAGTAAAGGTGGAATACTAGTGCTCAGCAGGTTATGTACCGAGATGAAAGTGGGAGCTCAGTACGATGGACAGTGTTGGGAGATATCTAGAATTTGGAAAGGACTTGATGCGATTTAGGGTAATCGGTGGTCGATTAACTAGGTCCATGCATTTTCTATCTATCCGTAAGATGAACTTGTTAAATTGCTTGATAGATTTATACTGTTAGGAGATTTCCAGTTTCATGGAGTATCCTTGAGTATTGTATCTGATAGTGATTCATGATTCACTTTACAATTCTGGCAAAGTCTCCAACAGATCACGGATATAAAGCTCCACCCTGGTACAATTATTTACTTTTTGATAGATGGTTAATATGAAGGTATTGTTCATACTTTATAGGGTCTGTTAAGAGTATATGTGATAGATTTTGGAGGCTATGTGAGAGCTGAAAAATAATATTCAAGCTCAGTACCCCACTTAGTCATTTGAGGTGTTTGACTTTTCTCCAGATACTTGAGATGGCTGTGGTGACATCTTGTACTCGTACATGAGAAGGAAATTTGCTGACAAAATTTTTATTAGTGGGGGAGAATGTAAGATATCGAAAAAAATACCTCTTGTTAATTAAGAAATTATCTTATATAATTTTCTAGGAATATTTAGAAATTTTTCTGGATTTAAACGAAAGTTTTATAAGGCACCTAACCTACCCTAGGATAGTTTTGGAATTTTTGAGTACTTTAGAGGCGGAAGTTTTAACGGGTAGAGAGAGTGAGGAGGGTAGGATAACTTTTAGGCTTTTTAACATAGAGCATGAGTGGACCCTTCACCAATGGAACTCATGCTTTGGCTTACCAAGTTGGGGGGGGGGGGGGGGAGAGAAGAACCCCTATTGGGTTCAACTCTCGAGAATGTTGGACCGAGTTGATGGGGGAGCACGCTTATAACCCTTCTAGGGCCAAAGCGTCGCGCCTCCAAAACCCTATCTTTTGATACCTTCACCGTGTCATGGCCAGTACTATATTTGGTCGTGGAGAGAGTGATGGTGTAGTTAGAGCTAGCAAGCTGCTTTTCTTATGGGATATACTACAAGAAAGGAGTAGCATTGATATAGGGTCCCACTTCATCAGACACTTAGTGAAGATGGGCAAGGCAGCACGTGGAGTGATCAATGTGGGAGGCCTACTTACCCACATTTGCTATTGGATGGGGTACGATTACACAGCATTGGAGAGTATAGAGGGGAGCCCTAGGATCGACCTAGGAGTATGCATGGCCATGAAGATGATTGTAAGAGAAGGAGACTCCTTATGCTTTGTAAGGAAAAATCATACGACCCTTAGGCTCCCCGACCCGGATCGTATCACCATTGCTATACGCACCAACTGGCGCTTAGACCTGATAGTGGAGTCCCCTCCACAAGAGGGACCATCCACATCAGCACGCATCTCTCCACCTTTCTATCACTCTCCCTCCAGTCCACAGATGCATAGGAGCCCACTTAGTCCACGCCGACATGAGCCTACACCTGCACCACCATCTTTTTCTACTTTTGACCAGAATGCAAGTACATCGACATATGATTTCTTGGAGTTCCGATCACGCCTTGATGACATTTACACTGAGCAGTAGACGCAGAGGCAACGATGGGAGGAGCAGAGCGCCTACCAACAGGCGGAGTTCTAGGGATTCCGGGAGCATTTCTAGCGGGCTGAGGAGTTCTACGATGAGGCCCGCATATACTTCCAGAAGGAGGTTGCTCGTCGTCAGGATGAGGCCGCCTACTGCATGGAGATGCGATAGCATATGCACGCCCAGCAGGCACAGTGGGCTAGGGAGGAGGAGCACCGAGCAGCCGCTGCATCCACCAGTTCCCAGATCGACCACATGTATATGTGGCATCAGCGACTCAATAGCAGGTTCTCCCAGGATCCAGTGATGCCCAGGCTCCCAGACTTTCCACCTTGTCCACCATATTAGAGGTATATTTTTGTTTAAGTCTGGGGGGGAGACCCCAAAATCTATTTTGTTTTGTTTCCTAGCAGTAGTTTCTTTTCTGGTATTTTCATTCATTTGTTCATGCATGCATGAGTTATTTAGTTCCTTTCATTACTTAATTTTTGGTGTCTGAAAAGCTACCTTAGTAGTATTTTTGAAAGTTGCTTACATGAGTTGTTCCCATAGGTAGCTTAACTCTATTTATCTTGTGGTATTTTATTCTATTCGCTCTATTGAATGTTCTAGACCTCCACTGGTTAGCTTTATTTTTGCACTTACACATGCTGAACAATCTGAAAGGGAAATTCTAGTACATACCTAGTTATGATTCACCTCAATAGTCTAGTACTTTGGAATCCATAGGTGACTCTAGGTTTAACATTTTAGTTATTGGAGATGCTCGGATTGTGTAAGCCCATTTGGAAAAATCAAAATCCCTGTGAGCTAAAAAATTAAAAAAATAAGAAAGAGAGAGAGAGAGAGAGAAAGAAAAAAAAATTATGAGGGATAAAAAAACAGTTGTCGTGGGTGGAAATGGCTAGGTGCCCCTTTGAGACTGAGTGAGGTTATTGGAGAAACACCTCCCAATTTCTCTCAATGCCGAGCACGCCTTTGAGACTTTATGCTAGATCTAAGGAACGACCCTCGCTTTGGGCAGGTAAGTGCCTAAGAGCTGAAAACCTTAGGAAAGCTATGAGGTGACGACTTAACTCACCATGGAACGAGCATCCCCTAAGAATGATTTGCCTAGCACGAGCACGAGGAGCTAACTTAGTGAATTTTTAGAACATATCTATTTTGCTATGATAGCAAATACCACCTGATAAATTTAGTTAGCATGCTAATTATGGAACAATATCTTTTTAAAATTATGTGCCACTAAGGTTTGCTTGAGGACAAGCAAAGATTTAAGTCTGGGGGAAGTGATGTTAGCAAAACATATAGGGTTTTAGGAGACGTTTTCGCTCACATCTTGTTACATTTTATGTTAGTTTCATGCATGTGTTACTATATTCTTGCACGTATTGTGTATTTTCTGGTTCGGAGGTCTGCTCATTGTACTTTTGTCTGCAGGTTAACTTTTCTGTTGAAAAAGATGTGTTTTCGGAGCAAAAGGACTTTCGCAGCTAGACGCAGAGTGGGACATGGCCAGGGCGTGTGGATTCACATGGCCGTATCCAATGGGTGAAGAATAGCACCCCAGGGCCACACACGGCCTGGCCATGTGAAAACACACGGCCGTGTGGTGGCCCGATAGATTTACGCGACTAGGGATTTTTCCGAATTTTGTAGCGGTCTAAGGCAATGTCTATATAAGGATGGCTCTACCCAAACCCTAGGGAGGAGGCACGATGGCTAGGATGGCATGCCGAAGCCTTAAAAAACTTCAGTAACTCACAGCAGGGAGGAGGAATACTGCCAGAGGTCCACAACTTGCAATACAACGCCGGAGAGAAGATCACAAAGCATCGTATATCTCTATTTCTGTGCTTTACTTCTATTGTATTCAAACTTAAACATGTTTTGTGATTCTTCCTTCGTATTTATGGAGTAGTACTTTCGATTCTAGTATTTGGGAGTAGCTTGTGTTCATAAACAATGTTGGTCATATAAAATTCTGGCCAAAAGTTTGATTTGACAATTGGTAGTTTCTCTCTATTATATTTACATGTGTTTGGCTTTCTTTCCGCTGTCCTTAGGTGATACGAGGTGGTAACAGCCCTTGAAATCTAAATTTAGGAGGTTTGATCCAAGAAACCTAGGGGTAAACCTAACCTCCCGTAACTACGGGGAGAAGGGAGCGGTGGAATCGAAAATGGTCCACCGCAAGGATTGATTTGGCATCCTCGTACCCTCTATCCCGTCCTTTTGGGGGAAGGTAGTTCCCAGTGAGTGTGGCGGCACTGTGGGAGAGTGTATGATGTCCCTTCCCCAAAACTGTAGGTAGACGTTTAGACGACACCAATTGACAACATTGTTCTATGATACACAAGCGAAACCGAAGTCCTAGAATCGCCTTTTAAGACCCCGACACACTTTTCCTCCTCCGTGTGACACCGTACAGAGTAGGGTCCATCGATAGTCCTCATCAACCGACTCTCTCAGAGATTTCGTTCGAACAATCGAAACCACTTAGTGTATTGGTATTCAAATCCCAGTCCTTGTGGGATCGATAAATCTTTATTACTTGATAACATCCGTGCACTTGCGGGCGTTGAGCGCGAGCATGCGCTTTGAGTCCTCGGCGGTATTTATCTTGAGATTCGAGGTCACGTCCGTGCGCATCTATGACATTTTGCTCATTGGCAACAATGTAAAAGTATTGTCAGACGTAAGGGTATGGTTGTCTAAATAATTTGATATGAAGGACTTAGGAGAAGTGGGATATATCCTTGGGATCAAGGATATAAGGGATCACAAGAAAAGGATGTTGTACTTATCTCAAGCTTCATACATAGACACTATTTTGGCTGGTTTTAGCATGCAGAACTCTAAGAAAGGTTTTCTACCTTTTATGCATGGAGTACCTTTATCTAAAAAGATGTGTCCTAGAACATCAAAGGAGATAGAGGAGATGAAGGCGGTTCCTTATACTTCGGCAGTAGGAAGCCTCATGTATGCTATGTTATGTACGAGGTTGGATATTTGCTTTGTCATGGGCATGGTCAGCAGATATCAGAGTAATCCAGGATAGGGACATTGGACTGCGGTAAAGCATATATTGAAATACCTGAGAAGGACTAGGGATTATATGCTGGTATACTAGGCAAATCAATTACTCCTTGTGGGTTACAAAGATTCTGACTTCCAATCAGATAGGGATAAGTGTAAGTTTACCTCGGGTTTTGTGTTTACTTTGGGAGGTGGAGCCATTATTTGGAGGAGTGTCAAGCAGAAATGCGTGGCGGACTCTACCATGGAATTTGAGTATGTGGCAGCCTCTAAGGCAACCAAAGAAGCTGTATGGCTTAGGAACTTCTTGATGGACTTGGATGTGAATCCTGGTTTGCCCAAAACTATCACAATTTATTGTGATAACAGTGGTGCAGTTGCAAACTTGAAGGAACCACGAGCCGATAAGGCAAGTAAACACATAGAGCACAAGTACCACCTGATAGGAGAGATTGTAAAGAGAGGAGAAGTTTTTGTTGACAAGATTGTATCAGAGGATAACCAAGCAGATCTTTTCACTAAGGCCCTTCCAGCGAGAGCTTTTGATAGGCATGTAAAGGGAATGGGAATTAGATGTATGACATTTGATTGTAGCATAGTCTTTTAGTATAAGTTGGAGATTGTTGGGATGTATACTGAAAGCCTTGTCTTTGTATGGACATCTTTATTTTGAAATAAGAATCACATGATCATTGTTTGCATATTTATAGTTATGCATATTGTCTAATACTTTACATTGTAGATAACATGGTGTGTGGTGTCGCATAGAAGATCATGTTATCAGTTCCTTGTAGAGTATAAGCAGCGGCTCACAAACAAGATGGTTTTGGACAAACCATTGGCATGGTTGTAGTATAATTTTGTATTGGTTTATCTTGACCATAGAATTACACTAGTATACTTTGTATGTATCGAGCAGGATCGACTTAGAAGTCATTCAATTTATTGTTGACTACATAATTGAATCATACCTCAGATATTATGGTGTACATGCTCTTAATCCCGATATAATAAATGGGCACATGTACTTAATATTTATTTCTTTGATTTGCCAATGGGCAAGATTTATGTGTTAAATCGATAGGCCCGGTAAGTTGGGAAATAATATTATTTACAAGGAGTGTCGTTGATTATAGGAGGAAACCGTGCCCTATGTATTAGGATGATGATGTCCCCTTGAGGAGCTCATAAGGATCATCATATAAATCCTGCAAGTGGACTTGGTCCAACATGATGATAAGGTTGAGTGGTAATACTCATGGAGTTAGATGTTAATTAATTAATTGTCAATAAATTAATTAGTTAACTGACATTCGATATCTTAAATACGGAGAGATATTTGTACAATTAATATATGGAGCCCATATTTAATTATGGGGGTTGGTGAGGTAGATCAATCATAATTCTCTAGTGGAATGGATTATCATTAATGGATCAGTTTTTATGTGGGTCGGATCCATTGGGTGGCCAAGATCCAACTCCTCCTCATGGTCCCTATTGTAGCCTATTAAAATTCTCACGAAGCCTATATCCAACGGACACGATTAAAAGGAGGCTTGGGAAAAATCTATAAATAGGAGGCAAGGCTTGGGCGGCAACAAGAAAAAGTTTCTTTGGATGCTAGGGTTTGCTTCCAAGGCTTGGGTGGCAAGCAAGGAGTTGGCGTGGAAGGCTTAGGGCTAGGGTTTGGCTTCTCCTTGTGGGCGGCGGCAACCTAGCGCTTTTCTTCTCCTTCCCATCTCTTTGGGCGGCGCCATCTCTTCCTTGTCTTAGGGTAGGCAGCAAGAGGTTGAGGGTTTATCCTTTCTTCTTTCTCTCTTGGCTGGTGCCTCTCCTTCTTCCTCTCCTTGGCCGGCGGCAACAACCAAGCTAGGTGGCTTGGTGGTCGGCACTAGATAGTAGAAGAAGAGTTTGGTCATCTTCCCTTGTTCAGAGCGACCAAGGAAGGGAAGATACGAGATCTAGGAGGCTTCGATTCTTGGAGGATCGTCGCCCACACGACGTCCAAGAAGAGGATGGGTCATACGATAGAAGATCAAGAGGTAATCAAGCGATATAATTCTTGTTTTGGTTTCCTTTTGTTCTATGTAATTGTTTATAATTATATGATCATGGACCCCGATGATAAACACAAAAATCGGTGATCCGTACATCATCTATTCCGCGGCTAATCGAGGATAAGAGTTAGGTTTCTTGAACAATAAGTTTGTTCAAGTGACTACTAAAATTGAATTGCACGATGATGAATCGGTTGCTTGGGTAATCCATTTTCGTTTGGGTTAATTTTTTTTAATCCAGGGACGCAAGATAGGATCGCCATGTACAAGCGACCGAAGTGAAGCTTCAACCTTCACCTCCTTCTACTCTTGATCATTTTCCAAACTAGATTCACTAGTTCGGTCTCCATCTCTTCATTCACCTCTGACTCGTACTCGTCTTCTTCCTCCAGAGGTGGTTTGCTCTTGGGCTTCTTCTTTGGACCTACAAATAAAGCGATACTTTTCTCGGCGGGGGCCGAATTAGACTGCTCATGTAATTAAAATTCAAAAAATAATTCTTCTAACCTAATTTTTGAAAGGTCCTTAGAAACCTTATAGGAATCAACCATGGATGCCCACAAGGTAGTCCTAGGGAATGCGTTAAGTGCGTACCTGATCACGTCATAGTTATCCACCTTCTTTCCTATCGAATGCAGCCCATTCATAATATCTTGAATTCGGGCATGAAGCTGGGTGGTCGACTCATGTTTCTACATTTTTAAGTTAAACAATTTATTTAAAAGTAGGTCCCTCTTACATACCTTGGTGTTCGCGGTCCCTTCGTGAAGCTCGATGAGCTTATTCCACAAGTCCTTTGCGCTGATAAAGAGGCCGATGCGGTTGAGCTCCTCTTTGGATAGTCCGCACTGTAGCAATTGTGTAGCCTTGGCTTCGGCTTCCACTTTGCGTTTCATGGCATTTGTCCACTGATCGCAATCCAAGAATTCACCATCTCCATTTGTTGAAAGTGTGAATCCGATTTGTATCACGATCCATATCTCTACTTGGATTTTCAAGTAGCACTCCATCTGACCCTTCCAGTAACGAAAGTCATCTCCATTATAAAAAAAGAGGTCGGGCATGCTAAACCCTTCGAGATGGGCCATTTAGAAAATCCTTGCAAGAACACAGACAACACAAAAAAAGTTGTCAAGACTCTCGTCTTGGATTAGTAGTGCAAAAGAAAAGAGAACTCAACGAAAAGCTTAAAACTTACGAATCGAAAAACCAAAACAAAAAGAAACTTAAAACAAAATGCTGGATTGGTGGTTGCACCAAATCGTAGCACCCACGCTCTGATACCAATTATTGGATCGAAAAGAGCTAGAGGGGGGGGGGGGGTGAATAGCGCACGTAAAATTTATTTTCGTTTCGTTTCATTCGATTAAAACAAAGAGATTGCACAGCGGAAAAGTAAAGAACACAAATTGATTTTAATTGGTTCACAACCGACCAGTTGCTAATCCAAGGCCCTAGCGATCCCAGACCGCGTACGGAGGGCAATTCAATAATAATATCCTCCTTGTTGGAGGTAGGAGATGACAATTACAAAACCAACGAAAAGCTTGATGAAGAAGGACAATCCCATTGAAGGGTGGTGGATACGAAGCTTCGCTTTCCACCTCGGTCGCTTGTGCATGGTGATCCCATCTACGTCCCCGAATTAAAAAAAAATTAGTCCTTGACGAAGAAGGATTACCCAAGCAACCGATCCATCGTCGTGCTATTCGATTAGAGTGATCATTTGAACAAACTAGTCGTTCAAGCAACCCACCTCCTTTCTTCGATTAGCCGCAGAATAGACGATGTACGAATTGCCGATTTTTATGTTTGTCTTTGGGGTCCAAGTAAATTATCCACATACAATACATACAACTTGCATAGAATAAGAAAACATGCATAAACAAGAATTATACCACTTGTTTACCTCAAGGTCTTCTATTGTATGTCCTTCCTCCTTTTGGACATCGTGTGGGCGACGACCTTCCAAAATTTGAAGCCTCCTAGATCACGATCTTCCTTTCCTTGCTCGGTCCAAACAAAAGGAAGAAGAAAAGCACCCTTCTTCTCCTTACTTGCACCAACCACGAAAGACAAACTCCTTGGTGTCCGCCGGCCCTAAGGAGAGGGAGAGGGTTGAGCGCCGACCAACTTCAATGGATGAACTCCGCCCTTGCTTCAAGAGATGATGGCCGGCCTTGCTTCAATGGATAAGCACCGACAACCTTCAATGGAGGGTGCCGACCAAGGGAGGAGAATCCACCAAACCCTAGTCGTCGGCCAAGGATACAAAACCCTAACCTCAAATATCTTGCCGCCCAAAAACCAAGGAAGCAAAACCCTAATCTCCCAAAGATGTTGTGCCGCCCAAGCCTAAGCCCTTATTTATAGAGTTAGGCTTAAATCTCCTTTTAATCTCCACCATCGGATCTAGAGATTTAATCTCAACCGTCGGATCTAGAGATTTAATCTCCACCGTTGGATCTAGAGATTTAACCTCCACCATCGGATCTAGAGTTCCATTTTCCACCATCGGATCTAGGCTTCATGAGGGTTTTAATAGGCTACAATAGGGACCATGAGGAGGAGTTGGATCTAGGCCACCCAATGGATCTAACCCACATAAAGTCCGATCCATTAATAATAATCCATTCCACTAGAGGATTATCATTGATCTACCTCACCAACCCCTATAAATAAATATGGGCTCCATATATTAATTGTACAATTATCTCCCCGTATTTAAGATCTCGAATGTCCATCAATTAATTAATTTACTGACAATTAATTAATCAAAATCTAACTTCATGAGTAGTACCACTCAACCTTATCATCATGCCGGACAAAGTCCACCTGCAGGGTTTACATGATGAACCTTATGAGCTCCTCAAGGGGACATCATCAGCCTAATATATAGGACACGGTTTCCTCCTATAATCAACGACACACCATGTAAATAATATCATTTCCCAACTTACCGAGCTTATCAATTTAATCTATAAATCTCGCCCATTGGTAAATCAAAGAAATAAATACTAAGTTCATGTGTCCGTTATTATATCGGGATTAAGAGCATGCACACATTAATATCCGAGGTTCGATTCAATTATGTAGTCAGCAATAAATCGAATCACCTCTAAGTCAATCCTGCTCAATACACATAAAGTGTACTAGTGTAATTCTGTGGTCAAGACAAACCAATACCAAATCACACTACAACCATACCAATGGTTTATCCAAAACCATCTCGGTTGTGAGCCTTTACTTATACTCTACAAGGAACTGATAACATGATCTTTCGTGTGACACTACACACCATGTTATCTACAATGTAATGTATTAGACAATATACATAACCATAAATATGCAAATAATTATCATGTTATTCTTATTTAAAAAATAAAGATGTTTATACAAAAGATAGACTTTTCAGTATACATCCCAACAATCTCCCACTTATACTAAAAGACTATACTGTCCTCATATTGGCATACATCTGATTCCCATTCCCTCCACATGGCTATCAAAAGCTATCGCTGGAAGGGCCTTAGTGAAAGGATCTACCAAGTTATCCTCTGATGCAATCTTGGTCACAATAACTTCTCCTCGCTTTACAATTTCTCGTATCAGGTGGTACTTGTGCTCTATGTGTTTACTTGCCTTATGGGCTCGTGGTTCCTTCGAGTTTGCAACTTCACCATTGTTATCACAATAAATTGTGATAGTTCTGGGCAAACCATAAATCACATCTAAGTCCATCAAGAAGTTCCTGAGCTATACAACTTCTTTGGCCGCCTCAAAGGCTGCCACATACTCAGCTTCCATGGTAGAGTCTGCCACGCATTTCTGCTTGACACTCCTTCATACAATTGCTCCACCTCCCAAAGTAAACACAAAACCTGAGGTAGACTTACTATTATCCCTCTTTGATTGGAAGTCGAAATCTGTGTAACCCACAGGGAGTAATTGATCTGTCCGGTATACCAGTATATAATCCCTAGTCCTTCTTAGGTACTTCAATATATGCTTTACTGCAGTCCAATGTCCATGTCCTGGATTACTCTGATATCTGCTAACCATGCCAATAGCAAAGCATATATTCGGTCTCGTACATAGCATAGTATACATGAGGCTTCCTACTGCCGAAGCATAAGAAACTGCTTTCATCTCCTCTATCTCCTATGATGTTCTAAGACACATCTCTTTAGATAAAGGGACTCCATGCCTAAATGGTAGAAAACCTTTCTTAGAGTTCTGCATACTAAAACGAGCCAAAATGGTGTCTATGTATGAAGCTTGAGATAAGCACAACATCCTTTTCCTACGATCCCTTATAACATTGATCCCAAGGATGTGTCCCACTTCTCCCAAGTACTTCATATCAAACTATTTGGACAACTATACCCTTACGTCTGATAACACCTTGACATTGTTGCTAATTAACAAAATGTCATCTACGTATACTATAAGAAATACCACTACGTTTCCATTACATCTCTTGTATACAAAAGACTCATCCGGACTTTGAATAAATCCATAAGACTAGATTACCTCATCAAAGCGGATGTTCCAAGATCTCGAAGCTTGCTTCAATCCATAAATGGACCAATTAAGTTTGCACACAAGATGATCTTTACCCTTTGCAATGAATCCCTCTGGTTGCTTCATATAGATGTTTTCCTCAAGACTTCCATTAAGGAAAGCTGTCTTGACATCCATCTGCCACACCTCATAATCCAGATGAGCAGCAATACATAAGAAAATCTGGATAGACTTAAGCATAGCTACCGACAAAAATGTCTCCTCATAATCGATACCCTCTTTCTGAGTATACTCTATCGCAACAAGCCTTGCTTTAAAAGTCTCAACCTTCCCATCTATTCCTCTCTTTCTTTTGTAGATCCACTTGCATCCAATGGTTTTTACACCATTGGGTGGTTCTACTAGCTCCCATACTTGATTTGAATCAATAAATTCTATCTCAGAATTTATTGCACTTTGCCAAGATACCGCATCTTTATCTTGGATTGTCTCGTCATATGTCTAGGGATAAGGTTCATGTTCGCCAGGTACCAAATTAGAAAATTCTCCCAAGAACATAAATCTATCAGGCAGTCTAACAACCCTCCCACTACGACGAGGTATCACCTGTGTATCCTCTGTGACACACGGTGCAATCACTTGTGGTATATCCTCTTGTACCGATGGTACTGAAGTAGTGACTTCCCCTATCAATTCCTCAAGAACAATCTTACTCATGGGCTTGTGGTTCATCATATAGTCTTCCTCTAGAAATCTAGCGTTCATGCTAACGATCTCCCTCTGATCTCTAGGACTATAAAACAAACCACCTTTCGTTCCTCTAGGATAGCTAATGAACATGCACACTTCTGTACGAGGTTCAACTTACTAGCATCTGTCTTCAGCACATGTGCTGGACTCCCCCAAATCTGAATATGTCTCAGACTAGGCTTTCGCCGAGTCCACAATTCTGTGGGAGTAGAAGGCACTGATTTAGATGGTACCAAATTCAGAATATACACTGTCGTATCCAGAGCATAACCCTAGAATGAATTTGGCAACTCAGAATAATTCATCATCGATCTAACCATCTCCATAAGAGTCCTATTCTTTCGCTCAGCTACACCATTCTGCTAGGGTCTGCCAAGTGCACACAATTGGGATTGAATCCCAACCTCTGATAAGGAATTCCTAAACTCTCCCAAAAGGTATTCACCACTACGATCAGATCGTAGTGTCTTGATACTTTTACCTTGACATTTCTCCACTTCAACCTTGAATTCTTTAAACCTGTCAAAGCATTCAGACTTGCAGCACATCAAGTAAATGTATCCATATCTTGAATAATCATCTATAAAAGAGACGAAATAATCAAAACCACCTCTAGCCTGGATAGACATAGGACCACACGAATCAGAATGAACCAATTCCAACACATCTTGGCTTTATACCCCTTGGCCTTAAAAGGCCTCTTGGTCATTTTACCTTCCAAGCAAGATTCACAGGTTGGGAAATCTTCCACCACTAATGAACCCAGAGGTCTATCAACTATCAACCTTTGAATTCTACTTAGGTTAATATGACCTAGCCTTAGATGCCAAAGATATGTTTGGTTCATTTTTGAAGGTTCTTTTCTGTTATTAGATTTAGAAGATGAGTTATTTACTTCTATTTGCATCGTGGGAGCTTTTGGTTCAAGTGTATATATGTTGGGATGTATACTGAAAAGTCTATCTTTTATATGAACATCTTTATTTTGAAATAAGAATCATATGATCATTGTTTGCATATTTGTGATTATGCATATTGTCTAATACATTACATTGTAGATAACATGGTGTGTAGTGTCACACCGGAGATCATGTTATCGGCTCCTTGTAAAGTATAAGTAAAGGCTCACAACCGAGATGGCTTTGGACAAACCATTGGTTTGGTTGTAGTGTGATTTGGTATTTGTTTGTCTTGACCATAGAATAATACTAGTGCACTATGTGTGTATTGAGCAGGACCGACTTAGAGGTAATTCGATTCATTGCTGACTACATAATCGAATCGAACCTCAGATATTATATTCTACATGCTCTTAATCCCGATATAATAACGGACACATAGACTTAGTATTCATTTCTTTGATTTACCAATAGGCGAGATTTATAGATTAAATCGATAGGCTCGGTAAGTTGAGAAATGATATTATTTATATGGTGTGCCATTGATTATAGGAGGAAAGTGTGTCTTATATATTAGGGTAATGATGTTCCCTTGAGGAGCTCATAAGGTTCATCATGTAAACCCTGCAGGTGGACTTGGTCCGGCATGATGATATGGTTGAGTGGTACTACTCATGGAGTTTGATGTTGATTAATTAATTCTCAATAAATTAATTAATCGACGGACATTTGAGATCTTAAACACTAGGAGAAAATGTACAAATAATATATGGAGCCCATATTATCTTATGGGGGTTGGTGAGGTAGATCAATGATAATCCTTTAGTGGATTGGATTATCATTAATGGATCGGACTTGTAGGGAGGCCGCATCGGAGGCTCATTGGCTCCCATGTCCCCGGATTAAAATTTTCACTAATGAAAGAATTAATCCGGATGGGATGAGCTTCCTTAGCACAACCTATTCGTCGTCGTGCTAACAACTTGAGTGGTCGCTTGAACAAACTAGTTGTTCAAGCAACACAACTCTTCTAGTTGGTTAGCCATGGAAGAGACGACGGATGGATCGCCGGTTTTTGTGTTTGTCTTCGGGGTCCATGATTATACAATATATATTCATACACACACATGCATAATCAAAACAAATAAGAACATGCTCAGATCTGTACATAAAGTTAAAATAACTTTATACCTCACGATCTTCTACCGTATGTCCTATCCTTCTCGTGGACGACGTGTGGACGAAGTTCCTCCACGAGTAGAAGCCTTCTAGATCGCTTTCTTCTCTACCTTGTCCACTGCGAACAAAGAGAAGAACTCACAAATACCTTTCCTATCTAGAACCGGCCACCAAATTAGGGAATTTGGTGCAACCGCCGGCCAAGGAGCAATGGATGATGCACCGGCCAACTTCAAGAAGTGTTGCCGCCGGCCACTTTGGAGAATAGGGAGGAGGAAGAGAACCGACCACCAATGGGAGGAGAACCGCCGACCAAGGAAGAAGGGGGAAGCCTCTAGGATGGGCGTCAGCCAAGGAATTCTCAATGGAAGTGGGCGCCGGCAATCAACAAGATTGAAGAGGTTGCCGCCCACTTTGCTCCAAACCCTAGCCGCCCAAAAACCCTAGCCGCCCAAAACCCTAACTCCAATTCTTTTATTGATCTTGCCGCCCAACCCTATCCATCTATTTATAGAATAGGGCTTAAGCCTCCTTTAATCTCCACCGTCGGATCTAGGGATTTAATCTCCACCGTCGGATCTAGGGTTTTATCCCAACCGTCGGATCTAGGGTTTTATCCCAACCGTCGGATCTAGGATTTCATCCCAACCGTCGGATCTAAGGTTTCATCCCAACCGTTGGATCTAGGGTTTTATCCCAACCGTCGGATCTAGGGATTTAATTCCAACCGTCGATTCTAGGATTTCATCCTAACCATCGGATCTAGGGATTTAATCCCAACCGTTGGTTCTAGGGTTTCATCCAACCATCGGATCTAGGGATTTAATCCCAACCGTTGGTTCTAGGTTTTGTTTTACATTCTTGGATCTAGACTTCACAAGGATTATATTAGGCTACGATAGGGACCATAAGGAGGAGTTGGGTCTTGGCAACCCGATGGATCGGAACCACACAAACTTGATCCATCAATGATGTTCCATTCCACTAGAGGATCATCATTGAACTACCTCACCAACCCCCATAAATCAATATGGGCTCCATATATTATTTGTACATTAATCTCCCCGTGTTTAAGATATCGAATGTCCGTCAATTAATTGATTTACTAACCATCAATTAATTAACATCTAATTCCTCGAGTAGTACCACTCAACCTTATCATCATGTTGACTAAGTCAACCAGCTGGGTTTACATGATGAACCTTATGAGCTCCTCAAGGGGACATCATCAACCTAATATATAGGACACGGTTTCCTCCTATAATCAATGGCACACCATGTAAATAATATTATCTCCCAACTTACCGGGCATATTGATTTAATCCATCTAAATCTCACCCACTGGTAAATCAAAGAAATAAATACTAAGTACATGTGCCCGTTATTATATCAGGATTAAGAGCATGTACAACATAATATCCGAGGTCCGATTCAATCATGTAGTCAGTACTAAATCGAATCACCTCTATGTCGGTCCTGCTCAATACACCTAAGTGTACCAGTGTAACTCTATGTTCAAGACAAAACAATACCAAGCTACACTACAACCATGCCAATGGTTTATCCAAAACCATCTTGGTTGTGAGCCTCTACTTATATTTTACAAGGAACTGATAACATGATCTTCTGTGCCACACCAAGCACCATGTTATCTACAATGTAAAATATTTAGACAATATGCACACATATATAATGAATATATAAAATGCAAACAATGATCATGTGATTCTTATTTCAAAATAAAATGTTCATACAAAAAGAGCTAGGCTTTCAGTATACATTCCAACAGGACTTTATGTGGGCTTGATCCATTGGGTGACCAAGATTCAACTCCTCCTCATGGTCTCTATTGTAGCCTATTAAAACCTCATGAAGCCTAGATCCAATGGGTGAAAACAAAACTCTAGATCCAACGGTAGAGATTAAATCTCTAGATCCGACGGTTGAGATTAAATCCCTAGAACCAATGGTGGAGATTAAAACAAGGCTTATCCCTAACTCTATAAAAGGAGAGGCTAGGGTTGGCGTGGAGAGGAAGAATCAAGGGAGGGGCTAGGGTTTTGGGCGGCAAGGAACAAGGGCTGTTGGGCGGCCTCAATTAAGGAAAGAATTTCCTTTCTCTTCTTCTTCTTGTTGTTGGCCGGCGCCCAAGTCTTCCTTCTCCTCTCCTCGGTCGGCATTCAAACCCTCCTTCTCTTCTCCTTGACCAGTGGAAACAAAGCTTAGTGTCTTCCCTTGGAGCTCTTGGCCGGCATCCATCTTCTTCATCCAATCCTTTGGCCGGGGCACACCAAGTTGGTGCTTGGTGGTTGGCGCAAGTAAGGAGAGGGAGAGTTTTGTTTCTTATTTTTCCTCTTGTTAAGAGCGAGCAAGGAAGGAAGATTGGTGATTTAGGAGCTTCGACTTTTGGAAGATCATCGCCCACACGACGTCCAAAAGGAGGAAGGACATACAATAGAAGATCAAGAGGTATAACGTTTGTTTATATTCTTTTGTAACATGTCTATGTTTGTTCTTCAATCATATGTATGTTATATATTCTATTTTGTGGCTAAAATAACTTGGACCCCGAATATAAACACAAAAGTTGGCGATCCATACATCGTCTATTCCGCGGCTATTCGTAGAATAGAGGTTGGTGGCTTGAACAACAAGTTTGTTCAAGTGACCACTCTAATCAAATAGCACAACGATGAAATGGGAGCTTGGGTAATCCCTTTTGTCTAGGATTATTTTTTTTTAATACGGGGACGTCGAAGGGATCGCCATGAACAAGCGACCGAGTTGAAGTGGGAAGCGAAGTTTCCTACCTTCAATATAAATTGCCTACCAACACACCATAATAGATCATCTCCCTATTCCTTTTTATAACAACTCGATCATTGAAAGAAATAGAATATCCATCCATAAATAATTTATAAATCGAAATTAAATTCTTTCTAAATAAAGGTACATAAAGGTAATTTCTCATAACTAAAGTTTTATTTTTTTCAAAAGACAAATAAACATCTCCCACTACAACAGCCGCCACGTTAGTAGCATCGCCCAAGCAAATGGTAATCTCCCCCTCAGCCAGTCATCTAGTTTCCCGGAACCCTTGCAAAATATTGCAGACATGATCAGTGGCTCCCGTATCTACACACCAGGTGCTGGTAGATAACACCGCTAAACATGTTTCAATGACTAGGCCAAAATATATACCTTTGTTTTGCTTCCGGTTGGGGCAGTCCTTCTTTCAATGTCCAGTCTGCTTGCAAGTGAAGCACTTGCCTTTCGGCTTCTTCACTCCTCCCTGAGATCCTCCCGCCATCTTTGCCCCACCTTGTTTCTTCTTCTTCTTGCCTTTCGGCTTAGAAGCAGAAACCTTTTGGGCAACCATGACCTTAGCCTAAGCACTCTGACAAAAAAGCCCCTCTGCCACCTGGAGTTCTGTCAGAAGCTTTGCCAATGAATACAACCTCTTATTCATGTTGTAGTTCAGGCGAAACTACTCAAAACTCCTAAGTAGAGACTGGAGAATGATATTGACCTGGGTTTCCCCATCGATCTTAGCTCCAAGGACTTCCGGCTCATTCAAATGAGCCATCATCTTGAGAACATGATCCCTCACGGGTGTTCCCTCGATCATGGTGGTCGTCATCAAGTTCCTCATGGCTTCCTGCCTAGCAGCCCAATTCTGGTGTCCGAAAAGCTCCTTGAGATTGAGCATCATGTCATAAGCAGTGGGTATGGCTTGATGCTGATGTTGCAATACATTTGACAAAGAAGACAAAATGTAACACCATGCCATCTCATCAACCATTTTTCACTTATTATAACTCTTCTTCTCCTTTTCCCTAGAATCATCCGCAGGCTTAGGAGGACACTCTTCGAAGAGTACATACTTGTACTCATTAAGAGTCAAGACAATATCAAGATTCCTTTTCCAATCAACATAATTGGGTCCAGTAAGTTTATTCTCTTTTAGTATCACAGGAAGCGGGTTGAAAGTCATTTTTGTAAAACCTAAGAATCACATAGATCAAAACATTAGATTTCAAAAAATTATTGATTCCTCAAATAATAAAATTTTAAAATCAACCAACACCTCAAAACACCGAGAATATCGTATGCCACGATAGTGTGGACGTATATGAATTCTACATTTTAAGAGGAGGTTTTACCCATTAATTTTATTATCCTGTCAACCTAACTTTTTGACAAATAAAATTAATAGTTGATTCCTCTTTTTCCCTACAAATAAAATCAGTGACTCCAATTGGGAGTATACTTCTATCTGTATATAAGTGTTCACCATTACTCGATACTAAGGCAATTATCTCGGATTATGTGCCTTCCGATGGGGAATTACACATGCTCCTAAATAATTTCTTATAACCATATTTGACCTTGTGATCCGTAAAACAAACTCATCTAATGGGGAGGAAGGCACTCAGAGTTGATGCGCAAGTTTGTTTATATCACATGTCAAATCGTAATGGAGGCCGTGGGAATTTATAAAAAAAAATCCCTCTCCCACTTAGTAATTTAAAATTGAGGAATTTTCCTAGAACATGACATGCATATCAAACAAGAAGCAATAAATATGAAAAAAATATTTTCCAACTATTATGGCTTTTGTTCTCCAATATGCCTCGCGTCGTATCGCCATCTCGTCCGCTCCTCCCTATGTCATGTACAAGCCATCTGGAGATCTGAGCCGAGAATAATTATTTTAATTTACATCCAATGATCCTATACTCCATGAGGGAGTGTACATGAAATCTAGATCAAAAGTAAACTAAAATAAAAGAGTGGATAAACAATGTCGTACTTATTTACAAAAATTAAATACTAGCCTTGTCAACCCCGAGGATTCAAATAATAATACAATTACACACATCCAATCACATACACACACATATGACCATAATAGTTGGATCTTATGCCTACAATCAAAAAGTTAGCCTATGCACATCATACTATCATTCGACACATACAACATATGATAAGTGCATAAAAGTAACCGAATCTAAAACACACAAAATCAGAAACCATGGCTCTGATACCACTTGAAGAATGGTGGATCCGAAGATTCGCTTCCCACCTCGGTCGCTTGTACATGGCGATCCCATCTATGTCCCCGATTAAAAAAAAATTAATCCTTGATGAAGAGAGATTACCTAAGCAACCGATCCATCGTCGTGCTATTCGATTAGAGTGGTCACTTGAACAAACTAGTCGTTCAAGCAACCCACCTCCTTTCTTCGATTAGCCACGGAATAAATGATGTACGGATGGCTTGTTTTTATGTTTGTCTTCGGGGTCCAAGTAAATTTGCCACATACAATACATACAACTTGCATAGAATAAGAAAACATGTATAAACAAGAATTATACCTCTTGTTTACCTCAAGGTATTCTATTGTATGTCCTTCCTCCTTTTGGACGTCGTGTGGGCGACGATCTTCCAAAAATCGAAGCCTCCTAGATCACGATATTCCTTTCCTTGCTCGGTCCAAACAAAAGGAAGAAGAAAAGCACCCTTCTTCTCCTTACTTGCACCAACCACCACAGACAAACTCCTTGGTGTCCGCCGGCCCTAAGGAGAGGGAGAGGGTTGAGCGCTGACCAACTTCAATGGATGAACTCCGCCCTTGCTTCAAGAGATGATGGCCGGCCTTGCTTCAATGGATGAGCGCCGACAACCTTCAATGGAGGGTGCCGACCAAGGGAGGAGAATCCACCAAACCCTAGTCGTCGGCCAAGGATACAAAACCCTAACCTCTAATATCTTGCCGCCCAAAAACCAAGGAAGCAAAACCCTAATCTCCCAAAGATGTTGTGCCGCCCAAGCCTAAGCCCTTATTTATAGAGTTAGGCTTAAACCACCTTTTAATCTCCATCGTCGGATCTAGAGATTTAATCTCAACCGTCGGATCTAGAGATTTAATCTCCACCATCGGATCTAGAGATTTAACCTCCACCGTCGGATCTAGAGTTCCATTTTCCACCATCGGATCTAGGCTTCATGAGGGTTTTAATAGGCTACAATAGGGACCATGAGGAGGAGTTGGATCTAGTCCACCCAATGGATCTAACCCACATAAAGTCCGATCCATTAATAATAATCCATTCCACTAGAGGATTATCATTAATCTACCTCACCAACCCCTATAAATAAATATGGGCTCCATATATTAATTGTACAAATATCTCCCCGTGTTTAAGTTCTCGAATGTCCATCAATTAATTAATTTACAGATAATTAATTAATCAACATCTAACTTCATGAGTAGTACCACTCAACCTTATCATCATGCCGGACAAAGTCCACCTGCAGGGTTTACATGATGAACCTTATGAGCTCCTCAAGGGGACATCATCATCCTAATATATAGGACATGATTTCCTCCTATAATCAACGATACACCATGTAAATAATATTATTTCCCAACTTACCGAGCCTATCGATTTAATCTATAAATCTCGCCCATTGGTAAATCAATGAAATAAATACTAAGTACATGTGCCCGTTATTATATCGGGATTAAGAGCATGCACACATTAATATCTGAGGTCCGATTCAATTATGTAGTCAGCAATAAATCGAATCACCTCTAAGTCGGTCCTGCTCAATACACACAATGTGTACTAGTGTAATTATATGGTCAAAACAAACCAATACCAAATCACACTACAACCATACTAATGGTTTGTCCAAAACCATCTCGGTTGTGAGCCTTTACTTATACTCTACAAGGAACTGATAACATGATCTCCCGTGCGACACTACACACCATGTTATCTACAATGTAATGTATTAGACAATATGCATAACCATAAATATGCAAACAATGATCATGTGATTCTTATTTCAAAAATAAAGATGTTCATACAAAAGATAGACTTTTCAGTATACATCCCAACACCCATCTCTCCTCAATGTGATCAAAAGCTCGATAACACAAATTTAAGTACAATGATTTGAAATAGAAACTTTGACAACCTATACCGACGATGAATAGATCTTGAGTTTGTAGTCGTGTCATCGCCGTTCCGGCAGCATTTCAGCGTTGTAGCGTAGTCGTAGAGAAGCGGCGTTGCGGGATCACTTTGTAAGCACTTGGGATGACCTAAAGCGGTGAACCCCCCCCCCCCCCCCCTCCCCCATCCCCCACTCTTTCATAGCCTTGGAAGCCCTCCAATGTTCAGTTCCAACTCAGGGTTAAATAACCTCATATACCCATGACAAGTGGAGCTTATCTTGACTTTCCTCGAGGTGGGAAATTTGAATGGCAATCGACTGTTCACCCTCATCATTCGACTGATGCCACTGGTAGTCGACTGCTAACAGCCATCAGTTGACTGATGGCTGGGTTTTTTGACTACAATAAAGAGTTAGCTTAAAAACATAATAGTAAAGGTAATTTTGACGGCCACTTACCGTCCGATCTCGACCTATACCTTCCATGGGAAGTCTTTGTTGGAATGTATACTGAAAGCCTAGCTCTTTTCTGTATGAACATTTTATTTTGAAATAAGAATCACATGATCATTGTTTGCATTTTATATATTCATTATATATGTGTGCATATTGTCTAATATTCTACATTGTAGATAACATGGTGCTTGGTGTGACACAGAAGATCATGTTATCAGTCCCTTGTAAAATATAAGTAGTGGCTCACAACTAAGATGGTTTTGGACAAACCATTGGCATGGTTGTAGTGTAGCTTGGTATTGTTTTATCTTGAACATAGAGTTACACTAGTACACTTAGGTGTATTGAGTAGGACCGACATAGAGGTGATTCAATTTAGTACTGACTACATAATTAAATCGGACCTCGGATATTATGTTGTACATGCTCTTAATCCCGATATAATAACGGGCACATGTACTTGGTACTTATTTCTTTGATTTACCAGTGGGTGAGATTTAGATGGATTAAATCAATATGCCTGGTAAGTTGGGAAATAATATTATTTACATGGTGTGCCGTTGATTATAGGAGGAAATCGTGTCCTATATATTAGGTTGATGATGTCCCCTTGAGGAGCTCATAAGGTTCATCATGTAAACCCAGCTGGTTGACTTAGTCAACATGATGATAAGGTTGAGTGGTACTACTCGAGGAATTAGATGTTAATTAATTGATGGTCAGTAAATCAATTAATTGACGGACATTCGATATCTTAAACACGGAGAGATTAATGTACAAATAATATATGGAGCCCATATTGACTTATGGGGGTTGGTGAGGTAGTTCGATGATGATCCTCTAGTGGAATGGAACATCATTGATGGATCAAGTTTGTGTGGTTCCGATCCATCGGGTGGCCAAGATCCAACTCCTCCTTATGGTCCCTATCGTAGCCTAATATAATCCTTGTGAAGTCTAGATCCAAGAAAACAAAACCTAGAACCAACGGTTGGGATTAGATCCCTAGATCCGATGGTTAGGATGAAACCCTAGAACTAACGGTTGGGATTAAATCCCTAAGATCCGATGGTTAGGATGAAACCCTAGAATCGACGGTTAGGATTAAATCCCTAGATCCGACGGTTTGGATAAAACCCTAGATTTGACGGTTGGGATGAAACCCTAGATCCGACGGTTGGGATGAAATCCTAGATCCGACGGTTGGGATAAAACCCTAGATCCGACGGTTGGGATAAAACCCTAGATCCGACGGTGGAGATTAAATCCCTAGATCCGACGGTGGAGATTAAAGGAGGTTTAGGCCCTACTCTATATATAGATGGCTTAGGGTTGGGCGGCATGTAAGTGATTTGAATTGGAATTAGGGTTTGGAAAGAAGTTGGGCGGCTAGGGTTTGGAGCTAGGGTGGGCGGCAATCATCTTCATCCAAGGTTGTTGCCGGCGCCCACTTCCTTCATTCTTCCCTTGGCCGGCGCCCATCATCTAAGCCTCTACCTTCTTCCTTGGCCGGCGGTTCTCCTTCCATAGGTGGCCGGTTATCTCCTCCTCCCTATTCTCCAAGTGGCGGCAAACTCTTCTGAAGTTGGCCGAGCATCATCCATTGCTCCTCGTGGTTGCACCAAATTCTCCAATTTGGTGGTCGGTTCTAGATAGGAGAGGTATTTGTTCATTTTTCTTTGTTCACAGGACAAGGTAGAGGAGAACTCGATCTAGAAGGCTTCTACTGTGGAGGATCTTCGTCCCACATGTCGCCCCACGAGAAGGATAGGACATACGTAGAAGATCGTGAGGTATAAAGTTATTTTAACTTTATGTACAGATCTGAGCATGTTCTTATTTGTTTTGATTATGCATGTGTGTGTGCAAATATATTGTATAATCATGGACCAAGACAAACACAAAAACCGGCGATCCGTCCGTCGTCTCTTCCGCGGCTAACCAACTAGAAGAGTTGTGTTGCTTGAACAACTAGTTTGTTCAAGCGACCACTCAAGTTGTTAGCACGATGACGAAATGGTGTTGCTAAGGAAGCTCATCTCATCCGGATTAATCCTTTCATTAGTGAAAATTTTAATCCGGGGACATGGGAGCCAATGAGCCTCCGAAGCGACCAACCTACATGTGGTATCAGAGCCATGGTTTCCGGTTTTGTGTGTTTTGGATTCGGTTAATTTTTTTATGCATTTTTCATATATTATATGTGCCGGATAATAGTAGGATATGTAGTTTAACTTTTGGTTGCGCATAAGATCCGACTATTATGGCCATGTGTGTGTATGTGAATGGATGTGTGTAAAATTTATTATTTGAATCCTCGGTTGAGGCTAGATTAGTATTTAATTTTGTAATTAAATACGGCATTGTTTAGCCATTTTAGTTTACTGATCTAGATTATTTGTACACTCTTCGTGGAGTATAGGATCGATGGATGTAAATAAAATGATTTATCTCGGATATCTTTGGTGACTTGTGCACGGGAAAAGGTGGAGCGGACGAGGTGGCGACACGACGAGATGCATATTGGAGGACAATGCCATAATAGTTGGAAAAAATTATGTTTTTCCATATTTATTGCTTATTTGTTTTATATGCATGTTGTGTATATTTAAAATTCCTCTATTGCAATTTACTAAGTGGGAGAGGGATATTTTAATTAATTCCCACGGCCTCTATTACAATTTGACGTGTGATGCAACAAACTTGCGCGTTGGCTTTGAGTGCCTTCCTCCCCATCGGATGGGTTTGTTTGCGGATCACTAGGTCAAATAATGGTTATAGGAAATTATTTAGGAGCGTGTGTACTTCCCCATCGGTAAGGCACATAATCCGAAATAATTCCCTTAGTATCGTGTAATGGTGCACACTTAGATACAAATAAAGGTATCCTCCCCATCGGAGTCATTGCTTTTATTTGTAGGGCTAAAGAGGAACCAACTATTAATTTTATTTGTCAAAAAGTAAGGTTGACAAGATAATAAAATTAATGGGTAAAACCTCCTCTTACAAATGTGGAATTCGTATACGTCCACACTATCGTGGCATGCGATATTCTCGGTGTTTTGAGGTGTTGGTTGATTTCGGGATTTTATTGTTTTGAGGAATCAATAATATTTGAAATCTAATATTTTGATCATTGTGATTTTTAGGATTTTCAAATGGCTTTCAACCCACTTGCTGTGATTTTAAAAGAAAACAAACTTACTGGTCCAAACTACATTGATTGGAAAAGAAACCTGGATATTGTCTTAACTGCAGAAGAGTACAAATTTGTACTCTTCGAGGTCTGTCCTCCTAAGCCCTCAGATGACTCTGATGAAAAGGAGATAGAACGTTATAAGAAATGGGTTAAGGCACATGATATGTCGTGTTGTTACATTTTGGCATCTATGTCAAATGTGCTGCAACATCAGCATCAGGCCATAGCCACAGCTTATGACATGATGTTCAATCTCAAGGAACTTTTCGGACATCAGAGTAGGGCGGCTAGGCAGGAGGCTATGAGAAACTTGATGACGACCTCCATGATCGAGGGAACACCCGTTAGGGATCATGTTCTCAAGATGATGGCTCATCTTAATGAGATGGAAGTCCTAGGAGCTGAGATCGATGGGGAAACCCAGGTCGATATCATTCTCCAGTCTCTGCCTAGGAGTTTTGAGCAGTTCCGCCTCAACTACAACATGAACAAAAGGTTGTATTCTATGAGCTGATGTAACTCCAAAGCGCAGAGGGGCTTTTTCGCCGAGTTCTCAAGCCATGGTCGCTGTAAGGTTTCTTCCTCTAAACCAAAGGTAAGAAGAAGAAGAAGCAAGGTGGAGCGAAGAAGGTGGCAACAGGACCTCAGGCAGGAGTGAAGAAGCCGAAAGGCAAGTGCTTCACTTGCAAGCAGACTGGACATTGGAAGGCGGACTGTCCTCGCCGAAAGAACAAAGGTATATCTTCTTGTTTAGTTGTTGAAACATGTTTAGCGGTGTTATCTACCAGTGCATGGTGTGTAGATACAGGAGCCACTGATCATGTCTGCAATACTTTGCAGGGGTTCCAGGAAACCCGACGACTAGCTGAGGGAGAGATTACCGTCTTCATGGGCAATGCTTCAAAGGTGGCTATTGCAAAGGGGGAGACGCTTATTTATCTTTTGATAGGAATAAATTTTTGGTTTTAAGAAATTGTCTTTATGTACCTACTTTTAGAAAGAATTTAATTTCGCTTTCTAAATTGTTTATGGATGAATATTCTGCTTTTTAATGACAAGGTGGTTATAAAAAGGAATAGGAGATTATCCTGCTCGCACATTGGTTGGCAATTTATATACTCTTGAACCAAAACTCCTACGATGCAAATAGAAGTAAATAACTCATCTTCTAAATCTAATAAGAGAAAAGAACCTTCAAGAATGAACCAAACATATCTTTGGCATCTAAGGCTTGGTCATATTAACCTAAGTAGAATTCAAAGGTTGATAGATGGACCTTGGGTTCATTAGTGGTGGAGGATCTCCCAACCTCGCGAATCTTGCTTGGAAGGTAATGACCAAGAGGCCTTTCAAGGCCAAGGGGTATAGAGCCAAAGATGTGTTAGAATTGGTTCATTCTCGATTTGTGCGGTCCTATGTCTATCCAGTAAGAGGTGGCTTTGAATACTTCGCCTCATTTATAGACGATTATTCAAGGTATGGATACATTTACTTGATGCGCCAGAAGTCCAATGCTTTGACAAGTTCAAAGAATTCAAGGTCAATGTGGAGAACCGCCAAGGTAAAAGTATCAAGACATTACGATCCGATCGTGGTGGCGAGTACCTCTGGGAGAGTTTAGAGTTACTTATCGTAGGCCGATCAATCCCAATTGTCGCACTGACACACCCCGAATGGTGTAGTGAGCGAAGGAATATCACTCTTATGGAGATGGTCAGATCGATGATGAGATATTCGAGTTACGATTGCGGGGGTTTGCTCGAAACGGCGAGACACATTACGAACTTGGTTCCATCTAAGTCGATTACCCTCTACTCCTGAGTTGTGGATGGGCGAAAGCCTAGTCTACGGATTTGAGGTCCAAAGACATGTGCCAAGGGAGATGCTGGTAAGTTGGAATCTCGTACAGAAGTGCGCTTGTTTGTTGGCTACCCTAAGGGAACGAAGGGTGGTTTATTCTATAGTCCTAGAGATCAGAAGGTGATCGTGAGTACGAATGCCAGATTTCTAGAGGAAGACTATGTGATGAACCACAAGCCCACGAGTAGGATTGTTCTTGAGGAGATGACAGGGGAAGTCCCGACTTCAGTACCACCGGTACAAGAGGAGACACCACAAGTCACTGCACCGCGTGTCACAGAGCATACACATGAGGCACCTCGTCGTAGTGGGAGGGTTGTTAGACAACCCGACAGATTCATGTTTTTTGGAGAGTCTTCGGACTTAGTCCTCGTGAACATGAACCCGATCCTGGACATATGACGAGGAAATCAAATATAGAGATGCATTATCTTGGCAAAGAGCGATTAATTCAGAGATAGAATCTATGGATTCTAATCAGGTCTGGGAGCTAGTAGAGCCACCCGATGGTGTAAAAACCATTGGATGCAAGTGGATCTACAAGAGAAAGAGAGGAGTAGACGGGAAGGTTGAAACCTTCAAAGCTAGGCTTGTTGCGAAAGGGTATACTCAGAAAGAGGGTATCGATTATGAGGAGACCTTTTCGCCGGTAGCTATGCTTAAGTCTATCCGGATTCTCTTATCTATAGCTGCTCATATGGATTATGAGATTTGGCAGATGGATGTCAAGATGCCTTTCCTTAACTAAGTCTTGAGGAGAACATCTATATGCGCAACCAGAGGGATTCATTGCTAAAGGCAAAGAGCATCTTGTATGTAAGCTTAATCGGTCCATTTATGGATTGAAGCAAGCTTCTAGATCTTGGAACATCCGTTTGATGAGGTAATCCGCATATGGATTTATTCAAAGTCCGGATGAGCCTTGTGTATACAAGAGATGTGATGGAAACGTAGTGGTGTTTCTTGTACTATACGTAGATGACATTTTGTTAGTTGGCAACAATATCAAAGTGTTATCAGACGTAAGGGTATGGTTGTCCAAACAGTTTGATATGAAGGACTTGGGAGAAGTGAGACACATCCTTGGGATCAAAGTTATAAGGGATCGCAAGAAAAGGATGTTGTGCTTGTCTCAAGCTTCATACATTGACACTATCCTTGCTCGTTTTAGCATGCAAAACTCCAAGAAAGGTTTTCTACCTTTTAGACATGGAGTTCCTTTATCTAAAGAGATGTGTCCCAAAACATCAAAGGAGATAGAGGACATGAAGGCGGTTCCTTATGCTTCGGCAGTAGGAAGCCTTATGTATGCTATGCTATGTACGAGACCGGATATCTGCTTTGCCGTGGGCATGGTTAGCAGATATCAGAGTAATCCTGGACAGGGACATTGGACTATGGTAAAGCATATATTGAAGTACCTGAGAAGGACTAGGGATTATATGCTGGTTTACCGGGCAGATCAATTAGTCCCTGTGGGTTACACGGATTCGGATTTCCAATCAGATAGGGACAAGAGTAAGTCTACCTCGGGGTTTGTGTTTACTTTTGGAGGTGGAGCCATAGCATGGAGGAGTGTCAAGCAGAAATGCGTGGCGGACTCTACCATGGAAGCTGAGTATGTGGCAGCCTCTGAGGCAGCCAAGGAAGCTATATGGCTCAGGAACTTCTTGATGGACTTAGATGTGATTCCTGGTTTGCCCAGAACTATCACAATTTATTGTGATAATAGTGGTGCAGTTGCAAACTCGAAGGAACCACGAGCCCATAAGGCGAGTAAACACATAGAGCGCAAGTACCACCTCATACGAGAAATCGTAAAGCGAGGAGAAGTTGTTGTCGCCAAGATTGCATCAGAGGATAACCTGGCGGATCCATTCACTAAGGCCCTTCCAGCGAAAGCGTTTGATAGGCATGTGGAGGACATGGGGATCAGATGTATGGCAGAGTGATGACGGCATAGTCTTTTAGTATAAGTGGGAGATTGTTGGAATGTATACTGAAAGCCTAGCTCTTTTTGTATGAACATTTTATTTTGAAATAAGAATCACATGATCATTGTTTGCATTTTATATATTCATTATATATGTGTGCATATTGTCTAATATTCTACATTGTAGATAACATGGTGCTTGGTGTGGCATAGAAGATCATGTTATCAGTCCCTTGTAAAATATAAGTAGAGGCTCACAACCAAGATGGTTTTGGACAAACCATTGGCATGGTTGTAGTGTAGCTTGGTATTGTTTTATCTTGAACATAGAGTTACACTAGTACACTTAGGTGTATTGAGTAGACACATAGAGGTGATTCAATTTAGTACCGACTACATAATTGAATCGGACTCTGATATTATGTTGTACATGCTCTAATCCCGATATAATAACTGCACATGTACTTAGTATTTATTTCTTTGATTTACCAAAGGGGTGAGATTTAGATGGATTAAATCAATATGCCCTGAAGTTGGGAAATAATATTATTTACATGGTGTGCCGCTGATTATAGGAGGAAACCGTGTCCTATATATTAGGTTGATGATGTCCCCTCGAGGAGCTCATAAGGTTCATCATGTAAACCCAAAGTTGACTGAATAACATGATGATAAGGTTGAGTGGTACTACTCGAGGAATTAGATGTTAATTAATTGATGGTCAGTAAATCAATTAATTGACGGACATTCGATATCTTAAATAGGGGAGATTAATGTACAAATAATATATGGAGCCCATATTGACTTATGGGGGTTGGTGAGGTAGTTCGATGATGATCCTCTAGTGGAATGGAACATCATTGATGGATCAAGTTTGTGGGGTTCCGATCCATCGGGTGGCCAAGATCCAACTCCTCCTTATAGTCCCTATCGTAGCCTAATATAATCCTTGTGAAGTCTAGATCCAAGAAAACAAAACCTAGAACCAACGGTTGGGATTAGATCCCTAGATCCGATGGTTAGGATGAAACCCTAGAACCAATGGTTGGGATTAAATCCCTAAGATCCGATGGTTAGGATGAAACCCTAGAATCGACGGTTAGGATTAAATCCCTAGATCCGACGGTTGGGATAAAACCCTAGATTCGATGGTTGGGATGAAACCCTAGATCCGATGGTTGGGATGAAATCCTAGATCCGACGGTTGGGATAAAACCCTAGATCCGACGGTTGGGATAAAACCCTAGATCCGACGGTGGAGATTAAATCCCTAGATCCGACGGTGGAGATTAAAGGAGGTTTAGGCCATACTCTATATATAGATGGCTTAGGGTTGGGCGGCATGTAAGTGATTTGAATTGGAATTAGGGTTTGGAAAGAAGTTGGGCGGCTAGGGTTTGGAGCTAGGGTGGGCGGCAATCATCTTCATCCAAGGTTGTTGCCGGCGCCCACTTCCTTCATTCTTCCCTTGGCCGGCGCCCATCATCTAAGCCTCTACCTTCTTCCTTGGCCGGCGGTTCTCCTTCCATAGGTGGCCGGTTATCTCCTCCTCCCTATTCTCCAAGTGGCCGGCGACAACTCTTCTTGAAGTTGGCCGGCGCATCATCCATTGCTCCTTGACCGGCGGTTGCACCAAATTCTCCAATTTGGTGGTCGGTTCTAGATAGGAGAGGTATTTGTTCATTTTTCTCTTTGTTCACAGCGGACAAGGTAGAGGAGAACTCGATCTAGAAGGCTTCTACTCGTGGAGGATCTTCGTCCACACGTCGTCCACAAGAAGGATAGGACATACGGTAGAAGATCGTGAGGTATAAAGTTATTTTAACTTTATGTACAGATCTGAGCATGTTCTTATTTGTTTTGATTATGCATGTGTGTGTGTGCAAATATATTGTATAATCATGGACCCCGAAGACAAACACAAAAACCGGCGATCCGTCCGTCGTCTCTTCCGCGGCTAATCAACTAGAAGAGTAGAGTTGCTTGAACAACTAGTTTGTTCGAGCGACCACTCAAGTTGTTAGCACGATGACGAAATGGTGTTGCTAAGGAAGCTCATCTCATCCGGATTAATCCTTTCATCAGTGAAAATTTTAATCCGGGGACATGGGAGCCAATGAGCCTCCCGAAGCGACACCCACCTACAGTCTTAGTTGGATTGCCGCCTAAAGACGTCCCCGTATGGAGGACCCAACCTTACCTTCACTTCACACTCGAGCTTATCTTAGTGACTACACCAACACTCAAGTCGGGATTTAGGCGGACAATATTGTTGGTTTAAGTAGCCAGGGTCATAACTATATAAATATGAATCATCTTATGGCCACTGGTTGTAATCGTAGGTCCATCTTCTTGTTCAAATTGCGAAGGTCCAAATATATCCTGGCAAATATTAATGGTATTCCATTGTTCCCCACAATGCTCACAATAAATGTTACCAAAACTCATAGCATTAAATTGATCATGATCATGAGTGAAAGCATGCATTGTTATATACTGGAAAATATAGACAAGGGAAGGAACAACAATGCCTTGGCAAGAGACTAAAAAAGTAAATAGAAATAAAAAAAAATAAATAAACTGAAATGAAGTAAAACAAGAAAACAAATCTTGCCTAGGTCCGATTCAAACTATCTACTTTCGATCCAATATTGAATCAACATTCCCCGACAACGATGCCAAAAATTTAATGCACACGAGCATGACCTCAAATCTCAGACGATAATTATCGAGGACTCGAAGCACGCGCTCGCGCTGGCGCACAATGCTGGCAAGTGAACGAATATCATCAAGTAATAAAAGATTATCGATCCCACAGAGACTGAGATTCGAGTAGCGTATGTCCAGTGAATCTTGTTGTTCGGAGTGAATGTCCTAAAGATGAGGGTTGCGAGGTTGACGACAATCCTAACTCTACCATGGTGTCACTCGGAGGAAGCAAAGGAAGGTTCAAAGTTCCCTAAAAGGATTCTAGGACTTCAGTTTCACTTGTGTGTTATTGGAACATGCTATCAATTAAATACTGTCAAGATATCTAATTATGATCTTGTGGGAGGATCATCATACATTTGCCCGATGAACTTTTTCTTCTACAGGGAACTACCTATTCCTAACCAAGCTGACCTTTCGGATCATCAAAGCTCAGGGGGCTGATACCGTTGGGAGCCCCTTGTCACTATGGTCCCTCAACCCTTCTAGAGTTAATTTCTCCTACTTCGACCCTTCTGTTAAGATAGGCTATTAGGTAAGAGGATGTCCTAATAATCCCTATGAAGAGTCAGAACTTGTCTTGTTTCCCACTCCATCATATTCTACTATCTATGGTTAATGGAGGGAGGATGACCACAAAGTTTCTCCTTGGTTCTCCTAGATCTTTGATACGAAGACTGTCACCCTTTGTATCGGCTATACGCAATAGATATAGAATCAAAAAAATAATTTTCATCGATCCAAACAATACCAATTGCAAATATAAATCCAAGAACATAAAATATATTCAAACTAGCATGTCCTAAATACACAAGCTACTCCCTAATACTAGAATCAATGTATCTACTCCATAGAGGTAAGAGAATAGACACAAAGCATCATAGAATGAATCATTACAACATAAAGATATCTAAGAATGAAATTACAGCACTCTTTGTCATTCTCCTTGGCATTGGAGCACAAATTTCGATCCTCGAGCTGCTTGTTTCCTCGCCAGTGTGAGTCTCTGGTGCTTTTTAGGGCACCTTCTTGCCGTTGGGCCTCATCTCGAGCTTGGGAGCCCTCAGGCAACTCCCCTCATGATCCTAAGCCTCTTAGACAAGTTTCCTATATATAGAAGCAACTCCGACTTTCCAAAAATGCTTGGAAAAACCCTAATCCATTGAATTTGCGACACCACCACACGACCATGTGAATTTCACACTACCGGCTATGTTCAAGGCTGGAAACGACTGAAATCTAGGTTGGAAATTTAAAATGGCCATGTGGATTTCACACGATCAACCCTGTGGATTTTTGGAACCTCTGTTTTGATCCGTTTCATTTCGTAAACATGCCCATGTCTTATGACATGGCAAGTGCATGTTCTCTAAGGTCCGTGCTCCACAAATTGCTCCATTTTGCTCCAAAAACATCATCCTACACATAAATTAACAAAAGTAAATCTCCGAACTAGAAAATAGTAAATGAATGGAAAGAAAGGAAGAATATGCATGAAACAAGTATAAAATGCAATGAGATGTGTACTAAAACTACTCCTAAAACCCTATATATTTTGCTCACATCACGTCTCAATCCCCTGTGCAATATATGATGTTAGCTTTGTGCGACTTAGGTTCTGCTGTAAATCTCCTTCCATCCACATTCTATGAAATAATGAGGCCAAGTAATCTAAGGCCAGCAAGCACTTCCTTGTGATTTGCTGATGATCCGACAAGACTATCCTTAGTAATATTAGAATATGTCCCCGTAGTGATAGAGAACTTAGTAATACCTACTAATTTTTTTCATCCTAGATATAGGGGACAACCCTCACACCCCTATCATCATGGGTTGGCCTTTCTTAGCCACTACGGGAGCCATCATCGATGTCTAGAACAAAAGGATATCCCTAGAAGTAGAAAAATTAACAGATTCAATTTGTTTTTTTAACCCTAATTCATCGAATACCAGAGACACTACTTATAGGATAGCTCACGTATTGCAAGAGAAGAAATTCAAGTACTCAATATAAGAACTCCTAGAAATATGAAGTAAAGCTAGCAGAAGTGCTTGCTCGATCAACTATGACATATGTACTCCCCTGAGACGAGCAAGGAACATAAACTTCAAGCCCGACCAGAGCCATACAGGCATCAAGCTTATGACTTAAACTAAGCGCTACTTGGGAGACAACCTAAGTCTTAGGTTTTCGTACTTTTAATTTCTTTTATGCATTTTCTAATTTTTATGCTCACTTTTATATTTTTTTTTGAAAATATGAAGAATGAAGTTAGCAATCCAAACAAACAAAAATAAACTCAACCAACACAGGCATGCTGAATTACACAAAACCTAACAAGGTATGTGCATGCCAAATTTTGCACGCCCGTCCTAGACCGTGCCTAGCCAGCACAGTGTGCTACTACGGACAGAGCCCAACATGGGCAGGCCGTGCTAATTGGAATGACCATGCCGCACTACTGACATCAACCTTTTAAAGGCTTAACACACTAGTGCCAAGCCATCTCCTACCCGTGTCTGCTCAAGTTCCTCTCAAAACTACCTCCCTCACTCTCCAAAACCCTAGATTTCTTCCTCCCATCCAAGATCAAGTCATCCAAGCTTTCTCCAAGTGTCAAGAAGACCTCTAGAAGATGATCTACCGCTCCAAGACCTTCATTCAAATCTTTCGTCAAGAAAATTTAAGTTCTTCATCCTAAAGATCTTACCATGTAGAAAAGGCAAAAGAAGGGAAATACTTCCACCTTGGGGGACAAAGGAAAAAAGAAAACATGCAACGAGGGTAATGAAAACTCCATTGGTATTATATTTCATGATGCTAATCATAAGGCTAGGTTTGAAGTTTTGTCTAAATGAAAATTAATCGAAACTAGATATATTGATGATTATACCATTGATGCATTAGGGATTAGGGAAGATATGCATTGGATGATTAATAGGGTGGGGTGGACTAGATTTATGAATATAAATTACCCTACTTACCCAAAAATAATCCTAGAACTCCTAAGTTTGGTAGAAGTCGAGATCCTATCTGGAAAAGAATGTGAGGCAGGTAAAATCACCTTTATGTTGGATCGAGAAGCGTCGCTAGAGAGGGGGTGAATAGCGAGCGTAAAACTTTCTTTCGTTCGTTCGATAAAAGCAAGCACAATGAAACAATAAATAACAAAAAATAAATAGACACTTTATTTTTACTTGGTTCACAACCCAGCGATTGCTACTCCAAGGCCCCGTGATCCTTGACCGCATACGAAGGGGCAATCCACTATAAAGTCTCCTCCTCGTTGGAGGTAAGAGACAACGATCACAAAAACAAAAGCACGAGGATGAGGCAACAAGCCTACCTCACCTTGTTACAATTAAAATAATGAATATAGTAAATAAAAGAAATACTTGTTGTCGATGAAGAAGTTCTAAACTTGGCGTTGCGTCAGCGTTACAGCATTTAGAGCTTTGGCGTTGCAGGAGCACTTTGAGAGCAAGATGATGATTGTTGGGTTGGAGCCCTCCCCTACTTTTATAGACTTTTGCATTAGAATAAGTCCTGATAGAAATCCTCAACTTTTGGAACTGATCTCGAGGTGGCTCCTTATCTTATTGTGAAGTGGTTGTGTCAAACATTATCCATTTTGACCTAGCGCAAAAGGTTGATTCGTCGCCATCAGTTAACCGATGCCTTCCATTAGTCGACTGATGTGCATCAGTCGACTGCCCAATGACCAGCAGTTGACTGTCAGCCTGACCACTTCCCTGTAGTAAGAGGTTAGCAAGAAAAATGATAAATATGATGGTTCCATACCGTCCGATCTTGACCTAGACCTTCCACTGGAAGTCTTAGTCGGATCGCCGCCTATGGTCATCCCCGTACAGAGGACACGACCTTACTATCTCTCTTCGCACTCGTGTTTACCTCTAGTCCTTTATGACCTGTCGCTTTGTTCCGGTCGTCCACCAGGGTTCTTCAACTCCCACGAAGTTCCTCTGGTGTCACCCGACCACCACGATTTCTCGACTCGGGATTTTCTGGGTGTCGCTAACCTTCAGCTTAGCTTAACCATTTCCTGCACACTTAATTCAGCTTATGAGATAACAATATGACCTTAACTTTGGATCTTTGCCATAATCAAAATCTAGGTTTGATTATCTAGTGCCCCTGCACCAACAATCTCCCTCTTTTTGATCTATGACAAACCAAGACAACGTTAAGGGAAAAATTAAAGCATAGAACAAGAGTAAATGATAAACGTCCTTTCAAAAACTCCCCCTTAACCCTAGGTGAGTTTTGAAACATATACTTTGAATTTTTATAAAAATTTAAATTTTTATTACTCCCCCTTAACTTTCGCTCTTCTCCCCCTTTTATCATAAATCAAAAAAGGTGTCGGGGTTTTTATATAAAATAGGGGTTTAAAAATAACATGTGTCTAGAAAAGATAAATCAACTGTGAGCCCAAGCATGCATCCAGCAGTAGTTAGATAAATTGGTTCGAGGTGTGTCCCTCTGCACCAATAATCTAAAGGTTTGTAATATAACTCTTAGGATTAGTTTTCTCTCCCCTTTATTCAAATATATGAAGTATAAGAGATGTAGGGGCCGCTAAACTTTGGCCTAGAGAATTGTAAATATTTCTTAAGTATCATAGTTGAGAAAATAGGTAGCATTTTGAAAAAGTTATGTTAAGTGCATTTCAATTATCCTTAACATCTCACCCATTCTATGTGTCTTAGAATGTGTTCACCTTATATGTTTTGTGAGATGATTTGAACTTAATTAGAGATAGTCAACCTTGGGTTAGATTCGGATTTAACCTTTAGATCGTTAAGTAACTTTTCTAGAAACTAGCTTCCAGGTCGTGGCGAGGCACAGGGGCCTTCTTTGATCGAAACAACGACCACTTCCTTAGAAAAAGCCAAATTTTAGAAAATATCACTTAAGTCACTTAGAGTTACTTCTTGGTGTAACTAGTTTAGGATACAACGAGGTAGCTTCAGCTAGTTCCACTCAGTCAAGTGTACCAAGCTAGATATGCCTTATCTAGCTCGAATACACAAGACTTTATTTCCCTAACGTACTATCATCTTGCCGCGTCCTGATACTATGTTGTCAAGAGTTGACTAACTATTTTCCCTATCAAGCCGTTCAAAAAATTAAAGCAAAATAACTAATCATGCAATGGTTTTGCTAAGGAAGCAGGTATACTATTTTAGTGTTAGCTCCCCCTGGACCATTGAACCAATATAGTCTATCCACAAAGTGGACTTGATCCTGGGGAATCCAATACTTATTAGTCCTTATATGTGACTTCAATAAAACCTTTAGGACCCATGCTTGGACTCTTTGATGACTACAATTCACAATAGACATGTAAGATCTATTCGTAGTCGTTGACTTAAATCCGAGTCTGGCTTTGTTGTACACGACTCTTTGGGTTCCAAGTAGCCGGTTAAGATTCTTAGATCCCAACGTGAATCTTTCCAACCTAGCCTCGACCTCTTGAACTCGGTCTTTCAAGAGAGAATTCTCCTCCTCAAGTTTTTCAACTTGGGTTGAGTTTCCCTCTTGAACTTGACTAGTTGAAGAGGTTAGAGTAGCCTCTTGCTTGAGGGTTTCAACCTCCTCAAGTAACGACTCAACCCTAGACTCGGACTTAGTTAATTTCCTAGTAAGCATTTTAATTGTAAGGTAAAGTGTACTAATTAAAGAGTGGCTAACCTTGACTTTCCCTTTTGGTCCAGCTTTGAGTTTCCTCTCGAAGTAGTCTTCGGGGTTAGAGTCGGAGTTGTAGTTGGACTCGGCTTCGGATTTTGACTCGGACTCTTCCTGTCTTGCCATGTAAGCTATATCGACGCCTTCTTCTCGGTTGTCCCAAGTTTCATGGAAGGCTTTCCTTGCTCCCTTTTGCTTTGGCCGGCTCCTTGACTTGAATTTCTCTTTGTTCTCGTTCTTCAATTGCCTTCTTTCTTGTTGAACTATTCTCCACACAACGTTGACTATTGCGGTCTCCTCTTTGGATTCAGATTCGGGTTCGTCCTCAGGTTCGGATCCATCTTCTTGCTCGGGAGGTGGCTTGCTCTTCTCCTTTCTTCTTCGTCCAGTAAGTAAAGAAACACCTCTCTTGACCGAGACCGCATTAGTTTGTTCATGTAACTAAAATTCCAAAAAAAATTCGTCTAACCTAATCTTAGATAAATCTTTAGATACCTTGTAGACATCAACCATGGATGCCCACAAGGTGGTCCTAGGAAAAGCATTAAGAGTGTACCTTATTATATCCCGATTGTCTACCTTTTGTCTGATAGCATGTAGGTCGTTCAATATGTCTTGGATCTGCGCATGGAATTATGAAATGGTCTCGTGATCTTGCATCTTTAGATTATACAGTTTATTTGAAAGTAAATCTCTTTTACATACCTTAGCATCGGACGCCCCTTCGTGTAGATCAATTAATTTGTTCCAGAGGTCTTTGGCGCTAATGAATGGTCCAATTTAGTTGAGCTCCTCCTTGGACAAGTCGCATTGCAACATTTGGGTTGTTCTTGCATCGCCTTCGATTTGCCTCTTGGTTGCATTGGTCCACTTGTCGAAATCCAAGGGCTCCCCTTGATCATTGTTGGGTAGAGAAAAACCGGTTTAGATTATTATCCAAGTCTCGACTTGTGTTTTCAAGAAACACTCCATCTGACCTTTCCAATAACAGAAATCATTTCCGTTAAAGAATGGAGGTTGGGTGGTGCTATACTGTTGGGATGTATACTGAAAAGTCTATCTTTTGTATGAACATCTTTATTTTTGAAATAATAATCGCATGATCATTGTTTGCATATTTATGGTTATGCATGTTGTCTAATATATTACATTGTAGATAACATGGTGTGTAGTGTCACACGGGAGATCATGTTATCAGTTCCTTGTAAAGTATAAGTAAAGGCTCACAACCGAGATGGTTTTGGACAAACCATTGGCATGGTTGTAGTGTGATTTGGTATTGGTTTGCCTTGACCATAGAATTATACTAGTACACTTTGTGTGTATTGAGCAGGACCGACTTAGAGGTGATTCGATTTATTGCTGACTACATAATTGAATCGGACCTCGGATATTATGTTATACATGCTCTTAATCCCGATATAATAATGACCATATATACTTAGTATTCATTTCTTTGATTTACCAATAGGTGAGATTTATAGAGTAAATTGATAGGCTCGGTAAGTTAGAAAATGATATTATTTATATGGTGTTCCATTGATTATAGGAGGAAACCGTGTCCTATATATTAGGATGATGATGTCCCCTTGAGGAGCTCATAAGGTTCATCATGTAAACCCTGCAGGTGGACTTGGTCCGACATGATGATAAGGTTGAGTGGTACTACTCATGGAGTTAGATGTGGATTAATTAATTGTCAGTAAATTAATTAATCGACAGATATTCGAGATCTTAAACACAGGGAGATATTTGTACAAATATTATATGGAGCCCATATTTATTTATGGGGGTTGGTGAGGTAGATCAATGATAATCCTCTAGTGGAATGAATAATCATTAATGGATCAGACTTTATGTGGGCTTAATCCATTGGGTGGCCAAGATCCAACTCCTCCTCATGGTCCCTATTGTAGCCTATTAAAACCCTCATGATGCTTAGATCCGATGGTGGAAAATGGAACTCTAGATCCGTTGGTGGAGATTAAATCTCTAGATCCGACGGTTGAGATTAAATCTCTAGATCCGACGGTTGAGATTAAATCCCTAGATTCGACGATGGAGATTAAAAGGAGGCTTAAGCCTAACTCTATAAAAGAAGGCTTAGGAGTGGGCGGCAAGAAGAATTAGAGAGATTAGGGGTTTTATTTCTTTTGGCTTGGGCGGCAAGAAACTAAAGGGAGGCTAGGGTTTTTGGAGAAGGGCTTGGGTGGCCACTCTTTTGGAAATTTTTTCCTTCTTCCTAGGGTTGTGGCCGGCGCCCATCCTCTCTTCTTCTCTCCTTGGATGGCGTCCAATCTCTTTTATCTCATCCTTGGCCGGCGGCAAAGACAAAGGTCTCTTCCCTTGGAGCTCTTGGCCGGCGTCCATAACCTTCATCTCCTTTCCTTGGCCGGCGGCTACAACTAGGTCTCTTGACTTGGTGGTCGGTCCTAGATAGGGAAGAGTTTTGTTTTATTCTTCCTTTTGTTCGGAGCGAGCAAAGAAAGGAAGATTGGTGATCTAGGAGGCTTCTACTTTTAGAAGATCGTCGCCCACACGACGTCTAAAAGAAGGAAGGACATACAATAGAAAATCGAGAGGTATAATGCTCGTTTATATTCTTTTGTATTATGTCTATAATTATTTTTCAATTATATGCATGTTGAATGTTTTATTATGTGGCTAATTTACTTGGACCCCGAATACAAATGCAAAAGTTGGGGATCCATACATCGTCTATTCCGCGGCTAATCGTAGAATAGAGGTTGGTTGCTTGAACAACAAGTTTGTTCAAGTGACTACTCTCATCGAATAGCACGACGATGAAATGGTAGCTTGGGTAATCTCTCCTTGTCAAGGATAATTTTTTTTTATCCGGGGACGTAGAAGGGATCACCATGATCAAGCGACCAAGTCGAGGTGGGAAGCGAAGTTTCCTACCTTCAAGTGGTATCAGAGCTTCGGTTCTGCAAAACCTTCATATACCCCTCAATGTGAGCCATTAAATATCTTGCAAAACACGAATAAAAACCAAAAGGAATTCCAAGACTTTGTCTTGGATTAGTAATGTGGGAAATAATAAGAAATAAACAGAAATTAATAAAAAGAATAAGAAACTAACAAAAACTAGAAACTTACTACCTTCGATGTCCCCGAAAGGGTACTAAACATTGGTTTTTGGGGATGAAGATAGCTTGTTATGAGGGTAAACCCTCTTAATAACAATAGATCTCTCAGAGAGCTTCGATTTGGTAGGTAGTACGTTTCGTGGGTCCACTTGTGCGAAAAGTTATGGTCGTTTTACCGTCGGCTACTCCAAATGAGAATACTTGCAAACACACAACCAAAAGAAGAGTACCAAGACTTCGTCTTGGATTAGTAGTGCGGGAAAAAAACCTAAAAAAAACACGTATCAAAAAATACAAAAAGAAATCCAAAACGTGCTAGATTGGTGGTTTCACCAAATCTTAGCGCCCCCGCTCTAATACCAATTGTTGGATCGAGAAGCGTCGCTAGAGGGGTGGGTGAATAGCGAGCGTAAAACTTTCTTTCGTTCATTCGATAAAAGTAAGCACAGAGGAATAATAAATAAATAAAATTAAATAGACACTTTATTTTTACTTGGTTCACAACCCAGCGGTTGCTACTCTAAGGCCCCGCAATCCTTGACTGTGTACGAAGGGATAATCCACTATAAAGTCTCCTCCTCGTTGGAGGTAGGAGACAATGATCACAAAAACGAAAGAACGAGGATGAGGCAACAAGCCTACCTCATCTCGTTACGATTAAAACAATGAATACAGTAAATAAAAGAGATACTTACTGCCAACGAAGAAGTTCTTAACTTGGCGTTGCGTCGGCGTTACGACGTTTAGAGCTTTGGCATTGCAGGAGCACTTTTAGAGCAAGATGATGATTCTTGGGTTGGAGTCCTCCCCTCCTTTTATAGACTTTTGCTTTGGAATAAGTCCTGATAGAAATCCTCAACTTTTGGAACTGATCTAAAGGTGACTCCTTATCTTATCGCGATGTGGTCACGTCAAACATTATCCATTTTGACCTAGCGTAAAAGGTTGATTCGCCGCCATCAGTCAACTGATGTCTTCCATCAGTCGACTGCCCAATGATCAGCAGTCGACTGCCAGCCTGGCCACTTCCCTACAGTAAGAGGTTAGCATGGAAAATGATAAATATAATGATTCCTTACCGTCCAATCTCGACCTAGACCTTCCACTGGAAGTTTTAGTTGGATCGCCACCTACGGTTGTCCTCATACAGAGGACACGACCTTACCATTTCTCTTCACACTCGTGCTTACTTCTAGTCCTTTATGACCTGTCACTTTTCTTTCGGTCTTCCACCTGAGTTCTTCGACTCCCACGAAGTTCCTTCGGTGTGACCCGACCACCACGATTTCTTGACTCGGAATTCTCCGGGTATCATTGACTTTCGGCTTAGCTTAACCATTTCCTGCACACTTAATTCAGCTCATGAGATAACAATATGACCTTCACTTTGGATCTTTGCCATAATCAAAATCTAGGTTTGATTATCTACTGCCCCTTCACTAACACTTTAGACTTTTCAATGAAGATTATTCATGGACACTTGATGAGTTTAACTCTATTTATGATTTACCATGTGAAGGATAAAGTACAATATCAATGGGATTCCAAGATTTTGTATTTTGGGGAAAAATTTCAAGAGACACTAATAAGTATGATCCCTCTAGGTCTAAATCATCAAACTTCCCTAACCAATGTTTAGATATCTCCATAGGGTTATGGTGAATATCATTTTTGGTAGAGGGGATAGTGATGGAGTGGTCCGCCAAAGTGATTTAATTATATTATGGGTAATGATCATTAATGTAAATATTGATACAGGTTCATATTTCGTTAGACATTTTGTCAAAGAATGCAAAGGAATGACAGGATCAATTTTGATTGGTGGAGACTAATAACAAGAATATGTTAGTAATATATGAGAGGTGTCCTAAGGCAATCGCCTTATGGTTGTACCATTTATTTGATAAATGAAGATTCACTATTTGAGTATAAATATTTTCATGTATTTGATTGGATCTCAAACTCATTTACTGAATGTCTGCAATACGATTCACAGCATGAGAGAATTTGTGATTGGATCACAACTAGTGAGTATCTCTACATGTGTAATTGTGATGTATTGGAATTATCTCTAGTCGATAAATTGATGCATTCGGACACCATCGATTCAGTTGAGACTAGCACGAGGTGTAATCTTTGGTTTAACCAAGCAGTTGTTTCTCAAGAAGGTTTTTACCCGGAAGCTCTCCCACTAATTGTAGGGTTTTGCTTATCGAGTACGTGAGGGGAAATTTCGCTTCCCACTTCACCTCGGTTGCTTGATCATGGCGTTCCCTTCTATGTCCCCGGATTAAAAAATTTAATCCTAGACAAAAGGGATTGCCCAAACAACCAAGTCATCATCGTGCTATTCGTTTAGAGAGGTCACTTGAACAAACTCGTTGTTCAAACGACCATCCTCTATTCTATGAGTAGCCGCGGAATAGACGATGTCTGGATCGCCGGATTTTGTGTTTATGCTAGGGATCCAAGTATTATTTAGCCATATACAGATTTATATCATGCTCATAAATGAAAAACAAATACAAACATGTAACATATAAAAATTAGAGAATCGATATACCTCTCGATCTTCTAATGTATGACCTTCCTCCTTTCGGATGTCGTGTGGGCGACGATCTACCAAAAGTGGAAGCTCCTAGATCGCAAATCTTCCTTCCTTGCTCTTCCAAAGCAAAAGGAAGAATAGAAACAAGGTTTTTCTCCTCCCTAAAACCAACCAACAAGGAACAAAACAAATCCTTGCCACCAGCCAACAAAGAGAGGGAGATGATGATGGAAACCAACCAAGACACCAAGGGAGACCCCTAAGTCTTGTTTCCACCACTCAAGGAGAAGAGAAGAGAGCCTTTTGGGCACCGGCCAAGGGGTAGAAAAGAGCTTGAGATGCTGCTGGACGACGACCAAGTTGAAGGAAAAAAAAGAAAAGGAACAACTTCCTTATTTGGTGCCACCTATGCCTCCAAACCCTAATCCTATCTCAACTAGGATTTCTCTCTTGCCTCCCAAAACCCTTGCTTTCCTTGGATTCATCTCCACGCCAACCCATCAAGCCCTTTTATAGTGTTAGGGATAAGCCTTCAAATAATCTCCACCATTGGTTCTAGGGATTTAATCTCAACCGTCGGATCTAGAGATTTAATCTCAACCGTTGGATCTAGAGATTTAATCTCTACCTTTGGTTCTAGAGTTTTGTTTCTATCCATTGGATCTAAGCTTCATGAGGTGTTAATAGGCTACATTAGGGACCATGAGGAGGAGTTGGATCTTGGCCACCCATGGATCAAGCCCATATAAAGTCCGATCCCCGAATGATAATCCAATCCACTAAAGGATTATCATTGATCTACCTCACCAACCCCCATATGATAATATGGGCTTCATATATTATTTGTACATTTTCTCCCCATGTTTAAGATCTCGAATGTCCGTTGATTAATTAATCAACATCTAACTTCTTGAGTAGTACCACTCAACTTTTTCATCATGCCGGACCAAGTCCACCTGCAGGGTTTACATGATGAACCTTATGAGCTCCTCAAGGGGACATAATCATCCTAATATATAGGCACGGTTTCCTCCTATAATCAACGACACACCATATAAATAATATTATCTCCCAACTTACCGAGCCTATCGATTTAATCTATAAATCTCACCCATTGGTAAATCAAAGAGATGACTACCAAGTATATGTGCCCGTTATTATATCAGGATTAAGAGCATGTACAAAATAATATCTGAGGTCCGATTCGATTATGTAGTCAGCAATAAATCAAATCACCTCTAAGTCGGTCCTACTCAATACACACAAAGTGCACTAGTGTGATTCTATGATCAAGACAAACCAATACCAAATCACTCTACAACCATTCCGATGGTTTGTCCAAAGTCATCTCGGTTGTGAGCCTTTACTTATACTTTACAAGGAGCCGATAATATGATCTCCCGTGTGACACCACACACCATGTTATCTACAATGTAATGTATTAGACAATTTTGCATAACCATATAAATATGCAAACAATGATCATGTGATTCTTATTTCAAAATAATGATGTTCATACAAAAGATAGACTTTTCAGTATACATCCCTACAATCTCCCACTTATACTAAAAGACTATGTTGTCCTCATACTATCATACATATGATTCCCTTTCCCTCCACATGCCTATCAAAGCTCTCGCTAGAAGGGCCTTAGTGAAAGGGTCTACCAGGTCATCCTCTGATGCAATCTAGGTGACAGCAACTTCTACCTCCTTTATGATTTCTAGTATCAGGTGGTACTTGCGCTCTATGTGTTTACTTGCCTTATGAGCTCGTGTTTCCTTCGAGTTAGCAATTGCACCATTATTTTCACAATAAATTGTGATAGTACTGGGCAAACCAGGAATCACATCCAAGTCCATCAGGAAGTTCCTGAGTCACACAGCTTCTTTGGCCGCCTCAAAGGCCGCCACATACTCAGCTTCCATAGTAGAGTCCGCCACGCATTTATACTGGACACTCCTCCATACAATGGCTCCACCTCCCAAAGTAAACACAAAACCTGAGGTAGACTTACTGTTATCCCTATTTGATTGGAAGTCGGAATCCGTGTAACCCACAGGGAGTAATTGGTCTGCCTGGTAAACTAGCATATAATCCCTAGTCCTTCCCAGGTACTTCAATATATGCTTTACCGCAGTCCAATTTCCCTGTCCTGGATTACTCTGATATCTACTGGCCATGCCCACAACAAAGCAGATATCGGATCTCGTACATAGCATCGCATACATGAGGCTTACTACTGCCGAAGTATAAGGAACCGCCTTCATCTCCTCTATCTCCTCAGATGTTGTAGGACACATCTCCTTAGATAAAGGAACTCCATGCCTGAAAGGTAGAAAACCTTTCTTGGAGTTCTGCATGCTAAAATGATACATAATCATGTCTATGTATGAAGCTTGGGATAAGCATAACATCCTTTTCCTGCGATCCCTTATAACCTTGATCCAAAGGATGTGTCCCACCTCTCCCAAGTCCTTCATATCAAACTGTTTGGGCAATCATACCCTTACGCCCGATAACACTTTGATATTATTGCCAATCACCAAAATGTTATCTACGTATAGTACAAGAAATAACACTACGTTTCTGTCACATCTCTTGTATACACAAGACTGATCCAGACTTTGAATAAATCCATAAGACTGGATTACCTCATCAAAGCGGATATTCCAAGACCTCAAAGCTTGCTTCAATCCATAAATGGACCGATTAAGCTTACATACAAGATGCTCTTTGCCCTTAGCAATGAATCCCTCTGGTTGCTTCATATAGATGTTTTCCTCAAGACTTCCATTAAGGAAAGCTGTCTTGGCATCCATCTGCCACACCTCATAATCCATATGAGCTGCTATGCATAATAGAATCCGGATAGACTTAAGCATGGCTACCGGAGAAAATGTCTCCTCATAATCGATACCCTCTTTCTGATTATACCCCTTCGCAACAAGCCTCGCTTTGAAGGTCTCAACCTTCTCAGCTATTCCACTCTTTCTCTTGTAGATCCACTTGCATCCAATGGTTTTTACACCATCGGGTGGGTCTACTAGCTCCCAGACCTGATTTGAATCCATAGATTCAATCTCAGCATTCATTGCACTTTGCCAAGATGCTGCATCTTTATCTTGGATTGTCACATCATATGTCCAGGGATCATGTTCATGTTTGCCAGGGACCAAATCAGAAGATTCTCCCAAGAACATGAATCTATCAGGCTGTTTCACAACCCTCCCACTACGTCGAGGTATCACCTTTGTATCCTTTGTGACACGCGGTGCAGTGACATGTGGTATATCCTCTTGTACCGGTGGTACTAAAGAAGTGACTTCCCCTTTTAACTCCTCCAGAACAATTTTACTCTTGGGCTTGTGGCTCATCACATAGTCTTCCTCTAGAAATCTAGCATTCGTGCTAACGATCACCCTTTGATCTCTAGGACTATAAAACAAACCACCCTTCGTTCCCCTAGAATAGCCAACGAAAATGCGTACTTCTGTACGAGGTTCCAACTTACCAACATATGCCTTCAGCACATGTGCTGGACTCTCCCATATCCAAATATGTCTTAGACTAGGCTTTCGCCCAGTCCACAATTCTGTGGGAGTTGAAGGCATTAATTTAGATGGAACCAAGTTCAGAATGTACACCGCCGTATCTAGAGCATATGCCCAGAACGAATCTGGCAACTCAGAATAACTCATCATTGATCTAACCATCTCCATAAGAGTCCTATTCCTTTGCTCTACTACACCATTCTGCTGGGGTGTGCCAGGTGCAGTCAATTGAGATTGAATCCTAGCCTCTGATAAGTAATTCCTAAACTATCCCAAGAGGTACTCACTACCACGATCAGATTGTAGTGTCATCCATATCTTGATTAATCATCTATGAAAAAGATGAAATATTCAAGACTACCTCTTGCCTGGATAGACATAGGACCATAGGAATCAGTATGAACCAATTCTAACACATCTTTGGCTCTAACCCCTTGGCCTTAAAAGGCCTCTTGGTCATCTTACCCTCCAAGCAAGATTCACAAGTTGGGAGATCCTCCACCACTAATGAACCCAAAGGTCCATCAGCTATCAACATTTGAATTCTGCTTAGGTTAATATGACCAAGCCTAAGATGCCAAAGATATGTTTGGTTCATCTTCGAAGGTTCTTTTCTCTTATTGGAATTAGAAGATGAGTTATTAACTTCAATTTGCATCGTGGGAGGTTTTGGTTCAAGTGTGTATAAATTTCCTATTAATGTACCTGAACAGATATTCTCCCTATTCCTTTTTATAACAACTCTGTCATTAAAATAAATAGAATATCCATCCATAAACAATTTAGAAACTGAAACTAAATTCTTTCTAAATAAAGGTACATAAAGGGAATTTTTCAGAACTAAAATTTTATTTTTCTCAAAAGATAAATAAAACATCTCCCACTGTAATAGCTGCCACCTTCATGGCATTGCACAAGTAAACGGTAATCTCTCCCTTAGCTCGTCGTCGGGTTTCCTGGAACCCCTGCAAAGTATTGCAGACATGATCAGAGGCTCCCGTATCTACACACCAGGTGCTGGTAGATAACATCGCTAACCACGTTTCAACGACTAGACCAAAGGATATACCTTTGTTCTTGCGGTTGGGGCAGTCCTTCTTCCAGTGTCCAGTCTGCTTACAAGTGAAACACTTGCCTTTCATCTTTTTCACTCCTCCCTGAGTACCTCCCACCGCCTTCGCCCCAGTTTGTTTCTTCTTCTTCTTGCCTTTCGGCTTAGAAGTAGAAACCTTTTGGGTCACCACGGCATGTGCTTGAGCACTCTGACGAAATAGTCCCTCTGTCGCCTGGAGTTTTGTCGGAAGTTCCGCCAATGAATACAACCTTTTGTTCATGTTGTAGTTTAGGAGAAATTGCTCAAAACTCCTAGGTTGAGACTGGAGTATGATGTCGACCTGGGTTTCCCCATCGATCTCAGCTCCTAGGACTTCCATCTCATTTAAATGAGCCATCATCTTGAGAACATGATCCCTTACGGGTGTTCCCTCGATCATAGAGGTCGTCATCAAGTTTCTCATGGCTTCTTGCCTCGCAGCCCGATTCTGGTGTCCGAAAAGTTCCTTGAGATTGAGCATCATATCATAAGCGGTGGGCATGACTTGATGTTGATGTTGTAGTACATTTGAAATAGATGCCAAAATATAACACCGTGCCATCTCATTGGCCTTGACCCACTTCTAATAGCTCTCTCTCTCCTTTTCCCCAAAATCATCTGCAGGCTTGGGAGGACACTCTTCGAGGAGTACATATTTGTATTCCTCAACAGTCAAGACAATGTCTAGATTCTTCTTCCAATCAACATAGTTGGGTCCAGTAAGTTTGTTCTCTTTCAGTATCACAACAAGTGGGTTGAAAGTCATTTTCAAAGAAAACCTAAGAATCACATAAATCAAAACATTAGATTTCAAAAAATTATTGATTCCTCAAACAATAAAATTTTAAAATCAACCAACACCTCAAAACACCGAGAGTATCGTATGCTACGATAGTGTGGACGTACACGAATTCTACATTTGCAAGAGGAGGTTTTACCCATTAATTTTACTATCTTGTCAACCTAACTTTTTGACAAGTAAAATTAATAGTTGGTTTATCTTCGGCCCTACAAATAAAAGCAGTGACTCCGATGGGGAGGATACTTATATTTGTATCTAAGTGTTCACCATTACTCGGTACCAAGGTAATTATCTCGGGTTATGTGCCTTCCAATGGGAAAGTACACACGCTCTTTGATAATTCCCTATAACCATATTTGACCTTATGATCCACAAAAAAATTCATCCGATGGGGAGGAAGGTACTCAGAGCCGACACGCAAGTTTGTTTGCATCACTTGTCAAATCGTAATGGAGGCCGTGGGAATTTATAAAAATATCCCTCTCCCACTTAGTAATTTGAAATTGAGGAATTTTACTAGCCTACAACATGCATATCAAACAAAAAGCAAAAAATATGAAAAATAAATTATTTTCCAACTATTATGGATTTTGTCTTCAATATGTCTCCCGTCGCATCACCATCTCGTCCGCTCCTCCTACGCTATGTACGAGCCATCCGGAGATCCGAGCCGAGACTAAAACCTATTTTAATTTACATCCATCGATCCTATACTCCACGAGGGAGTGTACATGAAATCTAGATCGAAAGTAAAATAAAATAAAGAGTGGCTAAACAATGCCGTATCTAATTTACAAAAATCAAATACTAGCCTCGTCAACCCCGAGGATTCAACAAAATAATCATTTACACACATACAATCACATACACACATATGACTATAATAGTCGGATCTTATGCCTGCAACCAAAGAGTTAAACTACGCATATCCTACTATTATCCGACACATATAATATATGAAAAGTGCATAAAAAATTAACCGAATCCTAAACACACAAAATCGGAAACCTTGGCTCTGATACCAATTGAAGGTTTTTACCCGGAAGCTCTCCCACTAATTGTAGGTTTTGCTTATCGAGTCCGTGAGGGGAAATTTCGCTTCCCACTTCACTTCGGTTGCTTGATCATGGTGATCCCTTCTATGTCCCCGGATTAAAAAATTTAATCCTAGACAAAAGAGATTGCCCAAACAACCAAGTAATCGTCGTGCAATTCATTTAGAGAGGTCACTTGAACAAACTCGTTGTTCAAGCGACCATCCTCTATTCTATGAGTAGCCGCGGAATAGACGATGTCTGGATCGCCGATTTTTTTGTTTATGCTCGGGATCCAAGTATTATTTATCCATATATAGATTTATATCATGCTCATAATTCAAAAACAAATACAAACATGTAACATATAAAAATTAGAGAATCGATATACCTCACGATCTTCTAATGTATGACCTTCCTCCTTTCGGACGTCGTGTGAGAGACGATCTACCAAAAGTGGAAGCTCCTAGATCGCAAATCTTCCTTCCTTGCTCTTCCAAAGAAAAAGGAAGAATAGAAACAAGGTTTTTCTCCTCCCTAAAACCAACCAACAAGGAACAAAACCAATCCTTGCCGCCGGCCAACAAAGAGAGGGAGATAATGATGGAAACTAACCAAGACACCAAGGGAGACCCCTAAGTCTTGTTTCCACCACTCAAGGAGAAGAGAAGAGAGCCTTTTGGGTGTCGGCCAAGGGCTGGAAAAGAGCTTGAGAGGCTTCTGGACGCCGGTCAAGTTGAAGGAAGAAGAAGAAAAGGAACAACTTCCTTATTTGGTGCCGCCCAAGCCTCCAAACCCTAATCCTATCTCAACTAGGATTCCTCTCTTGCTGCCCAAAACCCTAGCTCTCCTTGGATTCATCTCCATGCCAACCCATCAATCCCTTTTATAGAGTTAGGGATAGGCCTTCAAATAATCTCCACCATTGGTTCTAGGGATTTAATCTCAACCATCGAATCTAGAGATTTAATCTCAACCGTCGGATCTAGAGATTTAATCTCTACCTTTGGTTCTAGAGTTTTGTTTCTATCCATTGGATCTAAGCTTCATGAGGTGTTAATAGGCTACATTAGGGACCATGAGGAGGAGTTGGATCTTGGCCGCCCATGGATCAAGCCCACATAAAGTCCGATCCACTGATGATAATCCAATCCACTAAAGGATTATCATTGATCTACCTCACCAACCCCCATATGATAATATGGGCTTCATATATTATTTGTACATTTTCTCCCCGTGTTTAAGATCTTGAATGTCTGTTGATTAATTAATTTACTGACCATTAATTAATCAACATCTAACTCCATGAGTAGTACCACTCAACCTTTTCATCATGCCGGACCAAGTCCACCTACAGGGTTTACATGATGAACCTTATGAGCTCCTCAAGGGGACATCATCATCCTAATATATAGGACAAGGTTTCCTCCTATAATCAATGACACACCATATAAATAATATTATCTCCCAACTTACCGAGCCTATCGATTTTATCTATAAATCTCGCCCATTGGTAAATCAAAGAGATGACTACTAAGTATATGTGCCTGTTATTATATCAGGATTAAGAGCATGTACAAAATAATATCTGAGGTCCAATTCGATTATGTAATTAGCAATAAATTGAATCACCTCTAAGTCGGTCCTTCTCAATACACACAAAGTGCACTAGTGTGATTCTATGGTCAAGACAAACCAATACCAAATCACACTACAACCATTCCGATGGTTTATCCAAAGCTATCTCGGTTGTGAGCCTTTACTTATACTTTACAAGGAGCCGATAACATGATCTCCCGTGTGACACCACACACCATGTTATCTACAATGTAATGTATTAGACAATTTTGCATAACCATATAAATATGCAAACAATGATCATGTGATTCTTATTTCAAAATAAAGATGTTTATACAAAAGATAGACTTTTCAGTATACATCCCTACATCTCACTGGCTGGAGACATTGGGATGTCCGGAGTTGATCGTGGATGCTAGTTATGGTAACTAGTTCATTGGAGTGATCAACTGTAAGACTTCATATAGTTCTCTACATATACAGATATGTCAATGAAGTCCTTACTGCAGCTTAGGTATGATATTCCTTCGACTTGAGGTATTCAAGTCATCTTGGTCATGGAGACTTATGCTTTGACATCTTAAGTAAGCATCTCCAAGGAGATGTGGACCTAGGATGATTGGGCATAAGTCAAAGTGCCCGAAAATGTTTGAATAGCAAACAGAGGATTCACCACTCCTTGCGAGGAGATGTATATCCTATGGTCTCTCGTCGGATTGTACCTAAAGTCTTTGGCCAAAGCATTACATGTTTAGAGTATGGTACTTTTGGATACATGTGCAACAACTAGAATCCATAGTACGAGGAAGTAAATACTTGGGCTAGGTGTGATGTAGTCAGCCTAGTAAGGACTGACACAATAGATCAAGTTCTGAACTAAGTGGGTATAAGATGAGTGAAGGGAATGAGGTACGATTCATTGTAGGTGCTGAAGGGTTTCAGAAAAAGTTTCCGGGATCAACCATTGATTTTCCGGTTAATTGGCGATCATGATGTACTACTAGGTGCCACTCATAATCGTTCTATAATTAATGGTTAATTATAGACGGTCAACATAAACCCGGAACCTATTTGGTCACACGCACAATGAGCGTAATCCGAAGGATTTAAAACAAGCTTGAGAATAGGATTCTCAGATCGAGAGAGACTTGGTTTGGTTGGACCAAACAAAGAGCGAGTATGAAATTGTTTCAGTCGCATCGGATGCATGGATGAGGCGAGTCTTATGAAGACATGATGGATGAACCAAATCGGTTTGGTTCTAATCCATTGGTGGAAAAATAAACCAAAATGATTTGGTTTGTTTTAAATGAATGAACCAAAGTTGGTTCGATTCGTTTTAACTTAAAATAGACCAATGCGGTTTGGTTTATTTTAACTTAAGTTAATGGAATGGGTTAACGAGCTTTGGTTATGAACCAATAACCGTTAGAGAATATGCTCTCTATAAAAACATGACTTAAGGGTTTTGTGAAACCCTAAGAGAGTTATCTTTGGAGTTGCCGCCCACCTCTTCTCCTTCTCCTTGCTTCTTGCCGCCCAACACAATTAGGGAGTCCTTGCCGCCTAGCCCTTGTGCTGCTGCCCAAGTTGCTGCCGCCACTTCCTACTTGCTGCTGGCCATCCACCAGCCGCTGGAGACTCCTCCGACGTGATGGGTTTTGCTTATCGAGTCCGTGAGGGGAAACTTCGCTTCCCACTTCACCTTGGTTGTTTGTTCATGATGATCCCATCGATGTCCCCGGATTAAAAAAAAATTAATCCTGGACAAAAGGGATTTCCCAAACAATCAAGTCATCGTCGTGATATTCGTTTAGAGTGGTCGGTTGAACAAACTCGTTGTTCAAGCGACCAACCTCTATTCTACGAGTAGCCACGGAATAGACGATGTACGGATCGCCGACTTTTGTATTTATGTTTGGGATCCAAGTATTATTTAGCCACAAACAGAATATATCATGCTCATAATTGAAAAAACAAATACAAGCAAGTAACAAAAGAGAATAGAGAATAGATATACCTCTCGATCTTCTAATGTATGACCTTCCTCCTTTCGGACGTCAGGTGGGCGACGATCTACCAAAAGATGAAGCTTCTAGATCACCAATATTCCTTCCTTGCTCATTCCGAGCAAGAGGAAGAATAGAAACAAAGCTCTATTCCTTCTTTCAACCAACCAACAACCTCAAAGGATGGAGCTTTGCTGCTGGCCAAGAAGGAAGAAGAGATCAAGGGGTTGCCGGCCAAAAGCTTCAAGGGAGGACCCTAAAACTTTGTTCCACCTGCCTAGGAGAAGTAGAAGAGGGAGTTTGGATGCCGGCCAAAGGTTGGAAGAGCTCCAATGGGTGCCGACAGCTTGTGGAAGAAGAACAACACAAGGAAAATCATTCCTTATTAGGTGCCGCCCAAGCCCAAACCCTAGCCCCTATTCTTGTCGTCAACTCCAAAACCCTAGCTTCTCTTGATTGATTCTCTACCCCAACCCCTCAAACTCCTTTTATAGAGTTAGGGATAATCCTCCTTTTAATCTCCACCATTGGTTCTAGGGATTTAATCTCAACCGTCGGATCTAGAGATTTAATCTCAACCGTCGAATCTTAGAGATTTAATCTCTACCTTTGGATCTAGAGTTTTGTTTCTATCCATTGGATCTAAGCTTCATGAGGTGTTAATAGGATACATTAGGGACCATGAGGAGGAGTTGGATCTTAGCCACCCAAGGATCAAGCCAACATAAAGTCCGATCAATTAATGATAATCCAATCCACTAAAGGATTATCATTGATCTACCTCACCAACCCCCATAAGTTAATATGGGCTCCATATATTATTTGTACATTTTCTCCCCGTGTTTAAGATCTCGAATGTCCGTCGATTAATTAATTTACTGACCATTAATTAATCAACATCTAACTCAGTGAGTTGTACCACTCAACCTTTTCATCATGCCGGACCAAGTCCACCTGCAGGGTTTACATGATGAACCTTATGAGTTCCTCAAGGGGACATCATCATCCTAATATATAGGACATGGTTTCCTCCTATAATCAACGACACACCATATAAATAATATCATCTCCCAACTTACCGAGCCTATCGATTTTATCTATAAATCTCGCCCATTGGTAAATCAAAGAAATGAATACTAAGTATATGTGTCCGTTATTATATCGGGATTAAGAGCATGTTCAAAATAATATCTGAGGTCCGATTCGATTATGTAGTCAGCAATAAATCGAATCACCTCTAAGTCGGTCATGCTCAATACACACAAAGTGCACTAGTGTGATTCTATGGTCAAGACAAACCAATACCAAATCACACTACAACCATTCCGATTGTTTGTCCAAAGTCATCTCGGTTGTGAGCCTTTACTTATACTTTACAAGGAGCCGATAACATGATCTCCCATGTGACACCACACACCATGTTATCTACAATGTAATGTATTAGACAATATGTATAACCATAAAAATATGCAAACAATGATCATGTGACTCTTATTTCAAAATGAAGATGTTCATAAAAAAGATAGACATTTCAGTATACATCCCTACAATCTTCCACTTATACTAAAAGACTATGCTGTTCTCAAACTGTCATATATCTGATTCCTATTCCCTCCACATGCCTATCAAAAGCTCTCGCCGGAAGGGCCTTAGTTGTTAGTAATATATGAGAGATGTCCTAAGGCAATCGCCATATGTTTGAACCATTTATATGATAAATGAAGATTCACTATTTGAGTATATATGTTTCATGTATTCGATTGGATCTTAAACTCATTTACTGAATGTCCACGATACGATTCATAGCATGAGAGAATTTGTGATTGGATCACAACTAGTGAGTATCGGTACATGTGTAATTGTGATGTATCGAAATTATCCCTAGTCGATTAATTGATGGATTTGGACACCATCGATTCTGTCGAGACTAGCACGAGGTATACTCCTTGGTGTATCCAAGCAGCTGATTCTCACTGGCTGGAGACATTGTGATGTCCGGAGTTAATCGTGGATGCTAGTTATGGTAACTAGTTCATTGGAGTGACCCGATCGTAAGACTTCATATGGTTCTCTGCATATATAGATATGTCAATGAAGTTCTTACTGTAGCTTAAGTGCGATGTTCCTTTGACTTGCGGTATTCAAGTCATCTTGATCATGGAGACTTATGCTTTAACATCTTAAACAAACATCTCTAAGGAGATGTGGACCCGGGATGATTGGGTATAAGTCGAAATGATCGAAGGTGTTTGAATAGCCTATAAAGGATTCACCACTCCTTGCGAGGAGATGTATACCCATGGCCTCTCATCGGATTGTTACTGAAGTCTTTGGCCAAAGCATTACATGTTTAGAGTAATGTACTCTTCGATACATGTTGAGTAACTAGAATCCGTAGGACGAGGAAATGATACTTGGGCTAGGTGTGACGTAGTCAGTCTAGTGGAGACTGACACTATAGACCATGTCCTGAACCAAGTGGGTATAAGATGAGTGAAGGGAATGGGGCACGATTCATTCGAGCTGCTGAAGGGTTTCAGAAATAGTTCTGGATCAACTGTTGATCTTTTCGGTTAATTGGGGATCTTGATGTACTACTAGGTGCCACTCATGATTGTTCTATAATTAATGGTTAATTATAGACGGCCAACATAAACCAAGAACCTATTTGGTCACACGCACAACGAGCGTAATCCGAAGGATTTAAAACGAGCTTGAGAATGAGATTCTCAGACCGAGAAAAACTAGGTTTGGTTGGACCAAACATGAAGCGAGCATGAAATCGTTTCAGTCACAATGGAAGCGTGGATGGGTCGTGTCTTATGAAGACATAATGGATGAACCAAAATGGTTTGGTTCTAATCCAATGGAGGAGAATAAACCAAAGGGTTTGGTTTATTTTAAACGAATGAACCAAAAGTTGGTTCGGTTCGTTTTAACTTAAAATAAACCATCATGGTTTGGTTTATTTTAACTTATCTTAATGGAGCGGGTTAATGGGCCTAATGGTTATGATCCAATAACCATTAAGAGAATTAGTTCTCTATAAAAGAGGGCTTAAGGGATAATTAAGCCCTAATCAAAAACCCTAGCAAAAGTTGCCACCCACCTTCCTTGGAGATATTCGGCGCCAACCCTAGCTTGCCGCCCAGCTCCTTGTGCCGCCATCCAACTCCTTGCCAGTGTCCAAGCTTCAGCCGGTGATCCTCCGGTGACCCTCCGGTGATCTCCTTTAGGTTTGGCATCAAGGTGAGCTTTATCTTCCCTTGGTTGGCCGGTGCCTATCTCCTCCACCAAAGCTGTCCAGTTTTCTGGACAGCTTGTTCTCCTCTCGTCGGAGCGTCGTTTGGACGACGGTTAGAGCTCCGACAGCGGCTAACTTACCGGGGATTCGATCTCCGGTAATCCTCTGAGGTGGAGGACGAAGGATTCGTCAATCGGTTGACAAATACCTCTCCGGAGAAGCGAGTCTTGAGGACTTGTCTTAGGATCCGAATTTGGATTCGGATCGTGATCATCTCTCGATCACGTCGTCTTCAACACGAGGCTAGTAACCCGTACGAAGACGAAGCGTGTGGATTAGCGAAGTCATCCTAAGGATACTCGGCGTGGATACGGATAGAGACGATTCTAGCGAGGATCGTTCCGGTTGATGTCATTCCCGCTACATGTGACACGAAAGGTATACGTAGTTAAATTTCCTTTTATTACAAATTTAAATTTACGGTTATGTCTACACATGTTGTACTATGCATGCGTGTGTTGTGTGTGTTGTAATAAATATAGATTTATTATTTTTATTTCTTCCGCTGTGCTCATGTTTACGAAACATGATCGAACACACACACGCCGCGGTGCTGGAAACCCAACAGTGGTATCAGAGCCCAGGTTGTGTTTCGACATAATCGTAAAATGGTTTTGCGATAATCATAATGTTATTTCTGGAAATTTTCTAATTTTTAAAATTTATAAGTATTTATGGAAAATTTTCAATTTTGGAAAGTCTAGAAGTATTTATGGAAATCTTCCACTTTTGGAAAGTTGGAAGTATTTTATGAAAATTGATATTTTCCATAAATAAAATATTTGAGTAGATTTTGAAATTTTTTTTCCTAATTTAATCTTGATTTGATTTGGGAAATCAAATCTTAAAATATTTTATTTCCATAAGTAGTTTTAATGATTTAAGAAATTGGTTTCCTAAATAGATTTTCCTTAATCAAATAATTCCATAAATAAAATATGTGATTAGATTTGGAAATTTGTTTCCTAATTTAATCATGATTTGATTTGGAGAATCAAATTATAAACATATTTTATTTCTATAAATAGTTATGACATATAAGGAAATTATGTACATGACATAATTGTAAGCCATGTAATTGCATTAGATGCATAACATTATGCCATGCGTGTCGTGACATGTAGATATATGCCATGTATGTCATGCCATGTAGATAATAGTTATTTGCATGCAAAGAGGATGAGACATAAAACCCTTAAACAATATTAAAGCCTACACCTTCAATTAATATGGTTAGAACCAGAGTTTCGTTTCTTGTTTGGGTTGTTGGACTCTCTCCAAGCCCGGCTCGAACCCGAACATGTTCAAACCATGGAATAGTTTAATACTAATATGGTAAGAGTCAGAGGTCAATCGTTAGCTTTGGTTGTTGGACTCTCTCCAAGCTGGGATAATTGGTTGAATGCGCTCTAACCATATTAAAACTATTTCTCGATTAATGGGTTGGCTTTAACCTGGAGCATCGGCTTGTTGGACTCTCTCCAAGGTCGATGTAAAGGGAGGTGAAGTTGGGTGCTATGCATATGATGCATACTTGTTAATGTGTTAACAACCCAATGTATGTGTGAACATTAAATTAGTTGATAGCACATTGTGATAGTTGCATATACGTGATATGCAATCGGTATAGTTGATACCTACCGTCGTAGTTATGAATGGCTTGTTGGACTCTCTCCAAGGTTGTTCATATCTGTGATGGATATCAGCCCATTCGGAGATGGACCTACGATCTCCCGAAGTGATTTTGGGGTTTTTGAAATTCGAAAAATGAATGGGATTTATAAATGTATATTGATGCATTTTAAAATCATTTTCTCATATATGCTCGTTTTGTATTTCTAAAATTAATCATGATGTCTTTGAATTTGCGTTCCATTTTGGATTCGAATAAATTGACTGGGCCGAACTTCTTGGACTGCTTAGAAACTTGAGAATTGTTCTCAAGGTGAAAAGCTTGCGTATGTCCTCGAAGTGCCTCTTCCCGCCCATCCTAGTGACGATGCAACTCCGGACCAATTGTTGGTCTATCAGAAACATGTGAGTGATTATGAACAAATGAGTTGCATCATGCTAGCCACGATGGAACCCAAGCTATGAAAGAAGCATGAGCATATGGATGCTCATATCGTAGTCCTTCATCTTTATGAGTTGTTTGATAAGCAAGTGAGATTCGAAAGGTTCGAAGTATCCAAGCTCCTCTTCACTTATGAGATGCAAGAAGGTTCATCTGTGGTACTGCTCAATATGCTGAAGACTGTGGAGCCTTCTGAGAAGCATGAGTAGGGGACGATGTTGTTAGTTGATTCCTCGAAGAAAGGTTCTAAGAGAAAGTCAAAGGAACAACAAAAGTAGAAGAAGAAAAGGGCTAAAAAGGGAGAACCAGCTCAAAAGGGCACTTGCCATCATTATGGCAAGGAGGGCCATTGGCGAAGAAATTACAAAATTTATCTTGAGTCCGTGAAGAAGGATAAGGCATCGGATGCCCCATCTTCTTCAGGTATCTTCGTTATTGATTGTCATTCTATTTCCTTAGACACTTGGGTATTGGATACTGGGTGTGGCTCACATATATGTAATGACATACATGGGCTAAGGAATAGAAGAAGACTCCTCAAGGGAGAGTCAAATTTACGTATTGGGAATGGAGCAAAGGTTGCTGCACTCACCATCGGAACGTATTTGTTGAAACTCCCTGCAGGACTTGTCTTAGAACTGGACAATTGCTTTTATGTTCCTTCGTTGATAAAGAACATAATTTCTATTTCTTGTTTAAATAGAAATGGGTACCATTTGACTTTTAGTAACAATTGTTGTTACATAACTTTGAATGGAGTTCTTTATGGGACTGGAACTTTAAGCAATGGTGTTTATACGTTGGACATATCCAGTGATATTTTCAATATTGAAGCGAGCAACAAGCGTGCTCGAAAGGATAATCAAATAGACTCCTACATGTGGCATTGTCGTCTTGGCCATGTAAGCAAGAAACGCATGTTCGAATTACACCGATGTGGAATTCTGGAATCGTTTGAATTGGATTCATACAATACATGCGAATCATGCTTAAAAGGCAAGATGACTAAGTTACCTTTTACTGGAAAAGGTGAACGAGTGAGAGAGTTACTAGGTCTAATAAATACTGATGTATGTGGACCTATGTCAACTCAAGCTTTAGGAGGCTATAGCTACTTCATTACCTTCACCGATGATCACTCACGGTTTGGGTATGTGTTCTTGATGAAACACAAGTCTGAAGCCTTTGAAAGGTTCAAAGAATTCAGAAATGAAGTACAGAAACAACATGACAAGAGTATTAAAATACTTCGATCGGATCGAGGTGGTGAATACTTAAGTCAAGAGTTTCTTGATTATTTAAGAGAAAATGGTATATTGTCTCAATGGACTCCGCCATATACACCACATCATAATGGTGTATCTGAGAGGCGTAACCGGACCTTGTTGGACATGGTCAGGTCAATGATGAATTATGCGAATCTTCCCAAGTCTTTTTGGGGCTATGCACTTCAGACAGCTATTTACTTGTTAAACAGAATGCCTACCAAGGTAGTCTCTACTACTCCATATGAGATATGGAATAGTAAGAAACCTCATGTATCTTACTTGAAGATATGGAGTTGTCCTGCTTATGTGAAGCTGATCGCATAAATTGATGCTAAGTCCGATAAATGTCTATTTATTGATACCCTAAGGAAACAAGGGGTTACTAATTCTATCATCCGTGGAACAAAAGGTGTTTGTTTCAAGGCATGCTGTTTCTAGAGAAAGAGTTTCTCTTGCAAGAAAACAAGGGGAGTGTCGAGCTTGAGGAGGCTCGAGAGACTCAATAACATTGATGAGATACCGACAACTCATAGTGATGAGCAATCATTGGACCTATTGTAACACCACATCTTCGTAGATCCGCAGAACACGCAATATTCCCGAGAGATATGGATTTCTCGTAAGTGAATCGAACGACGGTTACTCATTGATGATGAGGAGCCTACTAGTTATGAAGAAGTGTCGACAAGTTCGAAGGGATAAGTGGCTTGGTGCCATGAAGTCAAATGGATTCCATGTATGAAAACCAAGTTTGGAACTTGGTTGACCCACCTGAAGGCATAAAGCCTATAGGGTGCAAGTGGGTTTTCAAGAAGAAAACCGACATGGATGGTAATGTGATTACCTATAAGGCTAGATTGGTGACGAAAGGATATCGTCAAAAACAAGGTGTTGATTATGACGAAACCTATTCGCCTGTAGCTATGCTTAAATCCATTCGGATGCTCCTGGCCATAGCGGCTCATTATGATTATGAGATATGGCAAATGGATGTGAAAACAACTTTCCTTAATGGAAACCTGCTCGAGGACGTGTATATGATACAACCTGAGGGTTTCACATCGGTTGATAAAACCAAGGTATGCAAATTGCAAAGGTCCATTTATGGATTGAAGCAAGCATCCAGGAGCTGGAATATCCGTTTTGATGAGACGATCAAAAAGTTTGATTTCTCACAAAATCCAAACGAACCTTGTGTGTACAAGAAGGTTAGTGTGAGTGCAGTCGTATTCCTAGTATTGTATGTCGATGACATATTACTTATAGGAAACGATGTTTCAATCTTACAGTCAGTTAAGGTTTGGTTATCCAAGACATTCTCCATGAAAGACCTGGGAGAAGCAACCTACATCCTCGGGATTAAGATCTATAGAGATAGATCGAAACAGTTGCTTGGTCTTTCGCAGTCTACATATATAGACCGAGTGCTAAAGTGGTTTAGCATGTCGGAATCCAAGAAAGGTTTTCTACCCATCAGGCATGGGATACACCTTTTGAAGTCTATGTGTCCGCGCACAGAAGACGAGAGGATTTGCATGAGTAAGATTCCCTATGCATCCGCAATAGGATCTATCATGTATGCTATGTTATGTACGAGGCCCGATGTATCATATGCTCTGAGTGTCACGAGCAGATACCAGTCTGATCCAGGAATGGATCATTGGGTGACTGTTAAGACGATCCTTAAGTACTTAAGAAGAACTAAGGATGCGTTCCTAATATATGAAGAAGGGTACATGGTGATACGTGGGTATACGGATGCCAGATCTAGACAGACAAGGATGATTCCATGTCTTAGTCTGGGTATGTATTCACCTGGAATGGAGGCGCAATAAGTTGGAAAGGTTCCAAGCTTGACACTATAGCGGATTCTGCCACTAAGGCAGAATACATTGCAGCTTTGGAAGCAGCAAAGGAAGCGGTTTGGATCAAGAAGTTCATCTTTGAACTTGATGTGGTCTCATCAATGATCCAAACATGTGCTTCGCCGCTATCATCTTATCAGAGAGATCATCAGTAGGAACGAAATACAAATCGAGAAAATTCCCACTAAAAGGAACTTAGCGGATCCTTTGACTATGGTATTGGATACCGTAGCGATTGGCATTAGGCCAAGTGGGAGTCTGTTAGTAATATATGAGAGATGTCCTAAGGCAATTGCCTTATGTATGAACCATTTATATGATAAATGAAGATTCACTATTTGAGTATACATGTTTCATGTATTTGATTGGATCTTAAACTCATTTACTGAATATCCACGATACGATTCACAGCATGAGAGAATTTGTGATTGGATCACAACTAGTGAGTATATCTACATGTGTAATTGTGATGTATCGAAATTATCCCTAGTCGATGAATTGATGGATTTGGACACCATCGATTCTGTCGAGACTAGCACGAGGTATACTCCTTGGTGTATCCAGGCAGCTGATTCTCACTGGCTGGAGACATTGTGATGTCCGGAGTTAATCGTGGATGCTAGTTATGGTAACTAGTTCATTAGAATGACCAGCCATAAGACTTCATATGGCTCTCTGCATATATAGATATGTCAATGAAGTTCTTACTGTAGCTTAAGTGCGATGTTCCTTTGACTTGCGGTATTCAAGTCATCTTGATCATGGAGACTTATGCTTTGACATCTTAAGCAAACATCACTAAGGAGATGTGGACCCGGGATGATTGGGTATAAGCCGAAATGATCGAAGGTGTTTGAATAGCCTATAAAGGATTCACCACTCCTTGCGAGGAGATGTATACCCATGGCCTCTCATCGGATTGTTACTGAAGTCTTTGGCCAAAGCATTACATGTTTAGAGTAATGTACTCTTCGATACATGTTGAGTAACTAGAATCCGTAGGACGAGGAAATGATACTTGGGCTAGGTGTGACGTAGTCAGCCTAGTGGAGACTGACACTATAGACCATGTCCTGAACCAAGTGGGTATAAGATGAGTGAAGGGAATGGGGCACGATTCATTCGAGCTGCTGAAGGGTTTCAGAAATAGTTCTGGATCAACCGTTGATCTTTTCGGTTAATTGGGGATCTTGATGTACTACTAGGTGCCACTCATGATCGTTCTATAATTAATGGTTAATTATAGACGGCCAACATAAACCGAGAACCTATTTGGTCACACGCACAACGAGCATAATCCGAAGGATTTAAAACGAGCTTGAGAATTGGATTCTCAGACCGAGAGAAACTAGGTTTGGTTGGACCAAACATGAAGCGAGCATGAAATCGTTTCAGTCGCAATGGAAGCGTGGATGGGCCGTGTCTTATGAAGACATAATGGATGAACCAAAATGGTTTGATTCTAATCCAATGGAGGAGAATAAACCAAAGGGTTTGGTTTATTTTAAACGAATGAACCAAAAGTTGGTTCGGTTCGTTTTAACTTAAAATAAACCATCATGGTTTGGTTTATTTTAACTTATCTTAATGGAGCGGGTTAACGGGCCTAATGGTTATGATCCAATAACCATTAAGAGAATTAGTTCTCTATAAAAGAGGGCTTAAGGGATAATTAAGCCCTAATAAAAAACCCTAGCAAAAGTTGCCGCCCACCTCTCCTTGGAGATATTCAGCACCAACCCTAGCTTGCCGCCCAACTACTTGTGCCGCCGTCCAGCTCCTTGCCGCCGTCCAAGCTTCAGCCGGTGATCCTCCGGCAACCCTCCGGTGATCTCCTTTAGGTTTGGCATCAAGGTGAGCTTTATCTTCCCTTGGTTGGCCGGTGCCTATCTCCTCCACCAAAGCTGTCCATTTTTCTGGACAGCTTGTTCTCCTCTCATCGGAGCGTCGTTTGGACGACGGTTAGAGCTCTGACAGCGGCTAACTTACCGGGGATTCGATCTCCGGTAATCCTCTGAGGTGGAGGACGAAGGATTCGTCAATCGGTTGACGAATACCTCTCCGGAGAAGCGAGTCTTGAGGACTTGTCTTAGGATCCGAATTTGGATTCGGATCGTGATCATCTCTCGATCACGTCGTCTTCAACACGAGGCTAGTAACCCATACGAAGACGAAGCTCGTGGCTTAGCGAAGTCATCCTATGGATACTCGGCGTGGATACGGATAGAGACGATTCTAGCGAGGATCGTTCCGGTTGATGTTGTTCCCGCTACACGTGGTACGAAAGGTATACGTAGTTAAATTTCCTTTTATTGCAAATTTAAATTTACGGTTATGTCTACACATATTGTACTATGCATGCGTGTGTTGTGTGTGTTGTAATAAATGTAGATTTATTATTTTTATTTCTTCCACTGTGCTCATGTTTACGAAACATGATCGAACACACACACGCCGCGGTGCCGGAAACCCAACATTAGTGAAAGGATCTGCCAGGTTATCCTCCGATGCAATCTCGGCCACAACAACTTCTCCTCTCTTTACGATTTCTCGTATCAGGTGGTACTTGCGCTCTATGTGTTTACTAGCCTTATGAGCTCGTGGTTCCTTCGAGTTTGCAACTGCACCACTATTATCACAATAAATTGTGATAGTTTAGGGCAAACAAGAAATCACATCCAAGTCCATCAGGAAGTTCCTGAGCCACACAACTTCTTTGGCTGCCTCAGAGGCTGCCACATACTCAGCTTCCATGGTGGAGTCCGCCACGCATTTCTGCTTGACACTCCTCCATACAATTGCTCCACCTCCCATAGTAAACACAAAACCTGAGGTAGACTTACTGTTATCCCTATTAGATTGGAAGTCGAAATCCGTGTAACCCACAGGGAGTAATTGGTCTGCTCGGTAAACCAACATATAATACCTAGTCCTTCTCAGGTACTTCAATATATACTTTACCACAGTCTAATGCCCCTGTCCTGGATTACTCTGATATCTGCTGACCATGCCCACGGCAAAGCAGATATCTGGTCTCGTACATAGCATCGCATACATAAGGCTTCCTACTACCGAAGCATAAGGAACCGCCTTCATCTCCTCTATCTCCTCAGATGATCTAGGACACATCTCCTTAGATAAAGGAACTCCATGCCTGAAAGGTAGAAAATCCATCTTGGAGTTCTACATGCTAAAACGATCCATAATCGTGTCTATGTATGAAGCTTGGGATAAGCACAACATCCTTTTCCTGCGATCTCTTATAACCTTGATCCCAAGGATGTATCCCACCTCTCCCAAGTGCTTCATATCAAACTGTTTGGACAAGCATACCCTTACATCCGATAACACCTTGATATTGTTGTCAATCAACAAAATGTCATCTACGTATAGTGTTGAGTTTCCGGCACCGTGGCGTGTGTGTGTTCGATCATGTTTCGTAAACATGAGCACAGCGGAAGCAATTAAAATAATAAATCTATATTTATTACAACACACACAACACACGCATGCATATTACAACAAGTGTAGACATAACCGTAAATTAAAATTTTCAATAAAAGAAAATTATCTACGTTATACTTTTCGTATGACGTGTAGCGGGAACGACATCAACCGGAACGATTCTCGTAAGAATCGTCTCTATCCGTATCCACGCCGAGCTCCTCGGGATGACTTCGCTAAGTCATGAGCTTCGTCTTCGTACGGGTTACTAGCCTCGTGTTGAAGACGACGTGATCGAGAGATGATCACGATCCGAATCCAAATTCGGATCCTAAAACGAGTTCTCAAAACTCGCTTCTCCGGAGAGGTATTCGTCAACCGTTTGACGAATCCTTCGTCCTCCACCTCAGAGGATTACCGGAGATCAAATCCCCGGTAAGTTAGTCGCTGTCGGAGCACTAACCGTCGTCCAAATGACGCTCCGACAACAAAGAAACAAGCTGTCCAGAAAAACTGGACAGCTTTTGGTGGAGGAATAGAGGCCGGCCAAGGAGAGATGGAAGCTCACCTTATCACCGAACCTAGAGGAGATCACCGGAGGGTCGCCGGAGGTTAACCGAATGAAGTTTGGTCGTCGGCAACAAGTTGGACGGCTGCACAAAAGCTGGGCGGCGGCACCTTAGGGTTGGGCACCGAAAACTCCAAGGAGGTGGGCGGCAACTAGGTTGGGCCGCCAAAACTTGATTAGTTTTAGGGTTAGGGTTTAAGCCCTATTTTATAGAGAACTAATTCTATTAATGGTTAATGGATCATATCCATAAAGCCCGTTAACCCGCTCCATTAGGATAAGTTAAAATAAACCAAACCATGATGGTTTATTTTAAGTTAAAACGAACCGAACCAACTTTTGGTTCATTCGTTTAAAATAAACCAAACCCTTTGGTTTATTCTCATCCATTGGATTAGAACCAAACCATTTTGGTCCATCCATTATGTCTTCATAAGACATAGCCCATCCACGCTTCCATTGCGACTGAAACAATTTCATGCTCGCTTTATGTTTGGTCCAACCAAACATAGTTTCTCTCGGTCTGAGAATCTCATTCTCAAGCTCGTTTTAAATCCTTTGGATTACACTCGTTGTGCGTGTGACCAAATAGGTTCTCGGTTTATGTTGGTCGCCTATAATTAACCATTAATTATAGAACGCATCATGAGTGGCACCTAGTAGTACATCATGATCCCCAATTAACCAAAAGATCAACTTGATCCAGAACTATTTCTGAAACCCTTCAGTAGCTTGAATGAATCGTGCCCCATTCCCTTCACTCATCTTATACCCACTTGGTTCAGGACATGGTCTATTGTGTCAGTCCCCACTAGGCTGACTACGTCACACCTAGCCCAAGTATCATTTCCTCGTCCTACGGATTCTAGTTACTCCACATGTATCGAAGAGTACCTTACTCTAAACATGTAATGCTTTGGCTAAAGACTTTAGTAACAATCCGACGAGAGGCCATGGGTATACATCTCCTCGCAAGGAGTGGTGAATCCTTTATAGGCTATTCAAACACCTTCGATCATTTCGACTTATACCCAATCATCCCGGGTCCACATCTCCTCGGAGATGTTTGCTTAAGATGTCAAAGCATAAGTCTCCATGATCAAGATGACTTGAATACTGCAAGTCAAAGGAACATCGCACTTAAGCCACGGTAAGAACTTCATTGACATATCTATATATGCAGAGAACCATATGAAGTCTTACGGCTGGTCACTCCAATGAACTAGTTACCATAACTAGCATCCACGATCAACTCCGGACATCACTATGTCTCGGACCCGGTGAGAATCAGCTGCTTGGATACACCAAGGAGTATACCTCGTGCTAGTCTCGACAGAATTGATGGTGTCCAAATCCATCAATTCATCGACTAGGGATAATTCCAATACATCACAATTATACATGTAGAGATACTCACTAGTTGTGATCCAATCACAAATTCTCTCATGCTGTGAATCGTATCGTGGACATTCAGTAAATGAGTTTAAGATCCAATCAAATACATTAAACATGTATACTCAAATAGTGAATCTTCATTTATCATATAAATGGTTCATACATAAGGCGATTGCCTTAGGACATCTCTCATATATTACTAATAGACTCCCACTTGGCCTAATGCCAATCGCTACGGTATCCTATACCATAAGCACTAACATGACCCTCAAACTTACTTTGAGGTAATGCTTTAGTCAAAGGATCCGCTAAGTTCCTTTCAGTGGGAATTTTCTCGATTTGTATTTCGTTCCTACTGATGATCTCTCTGATAAGATGATAGCGGCGAAGCACATGTTTGGATCATTGATGAGACCACATCAAGTTCAGAGATGAACTTCTTGATCCAAACCGCTTCCTTTGCTGCTTCCAAAGCTGCAATGTATTCTGCCTTAGTGGCAGAATCTGCTATAGTGTCAAGCTTGGAACCTTTCCAACTTATTGCGCCTCCATTCTAGGTGAATACATACCCAGACAAAGACATGAAATCATGCTTGTCTGTCTGGAGCTGGCATCCGTATACCCACGTATCACCATGTACCCTTCTCCATATATTAGGAACACATCCTTAGTTCTTCTCAAGTACTTAAGGATCATCTTAACAGCCGCCCAATGATCCATTCCTGGATCGGACTGGTATCTGCTCGTGACACTCAGAGCATACGATACATCGGGCCTCGTACATAACATAGCATACATGATAGATCCTATTGCGGATGCATAGGGAATCTTACTCATGCAAATCCTCTCGTCTTCTGTGCGCGGACACATAGACTTCGAAAAGTGTACCCCATGCCTGATGGGTAGAAAACCTTTCTTGGATTCCGACATGCTAAACCTCTTTAGCACTCGGTCTATATATGTAGACTGCGAAAGACCAAGCAACCGTTTCGATCTATCTCTATAGATCTTAATCCCGAGGATCTAGGTTGCTTCTCCCAGGTCTTTCATGGAGAATGTCTTGGATAACCAAACCTTCACTGACTGTAAGATTGAAACATCGTTTCCTATAAGTAGTATGTCATCGACATACAATACTAGGAATCTGTTGCACTCCCACTAACCTTCTTGTACACACAAGGTTCGTCTGGATTTTGTGAGAAATCAAACTTTTTGATTGTCTCATCAAAACGGATATTCCAGCTCCTGGATGCTTGCTTCAATCCATAAATGGATCGTTGCAATTTGCATACCTTGGTTTTATCAACCGATGTGAAACCCTCAGGTATCATATACACGTCCTCGAGCGAGTTTCCATTAAGAAGCTGTTTTCACATCCATCTGCCATATCTCATAATCATAATGAGCCGCTATGGCGGGAGCATCCGAATGGATTTAAGCATAGCTACAGTAATAGGTTTCGTCATAATCAACACCTTGTTTTTGGCGATATCCTTTCGCCACCAATCTAGCCTTATAGGTAATCACATTACCATCCATGTCGGTTTTCTTCTTGAAAACCCACTTGCACCCTATAGGCTTTATGCCTTCAGGTGGGTCAACCAAGTTCCAAACTTGGTTTTCGTACATGGAATCCATTTCTGACTTCATGGCACCAAGCCACTTATCCCTTTCTGAACTTGTCAGCGCTTCTTCATAACTGGTAGGCTCCTCATCATCAATGAGTAACACGTCGTTCGATTCACTTACGAGAAATCCATATCTCTCAGGAATATTGCGTGTTCTACCAGATCTACGAAGATGTGGTGTTACAATAGGTCCAACCGATTGCTCATCACTATGAGTTGTCGGCTGTTGTGCTTCACCAGGTATCTCATCAATGTATATTTGAGTCTCTCGAGCCTCCTCAAGCTCGACGATACTCCCACTATTTTCTTGCAAGAGAAACTCTTTCTCTAGAAACACAGCATGCCTTGAAACAAACACCTTTTGTTCCACAGGATGATAGAATTGGTAACCCCTTGTTTCCTTAGGGTATCCAATAAATAGACATTTATCAGACTTAGCATCCAGCTTGTCCGATACGTCTTCACATAAGCAGGACAACCCCATATCTTCAAGTAAGATACATGAGGTTTCTTACTATTCCATATCTCATATGGAGTAGTTGAGACTACCTTGGTAGGCATTCTGTTTAACAAGTAAACAACTGTCTGAAGTGCATAACCCCAAAAGGACTTGGGAAGAGTCGCATGATTCATCATTGACCTGACCATGTCCAACAAGGTCCGGTTACGCCTCTCAGATACACCATTATGCTGTGGTGTATATGGCGGAGTCCATTGAGACAATATGCCATTGTCTCTTAGATAATCAAGAAACTCTTGACTTAAGTATTCACCACCTCAATCCGATCGAAGTATTTTAATACTTTTGTCATGTTGTTTCTCTACTTCATTTCTGAATTCTTTGAACCTTTCAAAGGCTTCAGACTTGTGTTTCATCAAGAACACATACCCAAACCGTGAGTGATCATCGGTGAAGGTAATGAAGTAGCTATAGCCTCCTAAAGCTTGAGTTGACATAGGTCCACATTCATCAGTATGTATTAGACCTAGTAACTCTCCCACTCGTTCACCTTTTCCCGTAAAAGGTAACTTAGTCATCTTGCCTTTTAAGCATGATTCGCATGTATCGTATGAATCCAATTCAAACGATTCCAGAATTCCACATCGGTGTAATTCGGACATGCGTTTCTTGCTTACATGGCCAAGACGACAATGCCACATGTAGGAGTCTATTTGATTATCCTTTCAAGCACTCTTGTTGCTCGCTTCGATATTGCAAATGTCACTGGATACGTCCAACGTATAAACACCATTGCTTAAAGTTCCAGTCCCATAAAGAACCCCATTCAAAGTTATGTAACAACAATTGTTACTAAACGTCAAATGGAAACCATTTCTATTTAAACAAGAAATAGAAATGATGTTCTTTATCAACAAAGGAATATAAAAGCAATTGTCGATTCTAAGACAAGTCTGCAGGAGTTTCAACAAATACGTTCGATGGCGAGTGCACTCATTCCCAACACGTAAATTTGACTCTCCCTTGACGAGTCTTCTTCTATTCCTTAGCCCATGTATGTCATTACATATATGTGAGCCACACCCAGTATCCAATACCCAAGTGTCTAAGAAAATAGAATGACAATCAATAAAGAAGATTTCTGAAGAAGATGGGGCATCCGATGCCTTATCCTTCTTCACGGACTCTTGATAAACCTTGCAATTTCTTACTTGATGACCCTCCTTGCCATAATGATGGCAAGTGCCCTTTGAGCTAGTTACGCCTTTTAGCCTTTTCTTCTTCCCTTCTGTTCCTTTGACTTCCTCTTAGAACCTTTCTCGAGGAATCAACTAACAACACCGTCCCTACTCATGCTTCTCAGAAGGCTCCACAGTCTTCAGCATGTTGAGCAGTACCACAGATGAACCTCCTTGCATCTCAGAGGTGAAGAGGAGCTTGGAGACTTCGAACCTTTCGAATCTCACTTGCTCATCAACCAACTCACAGAGATGAAGGACTACGATATGAGCATCCATATGCTCATGCTGCTTTCGTAGCTTGGGTTCCATCGCGGCTAGCATGATGCAACTCATTTGTTCAGAATCACTCACATGTTTCTGATAGACCAACAATTGGTCCACAGTTGCATCGTCACTAGGACGGGCGGGAAGAGGCGCTTCGAGGACATACACAAGCTTTTCACCTTGAGAACAATTCTCAAGTTTCTAAGCCAGTCCAAGAAGTTCGGCCCAGTCAATTTATTTGAATCCAAAATGGAACGCAAATTCAAAGACATCATGATCAATATATTAACTTAGAAATACAAAACGAGCATATATGAGAAAGATGATTTTAAAATGCATCAATATACATTTATAAATCCCATTCATTTTTCGAATTTCAAAAACCCCAAAATCACTTCGGGAGATCGTAGGTCCATCTCCGAATGGGCTGATATCCATCATAGTTATGAACAACCTTGGAGAGAGTCCAACAAGCCATTCATAACTACAACGGTAGGTATCATCTATACCGATTGCATATCACGTATATGCAACTATCACAATGTGCTATCAACTATTTGAATGTTCACACATACATCGGGTTGTTAACACATTAACAAGTATGCATCATATGCATAGCACCCAACTTCACCTCCCTTTACATCGACCTTGGAGAGAGTCCAACAAGCCGATGCTCCAGGTTAAAGCCAACCCATTAATCAGGACATAGTTTTAATATGGTTAGAGCGCATTCAACCAATTAGCCCAGCTTGGAGAGAGTCCAACAACCAAAGCTAACGATTGACCTCTGACTCTTACCATATTAGTATTAAAATATTCCATGGTTTGAACATATTCAGGTTCGAGCCGGGCTTGGAGAGAGTCCAACAACCCAAACAAGAAACAGAACTCTGGTTCTAACCATATTAATGGAAGGTGTAGGCTTTAATATTGATTAAGGGTTTTTATGTCTCATCCTCTTTGCATGCAAATAACTATTATCTACATGGCATGGCATACATGGCATACATCTATATGTCACGACACGCATGGCATAATGTTATGCATCTAATGCAATTACATGGCATACAATTATGTCATGTATATAATTTCCTTATATGTCATAACTATTTATGGAAATAAAATATGTTTAAGATTTGATTCTCCAAATCAAATCATAATTAAATTAGGAAACAAATTTCCAAATCTAATCACATATTTTATTCATGGAATTATTTGATTAAGGAAAATCTATTTAGGAAATCAATTTCCTAAATCATTAAAACTACTTATGGAAATAAAATATTTTAAGATTTGATTTCCCAAATCAAATCATGATTAAATTAGGAAACAAATTTCCAGAATCTAATCAAATATTTTATTTATGGAAAATATCAATTTCCATAAATACTTTCAACTTTCCAAAAGTGGAAGATTTCCATAAATACTTCTAGACTTTCCAAAATTGAAAAATTTCCATAAATACTTCTAAATTTCCAAAATTTAGAAAATTTCCAGAAATACATTATGACTATCGCAAAGCCAATTTTACGATTATGTCGAAACACAACCTGGGCTCTGATACCACTGTTGAGTTTCCGGCACCGCGGCGTGTGTGTGTTCGATCATGTTTCGTAAACATGAGCACAGCGGAAGCAATTAAAATAATAAATCTATATTTATTACAACACACACAACACACGCATGCATATTACAACAAGTGTATGTTGGATCAATGCGGTTCGCTAGAGGGGGGGGGTGAATAGCGAAAGAAAAAAACTTTTTCGAATTCGTTTCAAAAGAAATATACGCAGCGGAAAGATAAGCAAAACAAAAAGTAAAGGAGACAATAGAAACAAGATATTTACTTGGTTCGTAGCCGAAGGCTACTACTCCAAGGCCCTAGTGGTCCTTGACCACGCACGGAGGGCAAATCACTAAACAAACTCCTCCTCGTTGGAGGTAGGAGTTAATCGATACAAAAAAAAAACTTGAGGTAGAGGGACACTCCCCCTCTCCTCGTATACGATAAAAGCTCCGAAAATATAAATGACAAACTGATAACAAAAACTAAGACCGACGTACAATAATAAAGAAAGTTAAACCTAGACGTCGGAATGGAAGGACTTCGTTGTCGTAGAGTTGCAGAACGGAGGCTTTTGAGCACTTAGAATTGTTGATGAAACCCTAGGTTTGGACCCTCCTTTATAGCCTTTGAGCCCTTTTCGAGTGGGTCTTCAACCAATCACAAATGGACACCAAACCGCTTTGAGGTGGAGTGATAAGCCTTGACTCCTCGAATCGATCATTGACCATCATCGATCGATGGCCATCATCGATCGTGATGGCGACATCGACGATTGATAACCTTCTTGATCGATACACGCGATCGAGTCCTCAGTAGCGATCGTGATGCTTGCTTCAAGTCAAAGTTAGCTCAATAAAAACATAATTTCGATGGTCGTCGACCATCTGATCTCGACCTAGACCATCTATAAGATGTCTTTGGTCGGATCTACGCTTAAGATCATCCCCGTAAAGAGGATACGACCTTACTTACTCTCGCACACATGAGCTTACCTCGATACTTACGTGTCGCTTTTGCTTCCGGCCTTCCACTCGATTCCTTCGGCTCCCTCCGAAGTAACTCGAGTATCGCCCGACCACCGCGGCTTCCTCCGGGTGTCGCTAGCCTTCAGCTCCAGCTATATCAATCTTCTGCACACTCGATTCAGCTCGTGAGAAAACAAAATAGACTTAACTTTTGTGTCTTTGCTATAATCAAAACACAGGTTCGATTTCGGTGCCTCACTGCACCAACAATCTCCCCCTTTTTGATATATGGCAAAAACACACAAAGTTAAGGAAATTAAGTGCATGAAACAGTAAAGACAAGAAGCAAAAGTAGGAGTAGTAAAAATATTTCTCAAGTTCTCCCCTTAGAGGAACCCTCCCCCTTGACCGAGGGTGAGTACTTGAAAAAGACTTTTAGCTCTCCAAACACAAAAGATAATGAGTTAAGTAAATGACATTACTTAACTTAGGCTTCTTAGAGTCAAAAATAAGTGCAAGTTAAGTAATCAAAAGTTAAGTCAAAAGGTTAATTATTCAAAAGGTTTAACTTTTGATTTCTTAACTTGGGCCTTGTTGAAACCTAAACCTTACTCCCCCTTAACTTAGGCCAGAATCAAAGTTTTAAGTTAAGTTATCAATTTCAAAAATTTGAAATTTAACTTTGGCCTTTTCTTGAACCTTAACTTTGGCCTTTTCTCCCCCTTTTGACATAAATCAAGGAAAAAGTGGGGGGGTTTTAAGAAAACCCTAAGTCCAAGCATGATGATTTTAAAAATAGTATGTGAAAATAATTCATCTAAATGTTCAACTCTAGTTTGACTTGATTGAAATGATATTATCAATAAGTCCTGATTAGAGTTGGTTAATATTAGTTGCATATTTATACTCCGAGGTTCATATTGACGCACTTGATCTACATCTTGGAACCTGGAGTAGGGTCCTAACATCTCACGCCCATCTACGTGGCTAAGTACACAAACACATTAGTCCTATGTGTTGTGAGATATCTTGCTCCTTAAATCTATAGGTGCATGATATCTAAGGTATGTCCTATGCTAGTTCCATCAAAATGTAAGAAATAGTAGTAAGAAAATATAATTTGTAAGTTCCTATTCTATTACGCACATGCCTAATTTTCGTCTCAAGAGACTAAATTCGGCTTCGGGTAGTGGTTTAGTAAATATGTCTGCTAGGTTAGACTTCGAGTCAACATATTCGAGTTGTATGGAGCCGTTGGCTACATGTTCTCGAATGAAATGGTGTTGTACCTCTATATGCTGTGTCCTAGAGTGACATATAGGGTTCTTAGTTAGATTTATCGAACTTATGTTGTCTACAAAAATTTTAGTTTTGGTGAAGTCCAACCTAAAGTCTCGGAGAGTGTGCTTCATCCAAAGAAGTTGAGTTACACACTCACCCATCGCAACGTATTCGGCTTCGGTGGTAGATAAGGCAACACAATGTTGCTTCCTACTGCACCAACTCACTAGACTCGAGCCGAGTAGTTGACAACAACCACTCGTGCTCTTTACGTCGAGTTTACTACCGGCATAATCCGAATCGGAGTAGCCGATTAGTTCGAACTCGGTAGATCTAGGATACCAAATACCGACATTAAGTGTACCCTTTAGATATCTAAGGATACGCTTAACTAGGGTTAGGTGAGACTCCTTAGCACAGGTTTGAAACCTGGCGCACATACTATGAATAGGATGTTGGGTCGACTCAGATTAAGTATAGAAGACTTCCTATTGCGCTCTATAGTACTTTAAGTCAATGGACTTACTTTCTAGGTCTTCTCCTATGTTAACATTTATCGCCATTGGGGTGTTTATTACCTTAGCGTCTTGCATTCCAAATCTTTTAATTAACTCCTTAGTGTATTTTTGTTGATATAGGTATATACCATCCTTAGTTTGTTTAATTTGTAGACCTAAAAAGAAACTTAACTCGCCTACCAAGTTCATTTGAACTCACTTTCCATGAGTGAAGCAGAACTCGTTTAGTAAAAATTTGAGTTAGAGGTTCCAAAAATTATATCATCTCGTAAATTTGAGCTATGAATATTTCTTTACCTAAGGTTTTTACAAGAGAGTTGGGTCAACTAAGCCTTGGTTAAACCCTTTTGACTTAAGATGGATTGAAAGTCTCTCGTACCAAGCTCGAGGAGCTTGTTTAAGTCCATAGAGCTTTCTTAAGTTTTAGAACATGGTCGGGTTTATCTAGATTTTGAATCCAGGGTTGGCTAACATAAACTTCTTCTTTAATGTATCCATTTAGGAATGCCGACTTAACATCCATTTGAAAGCTTAAATCCTCGATGTGCGGCATAAGCTAGCAACATTGAATGGATTCCGAGTCTAGCCATCAGGGCATAGGTTTCGCTGTAATCTAAGCCTTCGACTTGGCTAAAACCTTTGGCGACTAACCTAGCCTTGTTTCTAACTACTTCACCTTTATCATCAAGTTTATTTCAAACACCCACCTTGTTCCAATTATCGCTTTGTCTTTAGGTGGTGGTACTAATTCCCACACTGCTTCCTAGTAAATTGAGCTAGCTCTTCTTGCATTGCAATAATCCAATCGATCAAGAAGAGCTTGTTCAATTGATTTGGGTTCTATCTTTGAAATTAAGGAAATTTGACTAAGGTTCCTATAGGATGCTCTAGTTCGAACTCCTAGATTAGGATCTCCTATCACTTGATCGATAGGGTGGTTAGTCTGAATCCTAGATTGGGTTGGGTTTGTCTCACCTAATGCTTGATCAATGTGGTGACTTGGTTGAACACTAGTTTGGTTGGAGTCATCTATCACTTGATCAATAGAGTGACTAGGTTGACTTAGGTTAGGATTAACACTAGACCCGATCTCGGATCAGTAAGGTCTAGTATGAATCGGCTCGCTAATTGGGGTTGCCGGGGGTTTTGTAGGTTCATGTCCTTCATCGAACACTACATTGATAGTCTCCTCGACTCTAAGGGTGTCGTGGTTATATACTCTATAAGCTCTACTTGTAGTCGAGTATCCTAGAAAGATTCCCGTGGTTTTGGATGTAAATTTCCTGGTAATCCTTAGTGTTTAGGATATGTACCTTACACCCAAATACCCTAAAGTACTTGATGTTAGGTATTTTATCGTGATAAATCTCGCACGAGGTCTTAAGGTGCCTCTTTACCATAAGGATCCTATTTTGTATAACGTGCCGCCCAAAACCTATCGGGTAGGTCGATTCGCTCAACATGGTCCTAGCGGCTTCTTGTAGAGTTCGGTTTTTTTCGCCCACTAGGCCATTTTGCCGAGGGGTCCTAGGGCAAGAGAATTCATGGTGGTATCCGCTTAGGTTACGTAAGTCGGTGAACCTTTGATTTTCGAATTCACCACCATGATCGCTTCTAAGTCTTTTAACCTTAAGGTCTTTTGATTCTCGATTAATTTGAATAGATTAATTAATTGATCTAGGTATTATTTTTATGTTTGATGAACCTAACCTGTAAACTCGAGTAGTCGCCAATTATGACTAAGCAATATTGACTTCTATTGAGAGACTTGGCTCCATGTGAATCGAATAGATCCATATGCAGGAGCTCAAGTACACTTGAGGTTCTGCTCTGGTTAGTTAACTTGTGTTGTGTCCTAGGTTGTTTTCCTTGTTGACAAGCATTCATTTTATTAACCAAGTTGTTGAGGTTGGGTAAGCCTCGACTAAGCCACTCGACTCATCTTGTGGACGAGTCTTGGGTGGAGTGACCGAGTCGTCGGTGCCACAACCATGATTCCTCTTGCCGTGTCATAAGACACTTAGTTGAGGAGTTGGTTAAATTGATCGTATAAATGTTGTTATTTCTAGTTCCTTTAAGAATTGTTTTAGAGGTTTCGCTGGTATTAATTATGCATTCATTTTCTAGAAATATAACCTTATAGTTATTATCACACAATTGGCTTACACTAAGTAAGTTATATTCAAAATTTCTACAAGTAATACATTTTTAATAACAAAATTGCGTGTTAAGCTCGATATCACCGATCCGATGATTTTGAGCTTGCCGTTATTCCCAAAGGCTACCGATCCTTGTCGCTTGAATCGAAGCTTTACGAATTTGAGTTGATCCCTGGCCATGTGTCGAGCAATCGCTGTCCAACATCCATTGATCCTACACACAAGGTGGTTGGATTGGATGTTAGATTTTTGTTAAGAAAATTGGTTGTAAGTTGTTAACCCTAGGTCATCTCGCCGGAGTCTATATGATCAAGCATGTTATACTTATGTGTTTTTTTTTTGAGATGACTTTCAATTAAGTTGATTGAGTGGATTTAGGTTCAAGTAATTTTATGTTAGATTTGGATTTAACCCTAGGCTTGTCAAGTTTACCTTTTCAAGATCATGGCTTCCAGGTTGTGGCGAGGCACAGGGGCCTTCTTTTATCGGATCATCGACCACTTCCTTAGACAAAGCCATTCTCAAGAAAATGATGACTTGACTTACCTAAAATTATTTCCTCGTCTAACTAGTTATTTTTGAAAAGAGGCTCCCCGAGGCTCAATCTTTTCGAAGAATTTTAGTTGGTTATGTTTTTGAAAAGAGGCTCCCCGAGGCTCAATCTTTTCGAATAATTTTAGTTGGTTATGTTTTTGTTCTAAGTGAGTTCACAAGTTTTAAAGTACAAACTTTCTAAGTTAAAGCATGCAATTTCTAAGTTAAAGCATAAACATTCTAAGTTAAAACATGCAATTTCTAAGTTAAAGCACAAACATGTTTTGTACTGGCTCCCCCTAGACCGTTGAATCGGTTCAGTCTATCCACATAGTGGATTTGGTCCTTGGGAACCCAGTACGGGTTGGATCCTAGAGTTGAAATCAAAAAGTTCTTAGGGACCCATGCTTGGACATGTTTCTTATGTCGACTTACAATCGACATATACGACCTATTAGTCGTGTTTGAGTTAAACCCTAGTCCGGCCTTGTTGTACACGGCCCTTTGCGATCCAAGTAGGAGGTCAAGTCCTTTGGATCCCAAAGTAAACCTTTCCAACGTATTCCTAAGATCTTCGACTTGACTTTTCAAGAGAGTTCTCAACTTCGAGCTTTTCAACTCGAGTTGAGTCCTTCTCTTGAACTCGACTAGTCGAAGAGGTTAGGGAGACCTCGTGTTTGAGGAGTTTAACCTCCTCAACAAGGGTCTCGACCTTGGACTCGGACTTAGCTAACTTCCTAGACAAAAACCTAACCGTATTATGTAAAGTATTAAATAAAGCTCGACTCACCTTAAGGGTATCTTTTGAACCGGATGCGTATCCGTGGCTTGACTTGAAGGTAGCTTCGTAGTCCGAGTCATCCTCAGGTTCTGACTCAAGTTCGGTCTCCGTGTCTGACTCAATCGACTTCGCCATGAAGACGTGGTCTTCGTCTTCTTCGGATGACGCTTCTTCCCATGTCGCGTTGAGTGCCTTCTTGTGCTTAGGTGCTTGGTGGTTGAGCTTGGGGCACTCGGACTTGATGTGTCCAAACCTGTTACACTCATAACACCTAATGTTAGAACTTTTAGACTTACCTTGGTTGGGTTGAGTCGTGGTTCGCTTTCGTCCCTTGGCTATCCTTCGAGCTAGGTTCATTAGTTCGGCAGTCAACTCTGGGTCAACTTCTTCTTCGGACTCGTCTTCCTCCTCGGGTGGTGGTGGCTTGCTTGCGATTTTCTTCTTCTTTGAACCTGCAAACAAGGCTATACCCCTCTCGGGTTCCGAGTTGGATTGTTCATGTAATTCGAAATCCGAAAAGAGTTCGTCTAACCTAATTTTAGAAAGGTCCTTGGAGACCTTATAGGCATCAACCATGGATGCCCATAAGGTAGTCCTCGGAAAAGAGTTTAGGACATACCTAATAAGGTCGCGGTTTTCGACCTTTTGCCCGATTGCGTGTAGGTTGTTGACTATGTCTTGGACACGGGCGTGGAGTTGCGTCGCGGACTCGTGTTCCTGCATTTTTAGTGTGTACAATTTATTGAATAACAAATCACGTTTGCAAACCTTAGCTTGATCTGATCCTTCGTGTAACTCGATTAGTTTTGTCCAAAGATCTTTTGCGCTTATGAAGGGGCCGACGCGATTTAGCTCCTCCTTGGATAGGCCACATTGGAGGATTTGTGTCGCCTTGGCGTCGGCTTCGACTTGTCGTTTTGTTGCAACGGTCCATTGATCATAATCCAAGGAGTCACCCACTTCATTGGTCGGAAGTGTGAAACCCGTTTGAATTATGATCCACATCTCAATTTGGGTTTTGAGAAAGCATTCCATCCGACCTTTCCAGTAACGGAAATCATCTCCGTTGTAAAACGGAGGTCGGACGGTGCTAAAACCCTCGAGATGGGCCATTAGAACAAAAAAACAAGGAGACTAAAATGAAAATCTAGCAACAACAAAAACACACGAAAGTACCAAGACTTGCGTCTTGGATTAGTAGTGCGGGAAATAGAAAGAAATAAACGAAAAATAGAAAGTTAAGCAAAGAAATAAGAAACTAAATAAAAAGTAAGTACTCACAACCTTCGATGTCCCCGAAAGGATACTAAACGTCGTTTTTTGAGGATGAAAACAGCTTGTTACGGGGGTAAACCCCAGTAAGAAGTGTAGATCTCTGCGAGAGCTTCGATTTGGTAGGTAGACCGTGTCGTGGGTCAACTTGTACGAAAAGTTATGCCCGTTTGACCGTCGGCTACTCCAAAAGCGAATACTTGCAAAACAAAATCAAACGAAGAGTACCAAGACTTCGTCTTGGAATAGTAGTGCGGGAGAAAAGTTTGAACGAACGAAAAATAAATCTGTGAAAAAAGTTAGATTGGTGGTTTCACTAAATCTAAGCGCCACTCGATACCAATTGTTGGATCAATGCGGTTCGCTAGAGGGGGGGGGTGAATAGCGAAAGAAAAAAACTTTTTCGAATTCGTTTCAAAAGAAATATACGCAGCGGAAAGATAAGCAAAACAAAAAGTAAAGGAGACAATAGAAACAAGATATTTACTTGGTTCGTAGCCGAAGGCTACTACTCCAAGGCCCTAGTGGTCCTTGACCACGCACAGAGGGCAAATCACTAAACAAACTCCTCCTCGTTGGAGGTAGGAGTTAATCGATACAAAAAAACTTGAGGTAGAGGGACACTCCCCCTCTCCTCGTATACGATAAAAGCTCCGAAAATATAAATGACAAACTGATAACAAAAACTAAGACCGTCTGCAATAATAAAGAAAGTTAAACCTAGGCGTCGGAATGGAAGGACTTCGTTGTCGTAGAGTTGCGGAGGCTTTGAGCACTTAGACTTGTTGTCAAACCCCTAGGTTTGGCCCTCCTTTTATAGCCTTTGAGCCCCTTTTCGAGTGGGTCTTCAACCAATCACAAATGTACACCAAACCGCTTTGAGTTGGAGTGATAAGCCTTGACTCCTCGAATCTGATCATTGACCATCGATCGGTGATGGCCATCATCGATCGGCCCGATGGCACATCGATCGATTGATAACCTTCAGCGATCGGTGATACACGCGCGTCGAGTCCTCATTGCGATCGTGATGCTTCTTTGCAAGTCAAAGTTAGCTCAATAAAAACATAATTTCGATGGTCGTCGACCATCCGATCTCGACCTAGACCATCTATAAGATGTCTTTGGTCGGATCTACGCTTAAGATCATCCCCGTAAAGAGGATACGACCTTACTTACTCGCACACGAGCTTACCTCGATACTTACGTGTCGCTTTGCTTCGGCCTTCCACTCGATTCCTTGGCTCCCTCCAAAGTAAGTCGAGTATCGCCCGCCCAGCGCCGCTTCCTCCGGGTGTCGCTAGCCTTCCGCTCCAGCTATATCAATCTTACGCACACTCGATTATTTCGTGAGAAAACAAAATAGACTTAACTTTTGTGTCTTTGCTATAATCAAAACACAGGTTCGATTTCGGTGCCTCACTGCACCAACAGTGTAGACATAACCGTAAATTAAAATTTGCAATAAAAGAAAATTATCTACGTTATACCTTTCGTATGACGTGTAGCGGGAACGGCATCAACCGGAACGATCCTCGTAAGAATCGTCTCTATCCGTATCCACGCCGAGCTCCTCGGGATGACTTCGCTAAGTCACGAGCTTCGTCTTCGTATGGGTTACTAGCCTCGTGTTGAAGACGACGTGATCGAGAGATGATCACGATCCGAATCCAAATTCGGATCCTAAAATGAGTTCTCAAAACTCGCTTCTCCGGAGAGGTATTCGTCAACCGTTTGACGAATCCTTCATCCTCCACCTCAGAGGATTACCGGAGATCAAATCCCCGGTAAGTTAGTCACTGTCGGAGCACTAACCGTCATCCAAACGACGCTCCGACAACAAAGAAACAAGCTGTCCAGAAAAACTGGACAGCTTTTGGTGGAGGAATAGAGGCCGGCCAAGGAGAGATGGAAGCTCACCTTATCACCGAACCTAGAGGAGATCACTGGAGGGTCGCCGGAGGTTCACCGACTGAAGCTTGGTCGCCGGCAACAAGTTGGACGGCTGCACAAAAGCTGGACGGCGGCACCTTAGGGTTGGGCGCCGAAAACTCCAAGGAGGTGGGCGGCAACTAGGTTGGGCGGCCAAAACTTGATTAGTTTTAGGGTTAGGGTTTAAGCCCTATTTTATAGAGAACTAATTCTCTTAATGGTTAATGGATCATATCCATAAAGCCCGTTAACCCGCTCCATTAGGATAAGTTAAAATAAACCAAACCATGATGGTTTATTTTAAGTTAAAACGAACCGAACCAACTTTTGGTTCATTCGTTTAAAATAAACCAAACCCTTTGGTTTATTCTCATCCATTGGATTAGAACCAAACCATTTTGGTCCATCCATTATGTCTTCATAAGACACGGCCCATCCACGCTTCCATTGCGACTGAAACAATTTCATGCTCGCTTTATGTTTGGTCCAACCAAACATAGTTTCTCTCGGTCTGAGAATCTCATTCTCAAGCTCGTTTTAAATCCTTTGGATTATACTCGTTGTGCGTGTGACCAAATAGGTTCTCGGTTTATGTTGGCCGTCTATAATTAACCATTAATTATAGAACGATCATGAGTGGCACCTAGTAGTACATCATGATCCCCAATTAACCGAAAAGATCAACGGTTGATCGAACTATTTACGAAACCCTTGATGGCTCGAATGAATCGTGCCCCATTCCCTTCACTCATCTTATACCCACTTGGTTGGGACATGGTCTATGTGTATCGATCCCCACTAAATTTCACAAGTATCATTTCCTCGTCCTCACAGTTCTAGTTACTCCACATGTATCGAAGAGTACCTTACTCTAAACATGTAATGCTTTGGCCAAAGACTTTAGTAACAATCGACGAGAGGCCATGGGTATACATCTCCTCGCAAGGAGTGGTGAATCCTTTATAGGCTATTCAAACACCTTCGATCACTTCGACTTATACCCAATCATCCCGGGTCCACATCTCCTTAGAGATGTTTGCTTAAGATGTCAAAGCATAAGTCTCCATGATCAAGATGACTTGAATCATGAAAGTCGAAGGAACATCGCACTTAAGCCCGCGGTAAGAACTTCATTGACATATATGTCGAGAGAACCCGTATGAAGTCTTCATACTACCGGTCACTCCAATGAACTAGTTACCATAACTAGCATCCACGATCAACTCCGGACATCACTATGTCTCCAGCCAGTGAGAATCAGCTGCTTGGATACACCAAGGAGTATACCTCGTGCTAGTCTCGACAGAATTGAAGGTGTCCAAATCCATCAATTCATCGACTAGGGATAATTCCGATACATCACAATTACACATGTAGAGATACTCACTAGTTGTGATCCAATCACAAATTCTCTCATGCTGTGAATCGTATCATGGACATTCAGTAAATGAGTTTAAGATCCAATCAAATACATTAAACATGTATACTCAAATAGTGAATCTTCATTTATCATATAAATGGTTCATACATAAGGCGATTGCCTTAGGACATCTCTCATATATTACTAACATATAGTACAAGAAATACCACTACATTTCCATCACATCTCTTGTATACACAAGACTCATCCGGACTTTGAATAAATCCATAAGACTTGATTACCTCATCAAAGAGGATGTTCCAACACCTCGAAGCTTGCTTCAATCTATAAATGGACCGATTAAACTTACATACAAGATGCTTTTTGCCCTTAGCAATGAATCCCTCTGGTTGCTTCATATAGTTGTTTTCCTCAAGACTTCCATTAAGGAAAGCTGTCTTGACATCCATCTGCCACACCTCATAATCTGCATGAGCTGCTATGCATAAGAGAATTCGGATAGACTTAAGCATGGCTACTGGCGAAAAGGTATCCTCATAATCGATACCCTCTTTCTGAGTATACCCCTTCGCAACAAGCCTCGCTTTGAAGGTCTCAACCTTCCCATCTATTCCTCTCTTTCTCTTGTAGATCCACTTGCATCTAATGGTTTTTACACCATCGGGATGGTCTACTAGCTCCCAGACCTGATTTGAATCCATAGATTCAATCTCAGTATTCATTGCACTTTGCCAAGATACTGCATCTTTATCTTGGATTGCCTCGTCATATGTCCAGGGATCAGATTCATGTTTGCCAGGGACCAAATCAGAAGATTCTCCCAAGAACATGAATCTATCAGGCTGTCTCACAACCCTCCCACTACAACGAGGTATCACCTATGTATCCTCTGTGACACGCGGTGCAGTGACATGTGGTATATCCTCTTGTACCGGTGGTACTAAAGAAGTGACTTCTCCTTTTAATTCCTCCAGAACAATTTTACTCTTGGGCTTGTGGCTCATCACATAGTATTCCTCTAGAAATCTGGCGTTCGTGCTAACGATCACCCTCTGATCTCTACGACAATAAAATAAACCACCCTTCTTTCCTCTAGGATAGCCAACGAACATGTGTACTTCTGTACGAGGTTCCAACTTATCAGCATCTGCCTTTAGCATATATGCTGGACTCCCCCATATCCGAATATATCTTAGACTAGGTTTTCGCCCAGTCCACAACTCTGTGGGAGTAGAAGGCACTGATTTAGATGGAACCAAGTTCAGAATGTACATCGCCGTTTCTAGAGCATATCCCCAGAACGAATCTGGCATCTCAGAATAACTCATCATCGATCTAACCATCTCCATAGGAGTCCTATTTTTTCGCTCTACTACACCGTTCTGCTGGGATGTGTCAGGTGCAGTCAATTGGGATTGAATCCCAACCTCTGATAAGTAGTTCCTAAACTCTCCAAAGAGGTACTGACCACCATGATCAGATCGTAGTGTCTTGATACTTTTACCTTGACGTTTCTCCACACTAGCCTTGAATTCTTTGAACTTGTCAGAGCATTCAGACTTGTGGCACATCAGGTAAATGTATCCATATCTTGAGTAATCGTCTATAAAAGAGACGAAATACTCAAAACCACCTCTAGCCTGGATAGACATAGGACCACACACATCAGAATGAACCAATTCTAACACATCTTTGGCTCTATACCCCTTGGCCTTAAATGGCCTCTTGGTCATTTTATCCTCCAAGTAAGATTCGTAGGTTGGGAAATCTTCCACCACTAATGAACCCAGAGGTCCATCAGCTATCAATTTTTGAATTCTGCTTAGGTTAATATGACTAAGCCTAAGATGCCAAAGATATGTTTGGTTCATCTTTGAAGGTTCTTTTCTCTCATTAGAATTAGAAGATGAGTTATTAACTTTTATTTGCATTGTGGGAGCTTTTGGTTCGATTGTATACAAATTTCCTATCAATGTACCTGAACAAATATTCTTCCTATTCCTTTTTATAACAACTCTATCATTAAAAGGAATAGAATATCCATCCATAAACAATTTAGAAACTGAAATTAAATTCTTTCTAAATAAAGGTACATAAAGGGAATTTTTCAGAACCAAAGTTTTATTTTTCTCAAAAGATAAATAAAACATCTCCCACTGCAATAGCCGCCACCTTCGTGGCATTTCCCCAAGTAAATGGTAATCTCTCCCTCATCTCGTCGTCGGGTTTCCTGGAACCCTTGCAAAGTATTGCAGACATGATCAGAGGCTCCTATATCTACACACCAGGTGCTAGTAGATAACACCGCTAACCATGTTTTAACGACTAGACCAAAGGATATACCTTTATTCTGCTTTGGATTGGGACAGTCCTTCTTCCAATGTCCATCCTACTTGCAAGTGAAGTACTTGCCTTTCGTCTTCTTCACTCCTCCCTGAGATCCTCCCACCATCTATTCTCCACCTTGTTTCTTCTTCTTGTTGCCTTTCGGCTTAGAAGTAGAAACCTTCTGAGCAACCATGGCCTGAGCCTGAGCAAGCCTTTTTGTCGACTGGAGAATGACATCGACCTGGGTTTCCCCATCGATTTTAGCTCCAAGGACTTCCAGCTCATTCGCGGTCTTAGGAGGACACTCTTCAAAGAGTACATACTTGTACTCCTTAGCAGTTAAGACAATATCTAGATTCTTTTCCAATCAACATTATTTGGGTTCAGTAAGTTTATTTTCCTTTAGTATCATAGCAAGTGGACTGAAAGTCATTTTGAAAATCCTAAGAATCACATAGATCATTACTTTGGATTTCAAAAAATTATTGATTCCTCAAACAATACAATTTTAAAATCAAGCAAAACCTCAAAACACCAAGAATATCGTATGCCATGATAGTGTGGACGTATACGAAATCTACATTTGTAAGAGGAAGTTTTACCCATTAATTTTACTATCTTGTCAACCTAACTTTTTGACAAGTAAAATTAATAGTTGGTTCCTCTTTGGCCCTACAAATAAAAGCAGTGACTCCGATGGGGAGGATACTTATATTTGTATCTAAGTGTTCACCATTACTCGGTACCAAGGTAATTATCTCGGGTTATGTGCCTTCCGATGGGGAAGTGCACACGCTCCTTAATAATTCCCTATAACCATATTTGACCTTGTGATCCGCAAACAAACTCATCCGATGGGGAGGAAGGCACTCAGAGCCGATGCGCAAGTTTGTTTGCATCACTTGTCAAATCGTAATGGAGGTCGTGAAAATTTATAAAAATTTCCCTCTCCCACTTAGTAATTTGAAATTGAGGAATTTTCCTAGCCTACGACATGCATATCAAACAAAAAGCAATAAATATGAAAAATAAATTATTTTCCAACTATTATGGCTTTTGTCTTCAATATGTCTCCCGTCGCATCGCCTTCTCGTCCGCTCCTCCTACGCCATGTACGAGCCATCCGGAGATCCGAGCCGAGACTAAAATCTATTTTAATTTACATCCATCGATCCTATACTCCACGAGGGAGTGTACATGAAATCTAGATCGAAAGTAAGCTAAAATAAAGAGTGGCTAAACAATGTCATATCTAATTTACAAAAAAAAATCAAATACTAGCCTCGTCAACCCCGAGGATTCAACAAAATATAGACATACAATCACATACACACATATGACCATAATAGTCAGATCTTATGCCTGCAACCAAAGAGTTAAACTACACATATCCTACTATTATCAGGCACATATAATATATAAAAAGTACATAAAAATTAACCAAATCCTAAACACACAAAACCAGAAACCTTGGCTCTAATACCAAATGATGGGGTATGCTTATCGAGTCCGTGAGGGGAAACTTCGCTTCCCACTTCACCTTGGTTGTTTGTTCATGGCGATCCCATCAATGTGCCCCGATTAAAAAAAATTAATCCTAGACAAAAGGGATTGCCCAAACAATCAAGTCATCGTCGTGCTATTCGTTTAGAGAGGTCACTTGAACAAACTCGTTGTTCAAGCGGCAAACCTCTATTCTACGACTAGACACGGAATACACGATGTACGGATCACCGGCTTTTGTATTTATGTTCAGGATCCTAGTATTATTTAGCCACAAACAGAATATATCATGCTCATAATTGAAAAAACAAATACAAGCAAGTAAAAATAGAGAATAGAGAATAGATATACCTCTCGATCTTCTAATGTATGACCTTCCTCCTTTCGGACGTCGTGTGGGCAACGATCTACCAAAAGTTGAAGCTCCTAGATCGCCAATCTTCCTTCCTTGCTCATTCTGAGCAAGAGGTGTTGGATCAATGCGGTTCGCTAGAGGGGGGGGGGGTGAATAGCGAAAGAAAAAACTTTTTCGAATTCGTTTCAAGACAAATATACGCAGCGGAAAGATAAGCAAAACAAGAAGTAAAGGAGACAATAGAAACAAGATATTTACTTGGTTCGTAGCCGAAGGCTACTACTCCAAGGCCCTAGTGGTCCTTGACCACGCACGGAGGGCAAATCACTAAACAAACTCCTCCTCGTTGGAGGTAGGAGTTAATCGATACAAAAAAACTTGAGGTAGAGGGACACTCCCCCTCTCCTCGTTACGATAGAAAAATAGCTTCGAAGAATGTAAATGAGCAACGACACTAAAATTAAAACCGACGTACAAAAATAAAGGAAATGAAACCTAGACGTCGGAGAAGAAGAAGCACGTTGTTGTCGGTAGCTTTGCGGAGACTTTTTGGAAGCTTAGAATTGTTTTAGAGGTTTCGTTGGTATTAATTACGCATTCATTTTCTAGAAATATAACCTTATAGTTATTATCACACAATTGGCTTACACTAAGTAAGTTATATTCAAAATTCTCTACAAGTAATACATTTTTAATAACAAAATTTGTGTTAAGCTCGATATCACCTGATCCGATGATTTTGAGCTTGCCGTTATTCCCAAAGGCTACCGATCCTTGTCGTTTGAATCAAAGCTTTGCGAATTTGAGTTGATCCCCGGTCATGTGTCGGGAGCAACCGCTGTCCAACATCCATTGATCCTACACACAAGGTGGTTGGATTGGATGTTAGATTTTTGTTAAGAAAATTGGTTGTAAGTTGTTAACCCTAGGTCATCTCACCGGAGTCTATATGATCAAGCATGTTATACTTATGTGTTTATTTTGAGATGACTTCTAATTAAGTTGATTAAGTGGATTTAGGTTCAAGTAATTTTATGTTAGATTTGGATTTAACCCTAGGCTTGTCAAGTTTACCTTTTCAAGATCATGGCTTCCAGGTCGTGGCGAGGCACAGGGGCCTTCTTTTATCGGATCATCGACCACTTCCTTAGACAAAGCCATTTTCAAGAAAATGATGACTTGACTCACCTAAAATTATTTCCTCGTCTAACTAATTATTTTTGAAAAGAGGCTCCCCGAGGCTCAATCTTTTCGAGGGATTTTAGTTGGTTATTTGAAAAGAGGCTCCCCGAGGCTCAATCTTTTCGAAGGCTTTTAGTTGGTTATTTACGTGTTCTAAGTGAGTTCACGAAAAAAACAAAAAAAATCTAAGCATGCAATTTCTAAGTTAAAACACAAACATGTTTTGTATCTGCTCCCTAGACCGCTGAATCGGTTCGGTCTATCCACATAGTGGATTTGGTCCTGGGAACCCAAAGACGAGTTGGATCCTAGAGTTGAAATCAAAGTGGTCTTAGGGACCCATGCTTGGACACATTTTTTATGTCTACTTACGATTGACATATACGACTTATTGGTCGTGTTTGAGCTAAACCCTAGTCCGGCCTTGTTGTACACGGCCCTTTGCGATCCAAGTAGGAGGTCAAGTCCTTTGGATCCCAAAGTAAACCTTTCCAACGTATTCCTAAGATCTTCGACTTGACTTTTCAAGAGTGAGTTCTCAACTTCGAGTTTTTCAACCCGAGTTGAGTCCTTCTCTTGAACTCGACTAGTCGAAGAGGTTAGGGAGACCTCGTGTTTAAGGAGTTTAACTTCATCAACCAGGCTCTCGACCTTGGACTCGGACTTAGCTAACTTCCTAGACAAAACCTAACCGTATTATGTAAAGTATTAAATAAGGTTGACTCACCTTAAGGGTATCTTTTGAACCGGATGCGTATCCATGGCTTGACTTGAAGGTAGCTTCAGAGTCCGAGTCATCCTCGTGTTACGACTCAAGTTCGGTCCGTGTTGGACTCAATTGATTTCGCCATGAAGACGTGATCTTCGTCTTCTTCGGATGACGCTTCTTCCCATGTCGCGTTGAGGGCCTTCTTATGCTTAGGTGCTTGGTGGTTGAGCTTGGGGCACTCGGACTTGATATGTCCAAACCTGTTGCAATCATAACACCTAATGTTAGAACTTTTAGGTTTACCTTGGTTGGGTCGAGTCGTAGTTCGCTTTCGTCCCTTGGCTATCCTTCGAGCTAGGTTCATTAGTTCGGCAGTCAACTCTGGGTCAACTTCTTCTTCGGACTCATCTTCCTCCTCGGGTGGTGGTGGCTTGCTTGCGATTTTCTTCTTCTTTGAACCTGCAAACAAGGCTATACTCTCTCTGCCCGAGTTGGATTGTTCATGTAATTCGAAATCCGAAAAGAGTTCGTCTAACCTAATTTTAGAAAGGTCCTTGGAGACCTTATAGGCATCAACCATGGATGCCCATAAGGTAGTCCTCGGAAAAGAGTTTAGGACATACCTAATAAGGTCGCGGTTTTCGACCTTTTGCCCGATTGCGTGTAGGTTGTTGACTATGTCTTGGACACGAGCGTGGAGTTGCGTCGCGGACTCGTGTTCCTGCATTTTTAGTGTGTACAATTTATTGAATAACAAATCACGTTTGCAAACCTTAGCTTGATCCGATCCTTCATGTAACTCGATTAGTTTTGTCCAAAGATCCTTTGCGCTTATGAAGGGGCCGACGCGATTTAGCTCCTCCTTGGACAAGCTGCATTGGAGGATTTGTGTTGCCTTGGCATCGGCTTCGACTTGTCGTTTTGTTGCAACGGTCCATTGATCATAATCCAAGGAGTCACCCACTTCATTAGTCGGAAGTGTGAAACCCGTTTGGATTTTGATCCACATCTCGATTTGGGTTTTGAGAAAGCATTCCATCCGACCTTTCCAGTAACGGAAATCATCTCCGTTGTAAAACGGAGGTCGGACGGTGCTAAAACCCTCGAGATGGGCCATTAGAACAAAAAGACAAGGAGACTAAAATGAAAACCTAGCAACAACAAAAGCACACGAAAGTACCAAGACTTGCGTCTTGGATTTGTAGTGCAGGAAATAAAAAGAAATAAACGAAAAATAGAAAGTTAAGCAAAGAAATAAGAAACTAAATAAAAAGTAAGTACTCACAACCTTCGATGTCCCCGAAAGGCTACTAAACGTCGTTTTTTGAGGATGAAAACAGCTTGTTACAGGGGTAAACCCCAGTAAGAAGTGTAGATCTCTGCGAGAGCTTCGATTTGGTAGGTAGACCGTGTCGTGGGTCAACTTGTACGAAAAGTTATGCCCGTTTGACCGTCGGCTACTCCAAAAGCGAATACTTGCAAAACAAAATCAAACGAAGAGTACCAAGACTTCGTCTTGGATTAGTAGTGTGGGAGAAAAATTTAAACGAACGAAAAACAAATCTGTGAAAAAAAGTTAGATTGGTGGTTTCACCAAATCTAAGCGCCCCCGGCTCTGATACCAATTGCAAATGGACACCAAACCGCTTTGAGGTGGAGTGATAAGCCTTGACTCCTCGAATCTGATCATTGACCATCAGTCGACTGATGGCCATCATCACGATCGATGGCAAAGATCACGATTGATGACCTTCGGCAATGATCGATACACGGCAATGAGTCCTCCGTCGGGCAATGATCGATGCTTGCTGCAAGTCAAAGTTAGCTCAACAAAAACATAATTTCGATGGTCGTCGACCATCCGATCTCGACCTAGACCATCTATAAGATGTCTTTGGTCGGATCTACGCTTAAGATCATCCCCGTAAAGAGGATACGACCTTACTTACTCTCGCACACACGAGCTTACCTCGATACTTACGTGTCGCTTTTGCTTTCGGCCTTCCACTCGATTCCTTCGGCTCCCTCCGAAGTAACTCGAGTATCGCCCGACCACCGCGGCTTCCTCCGGGTGTCGCTAGCCTTCAGCTCCAGCTATATCAATCTTCTGCACACTCGATTCAGCTCGTGAGAAAACAAAATAGACTTAACTTTTGTGTCTTTGCTATAATCAAAACACAGGTTCGATTTCGGTGCCTCACTGCACCAACAAGAGGAAGAATAGAAACAAAACTCTATTCCTTCTTTCAACCAACCAACAACCTCCAAGGATGGAGCTTTGCCGCCGTCCAAGAAGGAAGAAGAGATCAAGGGGTTGCCGGCTAAAAGCTTCAAGGGAGGACCCAAAACCTTTGTTCCACCGGCCAAGGAGAAGGAGAAGAAGGAGTTTGTACCCCGACCAAGGGTTGGAAGAGCTCCAATGGGCACCGACAGCTTGTGGAAGAAGAACAACACAAGGAAAATCTTTCCTTATTCGGTGCCGCCCAAGCCCAAACCCTAGCTCCTATTCTTGCCGCCAACTCCAAAACCCTAGCTTCTCTTGATTGATTCTCCACGCCAACCCCTCAAACTCCTTTTATAGAGTTAGGGATAAGCCTCCTTTTAATCTCCACCATTGGTTCTAGGGATTTAATCTCAACCGTCGGATCTAGAGATTTAATCTCAACCGTCGGATCTTAGAGATTTAATCTCTACCTTTGGATCTAGAGTTTTGTTTCTATCCATTGGATCTAAGCTTCATGAGGTGTTAATAGGATACATTAGGGACCATGAGGAGGAGTTTGATCTTGGCCACCCATGGATCAAGCCCACATAAAGTCTGATCCATTAATGATAATCCAATCCACTAAAGGATTATTATTGATCTACCTAACCAACCACCATAAGTTAATATGGGCTCCATATATTATTTGTACATTTTCTCCCCGTGTTTAAGATCTCGAATGTTCGTCGATTAATTAATTTACTGACCATTAATAAATCAACATCTAACTCCATGAGTAGTACCACTCAACCTTTTCATCATGTCGGACCAAGTCCACCTGCAAGGTTTACATGATGAACCTTATGAGCTCCTCAAGGGGACATCATCATCCTAATATATAGGACACGCTTTCCTCCTATAATCAAAGGCACATCATATAAATAATATTATCTCCCAACATACCGAGCCTATCGATTTAATCTATAAATCTCACCCATTGGTAAATCAAAGAAATGAATACTATGTATATGTGCCCGTTATTATATCGCCATTAAGAGCATGTTCAAAATAATATCTAAGGTCCGATTCGATTATGTAGTCTGCAATAAATTGAATCACCTCTAAGTCGTGTTGGACTTTCCGAGCCGCAAAAACCGCTTTTTGCGTTGCGGAAACCCCGGAAGTCCGGCCATGGATCCGTGCGAAGATATATTAAAATAAAAACATGTATGTGCTAAGTAAACCTAGATCTACCTTAGATCTAGAAGTTGAGAGTATTACCCTCATAGCGACGTCCTTCGCTTATCCCGCTCGTCCAAATGTATCGTCGGAACTCAAGAGTGTCAAGTGAACACTCCTCTATTGGTATCCACACGGACAAATTGGTGGAGAAAATAACTTAGAGTGTGCTAGCACTCTTTAGGAATTTCGGCCAAGGAGGAGAGGGGAGCTTGAGAGGATGATCCAAGGAGGAAGATGAAGTTTTAGTAACTCACAAAATAAATTCCATCTAATGGAATAAGTGGTTGGCCACTTCATGGAAGGGGGGGGTAACATGCATGCATGTAACTCCAAGAGCCAATGTCTCTTGGTCTCCCTTATGAGGTGGCACCACTTGATAAGTCAATGATGATGTGGAGCATCATCATTGGCCGGCCATGCCAAGTCATCATGATGACATGGCATTTGGTCAAGTCAAACTTGACCTTTCATCTTCCCTCTCAAGTCAAGTCAAACTTGACCTCTTATCTCCCATGGTTGATCAAATCTAACCATTTGACTCAAGTCAATTTGATTTAATGAATCTCTATTGATTAATTTAAATTGACTAAATGAATCAAATCTAAATTAGACTCATTCAACACTTGAATCAAATTGAGTCCAACTCAATTAGTCTAATTAGGATTACTCTTAATCCAATTTGGTTCATCACATGAACCTAATCCTCATGGTTCATCATATGAATCTAATATCCATCTAATTGCCCTTTGTGTGTGACCCTATAGGTTCTTATAACGTTGGCAATGTCCCTAAACTGATTTAGGAACATAAGCAATGAGCGGTATCTAGCAACACATCATTGCTACCCAAGTTACAAGAATGTTGAGCTCCAACATTACCTTTGTGACTACTAATTATGACTATCACAATATGTGACAATGTCCCTCTATCCTTGACATCTAGATTGACCAATAGAGGCATAGACCGTGTCATCCTCGGTACAATCTATATCTTGAACTCCAAGTATACTCACTCTAATCAAATGAGCTCAATATCTCATATTGACTCATTTGGGCATGGCCATGCACTTCGTGGTCTCACTCTATCAAGAATATCGATGTCACCCCCGTCATATAGGAGGGATAGATCTCATCTACATCACTCACATCCCTCTGCATAATTTGTTACATACACAGTAATCGCCTTTATAGTCCACCTATTTACGGGTGACGTTTGACGAAGCCAAAGTATGCAACTCCTTATGTAGGGAACCATGGTAACTTCAGGTCTAAGGACTAATAGTCATACTAATAGCCACATGAGAAAGTATATGACACTCATATAACAATCCATGATATTTTCTCATGGCGGGTCATTCAGTATACATTCTCCAATGCATACCCATGTGTCAACTTGATATCTCATATCCATGACTTGTGAGAGCAAGTCATCGTGTTGACCTACATGCTAGTCTCTACGCATTAACATTGTCCTTGAATGTTAATACTCGACTAGGAATGATTAAGAGTAGTGTTCTCTATATCATCTCATTACCGATTCAACCAATCGATTGATATAGATAAGAACCTACTACTCAAGGACATTATTATATTTAGTTATTTGGCACCAATACAAGTAAATATAATAATCATGCTTTTATAAATAGGAATATGATACAATAAAGTCCATACAATAATCATCACATGATTGGCTCTAGGACTTTCACTAACAAACTCCCACTAGCACTAGTGTCAATCACCGTAGTATCTAATACCCAATGACCTAGTGTGACCATCATGCTTTTTCTGTGCCAAAGCCTTGGTCAAGGGATCTGCGATGTTAGCCTCTGTGGGTACTCTGCAAATCTTCACATCTCCTCTATCGATAATCTCTCGAATGAGATGGAAGCACCGATATATTCGGCCTCTATTGTAGAATCAGCAACTGTGTCCTGCTTGGAACTCTTCCAGCTCACAGCGCCACTATTCAAGCAAAACATGAACCCTGACTGCGATCTATAATCATCCCGGCCGCTTTGAAGCCGCATCACAGAACCCTTCTGACTAGCTCCTCATCGCCTCCAAATATCAAGAAATATTCTTTAGTCCTTCTCAAGTACTTAAGAATATTCTTGACTGCTATCCAGTGACGCTCTCCTGGATCTGACTGGTATCTACTCGTCATGCTCAAAGCATACGAGACATCAGGATGAGTACACAACATGGCGTACATGATAAATCCTATAGCAGATGCGTAAGGGATCTTATCCATGCGGTCTCTCTCATCTCTAGAAGAGGGACTTTGAGTCTTCGAAAGACTCACACCATGTGACATCGACAGAAGTCCCTTCTTGGAATTCTTCATGGCAAACCGTAGTAATACCGTGTCAATATATGTACTCTGACTTAGGCCAAGCAATCTCTTAGATCTATCTCTATAGATCTTGATGCCTAGAATACAGGCTGCTTCACCTAAGTCCTTCATTAAGAAGCACGTCCCTAGCCAAGTCTTCATAGATTGTAGCGAAGGGATGTCATTCCCAATGAGTAGTATGTCATCCACAGACAATACAAGGAAGACAACTGTATTCCCATTAACCCTTTTGTAGACATAGGGTTCATCTTCATTCTTGATGAAACCAAATTATTTGATCGCATCATCGAATCGAAGATTCCATCTCCGAGAGGCTTGCTTTAGCCAATAAATGGACCTTTGCAGCTTGCATACTTTCCCAGTATGTTGTGGATCTTCAAAACCCTCAGGTTGTGTCATGTACACATCCTCGAGTATGTTTCCATTCAGAAACGCAGTTTTGACATCCATCTGTCATATCTCATAATCGTGGTATGCTGCAATAGCAAGCAAGATCCGAATGGACTTAAACATCGCCACTGGAGAAAAGGTTTCATCATAGTCAATACCATGAATCTGCTTGAAACCTTTAGCCACCAATCGGCCCTTATAGGTATGCGTAAGTCCATCCATGTCAGTCTTTCTCCTAAAGACCCACTTACACCCAATGGGTTTGACCCCTTCAGGTGGATCAACCAAAGTCCATACTTTGTTGGTGTATATAGATTCCATCTCGGATCTCATGGCCTCTAGCCATTTCTCAGAATCTGGGCTCATCACAGCTTCCTGATAGGAGGTAGGCTCATTCTCAATGAGCATTACGTCATCATGGTCAGACAAGAGAAATGAGTATCTCTCAGGCTGACGATGTACCCTATCAGATCTGCGAAGAGGTAGGTCTACCTGAACAGGTGGTTGTTCCACAACTCCTTGTGCAACAACCTCATCACCCACAACACTTTGTGGTTCCTGTTCAACCTCCATCAAGGCCTCAGTCCTATGGTCCTTATCTTGAATTTCTTCAAGATCGAATGTACTCCCACTAGTTTTTCTAGAAACAAAATCCCTTTCTAGAAAAATCCCAGTATTTGCCACAAACACTTTGTGTTGACTGGGAATGTAGAAGTAATATCCCTTTGTATCCTTGGGATATCCAACAAAATAGCACCTATCGGATTTGGGTCCCAGTTTGTCTGAGACTTGACGTCGAACGTAAGCCTCACAACCCCAAATCCTCATGAAAGACATCTTGGGATTTCTCCCTGTCCATATCGTATATGGTGTCTTTATGACAACCTTGGATGGTACACGGTTAAGGGTAAAGGCTGCTGTGTCTAGAGCATATCCCCAAAAGGATATAGGAAGATCTGTGTGACTCATCATAGATCGTACCATATCTAATAGGGTACGATTCCTCCTTTCGGATACACCATTCCACTGTGGTGTTCCAGGAGGAGTGAGTTGGGATAGAATCCCACACTCAACTAGATAGTCACGAAACTCATGGCTAAGGTATTCACCACCTCGATCTGATCGAAGTATCTTAATACTCTTTCCAAGCTGGTTTTGTACTTCATTCTTGAATTCTTTGAACTTTTCAAAGGATTCTGATTTATGTGTCATAAGATACACATAACCATATCTACTGAAGTCATCAGTAAATGTAATGAAGTAGCTGTAACCACCTCTAGCAACAACATTAAAAGGACCACATACATCACTATGTATATGTCCTAACAAATCTGTTGCTCTTTCGCTGTGTCCACTAAAGGGAGTCTTGGTCATCTTGCCTAAAAGGCAAGACTCGCATGTGTCATATGATTCAAAATCAAATGAGTCTAGCAGCCCATCCTTATGGAGCTGAGATAAGCGACTCTCATTTATGTGACCTAAGCGACAATGCCAGAGATAAGTTTGGTTTAACTCATTTGACTTGAACCTTTTGGCACTTATGTTATAGATAGGGCTCTCTAAGTCTAAAAAGTAGAGTCCGTTCATTAGAGGTGCACTACAATAGAAAATATCATTTAAATAAACTGAACAACATTTGTTCTTTATTATAAATGTAAATCCTTTCTTGTGCAAAAAAGAAACCGAAATTATGTTCTTAGTCAAAGCAGACACATAACAACATTCATCTAATTCTAGTAAAAGCCTAGAGGGCAGAGATAGAACTGTAGGGATAGTGCCATTGGTTGCGTCGGAGTCTCATTGCCTCCCATGTCCCTGGATTAAAATTTTATCAACTAAAACTAATCCGGACGGGATGAGTTTCCGAAGCACAACGGTTTTGTCATCGTGCAAACGACTCGAGCGATCGCTTGAACAAACTTATTGTTCAAGCAATCAACTCTTCTAGTCGGTTAGCCGCGAAAGAGACGACGAACGGATCACTGATTTTTGTGTTTCTTATCGGGGTCCATGATTATACAAATACAAACAAATGCAAACTAGTATAATCAACACATACTAACATAAAGAACATAAGCTAGCATATCTTATCATAAGAGGATCAAGAATAAAGTTTGTAAAACTTTTATACCTCTTGGTCTTCTACCGTATGTCCCATCCTCCTCGTGGACGTCGTGTGGGTGAAGATCCTCCACGAGTTGAAGCCTCCTAGATCATGTTCTTCCCTTCCTTGCACGCTCCGAACAAAGATAAGAACCAAACAAAAACTCCTCCTATCTAGAACCGACCACCAAGCCAAGGAGCTTGATATAGCTGCTGGCCAAGGAGTAGATAATTGAGCGCCAGCCAACCTTGAAGAAAGGTTGCCGCCGGCCACCAAGGAGAGAGGGAGAAGGAATAATGGGTATGGGCGTCGGCCAAAGCAAGGAGGAAAAAGATGGGTGTCGGCTACCGATTAGGAAGAGAAGGAGACAAACCTTAATCCTTCCAAGGATTGCCGCCCAAACCTTTTCCCAAACCCTAGCCGCCCAAGCCAAAAACCCTAATCTCCTTCTTGATATATCTCTATATTACACGCCCAAGCCCTTAGCCCTCCTTTTATAGAGTTAGGCTTAGGCCTCCTTTCAATCTCCAACATCGGATCTAGAGACTTAGTCTCCACCGTCGGATCTAGGGTTTCATCCCAACCGTTGGATCTAGGGTTTCATCCCAACCTTCGGATCTAGGGTTTCATCCCAACCGTCGGATCTAGGGTTTTATGTTCCATCATTGGATCTAGGCTCCATGAGGTTTTAATAAGGCTACGATAGGGACCATGAGGAGGAGTTGGATCTTGGCCACCCGATGGATCGAAACCACACAAACTTGATCCATCAATGATGTTCCATTCCACTATAGGATCATCATTGATCTACCTCACCAACCCCCATTTATATGGGCTCCATATATTATTTGCACAACTATCTCCCCGTGTTTAAGATATCGAATGTCCTTCAATTAATTGATTTACTGACCATCAAATAATTAACATCTAACTCCTCGAGTAGTACCACTCAACCTTATTATCATATTGACTAAGTCAACCCGCGGGGTTTACATGATAAACCTTATGAGCTCCTCAAGGGGACATCATCAACCTAATATATAGGACACGATTTCCTTCTATAATCAATGGCACACAATGTAAATAATATCATTTCCCAACTTACGACCCTATTGATTTAATCTATAAATCTCACCCATTGGTAAATCAAAGAAACAAATACTAAGTACATGTACCCGTTATTATATCGGGATTCAGAGCATGTGCAACATAATACCCGAGGTCTGATTCAATCATATAGTTAGCAATAGATTGAATCACCTCTATGTCGGTCCTGCTCAATACACAGAAAATGTACTAGTGTAATTCTATGGTCAAGATAAACCAATACCAAATCACACTACAACCATGCCAATGGTTTGTCCAAGACCATCTTGGTTGTGAGCCTATACTTATATTCTACAAGGAACTGATAACATGATCTTCTGTGCCACACCAAGCAACACATTATCTATAATGTAGAGTATTAGACAATATGCACACATATAATAAATATAAAGTGCAAACAATGATCATGTGATTCTTATTTCAAAATAAAGATGTCCATACAAAAGGCTAGGCTTTCAGTATACATCCCAACAATCTCCCACTTATACTAAAAGACTATGCTGTCATCACACTACCATACATCTGATCCCCATGTCCTCCACATGCCTATCAAACGCTTTCGCTGGAAGGGCCTTAGCGAATGGATCCGCCAGGTTATCCTCTGATGCAATCTTGGCGACAGCTACTTCTCCTCGCTTTACGATTTCTCGTATCAAGTGGTACTTGCGCTCTATGTGTTTACTCGCCTTATGGGCTCGTGGTTCCTTCGAGTTTGTAACTGCACCACTGTTATCACAATAAATTGTGATAGTTCTGGGCAAACTAGGAATCACATCCAAGTCCATCAAGAAGTTCCTGAGCCATACAGCTTCCTTGGCTGCCTCAGAAGCTGCCACATACTCAGCTTCCATGGTAGAGTCTGCCATGCATTTATGCTTGACACTCCTTCATACTATGGCTCCACCTCCAAAAGTAAACACAAACCCCGAGGTAGACTTACTGTTGTCCCTATCTGATTGGAAATCAGAATCTGTGTAACCCACAGGGACTAATTGATCTGCCCGGTAAACCAGCATATAATCCCTAGTCCTTCTTAGGTACTTCAATATATGCTTTACCGCAGTCCAATGTCCCTGTCTAGGATTACTCTGATATCTGCTAACCATGCCCACGGCAAAGCAGACATCTGGTCTCGTACATAGCATAGCATACATGAGGCTTCCTACTGCCGAAGCATAAGGAACCGCCTTCATCTCCTCAATCTCCTTTGATGTTTTGGGACACATCTCTTTAGATAAAGGTACTCCATGCCTAAAAGGTAGAAAACCTTTCTTGGAGTTCTGCATGCTAAAATGAGCAAGGATAGTGTCAATGTATGAAGCTTGAGATAAGCACAACATCCTTTTCTTGCGATCCCTTATCACCTTGATTCCAAGGATGTGTCCCACTTCTCCCAAGTCCTTCATGTCAAACTGTTTGGACAACCATACCCTTACGTCTGATAACACTTTGATATTGTTGCCAACTAACAAAATGTCATCTACGTATATTATAAGAAATACCACTACGTTTCCGTCACATCTTTTGTATACACATGACTCATCCGGACTTTGAATAAATCCATATGACTGGATTACCTCATCAAAACGGATGTTCCAAGATTTCAAAGCTTGCTTCAATTCATAAATGGACCGATTAAGATTACACACTAGATGTTCTTTGCCTTTAGCAATGAATCCCTCTGGTTGCTGCATATAGATGTTCTCTTCAAGACTTCCGTTAAGGAAAGCTGTCTTGACATCCATCTACCAAATCTCATAATCCATATGAGCAGCTATACATAAGAGAATCCGGATAGACTTAAGCATAGCTACCGGCGAAAAGGACTCCTCATAATCGATACCCTCTTTCTGAGAATACCCTTTCGCAACAAGCCTTGCTTTGAAGGTCTCAACCTTCCCGTATACTCCTCTCTTTCTTTTGTAGATCCACTTGCATCAAATGGCTTTTACACCATTGGGTGGCTCTACTAGCTCCCAGACCTGATTAGAATCCATAGATTCTATCTCAAAATTCATCGCTCTTTGCCAAGATACTGCATCTTCATCTTGGAGTGCCTCGTCATATGTCCAGGGATCAGGTTCATGTTCGCCAGGGACCAAGTCCGAAGACTCTCCCAAGAACATGAATCTATCAGGCTGTCTCACAATCCTCCCACTACGACGAGGTATCACCTGTGTATCCTCTGTGACACACGGTGCAGTGACTTGTGGTATATCCTCTTGTACCGGTGGTACTGAAGTTTCGACTTCCCCTCTTAATTCCTCCAGAATAATCCTACTCTTGGGCTTGTGGTTCATCCAATAGTCTTCCTCTAGATATCGGGCGTTCGTGCTAACGATCACCCTCTGATCTCTAAGATTTTAAAACAAACCACCTTTCGTTCCTCTAGGGTAGCCCACGAACATACACACTTCTGTACGAGGTTCCAACCTACCAGCATTAGCCTTTAGCACATGTGCTGGACTCCCCCATATCCGAATATGTCTCAGACTAGGTTTTGGCCCAGTCCACAATTCTATGGGGGTAGAAGGCACTGATTTAGATGGAACCAAGTTCAGAATATACACTGTTGTATCCAGTGCATACCCCCAGAACGAATCTGGCAACTCAGAATAACTCATCATCGATCTAACCATCTCCATAATGTTGGGAGATTGTTGGTGCAATCATCCCAGGTTGACTCGAGTTTGACTCGAGCAGTACCCTAATGATATTTTGATGATAGACAAAACTCATGACATGGGATTGTCATGGGAAAGTCCAACATGGGGTTGGCATGGAAAATCCAAGCATGGAGCTTGGTGTGGAAGTCCAAGGGAGAAGCCTTGGCATGGGAAAGTCCAAAGCATTGCGAAGTCATGCGCTTGGTGCTTGGCATGGGAAATCCAAAGCATTGCGAAGCCGTGCGCTTGGTGCTTGGTAAGAAATGCATTGCGAAGCCATGCACTTGGTGCATTTGGGAAGTCTTGAGAACTTGGCAAGTTCACTAGGCTCGGGTCCTTGAGTCGGTGAAGGATGGCATTGCGAAGTCGTGCGCTTGGTGCATCCGAGGGACCACCGGACGGGGAGCGAATGGAGTGAGCCCAAAGGGAAGCATACTTCTAGGGAATGAGACGCGAAGGATGGTGTTGCGAAATCGTGCGCTTGGCGCATCCGAGGGACATAGGCTGAGGGAAGAGAGCTTCGGTGGGGAACTCCATGAGGGATAAGGTGGACTTGGCCAAGTGGCTAAGACTGAGTGTCGGAGGCTCAAACTTGATGTTTGAGGGTTTACCCGACGGTCGGATGCTCAAACAACTTGGTGTTTGAGGTTTTGCCCGACATCAATCGACTGGCATAGGTGCCGGTTCGACTGATCCAAGTCGACTAGAGTTCGACTGGTGTAAGGCTAGGGTTTTGTGCTTGGCAGTCGACAACAGGCGACTGCCGAGGGATGGCAGTCGACTGATGGGAGTGTCACGAGCACATCGCCCGTAGCCGATCGGGCGACCGATCTTGGAGTCACGATCGGTGATGGGCATCATCAGTCGACTGGTAGGTGATCCATTGGAACTTGTCCAACGTGGATCTGGCCGTTGTGAGACAACGGCTACAGGGGCAGTCGACTGGTGCCTTTTGGCAGTCGACTACTAGGCGCGAAAACAGCTTGATGCAGGTTATAAAAGGAGCACGAGTTGGAGGATTTCGCCAAGACTTTTGTGAAGCTATTGGAGGGGAATTGTTGCTGCATTCCAGACCTTCAAGAGCCATCTAAAGCAAGCAACAAGCAAAGGGTTCAAAGCAAGCGTTGTAAAGTGTTCTTTACGTGTATTTTGTATTTGTCTTTGTATCGCTTGTATTTCATTACTTAGTGTAATTGCTTGTGAGAGGTTTCTCCACCTCCGACGTGTAGTCGAAAAGGAGTGTTATAGTTAGTGTCGTGCGCATAACTAGAGCTCGAGGAGCTCGCCCGTGGAGTAGGAACCATTCGGTTCCGAACCACGTATATCTTTGTGTATTGCATGTGCTTGTGTGTATTTGTGTTTCTTGTTATTATTATTATTATTATTCCGCTACGCTAACAAGAATTGTAGACGAGCACGCAACGAGAACGAACGAATTACGACATCCATCGTAGGAGGGCTATTCACCCCCCTCTAGCCGGCCAATCGATCAATCGATCCGACCCTACAAGTGGTATCAGAGCCGAGGTCGCTCTTCAAGGACTAACCGCCGCGAGAGCACTAAAAGATGGCCGGCTTCATCCATCCACCGAAATTCGATGGAGATTTTTCTTGGTGGAGGAAACGGATGGAGGTATATCTCGAAACCGATTTTCATTTTATGATTATCATAGAAAATGGTTTTGAGATGCCTAGGGACAAACACAACAAGCCCATTGAGAAGTCAAAATGGACCCAAGACCAAATCAAAGACTTCAAGACAAATCTCAAGGTAATCAAGTTGATTAGTGATTTGTTACCTAACACTATTTGGTCTAGATTGGGTGATTATAGGGATGCAAGGGAATTATGGAATAAGGTAATGAAATTCCAAGAAAATTTCCAATTGGCACAAGTAGAGGAGAATGCCGAAGAAGAATCACCATCCACTTTTGAAGATGTGGATGACTTGGTGGAGACCTCCACCTCTAGCATTGAGGGGGAGGAAAGAGTTTCTACTCCGGAGAAAGATCAAGATGAAGCTTCTACCTCCGGAATAAGTGAAGAGGCCTCCACCACCTCCCTAGGTAACTCAAGTGTTGTAATTTTAAATAAAAATCACATAATATGCTTTGAGTGTAGGGAGAAAGGGAACTACAAGAGTAAATGCCCTAAATTGGCTAAGAAGAAGGCATCGACACCAAAAGTCAACTCAAAGTCAAATGATGCCGGTGTTCCCAAAATCAAGAGCAAAGAGCACATTCTGTGCTTCAAATGCAATCAAAAGGGACACTACCGAAGCCAATGCCCTAGGGGGAGGAAGAAAGGGCAAGAAGGTGCAACTCATGTAGGGGGAGCTCCTAAAGCTAACCCTAAGGTACATTTAGTTAATGCACCTTTAATTCTTAAAGTCAAAAAGCATGCTAAAAATTATTTTAGTTCTCTTGCCATTATTAATGAAAAGCATGCTAGGAGAAACAATAAGGTTTATTGCTTAGGTGCCAAGCATGTTCATATGACTAAAGACAAACCTAGGACTCATAATTCTAGAAATATCTTGCCTAGGGAGTCAATTAGGAGAGTAGAAGAAAATTTGGGTATTAATCCCAAAAAGTCTAGGCACATGCCTAAGAAGAAGAGGTTTTCCCAAAAACCTAATGAAAATTCAAAAATGGGAAAATTAGAGCTAGAGAACCAAGTCTTGAGGTCAAGACTTGAGAAAATGGAGAAAGCCCTTAGAATCATAGAAAATTCAATTCTAGGGTCAAATGTCCAAAAGTCAAGACCTGAGGTTCAAAAACGGTCTAAGGGCAAGGAAGGTTTGAGTGACAATCCTAAGCCCAAGGAGACTTATCATAATGTTCCATTTAATTATGGAACTATTTCTAGGTCTAGGAAAACCAAGGATAATAGGGAAGTCATCCCTAAGTCTAGCCATGGTATGTGTTTAGTGGCTAACACTTCAAAGAAATCAAATGTAGCCACTAAGAAGGTCAATGGAGGAGTCACCTCTAGAGTTGACCTAGGAAAGACCCAAAAGACTATGACTTCAAAGCCTAAAAGGGTCATTAGGAAGGTATTTAGGGAAGTTATCCCTAGGGAATACCTTGTTAACCCAAGGAGCTCCAATAGATATTGGATTCCTAAGAGCGTGATTGATTCACGCTAAATGGGTTAGGGTGTGTCAACCCTAAGTGGATGGGTGGTTAACCTAGCCATTGTGAGTTGACACATTAGGGTGTGCCAATATGGTTTGAGAAGTTAAAAATGATTTAAATTGGCACAATTAGGTCTTAGAGGTATTGGTGTGCCATTTTGGGTTTTTGGCACACTAGGGAAATGAATGACATTAAGGCAAAATGAATTTAATTCCTAGAAATGGCAAATTAATTTTAACACTTAGGTATTCTATACCTTAGTATATTTTACTTGCCATACTTTATTTGCCTTGCCATGTCATGACATCATTCTCATTTTCATCTATAAAAATGTCATGATCATGTTTAGATTTATGTTTAGATGTCATGTATGCTTAAGTTTCATTTACATGCCATGACATCATGATATTGGCATATGTTTTTATCTATATCATATCTATGCCATAATCATATCATGCATGAATTAAAATGGAGTTAAGGACTATGGCACAATTTGAAGGGAATCAAATTAATGTTGCCTAGAAATATGCATGAAAACATAAACAAAACAAAACCCACATCTCACAAGAAATTTGACTTGTATGTGTTTTACACATCTAGATATTGGTGAGATGTTTAGGAAAAAGAAAATAAAGGTTTGAAAAACATTTTGAAAACATTTTGAAAAACCTTGGTGAAGTCTATCTTTTGATAGCTATCACCATTGAATGGGATGATACAAAGATGACTCTTTATTGAAGCTTTTCTTAAATTTTGGACTTTGTATCAATCTCCTAATTTAATGGGTAAAATAATTTTCTAATATTTTTCACCCATAGTGTTTAGGATAAGTATTATACGTATGCATTTTCAAGATTTTTAAAATTACGTATATTTACTTATGGATTTCGGAAATCCATTTCTGAAATGCTGAAAACTGCAAATCGATTATCGATCGCCATGGATTGTCAATGTGATGAAATTAACAACCCGATTTCTGATTTTAGTCGACTGCCCAAGCTGATTTCGGGTAAATCTTGTTGGTTAGGCCCATGTTCAGCTAGGTTAAGGTCCCCTAACCACTCCTAACCCTAGGATATGCTTGGGAGAGCATTAGAGAGGGTGGAAATCCATTGGATATGGATTAGGAGTTGGGTTGAGGGTGAGTATCAATTTTAAGGTGGAAGAGAGTTCATTGTTGAACTTTGCCTTAATTTTGATTTGGTTAATGTTCCTATTGGCTTAGGGACTCTCCAAGGACATTGTTGGTGCAATGGTCAAGGGGTAGCAAGCCTCTAGGGGGAGGTATCTATCTTGGGAAGATGGATGTGTATTTCCTCATGGGAGGAATATTGGGTTGCCTCTCTTTGAGTGATATGGGATCACTAGAAAGATTGTAGGCATGTGTTCCTCCAAGGGAGAGATTGTAAGATCTCATTGGGATATGAGACATTCATACCCTTGGGGAGGACCTTTTTGATGTAATGTCAAAAAGGGGGAGAAGTTACCAAGTTACCAATTAGGGTTCGTTGGAATTCTCATTGGGATATGAGAATTGCCAATATGAGAGAATTGGTAGACTTGAGATGGTAGTTTTGTCAATCATCAAAAAGGGGGAGATTGTTGGGAGATTGTTGGTGCAATCGTCCTAGGTTGACACGAGTTTGACTCGAGCAGTACCCTAAAGATATTTTGATGATAGACAAAACTCATGACATGGGATTGTCATGGGAAAGTCCAACATGGGGTTGGCATGGAAAATCCAAGCATGGAGCTTGGTGTGGAAGTCCAAGGGGGAAGCCTTGGCATGGGAAAGTCCAAAGCATTGCGAAGCCGTGCGCTTGGTGCTTGGCATGGGAAATCCAAAGCATTGCGAAGTCGTGCACTTGGTGCTTGGTGAGAAATGCATTGCGAAGCCGTGCGCTTGGTGAATTTGGGAAGTCTTGAGAACTTGGCAAGTTCACTAGGCTAGGGTCCTTGAGTCGGTGAAGGATGACATTGCGAAGCCGTGCGCTTGGTGCATCCGAGGGACAGCCGGACGGGGAGCGAATGGAGTGAGCCCAAAGGGAAGCATACTTCTAGGGCATGAGACGCGAAGGATGACGTTGCGAAGTCGTGCGCTTGGCGCATCCGAGGGACGTAGGCCGAGGGAAGAGAGCTTCGGTGGGGAACTCCATGAGGGATAAGGTGGACTTGGCCAAGTGGCTAAGACTGAGTGTCGGAGGCTCAAACTTGATGTTTGAGGGTTTACCCGACGGTCGGATGCTCAAACAACTTGGTGTTTGAGGTTTTGCCCGACATCAGTCGACTGGCATAGGTGCCGGTTCGACTGATCCAAGTCGACTAGAGTTCGACTGGTGTAAGGCTAGGGTTTTGTGCGCCATGGGTGGCGATCGGCAAGTCGATGCAGCGGTGACCGCGAGGGATGGCGATCGGTGATGGGAGTGTCGCGAGCGCGTAAGCGCTCCGTGGCCCAGGCGATCGACTCTTGGTCACGGTCGGTGATGGGCATCATCAGTCGACTGGTAGGTGATCCGTTGGAACTTGTCCAACGTGGATCTGGCCGTTGTGAGACAACGGCTACAGGGGCAGTCGACTGGTGCCTTTTGGCAGTCGACTGCTAGGCGCGAAAACAGCTTGATGCAGGTTATAAAAGGAGCACGAGTTGGAGGATTTCGCCAAGACTTTTGTGAAGCTATTGGAGGGGAATTGTTGCTGCATTCCAGACCTTCAAGAGCCATCTAAAGCAAGCAACAAGCAAAGGGTTCAAAGCAAGCGTTGTAAAGTGTTCTTTACGTGTATTTCGTATTTGTCTTTGTATTGCTTGTATTTCATTACTTAGTGTAATTTCTTGTGAGAGGTTTCTCCACCTCCGACGTGTAGTCGAAAAGGAGTGTTATAGTTAGTGTTGTGCGCATAACTAGAGCTCGAGGAGCTCGCCCGTGGAGTAGGAACCATTCGGTTCCGAACCACGTATATCTTTGTGTATTGCATGTGCTTGTGTGTATTTGTGTTTCTTGTTAGTTTTATTATTGTTATTCCGCTGCGCTAACAAGAATTGTAGTCGAGCACGCAACGAGAATGAACGAATTACGACATCCATCGTAGGAGGGCTATTCACCCCCCTCTAGCCGGCCAATCGATCAATCGATCCGACCCTACACATAAGAGTCCTATTCCTTCACTCCGCTACACCATTCTGCTGGGGTGTGCCAGGTGCAGACAATTGGGATTGAATCCCAGCCTCTGATATGTAATTCCTAAACTCTCCCAAGAGGTACTCACCACCACGATTAGATCGTAGGGTCTTGATACTTTTACCTTGACGGTTCTCCACATCAGCCTTGAATTCTTTGAACCTGTCAAAGCATTTAGACTTGCAGCGCATCAAGTAAATGTATCCATATCTTGAATAATCGTCTATAAAAGAGATGAAATATTCAAAACCACCTCTAGCCTGGATAGACATAGGACCGCACAAATCAGAATGAACCAATTCTAACACATCTTTGGCTTTATGCCCCTTGGCCTTGAAAGACCTCTTGGTCATTTTACCTTCCAAGCAAGATTCGCAGGGTGGGAGATCCTCCACCACTAATGAACCCAAAGGTCCATCAGCTATCAACCTTTGAATTCTACTCAGGTTAATATGACCAAGCCTTAGATGCCAAAGATATGTTTGGTTCATCTTCGAATGTTCTTTTCTCTTATTGGAATTAGAAGATGAGTTATTAACTTCTATATGCATCGTGGGAGCTTTTGGTTCAAGAGTATACAAATTGCCAACCAATGTACCTGAACATATAATCTCTCTATTTCTTTTATAACAACTCTGTCATTAAAAGAAACAGAATATCCATCGATAAACAATTTAGAAACCGAAATCAAATTCTTTCTAAATGTAGGTATATAAAGATAATTTCTCAAAACCAAAACTTTATTTCTATCAAACGATAAATGAACGTCTCCCACTGCAATAGCCGCCACCTTTGTAGCATTGCCTATGTAGACAGTAATTTCTCCTTCAGCTAGTCATCGGGTTTCCTGGAACCCCTGCAAAGAATTGCAGACATGATCAGTGGCTCCTGTATCTATACACCAGTGACTTGTGGTATATCCTCTTGTACCGGTGGTACTGAAGTTTCGACTTCCCCTCTTAATTCCTCCAGAACAATCCTACTCTTGGGCTTGTGGTTCATCCAATAGTCTTCCTCTAGAAATCGGGCGTTCGTGCTAACGATCACCCTCTGATCTCTAGGATTTTAAAACAAACCACCTTTCGTTCCTCTAGGGTAGCCCACGAACATACACACTTCTTTACGAGGTTCCAACTTACCAGCATTAGCCTTCAGCACATGTGCTGGACTCCCCCATATCCGAATATGTCTCAGACTAGGTTTTCGCCCAGTCAACAATTCTATGGGGGTAGAAGGCACTGATTTAGATGGAACCAAGTTCAGAATATACACTGCCGTATCCAGCGAATACCCCCAGAATGAATATGGCAACTCAGAATAACTCATCATCGATCTAACCATCTCCATAAGAGTCCTATTCCTTCGCTCCGCTACACCATTCTGCTGGGGTGTACCAGGTGCAGACAATTGGGATTGAATCCCAGCCTCTGATAAGTAATTCCTAAACTCTCCCAAGAGGTACTCACCACCACAATCAGATCGTAGGGTCTTGATACTTTTACCTTGATGGTTCTCCACATCAGCCTTGAATTCTTTGAACCTGTCAAAGCATTCAGACTTGCGGCGCATCAAGTAAATGTATCCATATCTTGAATAATCGTCTATAAAAAGACGAAATATTCAAAACCACCTCTAGCCTGGATAGACATAGGACCGCACAAATCAGAATGAACCAATTCTAACACATCTTTGGCTTTATGCCCCTTAGCCTTGAAAGGCCTCTTGGTCATTTTACCTTCCAAGCAAGATTCACAGGTGGGAGATCCTCCACCACTAATGAACCCAAAGGTCCATCAGCTATCAACCTTTGAATTCTACTCAGGTTAATCTGACCAAGCCTTAGATGCCAAAGATATGTTTGGTTCATCTTCGAATGTTCTTTTCTCTTATTGGAATTAGAAGATGAGTTATTAACTTCTATATGCATCGTGGGAGCTTTTGGTTCAAGAGTATACAAATTGCCAACCAATGTACCTGAACAGATAATCTCTCTATTTCTTTTTATAACAACTCTGTCATTAAAAGAAACAGAATATCCATCCATAAACAATTTAGAAACCGAAATCAAATTCTTTCTAAATGTAGGTACATAAAGATAATTTCTCAAAACCAAAACTTTATTTCTATCAAATGATAAATGAACGTCTCCCACTGCAATAGCCGCCACCTTTATAGCATTGCCCATGTAGATGGTAATTTCTCCTTCAGCTAGTCGTCGGGTTTCCTGGAACCCCTGCAAAGAATTGCAGACATGATCAGTGGCTTCCGTATCTACACACCAGGTACTGGTAGATAACACCACTAAACATGTTTCAACGACTAAGCCAGAAGATATACCTTTGTTCTGCTTTAGGTTGGGGCAATCTTTCTTCCCATGTCCAGTCTTCTTACAAGTGAAGCACTTGCCTTTCGGCTTCTTCACTCCTCCCTGAGGTCCACCCACCACCTTTGCTCCACCTTGTTTCTTCTTCTTCTTGCCTTTCGGCTTAGAAGGAGAAACCTTTTGAGAAACCATGGCTTCTTGCCTAGCAGCCCGATTCTGGTATCCGAAAAGTTCCTTTTCCCCAGAATCATCCGCAGGCTTAGGAGGACACTCATCGAAGAGCACATTCTTGTACTCCTCGACAGTTAAGACAATATCCAAATTTCTTTTCCAATCAATGTATTTTATTCCAGTAAGTTTATTTTCTTTCAGTATCACAGCAAGTGGGTTGAAAACCATTTGAAAATCCTAAGAATCACAATGATCAAAATATTAGATTTTAAATATTATTGATTCCTCAAAATAATAAAATTCTGAAATCAACCAACACCTCAAAACACCGAGAATATTGCATGCCACGATAGTGTGGACGTATACGAATTCTACATTTGTAAGAGGAGGTTTTACCCATTAATTTTATTATCTTGTCAACCTTACTTTTTGACAAATAAAATTAATAGTTGGTTCCTCTTAGGCCCTACAAATAAAAGCAGTGACTCCGATGGGGAGGATACCTTTATTTACATCTAAGTGTTTTCCATTACTCGGTACTAAGGCAATTATCTCGGATTATGTGCCTTACCGATGGGGAAGTACACACGCTCCTAAATAATTTTCTATAACCATATTTGACCTAGTGATCCGCAAACAAACCCATCCGATGGGGAGGAAGGCACTCAGAGCCGACACACAAGTTTGTTGCATCACACGTCAAATTGTAATGGAGACCGCGGGAATTAATTAAAATATCCCTCTCCCACTTAGTAAATTGAAAATGAGGAATTTTCAAGCACACACAACATGCATATAAAACAAATCAGCAATAAATATGGAAAAAACAGAATTTTTCCAACTATTATGGCTTTGTTCTTCAATATGCGTCCCGTCGTGTCTCCACCTCGTCCGCTCCACCTTTTCTGTGCGCAAGCCACAAAAGAGGTCCGAGCCGAGATATATCATTTTAATTTACATCCATCGATCCTATACTCCACGAGGAGTGTACAAACTATCTAGATCGAAAGTAAACTAGAATGATCGGCTAAACAATGCGTATTTAATTACAAAAAATAAATACTAATCTAGCCTCGCAACCCCGAGGATTCAAATGATATACATACAATCACACACAAACAATCACATACACACATATAGCCATAATAGTCAGATCTTATGCCTGCAACCAAAAAGTTAGCCTACGCACATCCTACTATTATCCGACATACTCAATATATGATATGTGCATGAAAGTAACCGAATCCAAAACACACAAAATCGGAAACCTTGGCTCTGATACCATTTGTAGGGATAGTGCCATTGGTTACGTCGGAGTCTCATTGCCTCCCATGTCCCCGGATTAAAATTTTATCAACTAAAACTAATCCGGACGGGATGTGTTTCCGAAGCACAACCGTTTCATCATCGTGCAAACGACTAGAGCGATCACTTGAACAAACTTATTGTTCAAGCAATCAACTCTTCTAGTCGGTTAGCCGCGGAAGAGACGACGAACGGATCGCTGATTTTTATGTTTCTTATCGGGGTCCATGATTATACAAATACAAACAAATGCAAACTAGTATAATCAACACATACTAACATAAAGAGCATAAGCTAGCATATCTTATCATAAGAGGATCAAGAATAAAGTTTGTAAAACTTTTATACCTCTTGGTCTTCTACCGTATGTCCCATCCTCCTCGTGGACGTCGTGTGGGTGAAGATCCTCCACGAGTTGAAGCCTCCTAGAACATGTTCTTCCCTTCCTTGCTCGCTCCGAACAAAGAGAAGAACCAAACAAAAACTCCTTCTCCTATCTAGAACCGACCACCAAGCCAAGGAGCTTGATATAGCCGCCGGCCAAGGAGTAGATAATTGAGCGTTGGCCAACCTTGAAGAAAGGTTGCCGCCGGCCACCAAGGAGAGAGGGAGAAGGAATAATGGGTATGGGCACCGGCCAAAGCAAGGTGGAAGAAGATGGGCATCGTCTACCAATTAGGAAGAGAAGGAAACAAACCTTAATCCTTCCAAGGATTGCCGCCCAAACCTTTTCCCAAACCCTAGCCGCCCAAGCCAAAAACCCTAATCTCCTTCTTGATATATCTCTATATTACACGCCCAAGCCCTTAGCCCTCCTTTTATAGAGTTAGGCTTAGGCCTCCTTTCAATCTCCACCGTCGGATCTAGAGACTTAGTCTCCACCGTCGGATCTAGGGTTTCATCCCAACCGTCGGATCTAGGGTTTCATCCCAACCGTCAGATCTAGGGTTTTATCCCAACCGTCGGATCTAGGGTTTTATGTTCAATCATTGGATCTAGGCTCCATGAGGTTTTAATAAGGCTACGATAGGGACCATGAGGAGGAGTTGGATCTTGGCCACCCGATGGATTGGAACCACACAAACTTGATCCATCAATGATGTTCCATTCCACTAGAGGATCATCATTGATCTACCTCACCAACCCCCATTTATATGGGCTCCATATATTATTTGTGTTGGAATGTATACTGAAAGCCTAGCCCTTTTTGTATGAACATTTTTATTTTGAAATAAGAATCACATGATCATTGTTTGCACTTTATATTTATTATATGTGTGCATATTGTCTAAGATTTTACATTGTAGATAACATGGTGCTTGGTGTGGCACAGAAGATCATGTTATCAGTCCCTTGTAGAATATAAGTAGAGGCTCACAACCAAGATGATTTTGGACGAACCATTGGCATGGTTGTAGTGTAGCATGGTATTGTTTTGTCTTGAACATAGAGTTACACTAGTACACTTAGGTGTATTGAGCAGGACCGACATAGAGGTGATTCAATTTATTGTTGACTACATAATTGAATCGGACCTCGGATATTATGTTGTACATGCTCTTAATCCCGATATAATAACGGGCACATGTACTTAGTATTTATTTCTTTGATTTACCAAAGGGTGAGATTTAGATGGATTAAATCAATATGCCAGTAAGTTGAGAAATGATATTATTTACATGGTGTGCCGTTGATTATAGGAGGAAACCATGTCCTATATATAGGTTGATGATGTCCCCTTGAGGAGCTCATAAGGTTCATCATGTAAACCCTACAGGTTGACTTAGTCAACAAGATGATAAGGTTGAGTGGTACTACTCGAGGAGTTAGATGTGAATTAATTGATGGTCAGTAAATCAATTAATTGACAGACATTCGATATCTTAAACACGGGGAGATGGATGTACAAATAATATATGGAGCCCATATTATCATATGGGGGTTAGAGAGGTAATTCAATGATGATCCTCTAGTGGAATGGAACATCATTGATGGATCAAGTTTGTGTGGTTCCGATCCATCGGGTGGCCAAGATCCAACTCCTCCTCATGATCCCTATCGTAGCCTAATATAATCCTCATGGAGCCTAGATCAAATGATGGAAAGCAAATCCCTAGATCTGACGGTTGGGATGAAACCCTAGATTCGACGGTTGGGATGAAACCCTAGAACCGACGGTTGAGATTAAATCTCTAGATCCAATGGTTGAGATTAAATCTCTAGATCCGACGGTTGAGATTAAATCTCTTGATCCGACGGTTGAGATTAAATCCCTAGGTGGAGATTAAATCTCTAAGATCCGACGCTTAAGATTAAATCTCTAAGATCCGACGGTTGAGATTAAATCTCTAGAACCAATGGAGGAGATTAAACCTAGGACTAAACCTAACTCTATATATATGGGAGAATGGGTTGGGCGGTAAGGAGGATTTGGTTTTTAGAGATTAGGGTTTTGCCCATCAATGGCTTGGGCGGCAAGAAATCCTAAGGAGGAAACCCTAATTAGATTAGGGTTTGGCTCCTTTGGTTGGGAGGCAAGGTTTGGAATGAGAGGGGCGGCAACTATAGGAGAAGAGCTCTTCTTCTTCCTAGGGAAGGTGGCCGGTTCCTCGATCTCTTCCTTCCACCTTGGTTGGGCGGCAAGAAAGCCTTAGGAGGAAACCCTAATTAGATTAGGGTTTGGCTCTTATGGTTGGGCGGCTAGGGTTTGCAAGAAGGTGGGCGGCAACTATAGGAGAGGAGCTCTTCTTCTTCCTAGAGTGTGGCCGACTCCTTCCTCTATTCCCTCAACCTTGGCCGGTGCCCAACATATTCCCTTTCTCCTCTTCACTCCATCTTGGCCGGCGGCACTAGAAGCTAGGGTTTGTCTCTAGTTTGGTTCCTTGGTGGTTTCCATTTTGTTCTCTCTATTCTTGGGGCTGGCGGCATCAATCCTTTGTGGATTGGTGGTTGGTTCAAGCAAGAAGGGAAGGAGAGTTCTTCTTTCTTTGGATTGAAGAAGATCTAGGAAGCTTCAACTTGTGGAGGATCTTCGCCCACACGAAGTCTACAAGGAGGATAGGACATACGATAGAAGATCGAGTGGTATAAAAGTTTTACAACTTTTATTATTGATCTTTGCATGTTCTTATTATTTTGATTAGTATGTGTTGATTATACTAGTTTGCATGTGTATGTATTTGTATAATCATGGACCCCGAAGATAAACACAAAAACCGGCGATCCGTCCGTCGTCTCTTCCACGGCTATCCGACTAGAAGAGTTGTGTTGCTTGAACAACTAGTTTGTTCAAGCGATCGCTCAAGTCGATAGCACGACGACGAATTGGTTGAGCTTAGGAAACTCATCTCATCCGGATTAGTTTTCATTAGTGAAAATTTTAATCCGGGGACATGGGAGCCAATGAGCCTCCGAGAAGCAAATTCCCAACAATTGGTATCAGAGCCTCGGTTTTCGGTTTTGTGTGTTTAGGATTCGGTTAATTTTTTATGTACTTTTTTATATATTATATGTGCCGGATAATAGTAGGATATGCGTAGTTTAACGTTTTGGTTGCAGGGATAAGATCCGACTATTATGGCCATATGTGTGTATGTGATTGTATGTGTGTAAATATTTATTATTTGAATCCTCGGAGTTGACAAGGCTAGATTAGTGTTTAATTTTTGTAATTAAATACGACATTGTTTAGCCGCTCATTTTAGTTTACTTTCGATCTAGATTATTTGTACACTCCTTCGTGGAGTATAGGATCGATGGATGTAAATTAAAATGATATATCTCGGCTCGGATCTCTTTATGTGGCTTGCGCACAGAAAAGGTGGAGCGGACGAGGTGGCGACACGGCGGGCCGCATATTGGAGAACAAAGCCATAATAGTTGGAAAAATTCTGTTTTTCCATATTTATTGCTGATTTGTTTTATATACATGTTGTGTGTGCTTGAAAATTCCTCATTTTCAATTTACTAAGTGGGAGAGGGATATTTTAATTAATTCCCGCGGCCTCCATTACAATTTGACGTGTGATGCAACAAACTTGCGCGTCGACTCTGAGTGCCTTCCTCCCCATCGAATGAGTTTGTTTGCGGATCACTAGGTCAAATAATGGTTATAGGAAATTATTTAGGAGCGTGTGTACTTCCACATCGGTAAGACACATAATCCGAGATAATTCCCTTAGTATCATGTAATGGTGCACACTTAGATGCAAATAAAAAGTATCCTCCCCATCGGAGTCACTGCTTTTATTTGTAGGGCCAAAGAGGAACCAACTATTAATTTTATTTATCAAAAAGTAAGGTTGACAAGATAATAAAATTAATGGGTAAAACCTCCTCTTACAAATGTAGAATTCGTATACGTCCACACTATCGTGGCATGCGATATTCTCGGTGTTTTGAGGTGTTGGTTGATTTCGGAATTTTATTGTTTTGAGGAATCACTAATAATTGAAATCTAAAGTAATGATCTATGTGATTCTTAGGATTTTCAAGATGACTTTCAGTCCACTTACTATGATACTAAAGGAAATAAACTTACTGTACCCAAATAATGTTGATTGGAAAAGAATCTAGATGTTGTCTTATCTGCTAAGAAGTACAAGTATACACTCTTCAAAGAGTGTCCTCAAGCCATGGTTGCTCAAAAAAGTTTCTACTTCTAAGCCGAAAGGCTAGAAGAAGGAGAAACAAGGTGGAGCAAAGGTGGTGGGAGTATCTCAGGGAGGAGTGAAGAAGCCGAAAAGCAAGTACTTCACTTGCAAGCAGACTGGACATAAGAAGAAGGATTATCCCAATCCGAAGCAAGAACAAATGTATATCCTTTGGTCTAGTCGTTTAAACATGGTTAAAGGCATTATCTACCGGCACCTGGTGTGTAGATACGAGAGCCACTTATCATGTCTGCAACACTTTGCAGGGGTTCTAGGAAACCTGACGACTAGCTAAAGGGGATATTACCATTTACTTGGGCAATGCCATGAAGATGGCGGCTATTGCAGTGGGAGATGTTTTATTTATCTTTTGAGAAAAATAAAGTTTTTGGTTCTTAAGAATTTTCTTTATGTACCTTTATTTAGAAAGAATTGCTTTCGATTTCTAAATTATGGATGGATAATCTATTCCTTTTAATGACAGATTTGTTATAAAAGGAATAGGGACATTATCTATTCAGGTACATAGATAGGAAATTTATAACTTGAACCACAAGCTCCCACGATGCAAATTGAAGTTTACAACTCATCATCTAATTCCGATAAGAGAAAAGAACCTTCGAAGATGAACCAAACATATCTTTGGGATCTTAGGCTTGGTAATATTAACCTAAGCAGAATTCAAAGGTTGATAGCTGATGGACCTTTGGGTTCATTAGTGGTGGAGGATCTCCCAACCTGCGAATCTTGCTTGGAGGGTAAGATGACCAAGAGGCCTTTCAAGGCCAAGGGGTATAGATCCAAAGATGTGTTGGAAATGGTTCATTCTGATTCGTATGGTCCTATGTCTATCCAGGCAAGAGGTAGTTTTGAATATTTCATCTTTTTCATAGACAATTATTCAAGATGACACTACGATCTGATCGTAGTGGTGAATACCTCTTGGGAGAGTTTAGGAATTACTTATCAGAGGATGGGATTCAATCCCAATTGTCTGCACCTGGCACACCCCAGCAGAATGGTGTAGCAGAGCGAAGGAATAAGACTCTTATGAAGATGGTTAGATCGATGATGAGTTATTCTGACTTGCCAGATTCGTTCTGGGGATATGCTCTAGATACGACGGTGTACATTCTGAACTTAGTTCCATCTAAATCAGTGCCTTCTACTCCCACAGAGTTGTGGACTGGGCGGAAGCCTAGTCTAAGACATATTCGGATATGGGGGAGTCCAGCACATCTGCTGAAGGCTGATGCTGGTAAGTTGGAACCTCGTACAGAAGTGCGCTTGTTTGTTAGCTATCCTAGGGGAACGAAGGGTGGTTTGTTTTATAGTCCTAGAGATCAGAGGGTGATCGTTAGTACGAATGCCAGATTTCTAGAGGAGGACTATGTGATGAACCACAAGCCCACGAGTAGGATTGTTCTTGAGGAGTTGGCAGGGGAAGTCCTGACTTCAGTACCATCGGTACAAGAGGATATACCACATGTCACTGCACCGCGTGTAACAGAGGATACACAGGTGATACCTCGTCGTAGTGGGAGGGTTGTGAGACAGCCTGAAAGATTCATGTTCTTGGGAGAATCTTTCGATTTGGTCCCTGGCGAACATGAACCTGATCCCTGGACATATGACGAGGCAATCCAAGATATAGATGCAGTATCTTTGCAAAGTGCAATAAATACTGAGATTGAATCTATGGATTCAAATCAGGTCTGGGAGCTCGTATGCATAGCAGCCCATATGGATTATGAGGTGTGGCAGATGGATGTCAAGACAACTTTCCTTAATGGAAGTCTTGAGGAGAACATCTATATGAAGCAACCAGAGGGATTCATTGCTAAGGGCAAAGAGCATCTTGTATGTAAGATTAATCGGTCCATTTATGGATTGAAACAAGCTTCGAGGTCTTGGAACATCTGCTTTGATGAGGTAAATCCAGACTTATGGATTTATTCAAAGTCTGGATGAGTCTTGTGTATACAGGAGATGTGATAGAAATGTAGTGGTATTTCTTGTATTATACGTAGATAATATTTTGGTAGTTGGCAACAATATCAGAGTGTTATCAGACGTAAGGGTATGGTTGTCCAAACAGTTTTGAAGGACTTTGGAGAAGTGGGACACATCCTTGGGATCAAGGTTAGTGTGCTAATCCCAAGCTTCATACATAGACACGATTATGGATTGTTTTAGCATGCAAAACTCCAAGAAAGTTTTTTTACCTTTCAGGCATGGAGTTCCTTTATCTAAGGAGATGTGTCCTAGATCATCTGAGGAGATAGAGGAGATGAAGGCGATTCTTTATGCTTCGGCAGTAGGAAGCCTCATGTATACGATGCTATGTACGAGACCCGATATCTGCTATGCCATTGGCATGGACAGCAGATATCAGAGTAATCCAGGACAGGGACATTGTGTAGGATCGAAATGAGCGCTAGAGGGGGGGGGGTGAATAGCGCAAAATGGTTTTTCTTTTTTGTTGTTGTAAAAACGATAAGTGAGAGATAAACGCAGCGAAAAAGAGATGGACACAAGGAGTTTTACTTGGTTCATAGCCAACCGGCTGCTAATCCAAGGCCCTAATGGTCCAAGACCATGTACGGAGGGCAATCACTAAAATACTCCTCCTCGTTGGAGGTAGGAGTTACGATTACAAAACTTTCGACAAAAACACAAGGATGAGAGACAAGCCCATCTCTCCTTTTTGATATAAAAGCACGAAAAACACAACTTAAATTAATCGACTAAAACGATTACCAACACTTTAACGGTGAAGCTTCGTGTTGGCAGCACTTCGTTGTAGTGGCGTCTTCGTAGAAGAGCGGCGTTGTGGAGACGTTTGAGAGCTTTGTAATAATTGTTGTATCTTAGATGTGAAGCACCCCCCTCTATTTGAAGCCTTGTCCGCCCACTTGAGATCCGGCCACCTCACCACCAATTGAGGGATAAGTTTCCACCTTGCTTTTGACCGGCCACCTCACCAAGATTTGGGGGATAAGTTGCCACCTTGCTTTTAGTTCCTTTTGCTCATTTTCAGGATACTTTAGTTATTTAATTTTATTTCAATTCGAGTTCTAATTTTAATTCGAATTCAAATAAATTCGAATTCTAATTTTAATTCGAATTAGAGTAACTTCGAATTCAAACAAGGGTTAGCTCAAAGAAATATGTAGAAATATTAAATGTGATGGATTTATATGGTTTCTAACCATCCGATCTCGACTTAGACTTTCATGGAAAGTTTTGGGTCGGATTGTCGCCTAAGATCAACTCCTAAACGAAGGATCCGACCTCACTTGGCCGCTCGGACACGAGTCTTACCTTGCACTTCGTATTGCGGATCTCCAACTCGAAGCTTAACTGTTTACGCACACTCAAGTAGACTCATGAGATAACAAAATAGACTTAACCTTGTGTCTTTGCTATAATCAAAACACAGGTTCGATTTCGGTGCCTCACTGCACCAACAATCTCCCCCTTTTTGATCTATGGGAAAAACACACAAAGTTAAGGAAATTAAGTGCATGAAACAGTAAAGACATGAAGCAAAAGTAGGAGTAGTAAAAATATTTCTCAAGTTCTCCCCTTAGAGGAACCCTCCCCCTTGACCGAGGGTGAGTACTTGAAAAAGACTTTTAGTTCTCCAAACACAAAAGATAACGAGTTAAGTAAATGGCATTACTTAACTTAGGCTCTTTAGAGTCAAAAATAAGTGCAAGTTAAGTAATCAAAAGTTAAGTCAAAAGGTTAATTATTCAAAAGGTTTAACTTTTGATTTCTTAACTTGGGCTTTTAAAGTTTTCAATTCCGAAGAGTTGAAACCTAAACCTTACTCCCCCTTAACTTAGGCCAGAATCAAAGTTTTAAGTTAAGTTATCAAATTCAAAAATTTGAATTTATTGAACCTTAACTTTGGCCTTTTCTCCCCCTTTTGACATAAATCAAGAAAAAAGTAGGGGGGGGGGGGGTTTAAGAAAACCCTAAGTCCAAGCATGATGATTTTGAAAATAGTATGTGAAAATAATTGCTAACCTATTCTATTACGCACAAGCCCAATTTTCGTCTCAAGAGACTAAATTCGGCTTCGGGTAGTGGTTTAGTAAATAGGTCTGCTAGGTTAGACTTCGAGTCAACATATTCGAGTTGTATGGAGTCGTTGGCTACATGTTCTCGAATGAAATGATGTTTTACCTCTATATGCTTTGTCCTTGAATGACATATAGGGTTCTTAGTTAGATTTATCGAACTTATGTTGTCTACAAAAATTTTAGTTTTGGTGAAGTCCAACCTAAAGTCTCGGAGAGTGTGCTTCATCCAAAGAAGCTGAGTTACACACTCACCCATCGCAACGTATTCGGCTTCGGTGGTAGATAAGGCAACACAATGTTGCTTCCTACTGCACCAACTCACTAGACTCGAGCCGAGTAGTTGACAACAACCACTCGTGCTCTTTCTATCGAGTTTACTACCGGCATAATCCGAATCGGAGTAGCCGATTAGTTCGAACTCCGTAGATCTAGGGTACCAAATACCAACGTTAAGTGTACCCTTAAGATATCTAAGGATACGCTTAACTAGGGTTAGGTGAGACTCCTTAGCATAGGTTTGAAACCTGGCGCACATACTTACTGCGAATAGGATGTCGAATTCGACTTTATTAAGTATAGGAGACTTCCTATCGTGCTCCTATAGTACTTTAAGTCAATGGACTTACTTTCTAGGTCTTCTCCTATGTTAACATTAATCGACATTGGGGTGTTTATTATCTTAGCGTCTTGCATTCCAAATCTTTTAATTAACTCCTTAGTGTATTTTTGTTGATATAGGTATATACCATCCTTAGTTTGTTTAATTTGTAGACCTAAAAAGAAACTTAACTCGCCTACCAAGTTCATTTCGAGCTCACTTTTCATGAGTGAAACGAACTCGTTTAGTAAGGCTGAGTTAGAGGTTCCAAAAATTATATCGTCTACGTAAATTTGAGCTATGAATATTTCTTTACCTAAGGTTTTTACGAAGAGAGTTGGGTCAACTAAGCCTTGGTTAAACCCTTTTGACTTAAGATGGATTGAAAGTCTCTCGTACCAAGCTCGAGGAGCTTGTTTAAGTCCATAGAGAGCTTTCTTAAGTTTTAGAACATGGTCGGGCTTATCTAGATTTTCAAATCCGGCGGGTTGGCTAACATAAACTTCTTCTTTAATGTATCCATTTTGGAATGCTGACTTAACATCCATTTGAAACAGCTTAAATCCTCGATGTGCGGCATAAGCTAGCAACATTCGAATGGATTCGAGTCTAGCTACTGGGGCATAGGTTTCGTCGTAATCTAAGCCTTCGACTTGACTAAACCCTTTGGCGACTAACCTAGCCTTGTTTCTAACTGCTTCACCTTTATCATCAAGCTTATTTCGAAACACCCACCTTGTTCCAATTATCGTTTTGTCTTTAGGTGGTGGTACTAATTCCCACACTTCATTCCTAGTAAATTGAGCTAGCTCTTCTTGCATTGCAATAATCCAATCGGGATCAAGAAGAGCTTGTTCAATTGATTTGGGTTCTATCTTTGAAATTAAGGAAATTTGACTAAGGTTCCTATAGGATGCTCTAGTTTGAACTCCTAGATTAGGATCTCCTATCACTTGATCGATAGGGTGGTTAGTCTGAATCCTAGATTGGGTTGGGTTTGTGTCACCTAATGCTTGATCAATGGGGTGACTTGGTTGAACACTAGTTTGACTCGGATCACTTGTCACTTGGTCTACAAGAGAAGTTGGTTGATGTGGATTAGACTCGATCTCAGGGTCGGAGACGAATTTGGTATCAGTGGGCTCAACACTTGGGGTCATTAAGGGTTTTGTAGGTTCGGGTACTTCATCGAACACTACATTAATAGTCTCTTCGACTTTAAGGGTATCATGGTTATATACCCTATAGGCCCTACTCGTGGTTGAGTATCCTAAGAAGATTTCGGTGGAGGTTTTGGATTTGAATTTTCCTAGGTGGTTCTTAGTGTTTAAGATATGTACTTTACATCCAAATACCCTAAAGTACTTGATGTTGGGTACTTTATTGTGATAAATCTCGTACGAGGTCTTAAGGTGCCTCTTTACCATAAGGATCCTATTCTGGACATAGCAAGCCGTGCTAACGGCTTCTGCCCAAAACCTATCAGGTAGGTCGTATTCGTTCAACATGGTCCTAGCGGCTTCTTATAGAGTTCGGTTTTTCCGCTCCACTAGGCCATTTTGTTGAGGGGTCCTAGGGCAAGAGAATTCATGGTGGTATCCGTTTAGGTTACAGAAGTCGGTGAACCTTTGATTTTAGAATTCACCACCATGATCGCTTCTAAGTCTTTTAACCTTAAGGTTTTTTTTGATTCTCTATTAATTTGAATAGATTGATTAATTGATCTAGGGTATCATTTTTATGTTTGATGAACCTAACCCAGGTAAACCTGGAGTAGTCGTCAATTATGACTAAGCAATATTGACTTCTATTGAGTGACTTGACTCCATGTGAATCGAATAGATCCATATGCAGGAGCTCAAGTACACTTGAGGTTCGTTCTTGGTTAGTTAACTTGTGTTGTGTCCTAGGTTGTTTTCCTTGCTGACAAGCATTACAGATTTTATTAACCAAGTTGTTGAGGTTGGGTAAGCCTCTGACTAAGCCACTCTGACTCATCTTGTGGACGAGTCTTGGGTGCGAGTGACCGAGTCGTCGGTGCCACAACCATGATTCCTCTTGCCATGTCATAAGACACTTAGTTGAGGAGTTGGTTAAGTTGATCGTATAAATGTTGTTATTTCTAGTTTCTTTAAGAATTGTTTTAGCGGTTTCGTTGGTATTAATTACGCATTCATTTTCTAGAAATATAACCTTATAGTTATTATCACACAATTGGCTTACACTAAGTAAGTTATATTCAAAATTCTCTACAAGTAATACATTTTTAATAACAAAATTCGTGTTAAGCTCGATATCACCTGATCCGATGATTTTGAGCTTGCCGTTATTCCCAAAGGCTACCGATCCTTGTCGTTTGAATCGAAGCTTTGCGAATTTGAGTTGATCCCCGGTCATGTGTCGGGAGCAACCGCTGTCCAACATCCATTGATCCTACACACAAGGTGGTTGGATTGGATGTTAGATTTTTTTTTAAAAAAAATTGGTTGTAAGTTGTTAAACCTAGGTCATCTCACCTGTGTCTATATGATCAAGCATGTTATACTTATGTGTTTTTTGTGAGATGACTTCCAATTAAGTTGATTAAGTGCATTTAGGTTCAAGTAATTTTATGTTAGATTTGGATTTGACCCTAGGCTTGTCAAGTTTACCTTTTCAAGATCATGGCTTCCAGGTCGTGGCGAGGCACAGGGGCCTTCTTTTATCGGATCATCGACCACTTCCTTAGACAAAGCCATTTTCAAGAAAATGATGACTTGACTCACCTAAGACTATTTCCTAGTCTAACTGGTTATTTTTGAAAAGAGGCTCCCCGAGGCTCAATCTTTTCGAAGGATTTTAGTTGGTTATGTACGTGTTCTAAGTGAGTTCACAAGTTTAAAAAAAAAAGCATGCAATTTCTAAGTTAAAGCACAAACATATTTTGTACTGGCTCCCCCTAGACCGTTGAATCGGTTCGGTCTATCCACATAGTGGATTTGGTCCTTGGGAACCCAGTACGGGTTGGATCCTAGAGTTGAAATCAAAAAGTTCTTAGGGACCCATGCTTGGACATGTTTCCTATGTCGACTTACAATCGACATATACGACCTATTAGTCGTGTTTGAGTTAAACCCTAGTCCAGCCTTGTTGTACACGGCCCTTTGAGATCCAAGTAGAAGGTCAAGTCCTTTGGATCCCGAAGTGAACCTTTCCAACGTGTTCCTATGATCTTCAACTTGACTTTTCAAGAGAGAGTTATCAACTTCGAGCTTTTCAGCTCGAGTTGGGTCCTCTTCTCGAACTTGACTAGTTGAAGAGGTTAGGGAGACCTTGTGTTTGAGGAGTTTGACCTCCTCAACCAGCGTCTCGACCTTGGACTCGGACTTAACTAATTTCCTAGACAAAAACCTAACCGTATTATGTAAAGTATTAAATAAAGTTCGACTCACTTTAAGGGTATCTTTTGAACCAGATGCGTATCCGTGGCTTGACTTGAAGGTAGCTTCGTAGTCCGAGTCATCTTCAGGTTCTGACTCAAGTTCAGGTTCGGTCTCCGTGTCTGACTCAATCGATTTCGCCATGAAGACGTGGTCTTCGTCTTCTTCGGATGACTCTTCTTCCCATGTCGCGTTGAGGGCCTTCTTGTGCTTAGGTGCTTGGTGGTTGAGCTTGGGGCACTCGGACTTGATATGTCCAAACCTGTTACACTCATAACACCTAATATTAGAACTTTTAGGCTTACCTTGGTTGGGTCGAGTCGTGGTTCGCTTTCGTCCCTTGGCTATCCTTCGAGCTAGGTTCATTAGTTCGGCAGTCAACTCCGGGTCAACTTCTTCTTCGGACTCGTCTTCCTCCTCGGTTGGTGGTGGCTTGCTTGCAATTTTCTTCTTCTTTGAACCTGCAAACAAGGCTATACCTCTCTCGGGTTCCGAGTTGGACTGCTCATGTAATTCAAAATCTGAGAATAATTCGTCTATTCTAACTTTAGCTAGGTCCTTAGATACATTGTAGGCATCGACCATGGATGCCCACAAGGTGGTCCTAGGGAAAGAATTTAGAACATACCTGATTAGATATCGGTTTTCGACTTTCTGTCCTATTGAATGCAGCTGGTTGACTATGTCCTGGACGCGGGCGTGCAATTGTGTTGCCGTCTCGTGTTCTTGCATTTTTAGTGTGTACAATTTATTGAACAACAAATCGCGTTTGCAAACCTTAGCTTGATCCGATCCTTCGTGTAACTTGATCAGCCTCGTCCAGAGATCTCTTGCGCTGATGAAGGGTCCGACTCGGTTCAGCTCCTCCTTGGATAGCCCGCACTGCAGGATTTGAGTCGCCTTTGCATCTGCCTCGACTTGTCATTTAGTGGTAATGGACCACTGATTGTAATCCAAGGATTCACCTTCTTCATTAGTAGGAAGGGTGAACCCGGTTTCGATCACAATCCACATCTCTATTTGGGTTTTTAGGAAGCACTCCATCCGACCTTTCCAGTAACGGAAATCGTCACCATTGTAAAACGGTGGTCGGAGGGTGCTAAAACCCTCGAGATGGGCCATTAACACGAAACGGTAAGAAGAGAAAAAAAAGAAAAAATACACAGACAACAAAGGTCCCAAGACTTGCGTCTTGGATTAGTAGTGAGGGAAGAAGAAAAGATAAATAAATCAATCAATAGATTAACTAATTAGAAAATTAATTTTAATTCTGTAAAAAAAATAATTAATTATTTAATTTCGATAATTAATTAAAAACTATTTTGTAGAAAAAAAATCTAATGTTGAAATTAAGTAAAAAATATTGAAAAACCAAACTTATATTCTAGACAAGATTTAAAAATTAAAATAAGTTTTTAATTGATTAAATTTTGTAAATTGATTGAAAATCTATTTTAGTGGAAATAAGATTTAATTCAATACTAAGATTAATGAGAAAATTTTATAAAATGAAATATAAAGATTTTAGGGTTTGAAAAATTCAAGTGTTTAAAAAAAATGAAAGAATTTTTAATTCTGGGAAAAATTAATTTTAATCAGTAATAGAATTAAAAAATCGTAATTAAGAGTTTTTTTTTGTTAGGATGATCAATAGAAAGATTAAAAGCGATAAAATTAAATTAAAGAAAAGTCTGAAAAATTAAAAAAAACACAAAAATTAACGTAGACAGAAACAAAGGAAACAAAAGAAATAAAAATTACTCAAACAGGTGGTTTCACCAAATTTGAGTGCCCCCAGCTCTGATACCAATTGTAGGATCGAAATGAGCGCTAGAGGGGGGGGGTGAATAGCGCAAAATGGTTTTTCTTTTTTTTTGTTGTAAAAACGATAAGTGAGAGATAAACGCAGCGAAAAAGAGATGGACACAAGGAGTTTTACTTGGTTCACTAACCCATTTGCTAATCCAAGGCCCTAATGGTCCTACACGGAGGGCAATCACTAAAACACTCCTCCTCGTTGGAGGTAGGAGTTACGATTACAAAACTTTCGACAAAAACACAAGGATGAGAGACAAGCCCCTCTCTCTTTTTTGATATAAAAGCTCGAAAAACACAACTTAAATTAATCGACTAAAATGATTACCAACACTTTAACGATGAAGCTTCATGTTGGCAGCACTTCGTTGTAGTGGCGTCGTCGTAGAAGAGCGGCGTTGTGGAGGCATTTGAGAGCTTTGTAATAATTGTTGTATCTTAGATGTGAAGCACCCCCCTCTATTTGAAGCCTTGTCCGCCCACTTGAGATCCGGCCACCTCACCACCAATTGAGGGATAAGTTTCCACCTTGCTTTTGACCGGCCACCTCACCAAGATTTGGGGGATAAGTTGCCACCTTACTTTTAGTTCCTTTTGCCCATTTTCAGGATACTTTAGTTATTTAATTTTATTTCAATTCGAGTTCTAATTTTAATTCGAATTCGAATAAATTCGAATTCTAATTTTAATTCGAATTAGAGTAACTTCGAATTCAAACAAGGGTTAGCTCAAAGCAATATGTAGAAATATTAAATGTGATGGATTTAGATGGTTTCTAACCATCCGATCTCGACTTAGACTTTCATGGAAAGTTTTGGGTCGGATTGTCACCTAAGATCAACTCCTAAATGAAGGATCCGACCTCACTTACGCTCGTCGGACACGAGTCTTACCTTGCACTTACTGTGTCGCAGATCTCCAACTCAAGCTTAACCTGTTTCTGCACACTCAAGTAGACTCATGAGATAACAAAATAGACTTAACCTTGTGTCTTTGCTATAATCAAAACACAGGTTCGATTTCGGTGCCTCACTGCACCAACACATTGGACTGCGGTAAAGCATATATTGTAGTGCCTGAGAAGGACTAGGGATTATATGCTAGTTTACCGGGCAGACCAATTACTCCTTGTGGGTTACATAGATTCCGATTTCCAATCTGATAGGGGTAACAGTAAGTCTACCTTAGGTTTTGTATTTACTTTGGGAGGTGGAGTCATTGTATGGAGGAGTGTTCAGCAGAAATGCATGGCGGACTCCACCATGGAAGCTGAGTATGTGGCAGCCTCTAAAGCGGCCAAAGAAGCTGTGTGGCTCAGGAACTTCCTAATGGACTTGGATGTGATTCCTGGTTTGTGCAGAAATATCACAATTTATTGTGATAATAATGGTGCAGTTGCAAACTCGAAGGAACCACGAGCCCATAAGGTAAGTAAATGCTTAGAGAGCAAGTACCACCTGATACGAGAAATCGTAAAGGAGGTAGAAGTTGTTGTCGCCAAGATTGCATTAGCGGATGACCTGGTAGACCCTTTCACTAAGGCCCTTCTAGCGAGAGCTTTGATAGGCATGTGGAGGGAAGGGGAATCAGATGTATGGCAGAGTGATGACAGCATAGTCTTTTAGTATAAGTGGGAGATTGTTCGAATGTATACTGAAAGCCTAGCTCTTTTTGTATGAACATTTTTATTTTGAAATAAGAATCACATGATAATTGTTTGCACTTTATATTTATTATATGTGTGCATATTGTCTAATATTTTACATTGTAGATAACATGGTGCTTGGTGTGGCACAGAAGATCATGTTATCAGTCCCTTGTAGAATATAAGTAGAGGCTCACAACCAAGATGGTTTTGGACGAACCATTGGCATGGTTGTAGTGTAGCTTGGTATTGTTTTATCTTGAACATAGAGTTACACTAGTACACTTAGGTGTATTGAGCAGGACCGACATAAAGGTGATTCAATTTATTGCTGACTACATAATTGAATTGGACCTCGAATATTATGTTGTACATGCTCTTAATCCCGATATAATAACGGGCACATGTACTTAGTATTTATTTCTTTGATTTACAAAAGGGTGAGATTTAGATGGATTAAATCAATATGCCCGATAAGTTGGGAAATGATATTATTTACATGGTGTGCCGTTGATTATAGGAGGAAACCGTGTCCTATATATAGGTTGATGATGTCCCCTTGAGGAGCTCATAAGGTTCATCATGTAAACTCTGCAGGTTGACTTAGTCAACATGATGATAAGGTTGAGTGGTACTATTCGAGGAGTTAGATGTTAATTAATTGATGGTCAGTAAATCAATTAATTGACGGATATTCGATATCTTAAACACGGGGAGATGGATGTACAAATAATATATAGAGCCCATATTATCATATGGGGGTTGGTGAGGTAATTCAATGATGACCCTCTAGTGGAATGGAACATCATTGATGGATCAAGTTTGTGTGGTTCCGATCCATCGGGTGGCCAAGATCCAACTCCTCCTCATGGTCCCTATCGTAGCCTAATATAATCCTCATGGAGCCTAGATCAAATGATGAAAAACAAATCCCTAGATCCGACGGTTGAGATGAAACCCTAGATCCAACGGGTGGGATGAAACCCTAGAACCGACGGTTGAGATTAAATCTCTAGATCCGACGGTTGAGATTATATCTCTAGATCCGACGGTTGAGATTAAATCTCTTGATCCGATGGTTGAGATTAAATCCCTAGGTGGAGATTAAATCTCTAAGATCCGACGGTTAAGATTAAATCTCTAAGATCCGACGGTTGAGATTAAATCTCTAGAACCAATGGAGGAGATTAAACCTAGGCCTAAACCTAATTCTATATATATGGGAGAATGGGTTGGGCGGTAAGGAGGATTTGGTTTTTGGAGATTAGGGTTTTGCCCATCAATGGCTTGGGCGGCAAGAAACCCTAAAGAGGAAACCCTAATTAGATTAGGGTTTGGCTCCTTTGGTTGGGCGGCAAGGTTTGGAAGGAGAGGGGAAACAACTATAGGAGAAGAGCTCTTCTTCTTCCTAGGGAAGGTTGCCGGTTCCTAGATCTCTTCCTTCCACCTTGGTTGGGCGGCAAGAAAGCCTTAGGAGGAAACCCTAATTAGATTAGGGTTTGGCTCTTATGGTTGGGCGGCTAGGGTTTGCAAGAAGGTGGGGGGCAACTATAGGAGAGGAGCTCTTCTTCTTCCTAGGATGTGGCCGGCTCCTTCCTCTATTCCCTCCACCGTGGCCGGCGCCCAACATATTCCCTTTCTCCTCTTCACTCCATCTTGGTCGTCGACACTAGAAGCTAGGGTTTGTCTCTAGTTTGGTTCCTTGGTGGTTTCCATTTTGTTCTCTCTATTCTTGGGGCAGTCAGCATCAATCCTTTGTGGATTGGTGGTTGGCTCAAGCAAGAAGGGAAGGAGAGTTCTTCTTTCTTTGGATTGAAGAAGATCTAGGAAGCTTCAACTTGTGGAGGATCTTCGCCCACACGAAGTCTACAAGGAGGATAGGACATACGATAGAAGATCGAGAGGTATAAAAGTTTTACAACTTTTATTATTGATCTTTGCATGTTCTTATTATTTTGATTAGTATGTCTTGATTATACTAGTTTGCATGTGTATGTATTTGTATAATCATGGACCCCGAAGATAAACACAAAAACCGGCGATCCGTCCATCGTCTCTTCCACGGCTATCCGAGTAGAAGAGTTGTGTTGCTTGAACAACTAGTTTGTTCAAGCGATCGCTCAAGTCGATAGCACAACGACGAATTGGTTGAGCTTAGGAAACTCATCCCATCCGGATTAGTTTTCATTAGTTAAAATTTTAATCCGGGGACATGGGAGTCAATGAGCCTCCGAGAAGCAAATTCCCAACAATTTGCACAACTATCTCCCCGTGTTTAAGATATCGAATGTCCGTCAATTAATTGATTTACTGACCATCAATTAATTAACATCTGACTCCTCGAGTAGTACCACTCAACCTTATTATCATGTTGACTAAGTCAACCCGCGGGGTTTACATGATAAACCTTATGAGCTCCTCAAGGGGACATCATCAACCCAATATATAGGACACGGTTTCCTTCTATAATCAACGGCACACCATGTAAATAATATCATTCCCCAACTTACCGGGCCTATTGATTTAATCTATAAATCTCACCCATTGGTAAATCAAAGAAATAAATACTAAGTACATGTGCCCGTTATTATATCGGGATTCAGAGCATGTGCAACATAATACCCGAGGTCTGATTCAATCATATAGTCAGCAATAGATTGAATCACCTCTAGGTCGGTCTTGCTCAATACACACAAAATGTACTAGTGTAATTCTATGGTCAAGATAAACGAATACCAAATCACACTACAACCATGCCAATGGTTTGTCGAAGACCATCTTGGTTGTGAGCCTATACTTATATTCTACAAGGAACTGATAACATGATCTTCTGTTCCACACCAAGAACCACGTTATCTACAATGTAGAGTATTAGACAATATGCACACATATAATAAATATAAAGTGCAAACAATGATCATGTGATTCTTATTTCAAAATAAAGATGTTCATAAAAAGGCTAGGCTTTCAATATACATCCCAACAAGATCATAAGTTCCTACAGCAACAGCAGCAACCCTTGCTCCATTGCCTACTTGTAGGTCCACCTCGCCCTTTGTCAATGCCCTGCTATTTCTCAGCGCCTGCACATTGGTACAAATGTGAGATGCACATCCAGTACCTAATACCCATGATGAAGAAATAGATAGATTGACTTCTATAACATTTATACCTGAAGTAGAAGTCTCACTTCTTTTCTTCTTAAGATCTTCCAGGTAAGCATTGTAGTTACGCTTCCAGTGTCCAGCTTCCTTGCAGTTGAAGCAATCCCCTTCCTTGGCTACCCCTCCTTTGGGTTTAAGTTCTTTGCCTTTGCCCTTGGCTTGGGACTTTCCCTTACCTTTAGTCTTGCCCTTGCCTTTCTTTTTGTGCACCATCAAAATGGTGTCAGATTTTCCCATCTTAAGGTTAAGCTCAGCAGTTCTCAACATGCTAAGCATCTCAGGAAGTGGCTTATCAATTTCATTCATGTTGTAATTCATGACAAATTGATTGTAGGCTTGTGGCAAAGATTGCAAGATCAGGTCAGTGGCCAACTCTTGGCCAAGTGGGAATCCCAGCCTTTGTAGGTTTTCTACGTACCCAATCATCTTGAGTACATATGGACCTACGGGAGTCCCATCTTGCATTTTGGACCCAAACAATGCCTTAGAGACTTCATATCTCTCATGCCTTGCTTGTCCTTGATATAGTTGACGAAGATGTCCAACCATATCATAAGCATTCATGAACTCGTGTTGCTTCTAAAGCTCAGAGTTCATGGTCGCGAGCATTAGACATGACAAATCTAATGCATCATCTTGATGCTTCTTGTAAGCATCTTTGTCAGCTCGTGAGGCAGTGGCAGGAGGTGCCTCCGGAATGGGCTGCTCCAGGACGTACAACTTCCTTTCTTGGGTGAGAACAATTCTCAGGTTCCTGTACCAATCCAGGAAATTTGCTCCATTGAGCTTGTCCTTCTCAAGGACAGAACACAGAGAGAGAGTGTTCGTGTTTGTCGACATAGTTATCTACAATATACAATGTAGAGAATTTAATATCATATTCCTTTTATCATTTAATTAGGCCTTTAATCAAATGGTGCTCCCATTGAATTATAGGAATTTTGTAGAATCGAGTTATGGATGTGGTCAAACCACATTACTAGATTCATACAAACTAGCTATAATTCTTGCGGGACAAGATCCACATCATACTAAGCCTTGAGTTAGCTTTGGCTAAATCGCCCAAGACTTAGTATGATCGGTGGGTAACACATTACCGATTACATCTCTATACAACTCTTGTTTATAGGATCAAGATCCACATTTACAAAAGACCTTGAGTTAGCTTTGGCTAAATCGCCCAAGATTTAGTGTAAATGTGATCTTATCCTATCTTTCCAACGGTTGGAATATGCCTATAGTTCTACTCGATCCAATTGAGTTAACTAGTTTTGCTCAATCTAATTGAGCTTACTCTAACCCAAGTGTGATAGGTGGGACCAAGATTGTCCCTCCGCACCCTACCAAGATAATATGCGTTGCTCTGCTTTGGCAGATTCAACAACAACAAATGATCGAGGTAGTGATGGGTATCAAGGCTCGGTAGGCATTTTCGAGTTGATTCGATTATGATCTAATCTAATCGTAATGTGTATCATATACGCATTGAGGTCTTTATTATCCTATATTAGCATGCATCACATACATACATACATTATTCTAGCATGCATCATATACATACAAGAAAATTATCCTAGCATGCATCATATACATACAAGCATTATTCTACTAGCATGCATCACATACATACAAGCAAAATCAAATATATATATATATATATATATATATATATATATATATATATATATATATATATATATATACATTTAACTCTGATGTAGTCATGGCCCTACTATGATCTTCTCAAGCCAATGAGAAGATCAGACAGTCAATCTAAGGCTACCGGCTTCTCCAAGCGCTTCCATTGACCGCCATGTGTCGTCGACACTCTTCTCGTAACTTCATCTACAAGTGGACTTTCCACCGCTCCATTTTGTACATTACAAATATGAAACTCGAGTTACATTTGAGTCTAAAACTATTTACAACTAGAATTTCAAAAGAAGAGGTACGACACGCAGGTCTCATACACTATACAACACGCACAACCACAAAAACGACACGCAGGTCGTATTATGAATTACAACACACATATCCCAATCAAATTGGGATCATTGGGCCATGAAAATCACAGAATTATACATAATTCTAAATTATGTATTTTTTACAGAAAATTTCTATAATTTTTCCTAATTGTTTTTCAAATTTATGAGTCATCTCTCCGTAATGGTCCCGCTAAGCGGTTTCCGGGCGCGATCGCGGGACAAGGCCCCTTTCGGGGATAGGGGCAGTGCCCATACTCACAAAATTAACTTCGCAAGTGTCCCTATTACGATCCTACAGTTACTCATGTCGCTGTCCCAAAAACCTAAAGCGAGAACTCGCCGTTTCAGAGAGTTTTTCTCGACGGTTGAAGCCTATAAGTGTCCCAACACTCGTTGCTTCGACTCTTCGAGAAAAATACCCAAAAATTCTATAAAATTAGGAAATTTATAGAAACATAAAAATATGTAATTTTTATATCTAATATAAAAACTACAAAAATGAAACACATACATGCTTCGCACGTGGCTCTGATACCACTGTTGGACTTTTCGAGCCGCAAAAACCGCTTTTTGCGTTGCGAAAACTCCGGAAGTCCGGCCACGGATCCGTGCGAAGATATATTAAAATAAAAACATGTATGTGCTAAGTAAACCTAGATCTACCTTAGATCTAGAAGTTAAGAGTATTACCCTCGTAGCGACGCCCTTCGCTTATACCACTCATCCAAATGTATCGCCGGAACTCAAGAGTGTCAAGTGAACACTCCTCTATTGGTATCCACACAGACAAATTGGTGGAGAAAATACCTTAGAGTGTGCTAGCACTCTTTAGGAATTTCAGCCAAGGAGGAGAGGGGAGCTTGAGAGGATGATCCAAGGAGGAAGATGAAGTTGGAGTAACTCACAAAATCAATTCCATCTAATGGAATAAGTGGTTGGCCACTTCATGGAAGGGGGGTTACATGCATGCATGTAACTCCAAGAGCCAATGTCTCTTGGTCTCCCTTATGAGGTGGCACCACTTGATAAGTCAATGATGATGTGGAGCATCATCATTGGCCGGCCATGCCAAGTCATCATCATGACATGACATTTGGTCAAGTCAAACTTGACCTTTCATCTTCCCTCTCAAGTCAAGTCGAACTTGACCTCTTATCTCCCATGGTTGATCAAATCTAACCACTTGACTCAAGTCAATTTGATTTAATTAATCTCTATTGATTAATTTAAATTGACTAAATGAATCAAATCTAAATTAGACTCATTCAACACTTGAATCAAATTGAGTCCAACTCAATTAGTCTAATTAGGATTACTCTTAATCCAATTTGGTTCATCCCATGAACCTAATCCTCATGGTTCATCATATGAACCTAATATCCATCTAATTTCCCTTTGTATGTGACCCTATAGGTTCTTGTAACGTTGGCAATGTCCCTAAACCGATTTAGGAACATAAGCAATGAGCGGTATCTAGCAACACATCATTGCTACCCAAGTTACAAGAATGTTGAGCTCCAACATCACCTTTGTGACTACTAATTATGACTCTCACAATATGTGACAATGTCCCTCTATCCTTGACATCTAGATTGACCAATAGAGGAATAGACCGTGTCATCCTCGGTACAATCTATATCTTGAACTCCAAGTATACACACTCTAATCAAATGAGCTCAATATCTCATATTGACTCATTTGGACATGGCCATGCACTTCGTGGTCTCACTCTATCAAGAATATCGATGTCACCCCCGTCATATATGAGGGATAGATCCCATCTACATCACTCACATCCCTCCGCATAATTTGTTACATACCCAGTAATCGCCTTTATAGTCCACCCATTTACGGGTGACGTTTGATGAAGCCAAAGTATGCAACTCCTTATGTAGGGAACCATGGTGACTTCAGGTCTAAGGACTAATAGTCATACTAATAGCCACATGAGAAAGTATATGACACTCATATAATGATCCATGATACTTTCTCATGGCGGGTCATTCAGTATACATTCTCCAATGCATACCCATGTGTCAACTTGATATCTCATATCCATGACTTGTGAGAGCAAGTCATCGTGTTGACCTACATGCTAGTTTCTACGCATTAACATTGTCCCAGAATGTTAATACTCGACTAAGAATGATTAAGAGTAGTGTTCTCTATATCATCTCATTACCGATTCCACCAATCGATTGATATAGATAAGAACCTACTACTCAAGGACATTATTATATTTAGTTATTTGGCACCAATACAAGTAAATATAATAATCATGCCTTTATAAATAGGAATATGATACAATAAATCCCATACAACAATCATCACATGATTGGCTCTAGGGCTTTCGCTAACAAGTCGGTCCTGCTCAATACACACAAAGTGCACTAGTGTGATTCTATGGTCAAGACAAACCAATACCAAATCACACTACAACCATTCCGATGGTTTTTCCAAAGTCATCTCGGTTGTGAGCCTTTATTTATACTTTATAGGTTTCGATATAAATACGTAACTGAAACGAAGCATATGTTAACTACAATGTAATGTATTAGACAATATGCATAACCATAAAAATATGCAAACAATGATCATGTGATTCTTATTTCAAAATAAAGATGTTCGTACAAAAGATAGACTTTTCAGTATACATCCCTACACGACGATCCTCCTTTAGCCGTCGGTGACAAAGGAGCAATCGGCCAAGCTTTGGCCGACCATCTCTTCCACCCAAAGAAGCTGTTCAGTTTTGGACCGCTTGTTCTCCTCATTGTGGAGAGGTCATTTGGTTGACGTTTTCCGCTCTGATAGTGACCTACCTATTGGGGATTGGATCTCCGTCAATCCTCATAGGTGGAGGGTTAAGTTTTCGTCAATTGGTTGACGAAAACCTCTTCCAAGAAGCGAGTTAATCGAACTCGTTTTTAGATCCGAATTTGATTCGGATTAATCGTCTCTCAGATCACAACAACTTCAACGTGAGGCTAGTACCTTTCATGAAGTCGGGGCTCGTGGCTTTGTGAAGCTATCTCGATGATACTTGCCGTGGATACGAATAGAGGCAGTTCTAGCGAGGGTCGCTACGGTTGATGTCTTTCCCTCTACACGTGATTCATCATGTATAACTAGAATAAATTTTCTTTTATTGCAAAATTTGAAATGTCAATTATGTCTACACATGTTGTATCCTTGCATGCATGTGGTGTGTGTGTTGTAATAAATAGTTTATTACTTTTTTTTACTTTTGCTGTTTCCATATTTACGAAACGTGTTAAACACAACACCCACATTGGTGCCATGGGAAATCAACAGTGGTATCAAAGCTCGATTGTGTTTCGACATAATCGTAAAATTTTTTTGCAACAGTTATATTTGTATTTTTGAAAATTTTATACTTTTGGAAAGTTTAGAAGTAATTATGGAAATTTTAATTAGTAAAGAAATTCAAATTAAAAATTTTCTAATGTGATTAGGAAATTATAATTTAGAAAATTTGTTTCCTAAATTAAATTTGAATTTCCTTAATTAATATTTTCCAAAAATAAAATATGTGATTAGTTTTGGAAATTTATTTCTTAATTTAATCAAGATTTGATTTGAGAAATCAAATCTCAAACATATTTTATTTCAAAAAAATAGTTATGATAAATAAGAAAACTATTTGTACATGCCATAATTGTATGCCTTGTAATTGCATTAGATGCATATTATTATGTCATGTGTGTCGTGACATGTAGATGTATGTCATGTGTGTCATACCATGTAGATAATAGTTATTTGCATGAAAAAGAGGATGAGACTTTAAAACCCCTACACAATATTAAAGCATACACCTTCCATTAATATTGTTAGAACCAGAGTTTCATTTCTTGTTTGGGTTGTTGGACTCTCTCTAAGCCTAGCTTGAACTTGAACATGTTCAAACCATTGAATAGTTTAACACTAATATGGTAAGATTCAAAGGTTAATCGTTAACTTTGGTTGTTAGACTCTCTCCAAGCCTGGCTAATTGGTTGAATGTGCTCTAACCATATTAAAACTATTTCGCAATTAATGGGTCAGCTTTAACTTAGAGCATCGGTTTGTTGAACTCTCTCCAAAGTCGATGTGAAGGGAGGTGAATTTGGGTGTCATGCATATGATGCATACTTGTTAATGTGTTAACAACCCAATGTATGTGTGAACATTTAATTAGTTGATAGCACATTGTAATAGTTGCATATATGTGATATGCAATTGGTATACTTGATACCTACAATCGTAGCTAAGAATGACTTGTTGGACTCTCTCCAAGGTTGTTCTTACCTATGCTGGATATCAACTCATTCGGAGATGGACCTACGATCTCCTGAATTGATTTTAGGGGTTTTTTATTTCGAAAAATGAATGGGATTTATAAATGTATGTTGATGCATTTTAAAATCATTTTCTCATATATGCTCGATTTGTATTTCTAGGTTAATCGCTTAACCATGACGTCTTTGAGTTTGCGATCTATTTTGGATTCAAATAAATTGACTGGGCTGAACTTCTTAGACTGGCATAGAAACTTGAGAATTGTTCTTAAGGCTAAAAAGCTTACGTATGTCCTCGAAGCGCCTCTTCCCGCCTAGTGATGACACAACTCCACACCAATTGTTGGCCCATCAGAAACATGTGAGTGATTCTGAACTAGTGAGTTACATCATGCTAGCCGTGATGGTACCTAAGCTACAGAAGCAGCATGAGAATATGGATGCTCATACCATAGTCTTTCATCTTTATGAGTTGTTTGATGAGCAAGTGAGATTCGAAAGGTTCGAAGTATCTAAGCTCCTCTTCACCTCTGAGATGCAAGAAGGTTCATCTGTGGTACTGCTCAACAAGTTGAAGACTATGGAGACTTCTTTAAAGCATGAGCAGGGGACGGTGTTGTTAGTTGATTCCTCCAAGAAAGGTTATAAGAGAAAATCAAAGGAACAACACAAGGGGAAGAAGAAGGCAAGGAAGGCAGAACCAGCTCAAAAGGGCACTTGCCATCATTGTGGCAAGGAGGGTCATTTGCGAAGAAACTACAAGATTTATCTTGAGTCCGTGAAGAAGAATAAGACATCTGATGCCCCATCTTCTTCATATATCTTCGTTATTGATTGTCATTCTATTTCCTTAGACACTTGGGTATTAGATAACAAGTGTGGTTCACATATATATAATAACATACATGGGCAAAGGAATAGAAGAACACTCATCAAGGGAGAGTCAAATTTACATGTTGGGAATGGAGCAAAGGTTGTTGCACTTGCCATCGGAAAGAATTTGTTGAAACTCCCTACAGGAATTGTCTTAGAACTGGACAATTGCTTTTATGTTCCTTCGTTGATAAAGAACATCATTTCTATTTCTTGTTTAAATAGAAATGGGTACCATTTAACTTTTAGTAACAATTGTTGTTACATAACTTTGAATGGCGTTCTTTATGGGCTAGAACTTTAAGCAATGGTATTTATACATTAGATGTATCCAGTGACATTTTCAATATCAAAGTGAGCAACAAGCATGCTTGAAAAGATAATCAATTAGACTTCTATATGTGGCATTATCGTCTTGGCCATGTAAGCAAGAAACACATGTCCGAATTACTCCGATGTGGAATTTTGGAATCATTTGAATTAGATTCATACGATACATGCGAATCATGCTTAAAGGGAAAGATGACCAAGTTGCCTTTTTCTGGAAAAGGTGAACTAGTGGGAGAGTTGCTTGGCCTAATACATACTGATGATCACTCACGGTTTGGGTATGTGTTCTTGATGAAACACAAGTCTGAAGCCTTTGAAAGGTTCAAAGAATTCATAAATGAAGTAGAGAAACAACTTGGCAAGAGTATTAAAATACTTCGATCGGATCGAGGTGGTGAATACTTGAGTCAAGAGTTTCTAGATTATCTAAGGGACAATCGTATATTGTCTCAATGGACTCCGCCGTATACACCGTAGATGAATAGTGTATATGAGAGGCGAAATCGAATCTTATTGGACATGGTTTGGTCGATGATGAATCGTCATGTGAATCTTCCTAAGTCTTTTTGGGGCTATGCACTTCAGACTGTTGTTTACTTGCTAAACAGAGACCCGACCAAGGTAGTCTCTACCACTCCATAAGAGATATGGAACAGTAAGAAACCTCATTTATCTTACTTAAAGATATGGGGTTGTCTTTCTTATGTGAAGCAGACTGTGTCAGACAAACTTGATGCTAAGTCTGATAAATATCAATTTATTGGATACCCTAAGGAAATAAGGGGTTACTAATTCTATCATCCTGTGGAACAAAAGGTGTTTGTTTCAAGGCATGTTATGTTTCTAGATAATGAGTTTCTCTTGCAAGAAAATAGTGGGAGTGGTGTTGAACTTGAGGAGGTTTAAGAGACTCCAATAGACATTGAAGAGATACCTGATCAAGCACCTCAACCGATAACTCATAGTGAGTAGACATCGGCTGAACCTATTGTGACACCAAATCTTCGTAGATCTAGTAGAACACGCAACATTCTCGAGAGATATAGATTTCTTGTAAGTGAATCGAATGACGTGTTACTCATTGACGATGAGGAAACTACAAGTTATGAAGAAGTTATGAAAAGTTCAGAAAGGGATAAATGACTTGATTCCATGAAGTCGGAAATGGATTCCATGTATGAAAATCAAGTTTGGAACTTGGTGGACCCATTTGAAGGCATTAAGCCTATACGGTGCAAATAGTTTTTCAAGAAGAAAACTGACATGGATGGTACTGTGATTAACTATAAAGCTAGATTAGTGGTGTAAGGCTATCGTGAAAAGCAAGGTGTTGATTATGACGAGACCTATTCACTAGTAGCTATGCTTAAATCCATTCGGATGCTCCTAGCCATAGCGGCTCATTATGATTATGAAATATGACAAATGGATGTGAAAATGACTTTCCTTAATGGAAACCTACTCGAGGATGTGTATATGATACAGCTCGAGGGTTTCACATCGATTGATAAAACCAAGGTATGCAAGCTTCGACGGTCCATATATGGATTGAAGCAAGCATCCATGAGCTGAAATATCTGTTTTGATGAGACAATGAAAAAGTTTGATTTCTCATAAAATTCAGACGAACCTTTTTTGTACAAGAAGGTTAGTGGGAGTGCAGTCGTGTTCCAAGTATTGTATGTCGATGACATATTACATATAGGAAACGATATATCTGTCTTACATTCATTTAAAATTTGGTTATCCAAATCATTCTCCATGAAAGACCTAGGAGAAGCGACCTACATCCTCGAGATTAAGATCTATAGAGATAGATCGAAACAGTTGCTTGGTCTTTCGCAGTCTACTTATATAGACCGAGTGCTAAAGAGGTTTAGCATGTCGAAATCCAAGAAAGGTTTCCTACCCATCAGGCATGGGGTACACCTTTCGAAGTCTATGTGTCCGCGCACAGAAGACGAGAGGATTTGCATGAGTAAGATCTCCTATGCATCCACAATATGATCTATCATGTATGCTATGTTATATACAAGGCCCGATGTATCATATGCTTTGAGTGTCACGAGCAGATATCAGTCTAATCCAGGAATGGATCATTGGGCGGATGTTAAGATAATCCTTAAGAACTCGAGAAGAACTAAGGATGTATTCCTAATATATGGAGAAGGTAATATAGTAATACATGGGTATAGGGATGCTAGCTTCCTGATAGACAAGTATGATTCCAGGTCTCAGTCTGGGTACGTATTCACCTTAAATGAGGCACAATAAGTTGGAAAAGTTCCAAGCAAGAAACTATAGCGGGTTCTACCACTGAGGTAGAATACATTGCAGCTTTGGAAGCAGCAAAGGAAGCGGTTTGGATCAAGAAGTTTGTCTCTGAACTTGGTGTGGTTGCAACCATTATTGAAGCAATACCAGTCTACTGCAACAACAATGGAGTGATTGCACAGGCAAAAGAGCCAAGGTCTCATCAATGATCCAAACATGTGCTTCGCCGCTATCATCTGATTAGAGAGATCATCAGTAGGAAGGAAATACAAATTGAGAAGATTCTCACTAAAATGAACTTAGCGGACCCTTTAACTAAGGCCTTACCTCAAATTAACACCACAACAAAAATACTAAAAGACAACGCCACAAAGACGATGGTTTTTGAAGAAACCGTTGTGATTTTGATAAAAGACAATGGTTTATCGCTAGTCATCGCATAATCGCCATATGCGGTCTTGCCCAAGGAGTCTCTAGGCGTCATCCTTTTCTAGAATCCATCGTCACATGTCGATCTCCGTTGTCACCTCGACCCTCTCCGTCGCAATCCTCACCAGCGCCTTCCTCCCAGACATCTTGCGCTAACAACAACACCTCCCTTATTGTATAGATTTTGCTCCAGTCATGCGCACGTTGTCATTCCAACCATGGTTTGGGTTGACAGTTTGGGTAGGAAACCCTTCACTAAGCGACCTTCCTAGTTCACATCTCGCCAACGCCTTAAAGCCCTCTCAATGGCATCAAACCAGGGAGGCATCACCGTTGCTACCGACAATGGAGGGAGACAAGATGCTGGGTCTCTCGATTTGAAGGCGAGTTTGGATGAGATTCATGTCAATTTGGCCTACATGGAACCCCAATCTCTGCGTAATGGGTGGATTAAAATTCTCATTTTGGCAATTCAAATTCTTTCCTCGCGATCTTATTTTTTTTCTTCGTTTAGGGCCTATATCCATTTCTGACTTATCTGGCTCGCTTGAGGGAGCACATTTCGTGTTGCATATTGGGTTGGGATTGTGATTTATCTATTTTTTTTATCTTAATTTGCTATTAGTTGCTTTGATTCCTTTGATCTCTTGCTATATGCTTTGATGAAACTGCTTTCATTAGCAGTATGAGCACTGGCGTTGCTATTCAATAGTGCATCCTAGCAACAACAGTATTGCTAGCTCAAGCACCGTAGAGGGACTCTTGACATATAGTTCACATGCCATATAATCTATCATAGATAAAGTTGTAATTGAGATGAAATATTCAGCAACATGATAACACTAGAATTTACAATTTTTATGGGAAGGATGGGACTCTGATTGAGAAGGATCCACTCGTTTCATTCAATGAAAAGGTACAAAATTCTACCTTAATAGGTTCAGAGTATAGTGAGCAGAAGGTTGAACAAAGAACTGCACGCTAATGGAGCTAATGGAACTGCAACCATGTGTGTGCATATGTGGTTGCATTGAGTCATTAAGCTTCTTCAACATAATGATTCATTAATTCTGTCATACTTCCTTTTGTTCTTGTAATAGGTCCTTTAGTAAATAAATTTGTTTGTTGTTCTTCCGTGCTCTTTTGTCTTTACATATTAAAGTTTAACTTCATTGTGTAACACTTTCCCTCTAATAAAGTGATAGCACATTTCTATATGCTTTGTTTTGCATGATAAAGTGGAGTCTCTGCCAAACATATTGCTAATTGATGAGTACGATAAAGTGGTATTGCATTATCTATACTTTAATGTATTTCCTTTAATAATTCTTTTAATCATATACTTTCTTGTGATATTCCTCGTTGAGAAAAGCATTGTGAAAATCTCCACATAACTACTATAATTTTTTTCATCATAGGTTCCCCTTCAATCGGATGGAGCTCAATGGAGTTATTTCATTTTGTGATATATGAGAGATATAATTGAAGGTGTCGTATCCATTGACGAGGCTTTCCTATGGCAAATAATAATATTAGACATGTTTTCAAATTTTCTTATTCAACATATTTGCAAAATGATTTGTGTAATTAATTATCATATAGTACTCAAAGTGTTTACATTTTCATTCATTTATTCACATGCAGTTCACAAAATCTGTGATAGCTGCAAAGGAAATTGATGAAGTACGTTCGGAGTGGGTTGAATGCATACAAGATAACATATCTGATGATTAAGATATTTAAGTGTACATACCTCTTTTGGTTAGATGTGGTAATCTATAAGTGTTTTGGTTATTATGCATAATACTTTTGGTGTAGTACTAAGCATATGATGTGTAGTTGTTTTGCTACAAGTACTTTTTTATATATGTTTTTAAGAGTGATAATTTAAAATTAATGTAAGAATGCGATTCAATAAAAACAATCATTTATTAAAATAACAATGTCTATAACTCAAAAAAATTATTAATAAACCACGTGAGAAAATAAGATGCTAAAGACAATCAAACCGTTATAATTTTAGTTAAAAGACAACGGATCACATTTAACATCGTCATAAACGCTCAAAAGACAATGGTATTATGAACTTTTTTAAAATCAACAATGGTGAAAACCATTGTCAATGAGAATATTTTCACAACGCTTAATAATATTGGGACAATAAAATGAACCTTGTCAATGAATATTTTCACAATTTACCAGTTAAAAATATGATAATAATACAATGGATTTGTTAATAAAATACCAAAACCATTGTTTATAATAATCCTAAGTTATAATTGATTTAATAATTTCCTAATATCAAAACCATTATTTCTCATTCATTCCATATTCTCTTCTCCCAATTTGATCTCTTTTTCTACCTTTCTTTGTTCGATTTCGATCGAAGCCATCTCCTCCTCACATTCATCATCGCATAACCCTTCCTCATCGCGTAACCCACTACTAGAAAAGTTACTTTTAAAGACGAAATTTTAATAATGGTATCAAATACTGTCATTATTGGTGGTTCAATAGCGACCAGATTTAGTGTCCATCGTTAATGTATATGCATTAATGACGATATTTTATCTCGTTGTTAATACTTTCTCATCAATGATATTTTTTTTTATTTTGGTCGTTAATGTCATATTTTTAATGACAATATTTCCTTCCGTCGTTATTGCAAGATCTTTAATGACGGGTTAAGAAAAAAAATTTGATAAAAATTTAAATACAAAATTTTTTCTTGATTTAACAATTGAGATGATCCAAATTTTTTATAGAAATCTTTCCCTCGAAAAAAAATAATTATTATTAATTAAGTAATTACTTATATAATTTTTTAAGAAAATTTTTAAAATTTAAATTGAATTTTGATAAAACGAAAAATTTAATTACCTAAGCTACTAAACCTAAAGTTGTCTCCCCTAATTTCTCCTGAACTCTTTCTTCTTGCCGTCGCTCCTCTCCTCCCTTCACCGTCGCGAACCTCCCGCTTCCCTTCCGTCGCCTGCCTTCGTCGAGAGTAATAGTCGCCGCCCTCTCCTTCCTCGATCGACGGTTCCTCTGCTGTGAGCAGCGTCGTCACCGTCCCTCTCCTTCCCGCAGTCGAACGCCGCTCTATCACCCCTCTCCTTATCGCAACCCATCGGTCTCGACAATAGTGAATGTCAACAGCTCTCTATGTCGTGTTTCGACCATCTGCCTCAGCTACAATCGATAGGCTCGGTAGGTAAGTTGGGAAATTTTAGAACAATTTTGTCAATTGGCGTCGTCTAAACGTCTACCTACGGTTTTGGGGAAGGGATATCATACACTCTCCCACAGAGCCACCGCATTCACCGGGAGCTACCTCCGCCCAAAAGGACGGGATAGAGGGTACGAGGATGCTAAATCAATCCTTGCGGTGGACCATTTTCGATTCCACCGCTCCCTTCTCCCCACAGTTACGGGAGGTCAGGTTTACCCCTAGGTTCCTTGGATCAAACCTCCTAAATTTAGATTTCGAGGGTTGTCACCACCTCGTATCGCCTAAGCACAGTGGAAAGAAAGCCAAACATACGTAAATATAATAGAGAGCAACTACCAATTGTCAAATCAAACTTTTGGCCAGAATTTAATATGAACCAACATTGTTTATGTACACAAGCTACTCCCTAATCCTAGAATCGAAAGTACTACTCCATAAATACGAAGGAAGAATCACAAAACATGTTTAATTTTGAATACAATAGAAGTAAAGCGCAGAAATAGAGATATACGATGTTTTGTGATCTTCTCTCTGGCATTGTATTGCAAGTTGTGGACCTCCGATAGCGTTCCTCCTCCCTGCTGCAAGTTACGGAAGCTTTTTAGGGCTTCAGCATGCCGTCCTAGCCATCGTACCTCCTCCCTAGGGTTTGGGTGGAGCCATCCTTATATAGACATCGCCTCGGACCACTGCAAAATCCGAAAAAAGCCTAGTCGCGCAAATCTATCGGGTCGCCACACGGCTATGTGTTTCCACACGGCCAGGCCGTGTGTGGCCCTAGGGTGCTATTCTTCACCCATTGGACAAGACCTTGTGAATCCACATGCCCTAGCCGTGTCCCACTTTGCGTCTAGCTGCGAAAGTCCTTCTTTTGCTCCGAAAATGTGTCTTTTTCACCAGAAAAGTTAACATGCACACAAAAGTACAACGAGTTGACCTCCAAACTAGAAAATAGGAAATGCGTGCAAGAATATAGTAACATATGCATGAAACTAACACAAAATATAACAAGATGTGAGCGAAAACTACTCCTAAAACCCTATATATTTTGCTTACATCAGTCATCTAAGTAGAGTACAAGAAATACCACTACGTTTCTGTCACATCTCTTGTATACACAAGACTCATCCGAACTCTGAATAAATCCATAAGACTGGATTACCTCATCAAAGCAGATGTTCCAAGGTCTCGAAGCTTGCTTCAATCCATAAATGGACCGATTAAGCTTGCACACAAGATGCTCTTTGCCCTTTGCAATGTATCCCTCTGGTTGCTCCATATAGATGTTTTCTTCAAGACTTCCATTAAGGAAAGTTGTCTTGACATCCCAAATCTCATAATCCATATGAGCAGCAATAGATAAAATAATCTTGATAAACTTAAACATGGCTACCGATGAAAAGGTCTCCTCATAATCGATACCCTCTTTCTGAGTATACCCTTTCGCAACAAGGCTTGCTTTGAAGGTCTCAACCTTTCCGTCTATTCCTCTCTTTCTTTTGTAGATCCACTTGCATCCAATGACATTTATACCATTGGGTCATTCTACTAGCTCCCAGACTTGATTTGAATCCATAGATTCTATCTCAGAATTCATTGCCCTTCGCCAAGATACTGCATCTTTGTCTTGGATTGCCTTGTCATATGTCCAGGGATCAGATTTATGTTCGCCAGGGATCAAATCTGAAGATTCTCCCAAGAACATAAATCTCTCAGGCTATCTAACAACCCTCCCACTAAGACAAGGTATCACATGTGTATCCTCTATGACACGCGGTGCAGTCACTTGTGGTATGTTCTCTTGTACCGTTGGTACTGAAGTAGTGACTTCCCCTCTTAATTCCTCCAGAACAATCTTGCTCATGGGCTTGTGGTTCATCACATAGTCTTCCTCTAAAAATCAGGCATTTGTTCTAATGATCACCCTATGATCTGTAGGACTATAGAACAAACCACCTTTCGTTCCTCTAGGATAGCCTACGAACAAGCACATTTCTGTACGAAGATCAAACTTACCAGCATCTACCTTTAGCACATGTGATGGACTCCCCCAAACCGAATATGTCTCAGACTAGGCTTTGCCCAGTCCACAATTCTATGGGAGTTGAAGGTACTGATTTAGATGGTACCAAGTTCAGAATATACACTGTCGTATCTAGAGAATACCCCAGAATGAATCTGGTAAATCATAATAACTCATCATCGATCTAACCATCTCCATAAGAGTCCTATTCCTTCGCTCCGCCACACCATTCTACTGGGTGTACCAGGTGCAGACAGTTGGGATTGAATCCCAGCCTCTAATAAGTAACTCCTAAACTCTCCCAAGAGGTACTCACAACCACGATCAGATCATAGTATCTTGATACTTTTATCTTGATATTTCTCCACATCAGTCTTAAATTCTTTGAACCTATCAAAGCATTTAGACTTGTGGTGCATCAAGTAAATGTATCCATATCTTGAATAATCGTCTATAAAAGAGACGAAATATTCAAAACCACCTCTAGCTTGGATAGACATAGGACCACAAAAATTAGAATGAACCAATTCCAACACATCTTTGGCTCTATACCCCTTATCCTTAAAAGGCCTGATGGTCATTTTACCTTCAAAGCAAGATTCGCAGGTTGCGAAATCTTCCACCACCAATGAACTCAAAGGTCCATCAGCTATTAACCTTTGAATTCTACTCAGGTTAATATGACCTAACCTTAGATGCCAAAGATACGTTTGGTTCATTTTCGAAGGTTCCTTTCTCTTATTAGATTTAGAAGATGAGTAATTTGTAGGGGATCGATGTGGTTCGCCGGCTAGAGGGGGGTGAATAGCCCTCTTCGTACGATGATGGAATTTGCTCGTCTACAAAGAATATTAGCACAACGGAAATAAAACAAGACAAGCAAATAGAAATAAGAATACAAACGCTAACAAAAGATGTAACGTGGTTTACGGCTACGCCGCTAATCCACGATCCGATTCGTCCACGGTGAATCACTCCGCAAGCTTCCACTATTCTCTCCTTTGCACCAAGCTAGGTGGAGGTAACCACTTTACAAGAATTCACTCCTCTTACAAATATGATGTAAATAAAACCAAGTAAGAGGATGGAAAAGCTTTAGGGAACTTTGGGAGACTTTAGAGCATGAACATTAGCCTCCCAAAGCCCCACACCCTTCCTCTTTATAGAGGAAGAGGGTTTCTTCCCGTTGACATAGGAGCAGTTGACTGATGTCCCTATCAGTCGACTGGTCCTATAGCCGTTGCCCAATAATGGCTACTTCCAGGCTGGATTCGCGGGATCCATGGTATATTTTTTCAACAGTCATATGATTAGTGGACTGATGCTTTCATCAGTCGACTGATGTCAACTTCCAGTCGATTGCTCACGAACTCGACTCGCTTCTATGCCCGACACTGCCTTCATCACCGATCGCTACCATGCCCGATCGATGGTCCGGCTTGACCATCGGGCCAAAACCATCGATCGAACACCGGTCGAACCCGTCGACTCGAAGCTGATCATCATTACGCGGGCCGATCGATGTCGAGAAATCTCATCCGACACATAGCCAAATAGCCAAGTTTCACCTAAGAGCACTATCCCTTCTTGGGTTACATTCGCTCACTCTCATCACTTGAAGTCCCTCGCCTTTGAAGTTGTCTTCATCCGGCCACATCCCTCGGATGTGCCAAGCGCACGGCTCTGCAGCGCCATCTTTCGCGTCTCGCCCTGAAGTCTACTTCCCCTGGCTTCACTCCAAGCTTCTCGTCCGACGGTCCCTCAGATGCTCCAAGCGCATGGTTTCCGTAAAGCCATCCTTCACCGACTCAAGGACCGAGTCATGAGATGTGAAACTCGCCAAGGCTCCATGTGTGAATTACTAAGTCCTGCAAGACTCTAACACACATATCAAATCATAATAACAACCTAACTTAAACCCTTTTCCACACACATCAAAACCATATCACGGGTTGATTGCCCTAACATTATTTATTTTTATTTGCATCGTTGGAGCTCTGGTTCAAGAGTGTATAAATTTCCTACCAATGCACCAGAACAGATAATCTCCCTATTCCTTTTTATAACAACTCTATCATTAAAAGAAATAGAATATCCATCTAAAAACAATTTAGAAACTGAAATTAAATTCTTTCTAAATGAAGGTACATAAAGGCAATTTCTCATAACCAAAGTTTTATTCCTATCAAAAGATAAATAAACATCTCCCACTGTAATAGCCTCCACCTTCGTAGCATTGCCCATGTAGATGATAATCTCCCACTCAGCTAGTCGTCTAGTTTTCTGGAACCCCTGCAAAGGGTTGCAGCCATGATCAGTGGCTCCCATATCTACACACCAGGTTCCGATAGATAACACCGCTAAACATGTTTCAATGACTAGACCAAAAGATATACCTTTGCTATGTTTGTGGTTGGGACAGTCCGCCTTCCAATGTCTAGTCTGCTTGCAAGTGAAGCACTTGGTTTTCGGCTTCTTCACTCCTCCCTAAGATCCTCCCCCCACCTGTGGTGCTCCTTGTTTCTTCTTCTTCTTCTTGCCTTTCGGCTTAGAAGTAGAAATCTTCTGGGCAACCAAAGCCTGAGAACTCTGACGAAAAAGACCCTCTACTGCCTGGAGTTCTGTCAGAAGCTCCACCAACGAATACAACCTCTTATTCATATTGTAGTTCAGGCAAAACTACTCAAAACTCCTAGGTAGAGATTGGAGAATGATATCGACCTGGGTTTCCCCATCAATCTCAGCTCTAAGTACTTCCAGCTCATTCAAATGAGCCATCATCTTGAGAACATGATCCCTAATGGGTGTTCCCTCAACCATTGTGGTCATCTTCAAGTTTCTCAAGGCTTCATGCCTAGTAGCCTGATTCTGGTGTCTGAAAAGTTCCTTGAGATTGAGCATCATGTCTTGGCCTGATGTTGATGTTGCAATACATTTGACATAGAAGCCAAAATGTAATACCGCATCATCTCATCAGCCTTGATCCACTTCTTATAACTCTCTTTCTCCTTTTCCCCAAAATCATCCATAGGCCTAGGAGGACACTCTTCGAAGAGTACATATTTGTACTCCTCAACAGATAAGACAATGTCCAAATTTCTTTTCCAATCATTATAGTTAGGTCCAGTAAGTTTGTTTTCCTTTAGATTCACAGCAAGTGGGTTGAAAGTCATTTTGAAGAACCCTAGAATCACATAGAAAAAAAACATTTAGATTTCAAAAGAATTATTGATTCCTCAAACAATAAAATTTTAAAATCAACCAACACCTCAAAACACCGAGAATATCGTATGCCACGATAGTGTGGATGTATACGAATTCTTCATTTGTAAGAGGAGGTTTTAACCATTAATTTAATTATCCTGTCAACCTTAATTTTTGATAAATAAAATTAATAGTTGGTTCCTCTTTGGCCCTACAAATAAAAGCAGTGACTCCAATGGGGAGGATACTTTTATATGCATCTAAGTGTTCACCATTACCCGATACTAAGGCAATTACCTTGGATTATGTGCCTTCCGATGGGGAAGTACACACGCTCCTAAACAACTTTGTATAACCCTATTTGACCTACTGATCCATAAAACAAACTTATCCAATATGGAGGAAGGCACTCAGAGCCAACGCGCAAGTTTGTTCGCATCACATGTCAAATTGCAATGGAGGCCGCAGGAATTTAAAAAATATCCCTCTCCCACTTAGTAATTTAAAATTGAGGAATTTTAACTATACAAGAACAACAAGAATATAAATCAAAAGCAATAAATATGAAAAATAAAATTTCCATCTATTATGGCTTTTGTTCTTCAATATGCCTCCAATTGTGTTGCTACTGTTGGGATATATACTGAAAGCCTAGTCTTTGTATGGACATCTTCATTTTTGAAATAAGAATCACATGATCATTGTTTGCATATTTATAGTTATGCATATTGTCTAATAATTTACATTGTAGATAACATGGTGTGTGGTGTCGCACAAAAGATCATGTTATCAGTTCCTTGTAGAGTATAAGTAGAGGCTCACAATCAAGATGATTTTGGACAAACCATTGGCATGGTTGTAGTGTAATTTGGTATTGGTTTATCTTGACCATAAAATTACACTAGTACACTTTATGTGTATTGAGCAGGACCAACTTAGAGGTGATTCAATTTATACTGACTATATAATTGAATCGGACCTCGGATATTATGTACATGCTCTTAATCCCGATATAATAACGAGCACATGTACTTAATATTTATTTCTTTGAGTTACCAATGGGTAAGATTTATGGGTTAAATCAATAGGCCCGGTAAGATGGAAAGTGATATTATTTACATGGTGTGTCGTTGATTATAGGAGGAAACCATGTCCTATGTATTAGGATGATAATGTCCCCTTGAGAAGCTCAAAATGATCATCATGTAAATCCTGCAAGTGGACTTGGTCTAGCATTATGATAAGGTTGAGTGGTACTACTCATGGAGTTAGATGTTGATTAATTAATTGTCAGTAAATTAATTAATTAACGAACATTCGATATCTTAAACACAGGGAGATATTTGTATAATTAATATATTGAATCCATATTTAATTATGGGGGTTGGTGAGGTAGATCAATGATAATCCTCTAGTGGAATGGATTATCATTAATGGATCGGATTTTATGTGAGTCGGATCCATTAGGTGGCAAAGATCCAACTCCTCCTCATGGTCCATATTGCAGCCTATTAAAATCCTCAAGAAGCCTTGATCCAACAGATGAAGGTTTTGTAAAATCGAAGCTCTGATACCACTTGAAGGTAGGAAACTTCGCTTCCCACTTCAACTCGGTCGCTTGTTCATGGTGATCCCTTCTACATCCCCGGATAAAAAAATGTATCCTTGACAAGGAGGGATTACCGAAGCTACCATTTCATCGTCGTGCTATTCGATTAGAGTAGTCACTTGAACAAACTTGTTGTTCAAGTAACCTACCTCTATTCTCCGAATAGCCGCAGAATAGACGATGTACGGATCGCCGGTTTTTGCGTTTGTATTCGGGGTCCAAGTAAATTAGACACATAACATAAACATACAACATACAAAGGAACAAAAGGAAAACAAAACAAAATTTATTCCTCTCGATCTTCTAATGTATGTCGTTCCTCCTTTTGGACGTCGTGTGGGTGACGATCTTCCAAAAGTCGAAGCCTCCTAGATCACGATCTTCCTTTCCTTGCTCGCTCCGAACAAGAGGAAGTATATAATCAAAACTCTCCTCTATCTAGGAGCAACCAACAAGCTCCAAACGTGAAGCTTGCCGTTGGCCCAAAGAGAGGGGAAGGTTGTTAGGATGTATACTAAAAAGTCTATCTTTTGTATGAACATCTTTATTTTGAAATAAGAATCACATGATCATTGTTTGCATATTTTTATGGTTATGCATATTGTCTAATACATTACATTGTAGATAATATGGTGTGTAGTGTCACACGGGAGATTATGTTATCAGCTCCTTGTAATGTATAAGTAAAGGCTCACAACTGAGATGGCTTTGGACAAACCATCGGAATGGTTGTAGTGTGATTTGGTATTGGTTTGTCTTGACCATAGAATCACACTAGTGCACTTTGAGTGTATTGAGCAGGACCGACTTAGAGGTGATTCGATTTATTGCTGACTACATAATCAAATCAGACCTCAGATATTATTATTTACATGCTCTTAATCCTGATATAATAACGGGCACATATACTTAGTATTCATCTCTTTGATTTACCAATGGGCGAGATTTATAGATTAAATCGATAGGCTCGGTAAGTTGTGAGATGATATTATTTATATGGTGTGCTGTTGATTATAGGAGGAAACTGTGTCCTATATATTAGGATGATGATGTCCCCTTGAGGAGCTCATAAGGTTCATCATGTAAACCCTACAGGTGGACTTGGTCCGGCATGATGAAAAGGTTGAGTGGTACTACACATGGAGTTAGATGTGGATTAATTAATGGTCAGTAAATTAATTAATCAATGGACATTCGTGATCTTAAACACGGGGAGAAAATGTACCAATAATATATGGATCCCATATTATCTTATGGGGGTTGGTGAGGTAGATCAATGATAATCCTTTAGTGGATTGGATTATCATTAATGGATCGAACTTTATGTGGGCTTGATCCATGGGTGGCCAAGATCCAGCTCCTTCTCATGGCCCCTAATGTAGCCTATTAATCCCTCATGAAGCTTAGATCCAATGGATGAAAACAAAACTCTAGATCCAAAGGTAGAGATTAAATCTCTAGATCCGACGGTTGAGATTAAATCTCTAGATCCGATGATTGAGATTAAATCCCTAGAACTAATGGAGGAGATTAAATCATGGCTTATCCCTAACTCTATAAAAGGATGTGATAGGGGTGGGCGACAACAAGATGATGGTTTAGGGGATTAGGGTTTGCTTCCTTTGGATGCTAGGAATCCTAGTTTGTTTAGGATTAGGTTTGGGCGGCTAGGGTTTGGGAGATAGGGGTGGGCGGCAACATGAGGAAGAGCTCTTTTCTTCTTCTTCCCAAGTTGTTGCTGGCAGATAGACTTCTCCCCTCTACCTTGGCCGGTGCTCATCCTATTCTTCTTCCCCTCTTCCATGACCGGCCATTAGGAGATAGGATTAGGGTTTGGAGGTTTAGGGTTTTGGAGGCTTGGGCGGCACCAAATAAGGAAGTATTTTCCTTTCTTCTTCCTCTCCTTTAGTGGCTGCCGCCCACAACCTTCTTTCCAGCCCTTGGCCGGCATCCAAACTCCCTATTCCCTTCTCCTTGGTTGGTGGAAACAAGATTTAGGGCTCTCCCTTGGTGTCTTGGCTTGTTTCCACCTTGATCTCTTCTTCCTTCATGGCCGGCGGCAAGCTCCTTCCTTGGAGGTTGTTGGTTGGTTGAAAGAAGGAATAGAGCTTTGTTTCTATTCTTCCTCTTGCTCGGAACGAGCAAGGAAGGAAGATTGGCGATCTAGGAACTTCAACTTTTGGTAGATCGTCGCCCACACGTCGTCCGAAAGGAGGAAGGTCATACATTAGAAGATCGAGAGGTATATCTATTCTCTATTCTCTTTTGTTACTTGTTTGTATTTGTTTTTCAATTATGAGCATGATATAATTCTGTTTGTTGCTAAATAATACTTGGATCCTGAACATAAATACGAAAGTCAGCGATCCGTACATCGTCTATTCCACGGCTACTCGTAGAATAGAGGTTGGTCGCTTGAACAACGAGTTTGTTCAAGTGACCTCTCTAAACGAATAGCCGGACGATGACTTGGTTGTTTTGGCAATCCCTTTGTCTAGGATTAAATTTTTTTAATCCGGGCACATCGATGTGATCGCCATGAACAAGCGACCGAGGTGAAGTGGGAAGCGAAGTTTCCCCTCACGGACTCGATAAGGAAAACCCTTTAACTGGTATCAGAGCAAAGGTTTCCGATTTTGTGTGTTTAGGATTCGGTTAATGTTTATGCACTTTTCATATATTATATGTGTCGGATAATAGTAGGATATGTGTAGTTTAACTCTTTGGTTGCAGGCATAACATCCGACTATTATGGACATATGTGTGTATGTGATTGTATGTGTGTAAATGTTTATTTTGTTGAATCCTCGGGGTTGACTAGGCTAGTATTTAATTTTTTGTAAATTAGATATGACATTGTTTAGCCACTCTTTTTATTTTAGTTTACTTTCGATCTAGATTTCATGTACACTCCCTCATGGAGTATAGGATCGATGGATGAAATTAAAATAGATTTTAGTCTCGGCTCGGATCTCCGGATGGCTCGTACATGGCGTAGGAGGAGCGGACGAGAAGGCGATACGACGGGAGACATATTGAAAACAAAAGCCATAATAGTTGGAAAATAATTTATTTTTCATATTTATTGCTTATTGTTTGATATGCATGTCATAGGCTAGAAAATTTCTCATTTTCAAATTACTAAGTGGGAGAGGGAAATTTTTATAAATTTCCACGGCCTCCATTACGATTTGACAAGTGATGCAAACAAACTTGCGCATCGGCTCTGAGTGCCTTCCTCCCCATCGGATGAGTTTGTTTGCGGATCACAAGGTCGAATATGGTTATAGGAAATTATTAAGGAGCGTGTGTACTTCCCCATTGTAAGGCATATAACCCGAGATAATTACCTTGGTACCAAGTAATGGTGAACACTTAGATATAAATATAAGTATCCTCCCCATCGGAGTCACTGCTTTTATTTGTAGAGTCGAAGAGAAACCAACTATTAATTTTATTTGTCAAAAAGTTAGGTTGACAAGATAGTAAAATTAATGGGTAAAACCTCCTCTTACAAATGTAGAATTCATATACATCCACACTATCGTGACATACGATATTCTCGGTGTTTTGAGGTGTTGGTTGATTTTAAAATTTTATTGTTTGAGGAATCAATAATTTTTTGAAATCTAAAGTGTTGATTTATTTGATTCTTTTGTTTTCTTTCAAAATGACTTTCAACCCACTTGTTGTGATACTAAAGGAAAATAAACTTACTGTACCCAAATAATATTGATTGGAAAAGAATCTAGATATTGTCTTAACTGCTAAGGAGTACAAGTATGTACTCTTCGAAGAGTGTCCTCCTAAGCCCGCGAATGAGCTGGAAGTCCATGGAGCTGAAATCGATGGGGAAACCCAGGTCGATATCATTCTCTAATCGACAGAAAGGCTTGCTCAGGCTTAGGCCATGATTGCTCAGAAGGTTTCTACTTCTAAGCCAAAAGACAAGAAGAAGAAGAAACAAGATAGAGCAAAGCTGGTGGGAGGATCTCAGGGAGGAGTGAAGAAGCCGAAAGGCAAGGACTTCACTTACAAGTAGGATGGACATTGAAAGAAGGATTGTCCCAATCCGAAGTAGAACAAAGGTATATCCTTTGGTCTAGTCGTTGAAACATGATTAGCGGTGTTATCTATCGGCACCTGGTGTGTAGATACGGGAGCCACTGATCATGTCTGCAATACTTTGCAGGGGCTCCAGGAAACCCGACGACAAGCTGAGGGAGAGATTATCATTTACTTGGGCAATACCATGAAGGTGACGGCTATTGCAGTGGGAGAAGTTTTATTTATCTCTTGAGAAAAATAAAACTTTGGTTATGGAAAATTCCCTTTATGTACCTTTATTTAGAAAGAACTTAATTTTGGTTTTTAAATTGTTTAAGGATGGATATTCTATTCCTTTTAATGTTAGAGTTGTTATAAAAAGGAATAGGGAGATTATTTGTTCTGGTACATTGATAGGAAATTTGTATATACTCAAACCAAAAGCTCCCACGATGCAAATAGAAGTTAATAACTCATCTTCTTATTCCAATAAGAGAAAAGAACCTTCGAATATGAACCAAACATATCTTTGGCATCTTAGGCTTGGTCATATTAAACTAAGCAGAATTCAAAGGTTGATAGCTGATGGACCTTTGGGTTCATTAGTGGTGGAGGATTTCCCAACCTATGAATCTTGCTTAGAGGGTAAAATGAACAAGAGGCCTTTTAAGGCTAAGGGGTATATAGCCAAAGATGTGTTAGAATTGATTCATTCTGATTTGTGTGGTCCTATGTCTATCCAGGCTAGGGGTGGTTTCGTGTATTTCGTCTCTTTTATAGATGATTACTCAAGATATGAATACATTTACTTGATGCGCCACAAGCCTGAATGCTTTGACAAGTTCAAAGAATTCAAGGCTAATGTGGAGAAACGTCAAGGTAAAAGTATCAAGACACTACGATCTGATCGTAGTGGTGAGTATCTCTTGGGAGAGTTTAGGAACTACTTATCAGAGGCTGAGATTCAATTTCAATTCATTGTACCTGGCACACCCCAGCAGAACGGTGTAGCAGAACGAAGGAATAGGACTCTTATGGAGATGGTTAGATCGATGATGAGTTATTCTAAGTTGCCATATTCGTTCTGGGGATATGCTCAAGATACGGCAGTGTACATTCTGAACTTGGTTCCATCTAAATTAGTGCCTTCTACTCCCACAGAATTGTGGACTGGGCGAAAGCCTAGTCTAAGACATATTCAGATATGGGGGAGTCCAGCACATGTGCTGAAGGCAGATGCTAGTAAGTTGGAACCTCGTACAGAAGTACGCATGTTCGTTGGCTATCCTAGAGGAACGAAGGGTGGTTTATTTTATAGTCCTAGAGATCAGAGGGTGATCATTAGCACGAACGGCAGATTTCTAGAGGAAGACTATGTGATGAGCCATAAGCCCAAGTGTAAAATTGTTCTGGAGGAATTAGAAGGGAAAGTCACTTCTTCAGTACCACCGATACAAGAGGATATACCACAAGTCACTGCACCGCGTGTCACAGAGGAAACACAGGAGATACCTCATCGTAGTTGGAGGGTTGTTAGACAGCCTGATAAATTCATGTTCTTGGGAGAATCTTCTGATTTGGTCCCTGGCGAACATGAACCTGATCCCTGGACATATGATGAGGCAATCCAAGATAAAGATGCAGTATCTTGGCAAAGTGCAATAAATGCTGAGATTGAATCTATGGATTCAAATCATGTTTGGGAGCTAGTAGACCCACCCGATGGTGTAAAAACCATTGGATGCAAGTGGATCTATAAGAGAAAGAGAGGAATAGATGGGAAGGTTGAGACCTTCAAAGCGAGGCTTGTTGCGAAAGGGTATACTCAGAAAGAGGGTATCGATTATGAGGAGACTTTTTCGCCGGTAGCCATGCTCAAGTCTATCCGGATTCTCTTATGCATAGCAACTCATATGGATTATGAGGTGTGGCAGATGGATGTCAAAACAACTTTCCTGAATGGAAGTCTTGAGGAAGACATCTATATGAAGCAACCAGAGGGATTCATTGCGAAGGGCAAAGAACATCTTGTATGTAAGCTTAATCAGTCCATTTATGGATTGAAGCAAGCTTCAAGGTCTTGGAACATCCGCTTTGATGAGGTAATCCAGTCTTATGAATTTATTCAACGTTTCGATGAGTCTTGTGTATACAAGAGATGCGATGGAAACGTAGTGGTATTTCTTGTACTTTACGTAGATGACATTTTGGTGATTGGCAACAATATCAAGGTATTATCGGACGTAAGGGTATGGTTGTCCAAACAGTTTGATATGAAGGACTTGGGAGAGGTGGGACACATCCTTGGGATCAAGGTTATAAGGGATCGCAGGGAAAGGGTGTTGTGCTTATCTCAAGCTTCATACATAGACACGATTATGGATCGTTTTAGCATGCAAAACTCCAAGAAGGGTTTTCTACCTTTCAGGCATGGAGTTCCTTTATCTAAGGAGATGTGTCCTAGAAAATCTGAGGAGATAGAGAAGATAAAGGTGGTTCCTTATGCTTTGGAGGTAGGAAGCCTCATGTATGTGATGCTATGTACGAGACCAGATATCTGCTATGTCGTGGGCATGGTCAGCAGATATCAGAGTAATCCAGGACAGGGACATTAGACTGCGGTAAAGCATATATTGAAGTACCTGAGAAGACTAGGGATTATATGCTAGTTTACCAGGCAGACCAATTACTCCATATGGATTACATGGATTTTGACTTCCAATCTGATAGGGATAACAGTAAGTCTACCTCAGGTTTTGTGTTTACTTTGGGAGGTGGAGCCATTGTATGGAGGAGTGTCAAGCAGAAATGCGTGGCAGACTCTACCATCGAAGCTAAGTATATGGCAGCCAAAGAAGTTGTGTGGCTCAGGAACTTTCTGATGAACATGAATGTGATTCCTGGTTTTCCCAGAACTATCACAATTTATTGTGATAATAATGGTGCAGTTGCAAACTCGAAGGAACCACGAGCCCATAAGGTAAGTAAATGCATAGAGCGCAAGTACCACCTGATACGAGAAATCGTAAAGGAGGTAGAAGTTGTTATAGCCTAGATTGCATCAAAGGATGACCTGGTAGACCATTTCACTAAGGCCCTTCTAGCGAGAGCTTTGATAGGCATGTGGAGGGAAGGGGAATCAGATGTATGGAAGTATGAGGACAACATAGTCTTTTAGTATAAGTGGGAGATTGTTAGGATGTATACTAAAAAGTCTATCTTTTGTATGAACATCTTTATTTTGAAATAAGAATCAAATAATCATTGTTTGCATATTTTTATGGTTATGCATATTGTTTAATACATTACATTGTAGATAACATGGTGTATAGTGTCACACGGGAGATCATGTTATCGGCTCCTTGTAAAGTATAAGTAAAGGCACACAACTGAGATGACTTTGGACAAAGCATCGGAATGGTTGTAGTGTGATTTGGTATTGGTTTGTCTTGACCATAGAATCACACTAGTACACTTTGAGTGTATTGAGCAGGACCGACTTAGAGGTGATTCGATTTATTACTAACTACACAATCGAATCGGACATCAGATATTATTATGTGCATGCTCTTAATCCCGATATAATAATGGGTACATATACTTAGTATTCATCTCTTTGATTTACCAATGGGCGAGATTTATAGATTAAATCGATAGGCTTGGTAAGTTGGGAGATGATATTATTTATATGGTGAGCCATTGATTATAGGAGGAAATCGTGTCCGATATATTAGGATGATGATGTCCCCTTGAGGAGCTCATAAGGTTCATCATATAAACCCTGCAGGTGGACTTGGTCCAGCATGATGAAAAGGTTGAGTGGTACTACTCATGGAGTTAGATATTGATTAATTAATGGTCAGTAAATTAATTAATCGATGGACATTTGAGATCTTAAACACGGGGAGAAAATGTACAAATAATATATGGAGCCCATATTATCTTATGGGGGTTGGTGAGGTAGATCAATGATAATCCTTTAGTGGATTGGATTATCATTAATGGATCGAACTTTATGTGGGCTTGATCCATGGGTGGCCAAGATCCAGCTCCTTCTCATGACCCCTAATGTAGCCTATTAACACCTCATGAAGCTTAGATCCAATGGATGAAAACAAAACTCTAGATCTAAAGGTAGAGATTAAATCTCTAGATCCGACTGTTGAGATTAAATCTCTAGATCCGACGGTTGAGATTAAATCCCTAGAACCAAGTGCGGAGATTAAATCATGGCTTATCCCTAACTCTATAAAAGGATGTGATAGGGGTGGGCGGCAACAAGATGATGGTTTAGGGGATTAGGGTTTGCTTCCTTTGGAGGCTAGGAATCCTAGTTTGTTTAGGATTAGGTTTGGGCGGCTAGGGTTTGGGAGATAGGGGTGTGCGGCAACATGAGGAAGAGCTCTTTTCTTCTTCTTCCCAAGTTGTTGCCGGCACATTGACTTCTCCTTTCTACCATGGTCGGTGCTCATCCTATTCTTCTTCCCCTCTTCCATGACCGGCCATTAGAAGAGATAGGATTAGGGTTTGGAGGCTTAGGGTTTTGGAGGCTTGGGTGGCACCAAATAAGGAAGTATTTTCCTCTCTTCTTCCTCTCCTTTGGTGGCCGGCACCCACAACCTTCTTTCCAGCCCTTGCCCGGCGTCCAAACTCCCTCTTCCCTTCTCCTTGGTTGGTGGAAACAAGATTTAGGGCTCTCCCTTGGTGTCTTGGCTAGTTTCCACCTTGATCTCTTCTTCCTTCTTGACCGGCAGCAAGCTCCTTCCTTGGAGGTTGTTGGTTGGTTGAAAGAAGAAATAGAGCTTTGTTTCTATTCTTCCTCTTGCTCATAACGAGCAACGAAGGAAGATTGGTGATCTAGGAGCTTCAACTTTTGGTAGATCGTTGCCCACACGACGTCCGAAAAGAAGGAAGGTCATACATTAGAAGATCGAGAGGTATATCTATTCTCTATTCTCTTTTGTTACTTGCTTGTATTTGTTTTTCAATTATGAGCATGATATAATTTTGTTTGTGCCTAAATAATACTTGGATCCCGAACATAAACACGAAAGCCGACGATCCGTACATCGTCTATTCCGTGGCTACTCGTAGAATAGAGGTTGGTCGCTTGAACAACGAGTTTGTTCAAGTGATCTCTCTAAACGAATAGCACGATGATGACTTATTTGTTTGGGCAATCCCTTTGTCTAGGATTAAATTTTTTTAATCTGGGGACATCGTTGGATCGCCATGAACAAGCGACCGAGGTGAAGTGGGAAGCGAAATTTCCCCTCACGGACTCGATAAGGAAAACCCTTCAAGGAATCTCCCTAACCCTTGTTTCCACCGGCCAAGGAGAAGAGAAAGAAGAGCTTGGACACCAGCCAAGGAGAGGAGAAGCAAGTTTGGGCGCCGGCCAAGAAGTAGAAGAGAAAGGAAAAACTTTCCAAAATTGTGGCCGCCCAAGCCTCCATGCCCTAGCCGCCCAAACCCTAATCCCTTCTTGCCTCTTTCTTGCCGCCCACCCCTAGCCTCCTTTTATAGAGTTGGGCTCAAGCCTCCCTTTAATCTCCACCATTGGTTCTAGGGATTTAATCTCAACCGTCGAATCTAGAGAATTAATCTTAATCGTCGGATCTAAAGATTTAATCTCCACCGTCAGATCTAGAGTTTTATTTTCCACCATCGGATCTAGGCTCCATGAGGTTTTAATATGCTACAATAGGGACCATGAGGAGGAGTTGGATCTTGGCCACCCAATGGATCAAGCCCACATAAAGTCCGATCAATTAATGATAATCCATTCCACTAGAGGATTATCATTGATCTACCTCACCAACCCCCATATGTTAATATGGGATCCATATATTATTTGTACATTTATCTCCCTGTGTTTAAGATCTCGAATATCCGTCAATTAATTAATTTACTAACAATTAATTAAATAAAAAACTTCATTAGTAGTACCACTCAACCTTATCATCATGTCAGACCAAGTCCATCTGCAGGGTTTACATGATGAACCTTATGAGCTCCTCAAGGGGACATCATCTTCCTAATATATAGAACACAGTTTCCTCCTATAATCAACGACACACCATATAAATAATAATATTTTCCAACTTACCGAGCCTATCGATTTACTCTATAAATCTCGCCCATTAGTAAATCAAAGAAATGAATACTAAGTATATGTGTCCGTTATTATATCGGGATTAAGAACTTGTACAACATAATATCTGAGGTCCGATTCGATTATGTAGTCAGGAATAAATCGAATCACCTCTAAGTCGGTCCTTCTCAATACACACAAAGTATACTAGTGTAATTCTATGGTCAAGACAAACCAATACAATATCACACTACAACCATTCCAATGGTTTGTCCAAAACCATCTCAGTTGTGAGCCTTTACTTATACTTTACAAGGAACGGATAACATGATCTCCTGTGTGACACTACACGCCATGATATCTACAATGTAATGTATTAGACAATATGCATAGCCATAAATATGCAAACAATGATCATGTGATTCTTATTTCAAGATAAAAATGTTCATACAAAAGATAGACTTTTCAGTATACATCCCAACAACGGACACGATTAAAAGAAGGCTTGGGTGAAATCTATAAATAAGGTTCCAAGTCTTGGGCGGCAAGATAATTCTAGGGTTTGAATTAGGGTTGGCTTGGGTGGCAAGGTGATAGGAGGTGTGCTAGGGTTTTGTCCCTTTATCCAGCGACACAAGAGAATTAGGGTTTCTTTTCCTTGTTTTCTCTCTTGGTTGGCGCACCTTCATCTTCTCCTAGGGTCGGGGGTGCCACCTTCATCCTCTTCCCTTGCCCGGTGGCAAGGTTAGGGTTTGGACTCCCATCTCTCAATCATTGGCCGGTGCCCTCTCCTTCTTCCTCTTCTTGAACGGTGCCAACAACCAAGCTAAGTGGCTTGGTGGTCGGCACTAGATAGGAGAAGAAGAGTTTGGTCATCTTCCGTTTATTCGGAGCGAGCAAGGAAGGGAAGATACGAGATCTATGAGGCTTCAACTCTTGGAAGATCGTCACCCACACGACGTCCAAGAGGAGGATAGGACATAGAATAGAAGATCAAGAGGTAAACAAGAGGTATAATCTTGTTTGTTTTGATTTTAGTTATTTTGTATCATGTATGTGGTTAATTTACTTGGACCCCGATGATAAACACAAAAATCGACGATTCGTACATCATCTATTCCGTGACAAATCAAGGAAAAGAGTTAGGTTGCTTGAACAATATGTTTATTCAAGCGACCACACAAATTGAATAGCTCGATTATGGATTGGTTGCTTGGGTAATCCATCTTCGTCTGGATTAATTTTTTTTAATCTGGGGAAGCGAAATAGGATCGCAATGCACTAGTGACCAAGGAAAAGTGAGAAGCGAAGCTTCAACCTTCAAGTGATATCAGAACCACGGTTTTCAGTTTTGTGTGTTTAGGATTCGGTTACTTTTATGTACTTATCATATATTATGTGTGTTGGATAATAGTAGGATGTGCGTAGGCTAACTTTTTGGTTGCAGGCATAAGATACAACTATTATGGCTATATGTGTGTGTGTGTGATTGTATGTGTGTAATCGTAATATTATTTGAATCCTTGGGGTTGACGAGGCTAGTATTTAATTTTTGAAATTAAGTATGACATTGTTTAGCCACTCTTTTAATTTAGTTTACTTTTGATCTAGATTTTATGTACACTCCTTTGTGGAGTATATGATCGATGGATGTAAATTAAAATAATTTTTCTCGGCTTGGATCTCCGGATGGTTTGTACATGGCGTAGGGAGGAGCGAACGAGGTGGCAACACGACTGGAGGCATATTGGAGAACAAAAGTCATAATAATTGGAAAATATGTTTTTCATATTTATTGCTTTTGATTTATATGCTTGTTGTGCTTGCATAGTTAAAATTCCTTGATTTTAATTTACTAAGTGGGAGAGGGATATTTTTTTTAAATTCCCGCGGCCTCCATTACAATTTGACATGTGATGGAAACAAACATGCGTGTTGGCTCTGGGTGCCTTCATCCAAATCGGATAAGTTTGTTTTGCGGATCACTAGGTTAAATATGGTTATAGGAAGTTATTTTGGAGCATGTGTACTGTTAGGGCAATCTCTTGCCGTAATATGGTTTTGATGGTGTGGCAAAGGGTTTAAGTTAGTTTGATATGTTGATGTGATATGTGCGTTGAAGTCGTGCAGGACTTAGTAATTCGCACATGGAGCCGTGGCGAGTTTCACATCTCATGACTCGTGCCTTGAGTCGATGAAGGATAGCTTTGCGGAAGCCGTGCGCTTGGAGCATCCGAGGGACCGTCGGACGAGAAGCTTGGAGTGAAGCCGAAGGAAGTAGACTTCGAGGCAAGAGACGCGAAGGAGCATTGCAGAGCCGTGCGCCTGATGCTGCCGAGGGACGTGGCCGAGAATGAAGAGAACTTCGAAGGCAAGGGACTCCGAGAAATGAGAGTGAGCGATTGTAACCCGGGGATGGGTAGCTCTTAGGTGAAACTTGGCCATTTGGCCAAGTGTCGGATGGGTTTTCTCGACACCAGTCGACTGCCATGTCATGGCGATCGGCTGAATCAGTGAGTTCGAGTATATCGACCGATCGGATTGTGGCCGCGGTGATGCGCCATCGTGGGCGATCGGTGCCAAGACCATCGATCGGCCGAAGCGGCGATCGGTGATCAATAGGGTTTCGACCACAGAACCGTTCGTAGCCGACTGGGCAGTCGACTACGGAGGCAGCAGTCTACTGATGAGGTCCATCAGTCGACTCCCAAGAGTTCCGTTGGACTACAACGGTCGGGATCCGACGTGTTCGGAGGCCGTTGTAGTAGAGCGGTCGCGCCAAGCGGCGATCGTGATGGCGGCCAACGGGAAGAAAACAGCCCTCTCTATAAAAAGAGAGGGTGTAAGCCTTTGAGAGGCTAATGCTCATACTCCAAACGATCTTCCTAGTGCCCCACAAGCTTTAAACTCTTCTTACTTGTCCTTACTTCAATCCTATTGTAAGAAGAGTGATCTTGGTTGTAAAGGTTACCTCCACCTAGCTTGGTGCAAAGGAGAGACCATTTAGTGGATTGGTTTAACGGAGTGATTCACCGAGGACGAATCGGGGACCGTGGATTAGCGGCGTAGCCGTGAACCACGTTATACCATCGTGTTAGCGTTTGTTTTATTGTTTGTCTTTTGCTTTATATTTGTATATTCCGCTTGTGCTAATCTTTTGTAGACGAGAGCAATTTACGACGTCCAACGTACGAGGGCTATTCACCCCCCTCTAGCCGGCCAATCGATCCCCTACAAGTGGTATCAGAGCCGAGGAAAGCTTGTCGAGGACTAACCGCTACAACAAGCAATTTTCAAAATGGTCGGCTCCAACATTCATCCTCCGAAGTTTGAAGGAGAATTCGCTTGGTGGAAGAAGCGAATGGAGGTATTTTTCAAAACGGATTTTGATATAATGATTACAATGGAATCCGGTTTCGTTTTGCCTAGGGATGAAGAAGGGAAACCAATCGAAAAATCATGATGGACTAAGAAGCAAAGAGAGGAGCACCTTGCGAACTCAAAGGCAAAACATCATCTTTTCAATGTGCTCCCCCAACAAGAAATCAACCGAATAGGAGAATGCCTAAGCGCCAAGGAGATGTGGGAGAAGCTAATTGAGCTTCATGAAGGCACATCCGAGGCAAAGCTAGCAAGGAGAGATCTCCTCCGCTCCCAACTATCCAACATCAAATTAGAAAAGGGAGAAAAGGTAATTTCTTTGCATTCTAGATTCAAAGAAATTTTAAATGGACTAACAAGTGTAGGTGAGAAGCTATCAAACCGGGATATGGTAATGAAGGTCATAGATGCCTTTCCCCGATCCTCAAAGTGGAGCTCCATGGTGGATTCGTTCTACATCTCCAAGAACTTGGAAGTAAGTACCTTGGAGGAATTTTTCTCAACAATGGAGCTCCACGAAACTAGGCTTGAGGGAATACAAGAGGAGCCTAGAATTCAACCCTCAAGAGGAGTAGCATTATTGGCAAATAAGGGGAAGAAGAAGATGGAAATCACCTCCTCCTCCGATGACGAAGCATCTTCCTCCTCCTCCATGGATAGCACCGAAGAAGATTACATGGTAAGGAAGGTGAGGCGTGTATTTAAGAATTTTAGATTTGATAAATCTAATGATAGGAATAGAAGACCTAGGGGGAAGGTCATATGTTATAATTGCCAAGGAGAGGGACACATAAGGGACAATTGTCCCCTCCTAAACAAAAGCAAAGAAGAGAAGAAAAAGAAAGAAGAGAAGAGGAAGAAGAAGAAGGGGAGCAAGAGAAAGGAAGAAGAAAAGAAAGCAAAAGAAAAGGGGAAGGCCAAAGCATTCAAGGCCAAGACATGGGATGATCCATCCTCATCCTCCTCCTCATCATCGGATGAGCAGAATGCCTTTGTCACCAATTTGGCCTTGATGGCCTTTGATGACTTGGATTGCTCTTCATCCGAAAATGAAGGATCAAGCTCAAATGGGGAGAGCTCAAATGAAGGGGGAGCTTCTACATCCTCCTCATCCGAAGAAGAAGAGGACATGGAAACTATGGTAACAAATCTAACCCCTAAGAAAATAGTTTCCATGGTTTCTAGCTTAACTAGAGATTTATTTAGAGCTAAGAAGAAAAACAAAAGCATGCTAGATCAAATTAAGGACCTAGAAAATAAACTAGAAAATGCATGCTTAAATGATAGTATTTCTTCTAGCTTAAATGAAGCATGCTCACATGACCTTTATGTGCCATTAGATGTTAGTGATGCATGTATGAATGAAAATAGGGCCTTAAGGGAAAAGGTAGATTATTTAACCAAAGCCCTAGAAAAATTCACTATTGGCTCCAACACATTGAACATGATCTTAGGGAGCCAAAGAGCTAGTTTCAACAAGAAAGGCCTAGGCTACAAGGAAAAGAAAAATGAAAAGGCCTATAAATGCCTAATAGCTAGGGGACAAGATAAAAAGAAAGTAATTGCTAGGAAATGGATCCCCAAGGAGTATTTAGTGAACCCAATAGGAAAGAATTTATTTTGGGTTCCAAAATCCATCCTTAAGGGTTAGAAAACCCCTAGGGTAGTCAACCATATGAACTTGACCTATATCATATTTTGGTTGACTTAGGATGACAGGACAACATTTTTTAGATAGTGTTGGGTGATGATAACGTGCCCATAAATAGGTAATAATGCCTAAATCATGATGATTGATGTAATTCCTATGTGTATTTACAATCATGATTTATGTTTTTGAAATTTGGCACGTTATCATAAGAAATAGGTTTGAATCATGCTTTAGGTGATACTTTGGTTATTATCATCATATAATACCTAATGCATGATTATAATTTAATGAATACATGTATTTCATGATCATAATGTAGAATTCATTCATATATATCATTATGATCATGTAGGTTGTTAGGTTAATACTTAACCATGATAAAATTGCATGAATATATTGTTTAAAGTATATACAAATACCCCCTAGGATGCATCTCACAATCACTATAGGCTAACTTGATTGCAAACTTAGCATGGGTGAGATGTTAGGATGATACAAATGTCCACTAATGCCTATGACATTTAGATGGTCATTTAAAGTATCAACATAACAATAATAGACCAATCATGGGGAAGGCTTATGTTTAATTCATAGACATATTGCCCAAAGATCATGGTTGGATATTTCATATGTTTTCAAAACAATTTCTTACCTTAAAATACATGTATTCATGTTTTGAAACAATTGGATGCAAAATTAGGTAGCTAACTTGATACTAGAATGATCAAAAACCTAGTGGTTTTTAGAGCTTTTGGATTTTTGGCAAAAACAAGAAAATATAATGAGTTTTCATGAAAAACTATTTTTCATTGATAGATATACTTAATAGAAATATGTTCCCCAAATTTCATGATTTTTCGAATTTTTTGGAATTTATAATGCATTTCTGAAATTCGTCCAGAAAATCAAAAATTCGGATTCCTTTGTGCGGTCATTGCCATCACGATAGCAATGATCATTGGTGGCCTGTAAATCAGAACATTGAAGGCCGAATTCAGTTTGTAAACCAACAAGTGGTACCCAATTTTTAAATCAACTTGTCATATTTTCCCTCCATTATACTTGATGCCATGAGCTTATAACTTAGTGTTAATCTTTTTGATGGTGTCAAAGGGGGAGAAATAATTATGTTTAAGTTAATTATTTTAGGGGGAGAAATATATTTTAGGGGGAGAAATATATGATAGGGGGAGAAAATTTGCATAGAGAGTTTCATGGATTAAGGGGGAGTTGCATGTTGTTATATCATGTTTATCTTTATATGCTTTCTTACCTTAGAATTTATATCAAATGTTTTTACCTAACTTAAACGGATTGCCACACATCAAAAAGGGGGAGATTGTTAGGGCAATCTCTTGCCGTAATATGGTTTTGATGGTGTGGCAAAGGGTTTAAGTTAGTTTGATATGTTGATGTGATATGTGCGGCTGAAGTCGCGGGACTTAGTAATTCGCACATGGAGCCGTGGCGAAGTTTCACATCTCATGACTCGTGCCTTAGTCGGTGAAGGATAGCTTTGCAGGAAGCCGTGCGCTTGGAGCATCCGAGGGACCGTCGGACGAAGCTTGGAGTGGCCGGAGGAAGTAGACTTGAGGCAAGAGATGCAAAGGAGCATTCGCAGTCATGCGCTTTGATCTTTGAGGGGCGTGGCGAGAATGAAGAGAACGAAGGCAAGGGACTCAGAAATGAGTGGCGATTGTAACCGGGGATGGGTAGCTCTTAGGTGAAACTTGGCCATTTGGCCAAGTGTCGGATGAGTTTTCCCGACACCGATCATTGCCATGTCATGGCGATCGCTTCTAATCAGTGAGTTTGGTGGTATCACGGTATTGGATTGTAGCGATCAGCCATCGTAGGCGTCATGCCAGAACCATCGATCACTGAGCGGATCGGTCGATCAATAGGGTTTCGACCGCGAACCGTTCGTAGCCATAGGCGGTCGACTACGGGCGTGATCGTGATGAGGTCCATCGATCGCCAAGAGTTCCGTTGGACTACACGGTCGGGATCCGGCGTGTTCGGAGGCCGTTGTAGTGGCACGATCGCCAAGGGCGTGATCGGTGATGGCGGCAACGGAAGAAAACATCCCTCTCTATAAAAAGAGAGGGTGTAAGCCTTTGAGAGGCTAATGCTCATACTCCAAACGATCTTCCTAGTGCCCCACAAGCTTTAAACTCTTCTTACTTGTCCTTACTTCAATCCTATTGTAAGAAGAGTGATCTTGGTTGTAAAGGTTACCTCCACCTAGCTTGGTGCAAAGGAGAGACCATTTAGTTGATTGGTTTAACGGAGTGATTCACCGAGGACGAATCGGGGACCGTGGATTAGCGGCGTAGCCGTGAACCACGTTATACCATCGTGTTAGCGTTTGTTTTATTGTTTGTCTTTTGCTTTATATTTGTATATTCCTCTTGCGCTAATCTTTTGTAGACGAGAGCAATTTACGACGTCCAACGTACGAGGGCTATTCACCCCCCTCTAGCCGGCCAATCGATCCCCTACATGTACTTCCTCATCAGAAGACACATAATCCGAGGTAATTGCCTTAGTATCGGGTAATGGTGAACACTTATATGCAAATAAAAGTATCCTCCCCATCGGAGTCACTGCTTTTATTTGTAGGGCCGAAGTGAAACCAACTATTAATTTTATTTGTCAAAAAGTAAGGTTGACAGGATAATAAAATTAATGGGTAAAACCTCCTCTTACAAATGTAGAATTCATATGCGTCCACACTATCGTGGCATACGATATTCTCGGTGTTTTGAGATGTTGGTTGATTTGAAAATTTTATTGTTTGAGGAATCAATAATTTTTTGAAATCTAAATATGTTTGATCTATGTGATTCTTAGGTTTCTTCAAAATGACTTTCAACCCACTTGCTGTGATTCTAAAGGAAAATAAACTTACTTGAACTAACTATGTGGATTGGAAAAGGAATATGGAGATAGTCTTGACTGTTAAGGAGTACAAGTACGTACTCTTCGAAAAGTATCCTCCTAAGCCTGCGGATGATTCTGGTGAAAAGGAGAAAGAGAGTTATAAGAAGTGGATCAAGGTTGATGAAATGACACGGTGTTACAATTTGGCTTCTATGTCAAATGTATTGCAACATCAGCATTGTTGGATCGAGAAGCGTCGCTAGAGGGGGGATGAATAGCGAGCGTAAAACTTTTCTTTTCGTTCATTCGATTTACGAGCAAGCACAGTGGAAAAATAAAATGGACAAGTTTATTTTTACTTGGTTCACAACCCAGCAGTTGCTACTGAAGGTTTGGTTTCATTGATCCGTGAGGGGAAACTTCGCTTTCCAATTCACCTCGGTTGTTTGTTCATGGCGATCCCATCGATGTCCCCGGATTAAAAAAATTTAATCCTAGACAAAAGGGATTGCTCAAACAACCAAGTCATCGTCGTGCTATTCGTTTAGAGAGGTCACTTGAACAAACTTGTTATTCAAGTGACCAACCTCTATTCTACAAGTAGCCATGGAATAGACGATGTACAGATCGCCGACTTTTGTATTTATGTTCGGGATCCAAGTATTATTTAGCCACATACATAAAGTAAACAACCACATACAACATGTATATAATTGAAAAGCAATTATAAACATAATACAAAAGAACACTAATCAAAATAAACAAGATTATACCTCTTGTTATACCTCTTGATCTTCTATTGTATGTCCTTCCTCCTTTTGGACATCGTGTGGGCGACGATCTTCCAAAAGTCGAAGCCTCCTAGATCACCAATCTTCCTTTCCTTGTTCACTCCGAACAAAGGAAGATCATCAAACAAAACTCTTCTTCCTATCTAGAACCGGCCACCAAGTCAATAGACTCGATGTTACCGCCGGCCAAGGAAGAGAACACGAAGTATGGAAAACCGGCCAAAGGAGAAAACATAAGAGCATGGGCATCGGCCAACACTTGGAGAGGAGAAAGGAAAGCAATCATTCTCCTTGTTACCGCCCAAACCCTAAACTAGGCTCTCCCAATTTCCAGCCAAGGATGAAGGGAAGAAGAATAGGTTGAGCTCCGACCAAGGTAGAGGGAAGAAGAAGAGGGGCCGGCCAACCTTAGGAAGAAGAAGAACAATCCCTCCTCCACTTGTTGCCGCCCACCACAACCCCAAAACCCTAACCCTAGCCGCCCACTCCCAATCCTATCCCAACTAGGATTGTTGCCGCCCAAGGGAAGCAAACCCTAACCTCATCCATCCTCTTGCCGCCCACCCCTATCACCTCCTTTTATAGAGTTAGGGATAAGCCATGATTTAATCTCCTCCATTGGTTCTAGGGATTTAATCTCAATCATCGGATCTATAGATTTAATCTCAACCGTTGGATCTAGAGATTTAATCTCTACCTTTGGATCTTGAGTTTTATTTTCATCCATTGCATCTAAGCTTCATGAGGTGTTAATAGGCTACAATAGGGACCATGAGGAGGAGTTGGATCTTGGCCACCCATGGATCAAGCCCACATAAAGTCCGATCCATAAATGATAATCCAATCCACTAAAGGATTATCGTTGATCTACCTCACCAACTACCATAAGTTAATATGGGCACCATATATTATTTGTACATTTTCTCCCTGTGTTTAAGATCTCGAATGTCCGTCGATTAATTAATTTACTGACCATTAATTAATCAACATCTAACTCCATGAGTAGTACCACTCAACCTTTTCATCATGCCGGACCAAGTCCACCTATAGGATTTACATGATGAACCTTATGAGCTCCTCAAGGGGACATCATCATCCTAATATATAGGACATGGTTTCCTCCTATAATTAACGGCACACCATATAAATAATATAATTTCCCAACTTAAAGAGCCTATCGATTTAATCTATAAATCTCGCCTATTTGTAAATAAAAAAGATGAATACTAAGTATATGTGCCTGTTATTATATCGGGATTAAGAGCATGTACAAAATAATATCTGAGGTCCGATTCGATTATGTAGTCAGTAATAAATCGAATCACTTCTAAGTCGGTCCTACTCAATACACACAAAGTGCACTAGTGTGATTCTTTGGTCAAGACAAACCAATACCAAATCACACTACAACCATTCTGATGGTTTGTCCAAAGCTATTGTGAGCCTTTATTTATACTTTACAAGGAGCCGATAACATGATTGTAAGGTTTTGCCTCGGAAGCTCTGATACCAATTGAAGGGTTTTGCTTATCGAGTCCGTGAGGGGAAACTTCGCTTCCCACTTCACCTCGGTAGCTTGACCATGGTGATCCCTTCGATGTCCCTGGATTAAAAATTTAATCCTAGACAAAAGGGATTGCCAAAGAAACCAAGCCATCATCGTGCTATTCGTTTAGAGAGGTCACTTGAACAAACTAGTTTTTCAAGCGACCATCCTCTATTCTACGAGTAGCCGCGGAATAGACGATGTCCGGATCGCCGGTTTTTGTATTTATGCTCGGGATCTAAGTATTATTTAGCCATTTACAGATTTATAACATGCTTATAAATGAAAAACAAATAGAAACATATAACATATAAAATTAGAGAATCGATATACCTCTCGATCTTCTAATGTATGACCTTCCTCCTTTCGGACGTCGTGTGGGCGACGCTCTACCAAAAGTCGAAGCTTCTAGATCACAAATCTTCCTTCCTTGCTCATCCAAAGCAAGAGGAAGAATAGAAACAAAGCTCTTCTCCTTCCTATTGCCAACCAACAAGCAACAAAAGAAATGCTTGCCGCCGGCCAACAAGGAGAAGGAGATAATGGTGGAACCCGGTCAAGACACCAAGGGAAAGCTCTATATCTTGTTTCCACCACCTAAGGAGAAGGAAAAGAGGTCTTTGGATGCTGCCCAAGGGCTGGGATAGGGCTGTGGGCACCGACCACCAAAGGAGGAAGAAGAAACAAAACTTTCCTTATTTGGTGCCACCCAAGCCTCCTAAACCCTAAGCCTCCAAACCCTAATCCTAGCTTTCCTTATTGCCGGCCATGGAAGAGGGGAAGAAGAATAGGATGAGCTCATGCCAAGGTAGAGAGGAGAAGAATAGTGGCCGGCCAACCTTAGGAAGAAGAAGGAAAACCTCATCTACTTGTGGCCGCCCACCCTTAGCTCCCAAAACCCTAGCCACCCAAACCTAATCCTAAACAAACTAGGATTCCTAGCCTCCAAAGGAAGCAAACCCTAATCCCCTTCTATTGTCATCCACGCCAACTCCCCATGCCCTCCTTTTATAGAGTTAGGAATAAGTCATGAATTAATCTCCTCCATTGGTTCTAGGGATTTAATCTCAACCGTCAAATCTAGAGATTTAATCTCAACCGTCGGATCTAAGAGATTTAATCTCTACCGATGGATCTTAGAGTTTTGTTTCTATCCATTGGATCTAAGCATCATGATGTGTTAATAGGCTACATTAGGGACCATGAGGAGGAGTTGGGTCTTGGCCACCCATGGATCAAGCCCACATAAAGTCCGATCCACTGATGATGATCCAATCCACTAAAGGTTCATCATTGATCTACCTCACCAACCCCCATATGATAATATGGGCTCCATATATTATTTGTACATTTTCTCCCCGTGTTTAAGATCTCGAATGTCCGTTGATTAATTAATTTACTAACCATTAATTAATCAACATCTAACTCCTTGAGTAATACCACTCAACCTTTTCATCATGCCGGACCAAGTCCACCTGTAGGGTTTACATGATGAACCTTATGAGCTCCTCAAGGGGACATCATCATCCTAATATATAGAACACGGTTTCCTCCTATAATCAATGGCACACTAAATAAATAATATCATCTCCCAACTTACCGAGCCTATCGATTTAATCTATAAATCTCACCCATTGGTAAATCAAAGAGATGAGTACTAAATATATGTGCCCGTTATTATATCGGGATTAAGAGCATGTACTAAATAATATCTGAGGTCCAATTAGATTATGTAGTCAGCAATAAATCGAATCACCTCTAAGTCGGTCCTGCTCAATACACACAAAGTGCACTAGTGTGATTCTATGGTCAAGACAAACCAACACCAAATCACACTACAACCATTCCGATGGTTTGTCCAAAGCCATCTCGGTTGTGAGCCTTTACTTATACTTCTCAAGGGGTCGATAACATGATCTCCTTTGTGACACCACACACCATGTTATCTACAATGTAAAGTATTAGACAAGATTGCATAACCATAAAAATATGCAAACAATGATCATGTGATTCTTATTTCAAAAATAAAGATGTTCATAGAAAAGATAGACTTTTCTGTATACATCCCTACAATGATCTCCCGTGTGACACCACACACCATGTTATCTACAATGTAATGTATTAGATAATATTGCATAACCATAAAAATGCAAACAATGATCATGTGATTCTTATTTCAAAATAAAGATGTTCATACAAAAGATAGACTTTTCAGTATACATCCCTACAATCTCCCACTTATACTAAAAGACTATGTTGTCCTCAAACTGCCATACATATGATCCCCATTCCCTCCACATGCCTATCAAAAGCTCTCACCGGAAGGGCCTTAGTGAAAGTATCTGCCAGGTTATCCTCTGATGGAATCTTGGCCACAACAACTTCTCCTCTCTTTACGATTTCTCGTATTAGGTGGTACTTTCGCTCTATGTGTTTACTAGCCTTATGGGCTCGTGGTTCCTTCGAGTTTGCAACTGTACCACTATTATCACAATAAATTGTGATAGTTCTGGGCAAACCAGCAATCACATCCAAGTCGATCAGAAAGTTCCTGAGCCATACAGCTTCTTTGGCTGCCTCAGAGGCTGCCACAAACTCAGCTTCCATGGTGGAGTCCGCCACGCATTTCTTCTTGACACTCCTCCATACAATGGCCCCACCTCCCAAAGTAAACACAAAACCTAATGTAGACTGTTGGATCGAGAAGCGTCGCTAGAGGGGGGGGTGGTGAATAGCGACCGTAAATCTTTTCGACGTTTCGTTCGAGTAGACAATTAAACGAGTAAGAGCAGTAGAAAATAAAGGAACACGTTTATTTTTACTTGGTTCACAACCCAGAGGTTGCTACTCCAAGGCCCTATCGGTCCTAGACCACGTACGGAGGGCAAAGCACTATAACGTCTCCTCCTCGTTGGAGGTAGGAGACAACGATCACAAAAACCGAATGTACGAGGATGAGGCAACAAGTCTACCTCACCTCGTTACGATTAAAATAATGAATACAATAAAAATAATTACTTGCTACTGCTGCCGACGAAGGAGATTTGAACTTGTCGTCGTGTCGACATTATGACGGCGTTGGAGCGTTGCCGTTGTAGGAGCACTTGATGAATAAACTTGATGATGCTTGGAGTTGGAATCCTCCCCTCCTTTTATAGATTTTGGCCTCTGAATATGTCTCCTCTTTTTTCGGAACAGAACACGAAGTTGTCCAAATTTTATCGCGAAGTGGCCGCGTCAAATCTTATCCATTTTGACCTAGCGCAAAGGCTGATTCGTCGCCATCGCTTGGATCGATGCCTCCCATCATCGTCGATGAGCATCGATTGGCTTGATGTCCAATCAATACGGCCCCACTTCCCTGCAATAAGAGGTTAGCTCGGAAAATGATAAATGCGACGTTTTCTGACAGTCCGATCTTGACCTAGACCTTCCACGGGAAGTCTTAATCGGATCACCGCCTATGCTCGTCCCCATAAAGAGGACACGACCTTACAATCTCTCACTCACACGAGCTTACCTCGATAGTAGCTCTTGCTTTCGGCCTTATAGTCGATTCCTTCGGCTCCCTCCGAAGTCACTCGAGTGTCACCCGACCACCGCGGCTTCCTCCGAGTGTCGCTAGCCTTCAGCTCCAGCTTTAGTACTTTTCTGCACACTCGATTTAGCTCGTGAGATAACGATGTAAACTTAACTTTGTGTCTTTGCCATAATCAAAACACATGTTCGATTATCTAGTGCCCCTGCACCAACATAGACTTACTGTTATCCCAATCATATTGGAAGTCAAAATCCGTGGGACCCACAGGGAGTAATTGGTCTGCTTGGTAAACCAACATATAATCCCTAGTCCTTCTCAGGTACTTCAATATATGCTTTACCGCAGTCCAATCTCCCTGTCCTGGATTACTCTGATATCTGCTGACCATGCCCACGGTAAAGCAAATATCTGGTCTCGTACATAGCATCGCATACATGAGGCTTCCTACTGCCGAAGCATAAGGAACCACCTTCATCTCCTCTATCTCCTCAGATGATCTAGGACACATCTCCTTAGATAAAGGAACTCCATGCCTGAAAGGTAGAAAACCCTTCTTGAAGTTCTGCATGCTAAAATGATCCATAATCGTGTCTATGTATGAAGGTTGGGATAAGCACAACATCCATTTCCTGCGATCCCTTATAACCTTGATCCCAAGGATGTGTCCCACCTCTGCCAAGTCCTTCATATCAAACTATTCGGGCAACCATACCCTTACGTCCGATAACATCTTGATATTTTTGCCAATCAACAAAATGTCATCTACGTATAGTACAAGAAATAACACTACATTTCCGTCACATCTCTTGTATACACAAGACTCATCCGGACTTTGAATAAATCCATAAGACTAGATTACTTCATCAAATCGGATGTTCCAAGACCTTGAAGCTTGCTTCAATCCATACATGGATCGATTAAGCTTACATACAAGATGCACTTTGCCTTTACCAATGAGTCCCTCTAGTTACTTCATATAGATGTTTTCCTCAAGACTTCCATTAAGGAAAGCTATCTTGACATTCATCTGCCACACCTCATAATCCATATGAGTTGCTATGCATAAGAGAATCCGGATAGACTTAAGCATGGCTACCAGCGAAAAGGTCTCCTCATAATCGATACCCTCTTTCTGAGTATACTTCTTCGCAACAAGCCTCGCTTTGAAGGTCTCAACCTTCCCATCTATTCCTCTCTTTCTTTTGTAGATCCACTTGCATCTAATGGTTTTTACACCATCGGGTGGGTCTACTAGCTCCCATGCCTGATTTGAATCCATTGATTCAATCTCAGCATTCATTGAACTTTGCCAAGATACTGCATCTTTATCTTGGATTGCCTCGTCATATGTCTAGGGATCAGGTTCATGTTCGCAAGGGACCAAATCAGAAGATTCTCCCAAGAACATGAATCTATCAGGCTATCTCATAACCCTCCCACTACGATGAGGTATCACCTGTGTATCCCCTGTGACACTGCATGCTGACATATGGTATATCCTCTTGTACCGGTGGTACTAAAGAAGTGACTTCCCCTTTTAATTCCTCCAGAACAATTTTACTCTTGGACTTGTGGCTCATCATATAGTCTTCCTCTAGAAATCTGGCGTTCATGCTAACGATCACCCTCTAATCTCTAGGACTATAAAACAAACCACCCTTCGTTCCTCTAGGATACCCAACGAACATGCGTATACACGTATGAGATTCCAACTTACCAATACGCCTTGGCACATGTCTTTGGACTCCCCCATATTCGAATATGTCTTAGACTAGGCTTTCGCCCAGTCCACAATTCTGTGGGAGTAGAAGGCACTGATTTAGATGGAACCAAGTTCAGAATGTACACCACCGTATCTAGAACATATCCCCATAATGAATATGGCAAATCAAAATAACTCATCATCGATCTAACCATCTCTATAAGAGTCATATTCCTTCACTCTGCTACAACATTATGCTGGGGTGTGCCAGGCACAGTCAATTGGGATTGAATCCCAGCCTCTGATAGGTAATTCCTAAACTCTTTCAAGAGGTACTCGCCACCACGATCAGATCGTAGTGTCTTGATACTTTTACCTTGAGGTTTCTCCACATCAACCTTGAATTCTTTGAACTTGTCAAAGCATTCAGACTTGTGGCACATCAGGTAAATGTTTCCATATCTTGAGTAATCATCTATAAAAGAGACAAAATACTCAAAACCACCTCTAGCCTAGATAGACATAGGACCACACAAATCAGAATGAACCAATTCTAACACATCTTTGGCTCTATACCCTTTGGCCTTAAAAGGCCTCTTGGTCATCTTACCTTCCAAGCAGGATTCGCAGGTTGAGAGATCCTCCACCACTAATGAACCCAAAGGTCCATCAGCTATCAACCTTTAAATTCTTCTTAGGTTAATATGACCAAGCCTAAGATGCCAAATATATGTTTGGTTCATTTTCGAAGGTTCTTTTCTCATATTGGGATTAGAAGATGAGTTATTAACTTCAATTTGCATAGTGGGAGGTTTTGGTTTAAGTGTGTGCAAATTTCCTATCAATATACTTGAACAGATATTCTCGCTATTCATTTTTATAATAGCTCTGTCATTAAAAGAAATAGAATATCAATCCATAAATAATTTAGAAACTGAAACTAAATTCTTTCTAGATAAAGGTGTAGGGATGTATACTGAAATGTCTATCTTTTCTATGAATATTTTATTTTTGAAATAAGAATCACATGATCATTGTTTGCATATTTTTAAGCATATTGTCTAATACATTACATTGTAGATAACATGGCGTGTGGTGTCACACGGGAGATCATGTTATCGGCTCCTTGTAAAGTATAAGTAAAGGCTCACAACTGAGATGGCTTTGGACAAACCATCGGAATGGTTGTAGTGTGATTTGGTATTGGTTTGTCTTGACCATAGAATCACACTAGTGCACTTTGTGTGTATTGAGCAGGACCAACTTAGAGGTGATTCGATTTATTGCTAACTACATAATTGAATCACACCTCAGATATTATTTAGTACATGATCTTAATCCCGATATAATAACGGGCACATATACTTAGTAATCATCTCTTTGATTTACCAATGGGCGAGATTTATAGATTAAATCGATAGGCTCGGTAAGTTGGGAGATGATATTATATATATGGTGTGCCATTGATTATAGGAGGAAACCGTGTCCTATATATTAGGATGATGATGTCCCCTTGAGGATCTCATAAGGTTCATCATGTAAACCCTACAGGTGGACTTGGTCTGGCATGATGAAAAGGTTGAGTGGTACTACTCAAGGAGTTAGATGTTGAATAATTAATGGTCAGTAAATTAATTAATCAACAGACATTTGACATCTTAAACACAGGAAGAAAATGTACAAATAATATATGGAGGCCATATTATCATATGGGGGTTGGTGAGGTAGATCAATGATGAACCTTTAGTGGATTGGATCATCATTAGTGGATCGGACTTTATGTGGGCTTGATCCATGGGTGGCCAAGACCCAACTCCTCCTCATGATCCCTAATGTAGCCTATTAACACCTCATGATGCTTAGATTCAATGGATAGAAACAAAACTCTAAGATCCATAGATAGAGATTAAATCTCTAAGATCCGATGGTTGAGATTAAATCTCTAGATCCGACGGTTGAGATTAAATCCCTAGAACCAATGGATGAGATTAATTCATGACTTATCCCTAACTCTATAAAAGGATGTCAAGGGAGTTGGCATGGATAAATTGAAGGAGAGCTAGGGTTTGGGCGGCAAGAAGGAATCCTAGTTGAGATAGGATTAGGATTAGGGTTTAGAGGCAAGGGTGGCACCAAATAAGGAAGGGATTCTTCTCTTCTTCTTCTTCTTTTGGCCAACGTCCAACACCTCTCCAGCCTCTTTTCCAGCCTTGGCAAGTGCCCAAAAGCCCCCTTCTCCTTCTCCTTAGGTGGTGGAAACAAGATATAGGGCTTCCCTTGGTGTCTTGGTTGTTTTCCACCATCTTCTCCTTCACCTAGTTGGCCGGCGGCAAGGATAGTATTAGTTCCTTGTTGGTTGTTTCTAGTGAGGAGAAAAACCTTGTTTCTATTCTTTCTCTTGCTTTGGAAGAGCAAGGAAGGAAGATTTGCCGTCTAGGAGCTTCGAATTTTGGTGGATCGTCGCCCACACGACGTCCAAAAGGAGGAAGGTCATACATTAGAAGATCGAGAGGTATACCTATTCTACTTTCTTCTTTTGTTTGTTGCTTGTTTTTGTTTTTCAATTATAAGCATGTTATAAATCTGTAAATGGCTAAATAATACTTGGATCCCGAGCATAAACACAAAAATCGGCGATTCGGACATCGTCTATTCCCCGGCTACTCGTAGAATAGAGGATGGTCGCTTGAACAACTAGTTTGTTCAAGTGACCTCTCTAAATGAATAACACGATGATGACTTGGTGGTTTGGGGAATCCCTTTTGTCTAGGATTAATTTTTTTTTAATCCGGGGACATCGAAGGGATCGCCATGGACAAGCTACCGAGGTGAAGTGGGAATCGAAGTTTCCCCTCATAGACTTGATAAGCAAAACCCTTTAATTGGTATCAGAGCCAAGGTTTCCGGTTTTGTGTGTTTAGGATTTAGTTAATGTTTATGAACTTTTCATATATTATATGTGCCGGATAATAGTAGGATATGCCTAGTTTAACTCTTTGGTTGCAGGCATAAGATCCGACTATTATGGCCATATGTGTGTATGTGATTGTATGTGTGTAAATATTTATTTTGTTGAATCCTCGGGATTGATGAGGCTAGTATTTAGTTTTTAGAAATTAAATATGGCATTGTTTATCCACTCTTTATTTTATTTTACTTTCGATCTAAGTTTCATGTACACTCCCTTGTGGAGTATAGGATCGATGGATGTAAATTAAAATAGGTTTTAGTCTCGGCTCGGATCTCCGGATGGCTCGTACATGGCGTAGGAGGAGCGGACGAGATGGCGATGCGATGGGGGACATATTGAAGACAAAAGCCATAATAGTTGGAAAATAATTTATTTTTCATATTTATTGTTTTTTTTTATATGCATGTCGTAAGCTAAGAAAATTCCTCAATTTTAAATTACTAAGTGGGAGAGGGATATTTTTATAAATTCCCACGACCTCCATTACGATTTAATAAGTGATGCAAACAAACTTGCGCGTCAGCTCTGAGTGCCTTCCTCCCCATTGGATGGGTTTGTTTGCGGATCACAAGGTCAAATATGGTTATAGGGAATTATCAAGGAGCGTGTGCACTTCCCCATCATAAGGCACATAACCCGAGATAATTACCTTGGTACCAAGTAATGGTGAACACTTAGATACAAATATAAGTATCCTCCCCATCGGAGTCACTGCTTTTATTTGTAGGGCCGAAGAGAAACCAACTATTAATTTTACTGGTCATAAAGTTAGGTTGACAAGATAGTAAAATTAATGGGTAAAATCTCCTCTTACAAATGTAGAATTCGTATACGTCCACACTATCGTGGCATACGATATTCTCGGTGTTTTGAGGTATTGGTTGATTTTAAAATTTTATTATTTGAGGAATAAATAATTTTTTGAAATCTACAGTAATGATCTATGTGATTCTTAGGATTTTCAAGAATGACTTTCAGTCCACTTACTATGATACTAAAGGAAACAAACTTACTGTACCCAAATAATATTGATTGGAAAAGAATCTAGATATTGTCTTATCTGCTAAGGGGTGCAAGCATGCACTCTTCGAAGAGTGTCCTCAAGCCATGGTTGCTCAAAAAGATTTCTACTTCTAAACCGAAAGGCAAGAAGAAGGAGAAACAAGGTGGAGCAAAGGTGGTGGGAGGATCTCAGGGAGGAGTGAAGAAGCCGAAAGGCAAGTACTTCACTTACAAGCAGGAAGGACATTGGAAGAAGGATTGTCCTAGTACGAAACAGAACAAAGGTATATCCTTTGGTCTAGTCGTCGAAACATGGTTAGCGGTGTTATCTACCGGCACCTACAGTGTAGATACGTGAGCCACTGATCATTTCTGCAATACTTTGCAAGGGTTCAAGGAAACCCGATGACTAGCTAAAGGGGAGATTACCATTTACTTGGGCAATGCCATGAAGGTGGCGGCTATTGCAGTGGGAGAAGTTTTATTTATCTCTTGAGAAAAATAAAACTTAAGTTCTGGAAAATTTCCTTTATGTAACTTTATTTAGAAAGAATTTAATTTCAGTTTCTAAATTGTTTATGGATGGATATTCTATTTCCTTTAATGACAGAATTGTTATAAAAAGGAATAGGGAAAATATCTGTTCAGGTATATTTATAGGAAATTTGTACACAATTGAACCAAAACCTCCCACGATGCAAATTGAAGTTAATAACTCATCTTCTAATTCCAATAAGAGAAAAGAACCTTCGAAGATGAACTAAACATATCTTTGGCATCTTAGGCTTGGTCACATTAACCTAAGCAGAATTCAAAGGTTGATAGTTGATGGACCTTTGGGTTCATTAGTTGTGGAGGATCTCCCAACCTGTGAATCTTGCTTGGAGGGTAAGATGACCAAGAGGCCTTTTAAGGCCAAGGGGTATATAGCCAAAGATGTGTTAGAATTGGTTCATTCTGATTTGTGTGGTCCTATGTCTATCCAGGCTAGAGGTGATTTTGAGTATTTCATCCCTTTTATAGACAATTACTCAAGATATGGATACATTTACCTGATGTGCCGTAAGTCTGAATGCTTTGACAAGTTCAAAGAATTCAAGACTGATGTGGAGAAACATCAAGGTAAAAGTATCAAGACAGTACGATCTGATCGTGGTGGTGAGTACCTCTTGGGAGAGTTTAGGAACTACTTATCAGGGGCTGGGATTCAATCCCAATTGACTGCACCTAGCACACCCCAGCAGAACAGTGTAGCAGAGCGAAGGAATATAGGACTCTTATAGAGATGGTTAGATCGATGATGAGTTATTCTGACTTGCCAGATTCGTTCTGGGGATACGCTCTAGATACAACGGTGTACATTCTGAACTTGGTACCATCTAAATCAGTGTCTTCTACTCCCACAGAGTTATGGCCTGTGCGAAAGCCTAGTCTAAGACATATTCGGATATGGGGGAGTCCAGCACATGTGCTGAAGGCAAATGTTGGTAAGTTGAAACCTCGTACAGAAGTACGCATGTTTGTTGGCTATCCCACGGGAACGAAGGGTGGATTGTTTTATAGTCCTAGAGATCAGAGGGTGATCGTTAGCACGAACGCCATATTTCTAGAGGAAGACTATGTGATGAGCCACAAGCCCAAGAGTAAAATTGTTCTGGAGGAGTTGAAAGGGGAAGTCACTTCTTTAGTACCACCGGTACAAGAGGATATATACCACATGTCACTACACCGCGTGTCACAGAGGATACACAGGTGATACCTTGTCGTAGTGGGAGGGTTATGAGACAGCCTGATAGATTCATGTTCTTGGGAGAATATTCTGATTTGATCCCTGGCGAACAAAAACCTGATCCTTGGACATATGACGACACAATCTAAGATAAAGATGCAGTATCTTGGCAAAGTGCAATGAATGTTGAGATTGAATCTATGGATTCAAATCAGATCTGGGAGCTAGTAGAACCACCCGATGGTGTAAAAACCATTGGATGCAAGTGGATCTATAAGAGAAAGAGAGGAATAGATGAGAAGGTTGAGACTTTCAAAGCGAGGCTTATTGCGAAGGGGTATACTCAGAAAGAGGGTATCGATTATGAGGAGACCTTTTCGCCGGTAGCCATGCTTAAGTCTATCCGAATTCTCTTATGCATAGCAGCTCATATGGATTATGAGGTGTGGAAGATGGATGTCAAGACAGCTTTCCTTAAATGGAAGTCTTGAGGAAAACATCTACATGAAGCAACCAGAGGGATTCATTGCTAAGGGAAAAGAGTATCTTGTATGTAAGCTTAATCGGTCCATTTATGGATTGAAACAAGCTTCGAGGTCTTGGAACATCCGCATTGATGAGGTGATCCAGTCTTATGGATTTATTCAAAGTTCGGATGAGTCTTGTGTATACAAGAGATGTGACGGAAACGTAGTGGTATTTCTTGTACTTTACATAGATAACATTTTGGTGATTGGCAACAATATCAAAGTGTTATCGGGCGTAAGGGTATGGTTGTCCAAACAATTTGATATGAAGGACTTGGGAGAGGTGGGACACATCCTTGGGATCAAGGTTATAAGGGATCGCAGGAAAAGGATGTTGTGCTTATCCCAAGCTTCCTACATAAACACGATTATGGAGCGTTTTAGCATGCATAACTCCAAGAAGCGTTTTCTACCTTTTAGGTATGGAGTTCCTTTATCTAAGGAGATGTGTCCTAGATCATCTGAGGAGATAGAGGAGATGAAGGTGATTCCTTATGCTTCGGCAGTAGGAAACCTCATGTATGTGATGCTCTGTACGAGACCGATATACGCTTTCAGTGGGCATGGTCGTGAATCTCGAGTAATCGGGACAGGGGACATTGGTGCGGTAAAGCATATATTGAAGTACGAGAAGGACTAGGGATTATATGCTTTGGTTTCTCGGGCGGACCAATTACTCCTATGGGTTACATGGATTCGACTTCCAATCGATAGGGATAACGATAAGTCTACCTCGGGTTTTGTGTTTACTTTGGGAGGTGGAGCCATTGTATGGAGGAGTGTCAGCAATGCGTGGCGGACTCCACCATGGAAGTGAGTATGTGGCAACCTCTGAGGCGGCCAAAGAAGTTGTATGGCTCAGGAACTTCCTGATGGACTTGGATGTGATTCCTGGTTTGCCCAGAACTATCACAATTTATTGTGATAATAGTGGTGCAGTTGCAAACTCGAAGGAACCACGAGCCCATAAGGCTAGTAAACACATAGAGCGTAAGTACCACCTGATACGAGAAATCATAAAGGAGGTAGAAATTCTTGTCGCCTAGATTGCATCAGAGGATGACCTGGTAGACCCTTTCACTAAGGCCCTTCTAGCGAGAGCTTTGATAGGCTTGTGGAGGGAAGGGGAATCAGATGTATGGCAGTATGAGGACAACATAGTCTTTTAGTATAAGTGGGAGATTGTAGGGATGTATACTAAAAAGTCTATCTTTTCTATGAACATCTTTATTTTTGAAATAAGAATCACATGATCATTGTTTGCATATTTTTATGCATATTGTCTAATACGATACATTGTAGATAACATGGTGTGTGGTGTCACACGGAAAATCATGTTATCGGCTCCTTGTAAAGTATAAGTAAAGGCTCACAACCGAGATGACTTTGGACAAACCATCGGAATGGTTGTAGTGTGATTTGGTATTGATTTGTCTTGACCATAGAATCACACTAGTGCACATTGTGTGTATTGAGCAGGACCGACTTAGAGGTGATTCTATTTATTGCTGAATACATAATCGAATCGGACCTCAGATATTATTTAGTACATGCTCTTAATCCCGATATAATAACGGGCACATATACTTAGTACTCATCTCTTTGATTTACCAATCGGCGAGATTTATAGATTAAATCGATAGGCTCGGTATGTTGGGAGATGATATTATTTATATGGTGTGTCGTTGATTATAGGAGAAAACCGTGTCCTATATATTAGGATGATGATGTCCCCTTGAGGAGCTCATAAGGTTCATCATGTAAACCCTGCAGGTGGACTTGGTCCGGCATGATGAAAAGGTTGAGTGGTACTACTCAAGGAGTTAGATGTTGATTAATTAATGGTCAGTAAATTAATTAATCGATGAACATTCGAGATCTTAAACATGGGGAGAAAATGTATAAATAATATATGGAGGCCATATTATCATATGGGGGTTGGTGAGGAAGATCAATGATGAACCTTTAGTGGATTGGATCATCATTAGTGGATCGCACTTTATGTGGGCTTGATCCATGGGTGGCCAAGACCCAACTCCTCCTCATGGTCCCTAATGTACCCTATTAACATTTCATGATGCTTAGATCCAATGGATAGAAACAAAACTCTAAGATCCATAGGTAGAGATTAAATCTCTAAGATCCGATGGTTGAGATTAAATCTCTAGATCCGATGGTTGAGATTAAATCCCTAGAACCAATGGATGAGATTAATTCATGACTTATCCCTAACTCTATAAAAGGATGTCAAGGGAGTTGGCGTGGATATATTGAAGGAGAGCTAGGGTTTGGGCGGCAATAAGGAATCCTAGTTGAGATAGGATTAGGATTAGGGTTTAGAGGCAAGGGTGGCACCAAATAAGGAAGGGATTCTTCTCTTCTTCTTCCTCTTTTGACCAACGTCCAACACCTCTCCAGCCTCTTTTCCAGCCTTGGCAAGTGCCCAAAAGCCCCCTTCTCCTTCTCCTTAGGTGGTGGAAACAAGATATAGGGCTTCCTTTGGTGTCTTGGTTGTTTTCCACCATCTTCTCCTTCACCTAGTTGGCCGGCGGCAAGGATAGTTTTAGTTCCTTGTTGGTTGTTTCTAGTGAGGAGAAAAACCTTGTTTCTATTCTTCTTCTTGCTATGGAAGAGCATGGAAGGAAGATTTGTGATCTAGGAGCTTCGACTTTTGGTGGATCGTCGCCCACACGACATCCAAAAGGAGGAAGGTCATACATTAGAAGATCGAGAGGTATACCTATTCTACTTTCTTCTTTTGTTTGTTGCTTGTTTTTGTTTTTCAAATATAAGCATGTTATAAATCTGTAAATGGCTAAATAATACTTGGATCTCGAGCATAAACACAAAAATCGGTGATCCGGACATCGTCTATTCCGCGGCTACTCGTAGAATAGAGGATGGTCGCTTGAACAACTAGTTTGTTCAAGTGACCTCTCTAAACGAATAGCACGACGATGACTTGGTGGTTTGGGGAATCCCTTTTGTCTAGGATTAATTTTTTTTTAATCCAGGGACATCGAAGGGATCGCCATGGACAAGCTACCGAGGTGAAGTGGGAAGCAAAGTTTCCCCTCACTGACTCGATATGCAAAATCCTTCAAAAGGTACATAAAGGGAATTTTCCAGAACCAAAGTTTTATTTTTCTCAAAAGATAAATAAAACATCTCCCACTGCAATAGCCGCCACCTTCATTGCATTGTCCAAGTAAACGGTAATCTCCCCATTGGCTAGTCGTCGGGTTTCCTGGAACCCCTGCAAAGTATTGCAGACATGATCAGTGGCTCCCGTATCTACACACCAGGTGTTGGTATATAACACCGCTAACCATGTTTCGATGACTAGACTAAAGGATATACCTTTGTTCTACTTCGGATTGGGACAGTCCTTCTTCGAATGTCCATCCTGCTTGCAAGTGAAGTACTTACCTTTCGGCTTCTTCACTCCCCTTTGTTATCCACCTTTGCTCCACCTTGTTTCTTCTTCTTCTTGCCTTTCGGCTTAGAAGTAGAAACCTTCTGAGCAACCATGGCCTGAGCCTGAGCAAGTCTTTCTGTCAACTTGAGAATGATATCGACCTAGGTTTCCCCATCGATCTCAGCTCCAAGGACTTCCAGCTCATTCACAGGCTTAAGAGGACACTCTTCGAAGAGTGCATACTTGTACTCCTTAGCAGATAAGACAATATCTAGATTCTTTTCCAATCAACATTATTTGGGTATAGTAAGTTTATTTTCCTTTAGTATCATAGAAAGTGGACTGAAAGTCATTTTTGAAAATCCTAAGAATCACATAGATGATTACTTTAGATTTCAAAAAATTATTGATTCCTCAAACAATAAAATTTTAAAATCAACCAACACTTCAAAACACCGATAATATCGTATGCCATGATAGTGTGGACGTATACGAATTCTACATTTGTAAGAGGAGGTTTTACCCATTAATTTTACAATCTTGTCAACCTAACTTTTGACAAATAAAATTAATAGTTGGTTTCTCTTCAGCCCTACAAATAAAAGCAGTGACTCTGATGGGAGGATACTTATATTTGTATCTAAGTGTTCACCATTACTTGGTACCAAGGTAATTATCTCGGGTTATGTGCCTTACGATGGGGAAGTACACACGTTCCTTAATAATTTCCTATAACCATATTCGATCTTGTGATCCGCAAACAAACCCATCCGATGGGGACGAAGGCACTCAGAGCCAAAGCGCAAATTTGTTTGCATCACTTGTCAAATCGTAATGGAGGCCGTGAGAATTTATAAAAATATCCCTCTCCCACTTAGTAATTTGAAATCAAGGAATTTTCCTAGCCTACGACATGCATATAAAAAAAAGCAATAAATATGAAAAATAAATTATTTTCCAACTATTATGGCTTTTGTCTTCAATATGTCTCCCGTCGCATCGCCTTCTCATCCGCTCCTCCTACGCCATGTACGAGCCATCCGAAGATCCGAGCCGAGACTAAAATCTATTTTAATTACATCCATCGATCCTATACTCCAATAGGGAGTGTACATGAAATCTAGATCGAAAGTAAACTAAAATAAAAAGAGTGACTAAACAATGCCATATCAAATTTACAAAAATTAAATACTAGCCTCGTCAACCCCAAGGATTCAATGAAATATACACATACAATCACATACACACATATGACCATATTAGTCAGATCTTATGCCTGCAACAAAAGAGTTAACCTACGCATATCCTACTATTATCCGACACATAAAATATATGAAAAGTACATAAAAATTAACCGAATCCTAAACACACAAAATCGGAAACCTTGGCTTTGATACCAATTGAAGGTTTGGTTTCATTGATCCGTGAGGGGAAACTTCGCTTCCCACTTCACCTCGGTTGTTTATTCATGGCGATCCCATCAATGTACACGGATTAAAAAAATTTAATCCTAGACAAAAGGGATTGCTCAAACAACAAAGTCATCGTCGTGCTATTCATTTAGAGAGGTCACTTGAACAAACTCGTTGTTCAAGCGACCAACCTCTATTCTACGAGTAGCCATGGAATAGACGATGTACGGATCCAAGTATTATTTAGCCACATACATAAAGTAAACAACCACATACAACTAGCATATAATTGAAAAACAATTATAAACATAATACAAAAGAACACTAATCAAAATAAACAAGATTATACCTCTTGATCTTCTATTGTATGTCCTTCCTCCTTTTGGATGTCGTGTGGGCGACGATCTTCCAAAAGTCGAAGCCTCCTAGATAACCAATCTTCCTTTTCTTGTTCACTCCGAACAAAGGAAGATCATCAAACAAAACTCTTCTTCCTATCTAGAACCGGCCACCAAGTCAATAGACTCGATGTTACCGCCGGCCAAGGAAGAGAACATGGAGTATGGAAAACCAGCCAAAGGAGAAAATATAAGAGCATGGGTGCCGGCCAACATTTGGAGAAGAGAAAGGAAAGCAATCCTTTTCCTTGTTGCCGCCCAAACCCTAAACTAAGCTCTCCCAATTTCCGGCCAAGGATTAAGGGAAGAAGAATAGGTTGAGCTCCGGCCAAGGTAGAGGGAAGAAAAAGAGGGGCCGACCAACCTTAGGAAGAAGAAGAACAATCCCTCCTCCACTTGTTGCCGCCCACCACAACCCCAAAACCCTAACCCTAGCCGCCCACTCCCAATCTTATCCCAACTAGGATTGTTGCCACCCAAGGGAAGCAAACCCTAACCCCATCCATCCTCTTTCCACCCACCCCTATCACCTCCTTTTATAGAGTTTGGGATAAGCCATGATTTAATCTCCTCCATTGGTTCTAGGGATTTAATTTCAACCGTCGAATCTAGATATTTAATCTCAACCGTCAGATCTAGAGATTTAATCTCTACCTTTGGATCTAGAGTTTTGTTTTCATCCATTGGATCTAAGTTTCATGAGGTGTTAATAGGCTACAATAGGGACCATGAGGAGGAGTTGGATCATGGCCACCCATGGATCAAGCCCACATAAAGTCTGATCCATAAATCATAATGTAATCCACTAAAGGATTATCATTGATCTACCTCACCAACCCCCATAAGTTAATATGGGCTCCATATATTATTTGTACATTTTTTCCCCGTGTTTAAGATCTCGAATGTCCGTGGATTAATTAATTTACTGACCATTAATTAATCAACATCTAACTCCATGAGTAGTACCACTCAACCTTTTCATCATGCCGGACCATGTCCACCTGCAGGGTTTACATGATGAACCTTATGAGCTCCTCAAGGGGACATCATCATCCTAATATATAGTACACGGTTTCCTCCTATAATTAACGGCACACCATATAAATAATATCATTTCCCAACTTACCGAGCCTATTGATTTAATCTATAAATCTCGCCCATTGGTAAATCAAAGAGATGAATACTATGTATATGTGCCCGTTATTATATCGGGATTAAGAGCATGTACAAAATAATATCTGAGGTTCGATTCGATTATGTAGTCAGCAATAAATCGAATCACCTCCAAGTCGGTCCTACTCAATACACACAAAGTCCACTAGTGTGATTCTATGGTCAAGACAAACCAATACTAAATAACACTACAACCATTCCGATTGTTTGTCCAAAGCCATCTCGGTTGTGAGCCTTTACTTATACTTTACAAGGAGCCGATAACATGATCTCCCGTGTGACACCACACACCATGTTATCTACAATGTAATGTATTAGACAATATTGCATAACCATAAAAATGCAAACAATGATCATGTGATTCTTATTTCAAAATAAAGATGTTCATACAAAAGATAGACTTTTCAGTATACATCCCTACAGCTACTCTAATGCCCCACGATCCTTGACCGCATACGAAGTGGCAATCCACTATAAGGTCTCCTCCTCATTAAAGGTAGGAGACAACGAACACAAAAATGAAAGCACGAGGATGAGCCAACAAGCCTACCTCACATCGTTATGATTAAAACAAAGAATACAGTAAACAAAAATACTTGCTACTGTTGCCGACGAAGAAGATGAAAGCTTGACGTCACATCGACGTTATGACGGTGTTGGAGCTTTGGCATTGTAGGAGCACTTAAGAATAATCTTGATGGATGTTTGGGTTGGAGTCCTCCCCTCCTTTTATAGAGTTTTGCCTTGGAATAAGTCTCCTTAAATTTTGGAACTGATCACAAGGTGGTACCATATTTTATCGCAAAATGGCCGCGTCAAACATTATTCGTTTTGACCTAGCACAAAAGGTTGATTCGTCGCCATAAGTTGACTGATGCCTTTCATCAGTCGACTGATGCCTTCCATCAGTCGACTACCCAATGACCAGCAGTCGACTGCCAGCCTAGCCACTTCCTACAGTAAGAGGTTAGCATGGAAAATGTTAAATGCAATAGTTTCTTACCGTCCAATCTCGACCTAGACCTTCCACAGGAAGTCTAATTCGGATCACGACCTACGGTCGTCCCCCTATAGAGGACATGACCTTACCATCTCTCACTCACACGAGCTTACTTCTGGTCCTTTATGACATGCCGCTTTACTTCCGATCTTCCACCTAGGTTCTTCGACTCCCATGAAGTTCCCTCGGTGTTGCCCGACCACCACGGTTTCCCGACTCGGGATTCTCCGGGTGTCGCTGACCTTTGACTTAGCTTAACTATTTTCTGCACACTTAATTCAGCTCATGAGATAACAATATGACCTTAACTTTGGATCTTTGCCATAATCAAAACCTAGGTTTGATTATCTAGTGCCCCTGCACCAACAAGCATTAGGCAATGACTACTGCTTATGACATGATGCTCAATCTCAAGAAACTTTTCGGACACCAGAATCGGGTTGCTAGGCAAGAAGTCATGAAAAACTTGACGACCACCACCATGGTTGAGTGAACACCCATGAGAGATCATGTTCTCAAGATGATGGCTCATTTGAATGAGTTGGAAGTCCTTGGAGCTATGATCGATGGGGAAACCCAGGTCGATATCATTCTCCAATCTCAACCTAAGAGTTTTGAGCAATTTCGTCTGAACTACAACATGAACAAGAGGTTGTATTCGTTGGCGGAGCTTCTGACATAACTCGAGGCGGTAGAGGGGCTTTTTCTTCAGAGTTCTTAGGTTTTGGTTGCCCAGAAGATTTCTACTTCTAAGCCGAAAGGCAAGAAGAAGAGGAAACAAGGTGCAGCGAAGGTGGTGGGAGGATCTCAGGGAGGAGTGAAGAAGCCAAAAGGCAAGTGCTTCACTTGCATGCAGACTGGACATTGGAAGGTAGACTGTCCCAACCACAAATATAGCAAAGGTATATCTTTTGATCTAGTCATTGAAACATGTTTAGTGGTGTTATCTACCGACACCTGATGTGTAGATACGAGAGCCACTGATCACGTCTGCAATACTTTACATGGGTTCTAGGAAACCAGACGACAAGCTGAGGTGGAGATTACCGTCTACAGGGCAATGCTACTAAGGTGGCGGCTATTGCAGTGGGAGATGTTTATTTATCTTTTGATAGGAATAAAATTTTGGTTCTGAGAAATTGCCTTTATGTACATCATTTAGAAAGAATTTAATTTCAGTTTCTAAATTATTTTTGGATGGATATTCTATTTCTTTTAATGACAGAGTTGTTATAAAATGGAATAGGGAGATTATCTATTCTGGAGCATTTGTAGGAAATTTTTATACTCTTGAACTAAAGGCTCACACGATGAAAATAGAAGTAAATAACTCATCTTCTAAATCTAATAAGAGAAAAGAATCTTCAAAAATGAACCAAACGTATCTTTGGCATCTAAGGTTAGGTCATATTAACCTAAGTAGAATTCAAAGGTTGATAGATGATGGACCTTTGGGTTCATTAGTGGTGGAAGATTTCCCAACCTGCGAATCTTGCTTGGAAGGTAAAATGACTAAGAGGCCTTTTAAGACCAAGGGGTATAGAGCCAATGATGTGTTGGAATTGGTTCATTCTGATTTGTGTGGTCCTATGTCTATCCAGGCTAGAGGTGGTCTTGAATACTTTGTCTCTTTTATAGACGATTATTCAAGATATGGATACATTTACTTGATGCACCGCAAGTCTGAATGCTTTGACAGGTTCAAAGAATTCAAGGCTGATGTGGAGAAATGTCAAGGTAAAATTATCAAGACACTACGATCTGATCGTGATGGTAAGTACCTCTTGGGAGAATTTACAAGTTACTTATCAGAGGCTGGGATTCAATCGCAACTGTCAGCACCTAGTATACCACAGTAGAATGGTGTGGTGGAGCGAAGGAATAGGACTCTTATAGAGATGGTTAGATCGATGATGAGTTATTCTAAGTTACCAGATTCATTCTGGGGGTATGCTCTGGATACAGCGGTGTATATTCTGAACTCAGTACCATCTAAATCAGTACCTTCAACTCCCACAGAATTATGGACTGGGTGTATGCCTAGTCTGAGATATATTCGGATTTGGGGGAGTCTAGCACATGTGCTGAAGGTAGATGCTTGTAAGTTGGAACCTCATATAGAAGTGTGCTTCTTTGTAGGCTATCCTAGAGGAATGAAAGGTGGTTTGTTCTATAGTCCTAGAGATCAGAGGGTGATCATTAGAATGAATGCCCAATTTTTAGAGGAAGACTATGTGATGAACCACAAGCCCATGAGCAAGATTGTTCTGGAAAAGTTGAGAGGAGAAGTCACTACTTCAGTACCAACAGTATAAGAGGATATACCACAAGTGATTGCACTGTGTGTCACAGAGGATACACAGGTGATACCTCTTTGTAGTGGGAGGGTTGTTAGACAACCGGAGAGATTTATGTTCTTGGGAGAATCTTCTGATTTGATCTCTGGCAAACAAGAATCTGATCCTTGGACATATGACGAGGCAATCCAAGACAAAGATGTAGTATCTCAGCAAAGGATGATGAATTCTGAGATAGAATCTATAGATTCAAATCAGGTTTGGGAGCTAGTAGAACCACCCAATGGTGTAAAAACCATTGGATGCAAGTGTATCTATAAAATAAAGAGAGGAATAGATAGGATGGTTGAGACCTTCAAAGCAAGGCTTGTTGTGAAAGGGTATACTCAGAAAGAGGGTATCGATTATGAGGAGACCTTTTCGCCTATAGCCATGCTTACGTCTATCCAGATTCTTTGTCTATTGCTACTCATATGGATTATGAGGTTTGGCAGATGGATGTCAAGATAGCTTTCCTTAATGGAAGTCTTGAAGAAAACATCCATATGGAGCAACCAGAGGGATTCATTGCAAAGGGAAAAGAGCATCTTGTATGCAAGCTTAATCGGTTCATTTATGGATTGAAGCAAGCTTCAAGATCTTGGAACATCTACTTTGATGAGGTAATCTAATCATGTGGATTTATTCAAAGTCCGAATGATTCTTGTGTATACAAGAGATGTGACGGAAACGTAGTGGTATTTCTTGTACTATACGTAGATGACATTTTGCTCATTGGCAACAATGTCAAAATGATGTCAGACGTAAGGGTATAGTTGTCCAAACAGTTTGATATGAAGAACTTGGGAGAAGTGGGACACATCCTTGGGATCAAGGTTATAAGGGATCGCAAGAAAAGGATGTTGTGCTTATCTCAAGCTTCATACATAGACACTATTTTGGCTCATTTTAGCATGCATAACTCCAAGAATGGTTTTCTACCTTTTAAGCATGGAGTACCTTTATCTAAAGAGATGTCTCCTAGAACATCAAAGGAGATAGAGGAGATGAAGGCAGTTCCTTATGCTCTGGCGGTAGGAAGTCTAATGTATGTTATGTTATGTACGAGGTTGGATATCTGCTTTACCATAGGCATGGTTAGCATATATCAGAGTAATCCAGGATAGGGACATTGGATTGCTATAAAGCATATATTGAAGTACCTGAGAAGGACTAAGGATTATATGCTGGTATACTAGGCAGATCAATTACTCCCTGTGGGTTACACAGATTCTAACTTCCAATCAGATAGGGATAACAGTAAGTCTACCTCGTGTTTTATGTTTACTTTGGGAGGTGGAGCCATTGTATAGAGGAGTGTCAAGCAAAAATGCGTGGCGGACTCTGCCATGGAAGCTGAGTATGTGGCAGTCTCTGAGGCAGCCAAAGAAGATGTATGGCTCAAGAACTTCTTGATGGACTTGTATGTGATTCCTGGTTTGCCCAGAACTATCATAATTAATTGTGATAACAGTGGTGCAGTTGCAAACTCGAATGAACCACGAGCTCATAAGGCAATTAAACGCATAGAGCACAAGTACCACTTGATAAGAGAGATCGTAAAGCGAGGAGAAGTTATTGTTGCTAAGATTGCATCAGAGGATAACCTGACAGATCCTTTCACTAAGGCCCTTCTAGCGGGAGCTTTTTATAGGCATGTGGAGGGAATGAGAATCAAATGTTTGTCACTTTGATAAGAGCATAGTCTTTTAGTATAAGTTGGAGATTATTGGGATGTATACTGAAAGCCTAACCTTTGTATGGACATCTTCATTTTGAAATAAGAATCACATGATCATTGTTTGCATATTTATAGTTATACATATTGTCTAATACTTTACATTGTAGATAACATGGTATGTGGTATCACACAGAAGATCATGTTATCAGTTCCTTATACAGTATAAGTAGAGGTTCACAACCAAGATGGTTTTGGAAAAACCATTGACATGGTTGTAGTGTAATTTGGTATTGGTTTATCTTGACCATAGAATTACACTAGTACACTTTGTGTGTATTAAGCAGGACCGACTTAGAGGTGATTCAATTTATACTGACTATATAATTGAATCGGACCTCGAATATTATGGTGTGCATGCTCTTAAACCCGATATAATAACGGGCACATATTCTTAATATTTATTTCTTTAATTTACCAATGGGCGAGATTTATGGTTTAAATCAATAGGCTCGGTAAATTGGGAAATGATATTATTTACATGGCGTGTCATTGATTGTAGGAGGAAACCGTGTCCTATGTATTAGGATGATGATGTCCCCTTGAGAAGCTCATAAGGATCATCATTTAAATCCTACAGGTGGACTTGGTCCAACATGATGATAAGGTTGAGTGGTACTACTCATGGAGTTAGATATTAATTAATTAATTGTCAGTAAATTAATTAAATAATGGACATTCGATATCTTAAACACAAGGAGATATTTGTACAATTAATATATGGAGCCCATATTTAATTATAGGGTTTGGTGAGGTAGATCAATGATAATCCTCTAGTGGAATGGATTATCATTAATGGATCGAATTTTATGTGGGTCGGATCCATTAGGTGGCCAAGATCCAACTCCTCCTCATGTTCACTATTGTAGCCTATTAAAACCCTCAAGAAGCCTAGATCCAACGAACACGATTAAAAGGAGGCTTTGGCGAAATCTATAAATAAGGTTCCAAGGCTTGGGCAACAAGATAATTCTAGGGTTTGAATTAGGGTTGGCTTGAGCAGCAAGGTGATAGGAAGTGTGCTAGGGTTTTCCCTTTGGCCGGCGGCACAAGAAAATTAGGGTTTCTTTTCCTTCTTTTCTTTCTTAGCCGGTGCACCCTCATCTTCTCCTAGGGCCGGCGGTGCCACCTTCATCCTCTTCCCTTGGCCGGCGGCAAGGTTAGGGTTTGGACTCCCTTCTCTCAAACTTTTGTTGGCACCCTCTCCTTCTTCCTCTTCATGGCCGGCGGCAACAACCAAGCTAGGTGGCTTGGTGGTCGGCACTAGATAGGAGAAGAAGAGTTTGCTCATCTTCCCTTTGTTCGGAGTGAGCAAGGAAGAGAAGATACGAGATCTAAGAGGCTTCGATTCTTGGAAGATCGTCACCCATGCGACGTCCAAGAGGAGGATAGGACATACAATAGAAGATCAAGAGGTAAACAAGAGGTATAATCTTGTTTGTTTTGATTTTAGTTCTTTTGTATAATGTATGTGGTTAATTTACTTGGACCCCGATGATAAACACAAAAATGACCGATCCGTACATCATCTATTTCGTCGCTAATCGAGGAAAAGAGTTAGGTTGCTTGAACAACAAGTTTATTCAAGCGACCACTCAAATCGAATAGCACGATGATGGATTGGTCGCTTGGGTAATCCATCTTCGTCTGGATTAATTTTTTTTAATCCGGTGATGCGAGATAGGATCGCAATGCACAAGCAACCGAGGCAAAGCGAGAAGCTAAGCTTCAACCTTCAACCACCTCGTCCGTTCCTCCCTACGCCATGTACAAGCCATCCGGAGATCCGAGCCGAGAAAAATTATTTTAATTTACATCCATCGATCCTATACTCCACAAAGAAGTGTACATGAAATCTAGATCGAAAGTAAACTAAAATATAAGAGTGGCTAAACAATGTCATATTTAAATACAAAAATTAAATACTAGTCTCGTCGATCCCGAGAATTCAAATAATATTACGATTACACACATACAATCACATAAACACACATATGGCCATAATAGTTGGATCTTATGCCTGCAACCAAAAATTTAGCCTACGTACATCCTTCTATTATCCGGCACACATAATATATGATAAGTGCATAAAGGTAACCGAATCCTAAACACACAAAACCGGAAACCGTGGCTCTGATACCACTTGAAGGTTGAAGCTTCACTTCTCGCTTCGCTTCGGTCGCTTGTACATGGCGATCCTATCTCGCATCCCCGAATTAAAAAAAATTAACCCGGACGAAAATGGTTTACCCAAGCAACTGATTCATCATCGTGCTATTTGATTTGAGTATTCGCTTGAACAAACTTGTTGTTCAAGCAACCTAACTCTTATCCTCGATTAGTCACAGAATAGATGATGTACCGATCGCCGATTTTTGTGTTTATCATCGGGGTCCATGATCATACAATTGTAAACAATTACATAGAACAAAAGGAAGCCAAAACAAGAATTATACCTCTTGTTTATCTCTTGATCTTCTATCGTATTACCTATCCTCTTCTTAGACGTCGTGTGGGTGATGATCCTCCAAGAATCGAAGCCTCATAGATCTAGTATCTTCCCTTCCTTGCTCGCTCCGAACAAGGGAAGATGACCAAACTCTTCTTCTCCTATCTAGTGCCAACCACCAAGCTACCTAGCTTGGTTGTTGCGACCGGCCAAGGAGAGGAAGAAGGAGAGGCGCCGGCCAAGAGAAAAAGAAGAAAGGCTAAACCCTCAACCTCTTGCCACCGGCCCTAAGACAAGGAAGAGATGGCGCCGCCCAAAAAGATGTGAAGGAGAAGAAAAGCCCTAGGTTGCCGCCGCCCACAAGGAGAAGCCAAACCCTAGCCCTAAGCCTTCCACGCCAACTACTTGCTTGCCGCCCAAGCCTTGGAAGCAAACTCTAGCATCCAAAAAACTTTTGCTTGTTGCTGCCCAAGCCTTGCCTCCTATTTATAGATTTCTCCCAAGCCTCCTTTTAATCGTGTCCGTTGGATCTAGGCTTTCTGAGGATTTTAATAGGCTACAATAGGGACCATGAGGAGGAGTTGGATCTTGGCTACCCAATGGATGCGGCCCACATAAAAACCGATCCATTAATGATAATCCATTCCACTAGAGAATTATCATTGATCTACCTCACCAACCACCATAATTAAATATGGGCTCCATATATTAATTGTACAAATATCTCCCTGTGTTTAAGATCTCGAATATTCGTTAATTAATTAATTTACTGACAATTAATTAATTACCATCTAACTCCATGAGTAGTACCACTCAATCTTATCATCATGCTGGACCAAGTCCACATGCAGGATTTACATGATGATCCTTATGAGATGCTCAAGGGGACATTATCACCCTAATACATAGGACACGGTTTCCTCCTATAATCAATGACACACCATGTAAATAATATTTTTTTCCAACTTACTGGGCCTATCGATTTAACACATAAATCTCGCCCATTGGTAAATCAAAGAAATAAATATTAAGTACATATGCCCGTTATTATATCAGGATTAAGAGCATGTACACCATAATATCTGAGGTCTGATTCAATTATGTAGTCAGTAATAAATTGAATCACCTCTCAGTCGGTCCTGCTCATTACACACAAAGTGTACTAGTGTAATTCTATGGTCAAGATAAACCAATACCAAATTACACTACAACCATATCAATGGTTTGTCCAAAATCATCTTGGTTGTGAGCCTCTACTTATACTCTACAAGGAAATGATAACATGATCTTCTGTGCGACACCACACACCATATTATCTACAATGTAAAATATTAGACAATATGCATAACTATAAATATGCAAACAATGATCATGTGATTCTTATTTCAAAATGAAGATGCCCATACAAAGACTAGGCTTTCAGTATACATCCCAACACGAGGCTAATCAATCAATCCATGGAGGGTAATTCAAAACAAAGTTCTAACTATAGATGCTATGAGTGCAATAGGATGGGCCACATCAAGTCTGAGTGTCCAAGACTCAAGAACAAGGCACCACAGTCCAAGAAAGCACTCAATGCTACATGGGAAGAATCGTCGGAGAAGGAAGATGAGCTCAACAACCTCGTCTTCATGGCCAAGCCTACCGAACCCGAGGAAGAGTCCGACTCCGGATCCGAAGATGAGTTTCAATTCAAGACAAGCTACGGATCTGTATCCGGTTCAAAAGGTTCACTCAAGGTGAGTCGCTCTTTAATTGATACATTGTATGGTGCAATTAAATTCTTAACTAAAAAATTAGTTAAGTCCGAGTCCAAGGTCGAGACCTTAGTTGAGAAGATTAAACTTCTTAAACACGAGGTCTCCCTAACCTCTTCGATTAGTCAAGTTCAAGAGGAGGACTCAACTCAAGTTGAAAAACTAGAAGTTGAGAACTCACACTTGAAAGGACAAGTCAAATATCTTAGGAAAATGTTGGAAAGGTTCACTTTGGGTTCCAAGGGACTTGACCTACTACTTGGATCACAAAGAGTCATGTACAACAAGGCCAGACTAGGATTTAGATCAACCATGACTAACAAGTCGTATATGTCAATCGTAAACCATAATAGAAAACAAGTCCAAGAATGGGTCCCTAAGACTGCTTTAATTTCACAATTAGGATCTAATAAGTACTGGGTTCCCAAGGACCAAATCCACTAAGTGGATAGACCGAATCGATTCAATGGTCCAAGGGAGCTAGTACTAAAGTTATTTGTTCTATTACATGTAATTAGTCTTTGCATGCTTGGTTATTTTGTTTTAATTTTTAGAACGGCTAGATAGAGTCAATAACTCATCAATCTTGACAACATAGTATTAGGACGTGGCGAGATGATAGTACGTTAGGGAAACGAAGTCCTGTGTGTCCAAGTTTGATAAGGCGTATCTAGCTTGGTGCACTCGACTAAGTTGAACTAGCTAAAGCTACCTCGCCGTATCCTTAACTAGTTAGACCAGAAAGTAATCTTAAGTGACTCAAGTAATCAATTTCCTGAACTTGGCTTTGTCTAAGGAAGTGGTCATTTTTTCGATCAAAGAAGGTCTCTGTGCCTCGCCACGACCTGGAAGCCAATTTCTTGAAAAGTTTACTTGACGAGCTAAGGGTTAAATCCGAATCTAACCCAAGGTTGATTAGTTTTAATTCACTAAATCTAAACAAGTAAAATTGAAGTAATCTAAAAACATGTATGGTTAACATGTTTGATCATGTAGAAAATGTGAGATGACTATAATGATAAAATATTCAACCAACTTAAAATTCCAATATGTGATCCATCTACTATATGTGTAGGATCAATGGATGTTGGACAGTGGGTGCTTCATACACATGATCGGAGACCGACTTAAATTTTCGAAGATTAGATTCAAAAATCAAGGATTGGTAGCATTCAGAAATAACGGGAAGCTCGTAATTGGCAATGTCCTTTAGTTGAAAATTTTGATTTTAATTTACTTAGTGTAAACCAATTGTGTGATAACAACTATAAGGTTACATTCTTAGAAAATGAATGTTTAATTAAAACTAATGATACCTCTAAAACAATACTTAAAGTAACTAGGAATAGCAACATATACACAATTAATTTACCCAACTCCTCATCCAAGTGTCTAATGACACAGCAAGAGGAATCTTGGTTGTGGCACCGACGACTCGGACACTCTCATCCAAGGCTCATACACAAAATGAGTCCGAGTGGCCTAGTCAAAGGTTCACCCAACCTTAACAACTTAGACAATAAAATTTGTAATGCATGTCAACATGGTAAATAAACTAGGGCACAACATCAACTAACTAACCAAGAAAGAACCAAAAGTGTACTTGAGATCCTACACTTAGACCTATTTGATTCTCATGGAGCCAAGTCACTAAACGGAAGTCAATTCTGCTTAGTCATAGTTGATGACTACTCTAGGTTTACCTGGGTTAGGTTTCTAAAACACAAAAGTGAAACCATAGAACAACTCACCAACTTATGCAAGTTATTAGAAAACTAAAAGAACCTTAAGGTTAAGAGACTTAGAAGCGATCATGGTGATGAATTCGAAAACCATAGGTTCACCGACTTCTATAACCTAAACGGATACCACCATGAGTTCTCCTGCCCTAGAACCCCACAATAAAATGGTCTAGTCGAGCGAAAGAATAGAATCCTACAAGAATCCGCTAGAACCATGTTAAATGAATACAACCTTCCTAGTATGTTTTGGGCAGAAGCCTTTAGTACAACTTGTTATGTCCAAAATAGAATCCTACTAGTCAAAAGACATCTTAAGACCTCATACGAAATCTACCATGAGAAATTACCCAACATTAAATACTTTATGGTATTTGGATATAAGGTACATATCCTAAATACTAAGGACTACCTAGGAAAATTCACCTCTAACAACTACCAGAATATTCCTAGGATACTCAACCACAAGTAGAGACTATAGGGTATATAATAATGAAACCTTAAAAATCGAAGAAACCATTAATGTGGTATTAGATGAAGGAGATGAACCCACGAAACCCAAAATGGAACCACTTAATGAACCAATTCATACTAGACCCGAATCTGACCATGAAAACGAGTCTAGTACAAATCCTAATCAGTCTAGGTTATAATCAAATCATCATATTGATCAAGTAATAGGTGATCCCAACCTAGGGGTTCGAACTAGAGCGTCATATAGAAACCTTAGTCAAATTTCATTAATCTCAAAAATCAAACCCAAATCAATTGAACAAGCTCTTCTTGATCCCGATTGGATTATTGCTATGACAAAAGAGCTAGCTCAGTTTGTTAGGAGTGAAGTGTGGGAATTAGTACCCCCACCTAAAGATAAAATGATCATTGGAACAAGGTGGGTATTCCAAAACAAACTCGATGATAAAGGTGAAGTAGTTAGTAATAAGGCAAGATTATCGCTAAAGGATTTAGTCAAGTAGAGGGGTTAGATTATGACGAAACCTATGCCCCCATAGCTAGACTAGAATCCATTAGAATGTTATTAGCATACGCTGCACATCGAGGTTTTAAATTATTTCAAATGGATGTCAAGTCAGCATTTTTAAATGGAATTATTAAGGAAGAGGTCTACGTTAGTCAACCCCCAGGTTTTGAAAGTTTAGACAAATCTGACTATGTTTTTAGACTTAAGAAAGCCTTATATGGACTAAAACAAGCTCCTAAAGCTTGGTATGAAAGACTTTCAATTTATCTCAAGTCTAAAGGGTTTAGCCAATGCTTAGTCGACCCAACTCTCTTCGTAAAATCCATAGGTAAAGAAATATTTATTCTCAAATATACGTAGACGATATAATCTTTTGAATAACCAATTCAATATTACTAAATGAATTCATTTCACTAATGGAAAGTGTATTCAAAATGAACTTAGTAGGAGAATTAACATTTTTCCTAGGCTTACAGATAAAACAAACTAAGGAAGAAATTTACCTACATCAACATAAATATGCTAAAGAATTAATTAATAGATTTGGAATGCAAGATGCTAAGGTAATTAATACACCAATGGCTACAAATGTTAATATAGGAGAAGACTTAGATGGAAAACCAATACACTTTAAATACTATAGGAGCGCGATAGGTAGTCTCCTGTACTTAACTGTGAGTCGACCCGATATACTATTAACAGTGAGTATGTGTACAAGATTTCAAACTTGTGATAAGGAGTCGCACCTAACATTAGTCAAACGTATCCTTAGATATCTAAAGGGTACACTAAATGTAAGAATTTGGTGCCCTAGATCTAGTAAGTTTGAACTAATCGGCTACTCCAACTCGGATTATGCCGGTAGTAAACTCGATAGAAAGAGAATGAGTGGGTGTTGCAAACTTCTAGGCTCGAGTCTAATGAGTTGGTGCAGTAGAAAGCAACACTGTGTCATGCCCCAAGAGGGGTATTTGTCCGACGAAAATCGGGTTGCACCTCCCCTGTACTACGAACAATTGAAACATGTATACAAGGCCCACACGACCCACCATACATCGGCCAACATGGCCGGAACATAACACCACAATACATATAATATAGGGGCCTCAGGCCAACAACCAAAGTAAATAAGAGGCCTAAAACCTCTAGACTTACCTCTTCTGCCATCTGAGCAGGAATACACAACCACACACTTAACTAAAACAAAACGAACAGAAAGTCCATAAGGACATAATCAAGTACCACTAAAACAACCACAAGTATAAAATACTACAAGTTTAAAACATAGAGTATTAGTGATAAAAATGCAAAAAACTGAAAAAGGAAATAACGGAGTCATCAGATCAGGGGACTGGCAACTGGACCCTCCGGAAGGCTTCATGCTGAAATAAAATAGATATCAACAGAGTGAGTAAAACTCAGAGGATATCTAATAGTCATGCATAGTAAACTATAAGTAGCAATAATAATCATGCTGGTATAGTTTCTTGACAATAAATAAAAATACATATACATACCTGAAACTGTACATACCAGGATCACCTAAGTTGACAGAAGATTCATCCATACAAGCAAATGTAGAATCACCAAAACAAACTACATAATACCTCCTGTATGTACATGGCAATCATATGCAACAACCAAAAGTGCAACAAGAAATGCATATAGTAAAAGCGTATGCACATGATGCAATGACCTGTGTCACCTCTGACGCTAGTCAAGCCACCGACATATCATGTGTGTCTGCCGAGTGGGTAGAGCTGCAATAATTGTGCACTCTGTCATCACTACACCTATGTGACCGAGTGGACAGGATGCTGGCATAGTATCACCCTCCTACACCATGTATATATATGGGAGACATCACCTCGTCTCATCTCCTCGTCTCACAATAAAGGAGGGATTCATGTTTGCTACCATGCTACAATACAAATATCCTGAGCGACCACCGTGGAGCCCTGACAGAGCAACTACACACACTCTCCTGAAATACCACTAACTCACGAGTGGTTGTATGTGCAGATAATGTAACTGACGATAGGCTCAACTACTATGTAGTATCACCTCCTACCGAAGAGCCAATTATCGCTAGTCATGCAATAATGCAAGATGGTGCATGTCACTAATACACGATACACCTGTCAATCCATGGCTACCTATGGTATGTACCAATAAGAGCCCATATCAACTAACCTAAGTACATAAATCTATGTACACATGCAAGGTATATCCATTACTCATTCAATGCACTATATGTAAGGTATGTCACTACTTTAGTGTCAAATAAACAAATGACAAGTATCAAAATGAAAGAGTACCAATATAATAAGCATATGAAAAGGCTATAACACTAACTAGGTAGTGACATACCAGTGCAGTTAAGAAGCATAGAAAACTATTACTAGCTATAGTAAACAATGCACAACAATATGACAATATCTAAAAGAAGATAAGTCAAAGATACCCGCCTACTATGAAGAATACCAACTGTCTTTACGCCCGTGGACCTGTCTCGTGACCGAAACCTGCAAATATCATCCACTACAATTAATTCAAGCCCACGACAACATACTGATTAACTACCATATAGTTCTTATATTCGCATCACCTCACAATCAAGTCCCATAGCCATCTCAACCGACCCACAACCCAATTCATAGGCGTACAGCCAAGCAAAACCCAATCACAGCCATGCACAACCATTCCATCGACAGAAACTCCCCCCATTCACAGCCCCTCTAATTCACACTGCCACCACAGCCATTTACATCCCATACAAGTCTCCTCATTTCACTCACAGCCGTGCAAAAAACCCATAACAAACCTCACAGCTTAACCCCAAAGCCAACTCACCTAAAGGAGATCCATCCCATAGCCCAAAATTCATCCGTAACCACAAAAAAATCAACCAACAGTCCAATATCAACTGAATACAATAATGATGAACTGAATAACACCTAAAAATCATGTTGTAAATGTTGCTTACCTGCCTTAGAAGTCTCTCAGTAGCCCTCTTCCTCCTATCCTCTGCTCACCGGCTCAAAACACTGCCCAATTCAATGGATCAAGCTCAACCAAGGAACAAAAATCCCAGCTTGACCTTAGATCTCGTCCAAGGAAAAAGGAAGCCAAGTCTTACCTTGCTTCGGTGACCACCGTCAGAGATTGCAACCTCCGGTCAAACACGCTCCAGACGTCGCCTAGCCGCTGCTAGCCACCATCTATTCTGACAGAGACCTCCGCCCCATATCAACACGCAGTGGTGACTCTGCTGACCCAACTCCCGACCACGCGCACGCTCGCCGCCGACGCAAGCCTCCAGCCCTTTCTTGACAACGGAGGAGATCGCAAGGAGAAAGGGAATCGGGTGGAGTTGATCGCAAGGAGTGGGTCGCGAGGAAGAAAATCGCGAGGGGAAGAGGGTGTCACGAGGAATTGGATCGTGGCGGAGAAGAGTTGGTTCGGTAAAACTAAATCGGATTAACTCCTTATATAAGAATTAAACCTAGGTTAGGTTTTTATTAATCCTTCATTAATCTAATTATCCCAATAATAAATTTCTAAGTAAGGAATAATAAAAACATTATTCCATAAATTTATTTTGTGGTATTTTACACACTATGTTGCCTTATCTACCACCCAAATCGAATACGTCGCGATGGGTGAGTGTGTAGCTCAACTATTGTGGATGAAGCACACTCTCCAAGAGTTTAACTTAAACTTTTACAACACTAAAATTTACATCGATGACATTAGTTCAATTAATTTAACCAAAAACTCAATCTGTCATTCTAGAACCAAACATATAGAGGTCAAACACAACTTTATTCGAGAACATGTAGCAAGTGGGACCATACAACTTGAATACGTGGAGTCCAAATCGAACCTAGTGACCTATTTACGAAGCCCTTACTCGAAGCAGAGTTTAGTCTGCTTAGACAAATATTAGGTATGCGTGTAATAGAGTAGGACTCAAAACATATATTTTCCTTTATACTCTATTTTTATTTTTAATGAAAAATGGAACTAGTCTAGGGCTTACCCTAGAAAGCATGCACCTATAGATTTAAGGAGCCAATACATCTCACAACACATAGGACTAATGTGTTTGTGTACTTAGCCACGTAGATGGGCGTGAGATGTTAGGATTTCACTCCTGGTTCCATATGTAGATCTAGTGCATCAACATGAACCATGAAGTATAATTATCTAAATTAACCAACTCTAATCAGGACTTATTGATCATTCTATATCAAGTTAGTCAAATAGAGTTGAACATACTATTAGATGTGCTTATGTTTAAAGTATTATTTTCAAAATCTAATAGGAACATCCTTGGACTTATAAAACATAATCACTATGTTTCGAAAAAGTTTTTTCTATAAACCCCCACACATTTTTATTTATGGCAAAAGGGGGAGAAAAAGGGCAAAGTTAAGGGATCAAATTTTTTTTGATAACTTAACTTAAATCTAAACTTAAAACCATCAAGCCAAAGTTAAGTAAGTGATTACTTAACTTCACCTTTTTAATGGCAACTGAGGGAGAAAAAGGCCAAAGTTAAGAGATCAAAAATTAATTTTTGATAACTTAATTTAAACTTAACTTATACATTTAGGCCAATGTTAAGTAATATTGATTACTTAACATTTTAATATGCAAACGTTAAGGGGGAGAGCTAATATCCTTTTTCAAGTACTCACCTAAGGTCAAGATGGAGGACTTGAAAAAGAGTTTTATTCATACTCCTATTTATGCTAACTTACAAAGTTACTCACACTAACTTACTAACTTATGCATTTATGTTTTTTTCATATTTATGCTTATTTCATATTCATAATAATCATTTCACTTACTTAATGCACTCTTATGCATTAATTTTTCTCTTAAATTTGTGTCGGTTTGACATATATCAAAAATGGGGAGATTGTTGGTGCAGTAGGCACCAGATAATTGAACCTAGGTTTTGATTATAGCAAAGGCCCAAAGCTAAGGTCATATTGTTGTCTAATGAGCTGAACCAAGTGTGCAGAAATGATTAAGCTAAGTTGAAGGTCGGCGACACTCGAAGAATCTCGAGTCGAGAAACAGTGGTAGTCGGGTGACACTGGGAGAACCTCAGAGGGAGTCGAAGAACCCAGGTGAAGACCAAAGGTTGAGCTACATGTCACTATGATAAGCTCAAGTGTGAAGTGAAGGTAAGGTCGGGTCCTCCGTACGGGGATGTCTTTAGGCGGTGATCTGACTAAGACTTCCTGTGGAAGGTCTAGGTCAAAATCAGACGGTAAGTGGCCATCGGAATTACCTTTACTATTATGTTTTTAAGCTAACTCTTTGTTATAGTCGAAAAACCTAGCCATCAATCAACTGATGGCTATTAGCAGTTGACTGTCGGTGGCATCAGTCGACTAATGAGGGTGAACAGTCGACTGTCATTCAAACTGCACACCTCGAGGAAAGTCAAGATAAGCTCCACTTATCTTGGGGAGATGAGGTTCTTTGACCCTGAGCTAGAACTGAATGTTGGGGGCTTCCAAAGCTATAATGGAAGGGGGGGGGGGGGGGGGGTTCACCCCTTTAGGTCATCCAAACTGATCCTGCAATGTCGCTTCTCTACGACTACGCTACGATACCGAAACGTTGCCGGAACGCCGATGACACAACTACAAACTCAAGATCTATTCATCATCGGTATACGTTCTCAAAGTTTCTATTTCAAATCAGTGTACTTAAATTTGTTTTATCTAGCTTTTGATCTCATTGAGCAGAGGTGGGATTGTCCCTCTTCCTCAAGATTTTTGTTTGTTTTGTAATCGTCATCTCCTACCTCCAATGAGGAGGAGATTATTAGTGAATTGCCCTCCGTATGTGGTCTAGGATTGCTAGGGCCTTGGATTAGCAATCGGTCAGTTGTGAACCAAGTAAAACCATTTTTTGTTCTTTACTTTTTCGCTATTTATTTTAATCAAATGAACAAAATGAAAAGAAATTTTATGTGTGTTATTCACCTCCCCGATAGTGCTTTTTGATCCAACATTGAGCAGATGGTGGAAAAGTTCATTCAAATGCAACAAGTGGCAAACATTGAATTCCAGCGGTGGCATTCATAGACAGAGACGATACTTGAAGAATTAAGGTCATCTATGAATGACCTTGCAAGCCGACAAAAGAAGCTGGAGATTCAGATAGCACAGATCGCCAGCCAGTCTGCTAGAACACCAAGCCAATGACCAGGAAAATCTGAAGGACAATCCATTTAATCACCACTAGAAGGAGAACTTGAGAATTATATAGTTGATACTTTAATCGAAGAGTGAATTGCTTCAATTAAAATACCTCCTAACTTCAAGGACTTAGAAGAGTCTTCCTTAACCCTCACCGAAACTTTAGTTGCCAATAACGAAGCCCTTTTAGTGATTGGTAAAGATAAAGTTTCATTCGATATAATAGAATCTTCTAATAAATCTATTGGCGAGGATGTCTGTGGTGAGTTACATTATTTACAGCATTTGGACACAATGGAATATCATGATCAAACTCCTGATGACTCTTTGATGCTAAGCATGTTCAATCTTGAGCCAAGGAAAGTAGCTAACAAGTATCTTGCCCCTCCACGAGCAAGATTTAAGAGATATAGTGATGGAGGAAAAAAAAGGCAAGAAGCATAAAGTGAACAAGTATCTTGCCCCTCCACGAGCCAGATTTAAGAGATATGGTGATGAAGGACTATAAGGCAAGAGGCATAAAGTGAGCAAATATCTTGCTCCCCCACGAGTAAGATTCAAATGCATTAAGAAAGGGAGGAAAAATCTCCTTGAGCCACTAGAGCCAAGATTAAATTTAGGGGTACGGTCGAGCTAGAGTCCTTAAACAAGCGCTTCTTAGGAGGCAACCCCAGTTTAAATATACATGTTTTTAGTCTTTTTGCATTCATGCATGTTAGTTTAGACTTTAATTTTTGTCCATTGGAATCTTCACAAGTGTTTTAGGGTCAAATAGAACTTGCTAGGTAGAAAGGATATACCTTGTTAGAACCTCAGAAGGAAGCACGAGCGACCATGTAGATTTCACCTGGTCATACCCAACCATCAGAAGAGCACACGGCTAGGCGTGTGGAAAGTCTCGGACCGTGCTGCACTCTGGGAGAAATCTAGAGTCGCACACGGTCAGTCGTGTGAATTTCACATGGTCGTGCCAGATCCAGAACTTTTTCCAAGCGCCCAATAGGAGCCCACCTAGTCCACGCCACAAACCTACACCTGCACTGCCTCTTTTTCTACCTTTGAGCAGGATGCAGCTGCATCAGCCAATGATATCTCTGAGTTTTGATCGTGCCTCAATGACATTCACGTCGAGCAACAGACATAGGGGCAGTGGTGGGAGGAGCATAGGACCTATACACATGCAGAGTTTCAGGATCTTCGAGAGCATTTCCAGTGGGTCGAGGAGTTCTACAGCCAGACCCATGATTATTTTCAGGAGGAGGTTGTCTACCACCAAGAGGTATGACAGTTCATGAGCAATACACGATCACAGTGGGCCAGGGAAGAGGATCACAAAGCCGCCTCTGCATCCACAAGTTTCCAAGTTGATCACATGTACATGTGGCACTAGCTGCTAAACACCCAATTATCCCAGGCGCCTGATATGTCGAGACTACCAGATTTCCCACCTCGACCGCCACGCTAGAGGTACGGTTTCATGTAAGTCTCAGGGAGACCCAAATTTTGATATGCTCTTCTACTAGTGTCAGTTTTCTTTGACATCTAGGTTTAGTCTTAGATTAGTTGCATTTATTTGTTCATGTATAGGTTCCTTTCAGCACTTAGTTTTTGGTCACTTTAAGCTACCTCAGTGATGTTTTCAAAATTTTTCATGACATGTTTCCATGCCATAGATAGCTTAACTTCATTTATCTTGTGGTATTTTATTTTTGGTTGCTTTGATGGATATTCTAGATTTGCAATTGTTAGCTTTTATCTTTTACTTACACTTGATGAATATTTTGAATGGGAAAATCTATTACATGAATAGTTATGATTCATCCAAGTAGTCTAGTACTTTGGAATCCATAGGTGACTCTAGATTTAGCATTTTAGTTACTGGAGATGCTCGGATTATGTAAGCACATTTGGAAAAATCAAAATATCAGTGAGCTACAGGGGAACAAAGTTCCTTGAAAAAAAATAAAAAAAATAAAAAAAAAGAGATAGGAAAAAAGAGAGAAAGAGAAGAAAAAAAAGAGAGTTAAAAATAGTTGTCGTGGATGGAAATGGTTAGGTGCCCCTTTAAGACCGAGTTAGGTTACTGGGAAAACACCTACTAATTTCTCTCAATACCGAGCACAACTTTAAGACTTTATGTTAATTCTAGAGAACGACCCTCGCTTAGGGTAGGTAAGTGTCTAAAAGCTAGAGGCCTTAGGAAAGCTATAGGATGACGACTTAACTCACTGTGGAACGAGTATCCCTTAGGAAAATTCTCTCTACACAAGCATGAAAAGCTAACTTAGTGAACTTTTAGAACATATCTATTTGCTTTGATTGAAAATACTACATGATAACTTTAGTTAACATGCTAAGTATGGAACATTACTTTTAAAATTTCATGGCACTGAGGTTTGCTTATGGACAAGCAAAGATCTAATTCTGGGGGAATTGATGTAAGCAAAATATATAGGATTTTAGGAGTAGTTTTAGTACACATCTCATTGCATTTTATGCTAGTTTCATGCATAATCTTCCTTGCTTTCCATTCATTTCCTATTTTCTAGTTTGGATATCTACTTTTGTTAATTTATGTGTAGGACAGCATTTTTAGAGCAAAAATGGAGCAATTTGTGGAGCACTGACCTCAGGGAACATGCACTGGCTATGTCCCAAGACATGAGCATGTTTCCGAAGTGAAACAGACCAAAATAGAGGTTCCAGAAACCAACACGATCGACTGTGTGAAATCCACACAATCGTGTTAAATTTCAAGCCTAATTTTTAACCAAGATTTCAGTCCTTTCCAGTCTTAAACACGGTCGGTCGTGTGAAATTCACACGGTCGTGTGGCGGCGCTACAAATTCGATGAAATAGGATTTTTCCTAGTATTTTTGGAAAGCCGAAGCCGCCTCTATATATAGGAAACTTGTCTAAGAGGCTGGAGATCACGAGGGGAGTCACCCAAGGGCTCTCAAGCTAGAGAAGAGGCCCAACGACAAGAAGGTGCCTTAAAAAGCATCAGAGACTCACACCGGGGAGGAAAGAAGTGGCTCGAGGACCGAAATCTGCACTCCAACACCAATGAGAATGACCAAGAGTACTGTAATTCCATTCTTAGATATCTTTACATTATAATGATTCATTCTATGATTCCTTATGTCTGTTCTCTTACATCAATGGAGTAGATACATTGATTCTAAGATTAGGGAGTAGCTTGTGTATGTAAGACATGCTAGTTTGAATATATTTTCTGTTCTTGGATTTATATTTGCAATTGGTATTGTTTGGATTAATGAAAATTATTGTTTTGATTCTATATCTATTATGCATAGCTGATACAAAGGGTGACAACCTTCGTATCAAAGATCTTGGAGAACCAAGGAGGAACCTTGTGGTCATCCTCCCTCCGATAATCATAGATAGTAGAATATGATAGAGTGGGAAACAAGACACATTCCGACTCTTCATAGGGATTATTAGAACATCCTCTTACCCAATAACCTATCTTAACAGAAGGGTCGAAGTAGAATAAATTAACTCTAGAAGGGTGAGGGACCTTAGTGACAGTGGGCTCTCAACGGTATCAACCTCCTGAGCTCTGATGATCCGAAAGGTCAGCTTGGTTAGGAATAGGTAGTTCTCGATAGAAGCAAAAGTTCATCGGGATAACATATGATGATCCTCCCGCAAGATCATAATTAGAGATCCAGATAGTATTTAATTGATATCATGTTCCAATAACACACAAGTGAAACTGAAGTCCTAGAATCCTCTTAGGGAACTTTGAACCTTCCTTCGCTTCCTCCGAGTGACACCATACTAGAGTTTGGACTATCGTCAACCTTGCAACCCTCATCTTTAGGACATTCACTCCAAACAACAAGATCCATTGGACATAAAATACTCAAATCTCAGTCTCTATGGGTTCAATAATCTTTTATTCCTTGACGACATCCGTGCATTTGCGGGCATTGAGTGTGAGTGCACGCTTCGGGTCCTCGACAATTCCCATTGGAGATTTGAGGTCGTGCTCGCGTTCGTCAAGAAATCACTTGGGTCTTCAAGTTCATAAGGGTATTTTTTTTGAATTACTTCGTTTCCTTCATTCATCATGTGCCCTGTCAGGAACACTACGCTGCAATGTTCTACCGAATTTGCTTCTAGTTTTGCTGGGGATCTCCCTGGTATCCTTGACGATGAGCTGGCAACTAATGGAATTTGAGTTTCTAACATTTTAGTGTGATTATCTTGGATATAAATTTTACTAGCCAGTTGTTGGATTGCATCAATTGTGTCCTTGTATTGCTTGTTTGATTCCCTCATGTGTTGGCAGAACTCATTATTCTGAAAAGTTTTGGCTTTGATGAATTTTTCCGTCATTAACTCTAATTTTAGTCTTTGCTCATGCTGAGGACATAAAGATTGTTTAGAAATTTAATATCGTACTGGTTTTGGTTGCTCCGGTATGAAAAATTTGGGTGGTCCCTCCATCCTAGATTTTAGGTATTGGAGTAAAGGTTATTCATGGATCATTGGTTAAAATTATTTAATGTGTGTGTTTATTTTTATGGAAGATCTTGAAGATGGGGTATGTTGATTCTGAAGGGAGTTGCTTCAGAGGCTCATTGGCTCCCATGTCCCCGGATTAAAATTTTCACTAATGAAAGAATTAATCCGGATGGGATGAGTTTCCTTAGCACAACCTATTCGTCGTCATGCTAACAACTTGAGTGGTCGCTTGAACAAACTAGTTGTTCAAGCAACACAACTCTTCTAGTTGGTTAGCCGCGGAAGAGACGACGGACGGATCGCCGGTTTTTGTGTTTGTCTTTGGGGTCCATGATTATACCAAACATATACATATGCATAATTGTATAATCAACAATTAAAAGAACATTCTCAGATCTGAAAATAAAGTTATAAAACTTTATACCTTACGATCTTCTACCGTATGTCCTATCCTTCTCGTGGACGACGTGTGGACGAAGATCCTCCACGAGTAGAAGCTTTCTAGATCGCGTTCTTCCCTTCCTTGTCCGCTGCGAACAAAGAGAAGAACCAACAAATACCTTTCCTTTCTAGAACCGGCCACCAAGATAGAATGTTTGATGCAACCGCCGGCCAAGGAACAAGTGGATGATGCGCCGACCACCAATGTAAGGAGAACTGCCGGCCACCTTGGAGAGTATGGAGGAAGATGAACGTCGGCCACCAATGGAATGAGAACCGCCGACCAAGGAAGAAGGGAGAGGCCTATAGGATGGGCGTCGGCCAAGTCTTGATGGAAGGAAGTGGGCGCCGACAACAATTGATGGAAGATTGTTACCGCCCACTTTTGCTCCAAACCCTAATCCCAATTCAAATTGATACTACTGCCCAACCCTAAGCTTTCCTTTTATAGAGTTAGGCTTAGGATTCCTTTAATCTCCACCGTCGGATCTAGGGATTTAATCTCCACCGTCGGATCTAGGGTTTTATCCCAACCATCGGATCTAGGGTTTCATCCCAACCGTCAGATCTATGATTTCATCCCAACCGTCGGATCAAGGGTTTCATCCCATCCGTCGGATCTAGGGTTTTATCCCAACCATCGAATCTAGGGATTTAATCCCAACCGTCGATTCTAGAGTTTCATCCTAACCATCGGATCTTAGGGATTTAATCCCAACCGTTGGTTCTAGGGTTTCATCCTAACCATCGGATCTAGGGATTTAATCCCAACCTTTGGTTCTAGGTTTTGTTTTACATTCTTGGTTCTAGTCTTCACAAGTATTATATTAGGCTACGATAGGGACCATAAGGAGGAGTTGGGTCTTGGCCACCCGATAGATCGGAACCACACAAACTTGATCCATCAATGATGTTCCATTCCACTAGAGGATCATCATTGAACTACCTCACCAACCCCCATAAATTAATATGGGCTCCATATATTATTCATACATTAATCTCCCCGTGTTTAAGATATCGAATGTCCGTCAATTAATTGATTTACTGACCATCAATTAATTAACATCTAATTCCTCGAGTAGTACCACTCAACCTTATCATCATGTTGACTAAGTCAAGCAGCTGGGTTTACATGATGAACCTTATGAGCTCCTCAAGGGGACATCATCAACCTAATATATAGGACACAGTTTCTTCCTATAATCAACGGCACACCATGTAAATAATATCATTTCCCAACTTACCGGGCATATTGATTTAATCCATCTAAATCTCACCCTCTGGTAAATCAAAGAAATAAATACTAAGTACATGTGCTCGTTATTATATCGGGATTAAGAGCATGCACAACATAATATCCGAGGTCCGATTCAATTATGTAGTCAGTACTAAATTGAATCACCTCTATGTCGGTCCTGCTCAATACACCTAAGTGTACTAGTGTAACTTTATGTTTAAGACAAAACAATACCAAGCTACACTACAACCATGCCAATGTTTTGTCCAAAACCATCTTGGTCGTGAGCCTCTACTTATATTTTACAAGGGACTGATAACATGATCTTCTGTGCCACACCAAGCACCATGTTATCTACAATGTAAAATATTAGACAATATGCACACATATATAAAGTGCAAACAATGATCATGTGATTCTTATTCCAAAATAAAATGTTCATACAAAAAGAGCTAGGCTTTCAGTATACATTCCAACAATCTCCCACTTATAATAAAAGACAATGTCGTAATCACTCTGCCATACATCTGATCCCCATGTCCTCCACATGCCTATCAAACGCTTTCGCTGGAAGGGCCTTAGTGAATGGATCCGCCAGGTTATCCTCTGATGTAATCTTGGCGACAACAACTTCTCCTCGCTTTACGATTTCTCGTATAAGGTGGTACTTGCGCTCTATGTGTTTACTCGCCTTATGGGCTCGTGGTTCCTTCGAGTTTGCAACTGCACCACTATTATCACAATAAATTGTGATAGTTCTGGGCAAACCAGGAATCACATCCAAGTCCATCAAGAAGTTCCTGAGCCATACAGCTTCCTTGGCTGCCTCAGAGGCTGCCACATACTCAGCTTCCATGGTAGAGTCCGCCACGCATTTCTGCTTGACACTCCTCCATACTATGGCTCCACCTCCAAAAGTAAACACAAACCCCGAGGTAGACTTACTCTTGTCCCTATCTGATTGGAAATTCGAATCCGTGTAACCCACAGGGACTAATTGATCTGCCCGGTAAACCAGCATATAATCCCTAGTCCTTCTCAGGTACTTCAATATATGCTTTACCGCAGTCCAATGTCCCTGTCCAGGATTACTCTGATATCTGCTAACCATGCCCATGGCAAAGCAGATATCCGGTCTCGTACATAGCATAGCATACATGAGGCTTCCTACTGCCGAAGCATAAGGAACCGCCTTCATGTCCTCTATCTCCTTTGATGTTTTGGGACACATCTCTTTAGATAAAGGAACTCCATGCCTAAAAGGTAAAAAACCTTTCTTGGAGTTCTGCATGCTAAAACGAGCAAGGATAGTGTCAATGTATGAAGCTTGAGATAAGCACAACATCCTTTTCTTGCGATCCCTTATAACTTTGATCCCAAGGATGTGTCCCACTTGTCCCAAGTCCTTCATGTCAAACTGTTTGGACAACCATACCCTTACGTCTGATAACACTTTGATATTGTTTCCAACTAACAAAATGTCATCTACGTATAGTACAAGAAACACCACTACGTTTCCGTCACATCTCTTGTATACACAAGGCTCATCCGGACTTTGAATAAATCCATATGACTGGATTTCCTCATCAAAGCGGATGTTCCAAGATCTAGAAGCTTGCTTCAATCCATAAATGGAGCGATGAAGCTTACATACAATATGCTCTTTGCCTTTAGCAATGAATCCCTCTGGTTGCCGCATATAGATGTTCTCCTCAAGACTTCCGTTAAGGAAAGCTGTCTTGACATCTATCTGCCAAATCTCATAATCCATATGAGCAGCTATAGATAAGAGAATCCTGATAGACTTAAGCATAGCTACCGGTGAAAAGGTCTCCTCATAATCGATGCCCTCTTTCTGAGTATACCCTTTCGCAACAAGCCTAGCTTTGAAGGTCTCAACCTTCCCATCTACTCCTCTCTTTCTCTTGTAGATCCACTTGCATCCAATGGTTTTTACACCATCGGGTGGTTCTACTAGCTCCCAGACTTGATTAGAATCCATAGATTCTATCTCTGAATTCATCGCTCTTTGCCAAGATACCGCATCTCTATCTTGGATTGCCTCATCATATGTCCAGGGATCAGGTTCATGTTCACCAGGGAATAAGTCCGAAGACTCTTCCAAAAACATGAATCTATCGGGTTGTCTCACAACCCTCCCACTACGACGAGGTGCCTCCTGTGTATGCTCTGTGACACGCGGTGCAGTGACTTGTGGTGTCTCCTCTTGTACCGGTGGTATCAAGCCTGACTTCACAACTCCTCAAGAACAATCCTACTCTTGGGCTTGTGGTTCATTACATAATCCTCCTCTAGAAATCTGGCATTCGTGCTAACGATCACCCTCTGATCTCTAGGATTATAAAACAAACCAGCTTTTGTTCCTTTAGGGTAGCCAACAAACATGCACACTTCTGTACGAGGTTCCAACTTACCAGCATCAGCTTTCAGCACATGTGCTGGACTCCCCCATATCCGAATATGTATCAGACTAGGCTTTCGCCTAGTCCACAATTCTACAGGGGTAGAAGGTACTGATTTAGATGGTACCAAGTTCAGAGTGTACATTGCTGTATCCAGTGCATACCCCCAGAACGAAACAGGTAACTCAGAATAACTCATCATCGATCTGACCATCTCCATAAGAGTCCTATTCCTTCGCTCCGCTACACCATTCTGCTGGGGTGTGCCAGGTGCAGACAATTGGGATTGAATCCCAGACTCTGATAAGTAACTTCTAAACTCTCCCAAGAGGTACTCGCCACCACGATCAGATCGTAGTATCTTGATACTTTTACCTTGACGGTTCTCCACATCAGCCTTGAATTCTTTGAACTTGTCAAAGCATTCAGACTTGCGGCGCATCAAGTAAATGTATCCATACCTTGAATAATCATCTATAAATGAGACAAAGTATTCAAAACCACCTCTTGCCTGGATAGACATAGGACCGCACAAATCAGAATGAACCAATTCTAACACATCTTTGGCTCTATACCCCTTGGCCTTGAAAGGCCTCTTAGTCATTTTACCTTCCAAGAAAGATTCGTAGGTTGGGAGATCTTCCACCACTAATGAACCCAAAGGTCCATCAGCTATCAACCTTTGAATTCTGCTTAGGTTAATATGACCAAGCCTTAGATGCCAAAGATATGTTTGGTTCATTTGCGAAGGTTCTTTTCTCTTATTAGACTTAGAAGATGAGTTATTGATTTCTATATGCATCATGGGAGCTTTTGGTTCAAGAGTATATAAATTGCCAACCAATGTACCAGAACAGATAATCTCCCTATTCCTTTTTATAACCACTTTGTCATTAAAAGAAACAGAATACCCATCCATAAACAATTTAGAAACTGAAATTAAATTCTTTCTAAAAGTAGGTACATAAAGACAATTTCTTAAAACCAAAACTTTATTCCTATCAAAAGATAAATAAACGTCTCCCACTGCAATAGCTGCCACCTTTGAAGCATTGCCCATGAAGACGGTAATCTCTCCCTCAGCTAGTCGTCGGGTTTCCTGGAACCCCTGCAAAGTATTGCAGACACGATCAGTGGCTATTATATCTACACACCAGGCACTGGTAGATAACACCGCTAAACATGTTTCAACAACTAAACAAGAAGATATACCTGTGTTCTTTTGGCGAGGACAGTCCGCCTTCCAATGTCTAGTCTGTTTGCAAGTGAAGCACTTGCCTTTCGGCTTCTTCACTCCTGCCTGAGGTCCCACTGCCACTTTCTTCGCTCCACCTTGCTTCTTCTTCTTCTTACCTTTCGGTTTAGAGGAAGAAACCTTCTGAGCGACCATGGCTTGAGCACTCTGACGAAAAAGCCCCTCTGCCGCCTGGAGTTCTGTCAGAAGCTCCACCAACGAATACAACCTCTTGTTCATGTTGTAGTTGAGGCGAAACTGCTCAAAACTCCTAGGCAGAGATTGGAGAATGATATCGACCTGGGTTTCCCCATCGATCTCAGCTCCGAGGACTTCCATCTCATTAAGATGAGCCATCATCTTGAGAACATGATCCCTAACGGGTGTTCCCTCGATCATGGTGGACGTCATCAAGTTTCTCATTACCTCCTGCCTAGCCGTCCTACTCTGATGTCTGAAAAGTTCCTTGAGATTGAACATCATGTCATAAGATGTAGCTATGACCTGATGCTGATGTTGCAGCACATTTGACATAGATGACAAAATGTAACACCGCGCCATCTCATCTGCCTTAACCCATTTCTTATAACGTTCTTTCTCATTTTCATCAGAGTCGTCGGAGGGCTTAGGAGGACAGACCTCGAAGAGTACAAATTTGTACTCCTCCGTAGTTAAGACAATATCCAAGTTTCTTTTCCAATCAATGTAGTTTGGTTCAGTAAGTTTGTTTTCTTTTAAAATCACAGCAAGTGGGTTGAAATCCATTTGAAAATCCTAAAAATCACAATGATCAAAATATTAGATTTCAAAAATTATTGATTCCTCAAAACAATAAAATCCCGAAATCAACCAACACCTCAAATCACCGAGAATATCGCATGCCACGCTGTGTGGACGTATACGAATTCTACATTTGTAAGAGGAGGTTTTACCCATTAATTTTATTATTTTGTCAACCTTACTTTTTGACAAATAAAATTAATAGTTGGTTCCTCTTTGGCCCTACAAATAAAAGCAGTGACTCCTATGGGGAGGATACTTTTATTTGTATCTAAGTGTGCACCATTACACGATACTAAGGGAATTATTTTGGATTATGTGCCTTACCTCTATGGAAGTACACATGCTCCTAGATAATTTCCTCTAACCATTATTTGACCTAGTGATCCGCAAATAAACCCGTCCTCAGGGAGGAAGGCACTCAGAGCCGACACACAAGTTTGTTGCATCACACGTCAAATTGTAATGGAGGCCGCGGGAATTAATTAAAATGTCCCTCTCCCACTTAGTAAATTGCAAATGAGGAATTTTAAATTATACACAACATGCATATAAAACAAATAAGCAATAAATATGGAAAAAATAGAATTTTTTCCAACTATTATGGCATTGTCCTCCAATATGCATCCCGTCGTGTCGCCACCTCGTCCGCTCCATCTTTTCCCGTGCACAAGTCACCAAAGAGTTCCGAGCCGAGATAAAACTATTTGAATTTACATCCATCGATCCTATACTCCACGAAGGAGTGTACAAATAATCTAGATCGAAAGTAAACTAAAATGAGCGGCTAAACAATGTCGTATTTAATTACAAAAATTAAATACTAATCTAGCCTCGTCAACCCCGAGGATTCAAATAATAAATTTTTACACACATCCATTCACATACACACACATGGCCATAATAGTCGGATCTTATGCCTGGAACCAAAGAGTTAAACTACGCATATCCTACTATTATCCGACACATATAATATATGAAAAATGCATAAAAAAAATTAATTGAATCCTCAACACACAAAATCGGAAACCGTGGCTCTGATACCAATTGAAGGGAGTTGCTTCGGAGGCTTATTGGCTCCTATGTCCCCGGATTAAAATTTTCACTAATGAAAGAATTAATCTGGATGGGATGAGTTTTCTTAGCACAACCTATTCGTCGTCGTGCTAACAACTTGAGTGGTCGCTTGAACAAACTAGTTGTTCAAGCAACACAACTCTTCTAGTTGGTTAGCCGCGGAAGAGACGACGGACGGATCGTCGGTTTTTGTGTTTGTCTTCGGGGTCCATGATTATACCAAACATATACATATGCATAATTGTATAATCAACAATTAAAAGAACATTCTCAGATCTGAAAATAAAGTTATAAAACTTTATACCTTACGATCTTCTACCGTATGTCCTATCCTTCTTGTGGACGACGTATGGACGAAGATCCTCCACGAGTAGAAGCTTTTTAGATCGCGTTCTTCCCTTCCTTGTCCGCTGCGACCAAAGAGAAGAACCAACAAATACCTTCCCTTTCTAGAATCGGCCACCAAGATAGAATGTTTGATGCAACCGCCGGCCAAGGAACAAGTGGATGATGCGCCGGCCACCAATGTAAGGAGAACCGCCGGCCACCTTGGAGAGTATGGAAAAAGATGAACGCCGGCAACCAATGGAAGGAGAACCGCCGGCCAAGGAAGAAGGGAGAGGCCTATAGGATGGGCATCGGCCAAGTCTTGATGGAAGGAAGTGGGCGCCGGCAACAATTGATGGAAGATTGTGGCCGCCCACTTTTGCTCCAAACCCTAGCCGCCCACTTTTGCTCCAAACCCTAATCCCAATTCAAATTGATACTACCGCCCAACCCTAAGCTTTCCTTTTATAGAGTTAGGCTTAGGACTCCTTTAATCTCCACCGTCGAATCTAGGGATTTAATCTCCACCGTCGGATCTAGGGTTTTATCCCAACCGTCGGATCTAGGGTTTCATCCCAACCGTCAGATCTATGATTTCATCCCAACCGTCGGATCAAGGGTTTCATCCCATCCGTTGGATCTAGGGTTTTATCCCAACCATCGTATCTAGGGATTTAATCCCAACCGTCGATTCTAGGGTTTCATCCTAACCATCGGATCTTAGGGATTTAATCCCAACCGTTGGTTCTAGGGTTTCATCCTAACCATCGGATCTAGGGATTTAATCCCAACCTTTGGTTCTAGGTTTTGTTTTACATTCTTGGATCTATTCTTCACAAGGATTATATTAGGCTACGATAGGGACCATAAGGAGGAGTTGGGTCTTGGCCACTCGATGGATCAGAACCACACAAACTTGATCCATCAATGATGTTCCATTCCACTAGAGGATCATCATTGAACTACCTCACCAACCCCCATAAATTAATATGGGCTCCATATATTATTCGTACATTAATCTCCCCGTGTTTAAGATATTGAATGTCCGTCAATTAATTGATTTACTGACCATCAATTAATTAACATCTAATTCCTCGAGTAGTACCACTCAACCTTATCATCATGTTGACTAAGTCAACCAGCTGGGTTTACATGATGAATCTTATGAGCTCCTCAAGGGGACATCATCAACCTAATATATAGGACACAGTTTCCTCCTATAATCAATGACACACCATGTAAATAATATCATTTCCCAACTTACCGGGCATATTGATTTAATCCATCTAAATCTCACCCTCTGGTAAATCAAAGAAATAAATACTAAGTACATGTGCCCGTTATTATATCGGGATTAAGAGCATGCACAACATAATATCCGAGGTCCGATTCAATTATGTAGTCAGTACTAAATTGAATCACCTCTATGTCGGTCCTGCTCAATACACCTAAGTGTACTAGTGTAACTTTATGTTTAAGACAAAACAATACCAAGCTACACTACAACCATGCCAATGGTTTGTCCAAAACCATCTTGGTCGTGAGCCTCTACTTATATTTTTCAAGGGACTGATAACATGATCTTCTGTGCCACACCAAGCACCATGTTATCTACAATGTAAAATATTAGACAATATGCACACATATATAAAGTGCAAACAATGATCATGTGATTCTTATTCCAAAATAAAATGTTCATACAAAAAGAGCTAGGCTTTCAGTATACATTCCAACAGATGCACGTGAGCATGACCCCAAATCTCTGACGGAGAATGCCAAGGACTTGATGCGCGCACTCACAATCAACAACCATAAGTGCAAGGATTTCGTCAAATAATAAATTATGTATTGATCCCATAGGAACTATTATTCGAGTACCGTTTGTCCAGTGAATGTTGATTGTTCGGAGTAAATCTCTTACAAGTCAGAAGTGGGGTCGACGACGATCCTAACTCTTGTTGTTGCAAGGGCACCAGATAATCGAACCTAGGTTTTGATTAAGGCAAAGGCTCAAAGTTTAGGTGTTATCATTATCACATAAGATACTCTTAAGTGTGCAGAAATGTTTAAGCTGAGTTGATGGTCAGCGACACTCAGAGAATCTGGAGTCGAGAAACCATGTTGGTCGGGCGACACCGGAAGAACTTCGAATGGAGTCGAAGAACCTATGTGAAGACCGGAAGCTAAGCGATAGGTCGGAAAGCACCGGAGGTAAGCACGAGTGCGGAGTAGTGGCGAGGTCGGGTCCTCTGTATGGGGATGACTTTAGGCAGCGATCCAACTAAGACTTCTAGTGGAAGGTCTAGGTCAAGATCGGATGGTAAGTAGCTGTCAAATTTATCATTACTTGTGTTTTCGTGTTGACCCTTTATTGCAGTTGAGAAACTAGTCCAACAGTCGACTAATGGTTGTTGGTGCAATCGGCTCAGGTCACGATTAACCAGACTCGAGTTAGACTCAAGTAGTGTTTTGATGTTTGACAATGTTTTGGGGAGATTGTTGGTGCAATCGACCCGGGTCATGATTGGCCGGACTCGAGGGGTATTTTGATGTTTGATGATGATTTGACTATATGGTTGACATGGGTTGACCATATGATGGAGAGTCCAAGTCATGGGTACTTGGCATGGAAAGTCCAAGTGGGACACTTGGCAAGGAAAGTCCAAGCATGGGTCTTGGCAAGGGAAAGTACAAGCTTGAGTCTTGGCAAATGAAAAATCTAACATGGGTTGGTATGGAAAAGTCCAAGGGGTGATATTGGCGGCATAAAGTCCAAGGGTGGAGTCTTAGCAGCATAAGTCTAATGGTTGGCGGCGTAAAGTCAAAGCGGGAGTCTTGGCAGCGTAAGCCCAATGTGCCTTGGCAGTATAGGCCAACTTAGCATGACAATAGCCGATGGAAGCACCTGAAGGCTAGCTTATGGATGAACAAGTCATAGATGACTTGGAGGGATTCGATACACGTGAGGTTGACGGAGGTGGCAAGAAGGCTTAGGTCTAGGCTAAGGGTGGTCTAGCAAGTATGAGGAGTGCATCATACTTGGGGTTAAAATCTCATGGATGACGTTATCAGTCGACTGATATTATGCTCAGTCGACTAATGGGAGTCGACTGTAGTTCGACTGCAGGAAATGGCTTGATAGTCGATCGCCCGGTTGGCGTGATAATGGCCTTATCGATTGGCTGATCGATATTGGCGATCGGCGATTGTCGATCTCGCCGCCACAAAAGGTTCCTAAGTCGACTGCTAGGGTTTGACAGTCGAGTGATGGCTCTATCAGTCGACTGATGGGCATGATCAGTCGACTAATGGTCTATCCGTTGTTACTTATCAAACGTGGCTCGGGCCGTTGTGAGACAACAACTACAGGAGCAATCAACTGATAGTCTTGATCAGTCGACTGATAGGCAAAATCCAGCCGGAATGCAGGTTATAAAAGAAACTCATGGAGGAGGTTTTTGCCATCAGTTTCTAGAGCGATTTAGGGCGATTTGTTGTGTTGGGTTTCCGGCACCGCGGCGAGTGTGTGTTCGAACATGTTTCGTAAACATGTGCACAACGTAAGGAATAAAATAATAAATCTAATTTATTACAATACACACATCACACGCATGCATAGTACAACATGTGTAGACATAACCTTAAATTCAAATTTTGCAATAAAAGGAAACTTAAACTATGTATACCTGACGTATCACGTGTAGTGGGAAAGGCATCAACCGAAACGATTCTCGCTAGAATCGTCTCTATCCGTATCCACACCGAGTATCTTTGGGATGACCTCACTAAGTCACGAGCCTCATCTTCGTACGGGTTACTAGCCTCGTGTTGAAGACGACGTGATCGAGAGAAGATCACGATCCGAATCAAAATTCGGATCCTAAACGAGTCCTCAAAAACTCGCTTCTCCGGAGAGGTATTCGTCAACCGTTTGACGAATCCTTCGTCCTCCACCTATGAGGATTACTGGAGATCGAATCCCCGGTAAGGAAGGCACTGTTAGAGCTCCAAACATCATCCAAACAACGCTCCGACAAGAGGGAAACAAGCTGTCCAGAAAACTGGACAGCTTTGGTGGAGACCTTGCGCCAGCCAAATAAGGAAAGCAATGTGCTCACCGTGTCGCCGGAGCCAAGGATGATCACCGGAGCTCCTCCGGCAGCAGCTCGACGCCGGCAATTGGAGAAGATGGCAGCAGCTGGTCGCTGGTTGGAGGAGGTGGGCAGCGGCAATTGGGTTGGCGCCGACTAGAGGGAGATAGTGGGCGGCCAAAAACTAGGGTTGCCTCAATTAGGGTTTAACAAAACCCCTTAAGCCCTATTTTATAGAGAACAAATTCTCTTAATGGTTATTGGATCATAACCAAAGTCTCGTTAACCCGCTCCATTAATTTAAGTTAAAATAAACCAAACCATGATGGTTTAATTTAAGTTAAAACAAACCGAACCAACTTTGGTTCATTCGTTTAAAACAAACCAAATCCCTTTGGTTTATTCTCCTCCGTTGGATTAGAACCAAACCATTTTGGTTTGTCCATCATTTCTTCATAAGACACGGCCCATCCACGCTTCCATTGCGACTGAAATAATTTCATGCTCGCTTCTTGTTTGGTCCAACCAAACCTAGTTTCTCTCGGTCTGAGAATCTCATTCTCAAGCTCGTTTTAAATCCGTCGGATTACGCTTGTTGTGCGTGTGACCAAATAGGTTCTCGGTTTATGTTGGCCGTCTATAATTAACCATTAATTATAGAACGATCATGAGTGGCACCTAGTAGTACATCATGATCCCCAATTAACCGAAAAGATCAACGGTTGATCTAGAACTATTTCTGAAACCCTTCAGCAGCTCGAATGAATCGTGCCCCATTCCCTTCACTCATCTTATACCCACTTGGTTCAGGACATGGTCTATAGTGTCAGTCCCCACTAGGCTGACTACGTCACACCTAGCCCAAGTATCATTTTCTCGTCCCCACGGATTCTAGTTACTGCACATGTATCGAAGAGTACCTTACTCTAAACATGTAATGCTTTGGCCAAAGACTTTAGTAACAATCCGACGAGAGGCCATGGGTATACATCTCCTCGCAAGGAGTGGTGAATCCTTTATAGGCTATTCAAATACCTTCAATCACTTCGACTTATACCCAATCATCCCGGGTCCACATCTCCTTAGAGATGCTTGCTTAAGATGTCAAAGCATAAGTCTTCATGATCAAGATGACTTGAATACCGCAAGTCAAAGGAACATCGCACTTAAGCTGCAGTAAGAACTTCATTGACATATCTATATATGCAGAGAACCATATGAAGTCTTACGGCTGGTCACTCCAATGAACTAGTTACCATAACTAGCATCCACGATTAACTTCGGACATCACAATGTCTCCAGCCAGTGAGAATCAGCTGCTTGGATACACCAAGGAGTACACCTCTTGCTAGTCTCGACAGAATCAATGGTGTCCATATCCATCAATTCATCGACTAGGGATAATTCCGATACATCACAATTACACATGTAGAGATACTCACAAGTTGTGATCCAATCACAAATTCTCTCATGCTGTAAGTCGTATCATGGACATTCAGTAAATGAGTTTAAGATCCAATCAAATACATGAAATAATGTATACTCAAATAGTGAATCTTCATTTATCATATAAATGGTTCATACATAAGGCGATTGTCTTAGGAAATCTCTCATATATTACTAACAAACTCCCACTTGGCCTAATGCCAATCGGTACGGTATCCAATACCATAAGCTCTAACATGACCCTCAAACTTACTTTGAGGTAATGCCTTAGTCAAAGGATCCGCTAAGTTCCTTTCAGTGGGGATTTTCTCAATTTGTATTTCCTTCCTACTGATGTTCTCTCTGATAAGATGATAGCGGCGAAGCACATGTTTGGATCGTTGATGAGACCTTGGCTCTTTCACCTGTGCAATTGCTCCATTATTGTCGCAGTAGACCGGTATTGCTTCAACAATGGTTGGAATCACACAAAGTTCATAAATGAACTTCTTGATCCAAACCGCTTCCTTTGCTGCTTCCGAAGCTACAATGTATTCTGGCTCAGTGGTATAATCTGCTACAGTGTCTTGTTTGGAACTTTTCCAACTCACTGTGCCCCCATTCAAGATGAACACGTATCCAGACTGAGACCTGGAATCATCCTTGTCTATCTGGAAGCTGGCATCCGTATACCCGCGTATCACCATATCCCCTTCTCCATATATTAGGAACACATCCTTAGTTCTTCTTAAGTACTTAAGGATTGTCTTAACAGCCACCCAATGATCCATTCCTGGATCAGACTGGTATCTACTCGTGAAACTCAGAGCATACGATACATCGGGCCTCGTACATAACATAGCATACATGATAGATCCTATTGCCGATGCATAGGGAATCTTACTCATGCAAATCCTCTCGTCTTCTGTGCGCGGACACATAGACTTCGAAAGGTGTACCCCATGCCTGATGGGTAGGAAACCTTTCTTAGATTCTGACATTCTAAACCTCTTTAGCACTCGGTCTATATATGTAGACTGTGAAAGACCAATAACTGTTTCGATCTATCTCTATAGATCTTAATCCCGAGGATGTAGGTTGCTTCTTCCAGGTCTTTCATGGAGAATGTCTTGGATAACCAAATCTTCACTGACTGTAAGGTTGAAACATCGTCTCCTATAAGTAATATGTCATCGACATACAATACTAGGAACACGACTGCACTCCCACTAACCTTCTTGTACACACAAGGTTCGTCTGGATTTTGTGAGAAATCAAACTTTTTGATTGTCTCATCAAAACGGATATTCTATCTCCTGGATGCTTGCTTCAATCCATATATGGACCATCACAATTTGCATACCTTGGTTTTATCAACCGATGTGAAACCCTCAAGTTGTATCATATACACGTCCTCGAGCAGGTTTCCATTAAGGAAAGTTGTTTTCACATCCATCTTCCATATCTTATAATCATAATGAGCCGCTATGGCCAGGAGCATCCGAATGGATTTAAGCATAGCTACAGGCGAATAGGTTTCGTCATAATCAACACCTTGCTTTTGAAGATATCCTTTCACCACTAATCTAGCCTTAAAGGTAATCACATTACCATCCATGTCGGTTTTCTTCTTGAAAACCCACTTGTACCCTATAGGCTTGATGCCTTCAGGTGGGTCAACCAAGTTCCAAACTTGGTTTTCATACATGGAATCCATTTCCAACTTCATGACATCAAGCCACTTATCCCTTTCTGAACTTGTCAGCACTTCTTCATAACTGGTAGGCTTCTCATCATCAATGAGTAACACGTTGTTCGATTCACTTACGAGAAATCCATATCTCTCAGGAATGTTGCGTGTCCTACCAGATCTACGAAGATGTGGTGTTACAATAGATCCAGCCGATTGCTCATCACTATGAGTTATCGGTTGTTGTGCTTCACCAGGTATCTCATCAATGTCTATTTGAGTTTCTCGAGCCTCCTCAAGCTCGACGAAACTCCCACTGTTTTCTTGCAAGAGAAACTCTTTCTCTAGAAACACAGTATGTCTTGAAACAAACACCTTTTGTTCCACAGGATGATAGAATTGGTAACCCCTTGTTTCCTTAGGGTATCCAATAAATAGACATTTATTAGACTTAACATCCAATTTGTCTGATACAGTCCGCTTCACATAAGCAGGACAACCCCATATCTTCATGTAAGATACATGAGGTTTCTTACTATTTCATATCTCATATGGAGTAGTAGAGACTACCTTGGTTGGCATTCTGTTTAACAAGTAAACAGTTGTCTGAAGTGCATAGCCCCAAAAGGACTTGGGAAGATTCGCATGATTCATCATTGACCTGACCATGTCCAACAAGGTTCGGTTACGCCTCTCAAATACACCATTATGTTGTGGTGTATATGGCGGAGTCCATTGAGACAATATACCATTGTCTCTTACATAGGTCCACATACATCAGTATGTATTAGACCTAGCAACTCTCCCACTCGTTCACCTTTTCCTGTAAAAGGTAACTTAGTCATCTTGTCTTTTAAGCATGATTTGCATGTATCGTATGAATCCAATTCAAACGATTCCAGAATTCCACATCAATGTAATTCGGACATGCGTTTCTTGCTTACATGGCCAAGACGACAATGCCACATGTAGGAGTCTAATTGATTATCCTTTCGAGCACGCTTATTGCTCGCTTCGATATTGAAAATGTCACTGGATACATCCAACGTATAAATGTCATTGCTCAAAGTTCCAGTTCCATAAATTACGCCATTCAAAGTTATATAACAACAATTGTTACTAAATGTCAAATGGTAACTATTTCTATTTAAGCAGGAAATAGAAACAATGTTCTTTATTAGAGAAGGAACACAATAGCAATTGTCCAATTCCAAGACTAGTCCACTAGGGAGCTTCAGCAAATAAGTTCCGATGGCGACCGTAGCAACCTTTGCTCCATTGCCAACTCGCAAATTTGACTCCCCTCTGACGAGTCTTCTTCTATTACTTAGCCCCTGTATGTCATTACATATATGTGAGCCACACCAGTATCCAATACCCAAGTGTCTAAGGAAATAGAATGATAATCAATAACGAAGATACCTGAAGAGGATGGGGCATCGGATGCCTTCTTCTTCTTCATGGACTCAAGATAAATCTTGCTGTTTCTTCGCCAGTGGCCTTCCTTGCCACAATGATGGCTAGTGCCCTTTTGTGCTGGTTCTTCCTTCTTTGCATTCTTGTTCTTCCCTTTCTTCTGTTCCTTTGCCTTCCTCTTAGAACCTTTCTTTGAGAAATCAACTAACAGAACCGCCTTCTCCTCATGCTTCACAGAAGGCTCCACAGTCTTCAGCATATTGAGGAGCTCAGGAATAGTGGATTCTAATTTGTTCATCTGACAGTTCATCACAAATTGTGAGAAGCTCTTGGGCAAACAATGCAGAATTAAGTCAATACTTAATTCATGATCCATCACAAACCCGAGGGTGGCTAGCCGCTCGATGTACCCGTTCATCATTAGCACAAACTTCACTACAGACGAACCTTCTTGCATCTTCATGGTGAAGAGGAGCCTGGAGACTTCGAACCTTTCGGATCTCGCTTGCTCATCAAACAACTCATGAAGATGGAAGACCATAGTATTAGCATCCATATGCTCATGATGCTTTTGCAGCTCATGTACCATCGCAGCTAGCATGATGCAACTCGCCAGTTCAGAATCTGCCACATGCTTCTGATAGACCAACATTTGGTCTGGAGTTGCATCGTCCTTTGGATGGTTGGGAAGAGGCTCTTCAAGGACATATGCTAGCTTTTCTACCTTGAGAACAATTCTCAGGTTTCTAAGCCAATCCAAGAAGTTAGGCCCAGTCAATTTGTTTGAATCCAAAATAGTGCGCAAATTCAAAGACATCATGATCAATCGATTAACCTAGAAATACAAAATGAGCATATATGAGAAAATGATTTTAAAATGCATCAATATACATTTATAAATCCCATTCATTTTTCAAATTTCAAAAACCCCAAAATCACTTCGAGAGATCGTAGGTCCATCTCTGAATGGGCTGATATCCATCATAGATATGAACAACCTTGGAGAGAGTCCAACAAGTCATTCATAACTACGATGGTAGGTATCAAATATACCGATTGCATATCACGTATATGCAACTATCATAATGTGCTATCAACTAATTGAATGTTCACACATGTTAGGTTATTCCGAGCCGCAAAAACCGCTTTTTGCATTGCGGAAACCTCGGAAGCCCCCGGCCACGGATCCGTGCGAAGAAGTATTAAAACAAAACATGTATGTGCTTGTATAAAAAACCCTAGATCTACCTTAGATCTAAGAGATAAGATCATTACCCTCGATGCGATGCCCTTCGCAAATCCCGCTCGTCCAAAAGTCTGCCGGAACTCGAGAGTGTCAAGTGCACACTCCTCTATGGTATCCACACAAGCAATAGGTGGAAGAAAAACACACTTGAGTGTGCTAGCACTCCTAGGGTGTCTCGGCAAGATGAGGAAGGAGAGGGGGAGAGCTTGAGAGGAAAAAAAACAAGGTTGAAGATGAAGTCAATTAGCCACCAAAAATCAATACTCCATCTAATGGAGTGGCCGGCCACTTCATGGAGGGGGGTTACATGCATGCATGTAACTCCCATGACCCTTGATCTCCCTCATGATGTGGCATCACATGACAAAGTCCATGATGATGTGGAGCATCATCATTGGCGCCATGCCAAGTCATCACCATGACATGGCATTTGGTCAAGTCAAACTTGACCTTTCATCTTCCCTCTCAAGTCAAGTCAAACTTGACCTCTAATCTCCCATGGTTGATCAAATCTAACCACTTGACTCAAGTCAATTTAATTTAATGAATCTTTATTCATTAATTTAAATTGATTTGATGAATCAAATCTCAATTAGACTCATTCAACACTTGAATCAACTTGAGTCTAACTCAATTAGTCTAATTTGGATTACTCTTAATCCAATTTGGTTCATCCCATGAACCTAATCCTCATGGTTCATCATATGAACCTAATCTCCATCTAATTGCTCTTATGTGTGTGACTTATAGGTTCTGTAACGCTGGCAATGTCCCTAAACCGATTTAGGAACATAAGCAATGAGCGTATCTAGCAACACATCATCATACCCAAGTTACAAGAATGTTGAGCTCCAACATCACCTTTGTGACTACTAATTGTGACTCTCACAATATGTGACAATGTCCTCTATCCTTGACATCTAGATTGACCAATCGAGGCATAGACCGTGTCATCCCTGCACAATCTAAATCTTGAACTCCAAGTAGACTTCACTCTAATCAAATGAGCTCAATATCTCATATTGACTCATTTGGGCATTGCCATTAACTTCGTGCTCTCACTCTATCAATAATATCGATGTCACCACCGACATATAGTAGGGATAGATCCAATATACATCACTCACATCCCTCCGCATAATTCGCTACATACCCAAAGAATCGCTTTATAGTCCACCCATTTACGGGTGACGTGACGGCCAAAGTATGCAATTCATTATGTAGGGAACCATGGTGACTTCAGGTCTAAGGACTAATAGTCATACTAATAGCCACATGAGAAAGTATATGACACTCATATAACGATCCATGATACTTTCTCATGGCGGGTCATTCAGTATACATTCTCCAATGCATACCCATGTGTCAACTTGATATCTCATATCCATGACTTGTGAGATCAAGTCATCTTGTTGACCTACATGCTAGTCTCTATGCATTAACATGGTCCCTGAATGTTAATACTCGACTAGGAATGATTAAGAGTAGTGTTCTCTATATCATCTCATTATCGATTCAACCAATCGATTGATATAGATAAGAACCTACTACTCAAGGACATTATTATATTTAGTTATTTGGCACCAATACAAGTAAATATAATAACCATGCCTTTATAAATAGGAATATGATACAATAAAGTCCATACAACAATCATCACATGATTGGCTCTGGGGCTTTCACTAACAATCTCCCACTAGCACTAGTGCCAATCACCGTAGTATCTAATACCCAATGACCTAGTGTGACCATCATGCTTTTTGCGTACCCGAAGCCTTGGTCAAGGGATCTGCGATGTTAGCCTCTGTGGGTACTCTGCAAATCTTCACATCTCCTCTATCGATGATCTCTCGAATGAGATGGAGCGTAGTATGTGTTTGGTCATTTGGTGTGGCGAGGTTCCTTAGCTATGCAATCGCTCCATTGTTGTCACAATAGAGCTCTATAGGATCTGCAATGCTAGGAACCACCCCAAGCTCGATAATGAACTTGCGGATCCAAGCGCCTCCTTCTTTACCTCGGATGCAGCGATATACTCGGCTCTGTTGTAGAATCGCAAGCGTGTCTGCCGAACTCTTCGACTCACAGCGCCACCATTCAAGCAAAACCACGAACCACATTGCGATCTATAATCATCAGTCGGTTTGGAAGTGGCATCGGCTGTAACCCTTCTGACTAGCTCCTCATCGCCTCGAATATCAAGAAATATTCTTTAGTCCTTCTCAAGTACTTAAGAATATTCTTGGCTACTATCGATGGCGCTCACGGATCATTTGGTATCTACTCGTCATGCTCAAAGCATCACGAGACATCGGGAGAGTACGGCATGGCGTACATGATAGATCCTATAGCGGATCGTAAGGGATCTTATCCATGCAGTCTCTCTCCTCTCTAGAAGAGGACTTTGAGTCTTGAAAGACTCACACCATGTGACATCAGCCCGAAGTCCTTCTTTTCTCGCATGGCAAACCAAGTAATACCGTGTCAATGTATGTACTCGACTTAGGCCAAGCAATCTCTTAGATCTATCTCTATAGATCTTGATGCCTAGAATACAGTCGCTTCACCTAAGTCCTTCATTGAGAAGCACGCCCTCACCAAGTCTTCACTGATCAGAGCGAAGGGATGTCATTCCCAATGAGTAGTATGTCATCCACATACAATACAAGGAACACAAATGTGTTTCCCATTAACCTCTTGTAGACACAGGTTCATCTTCATTCTTGATGAAACCAAACTGTTTGATCGCATCATCGAATCGAAGATTCCACTCCGAGAAGCTTGCTTTAGCTCATAAATGGACCTTTGCGCTTGCATACCTTCCGATCTTTGTGGATCTACAAAACCCTCAAAGTTGTGTCATGTACACATCCTCGAGTAAGTTTCCATTCAAATGCGGTTTTGACATCCATCCGCCAGATCTCATAATCGTGGTATCGCAATAGCAAGCAAGATCCGAATGGACTTAAACATCGCCACTGGAGAAAAGGTTTCATCATAGTCAATACCATGAATTTGCTTGAAACCTTTAGCCACCAATCGGCCCTTATAGGTATGAGTAAGTCCATCCATGTCAGTCTTTCTCCTAAAGACCCACTTACACCCAATGGGTTTGACCCCTTCAGGTGGATCAACCAAAGTCCATACTTGGTTAGTGTACATGGATTCCATCTCGGATCTCATGGCGTCTAGCCATTTCTCGTAAGGGCTCATCACAGCTTCCTCGATAGGAGGTAGGCTCATTCTCAATGAGCATAACGTCATCATGGTCGACAAGAGAAATGAGTATCTCTCAGTCGACGACGCACTCTATCGCACTGCGAAGAGGTAGGTCTACTTGAATATGTGGTTGTTCCACAACTCTTTGTGCAACAACCTCATCACCCACAACACTTTGTGGTTCCTGTTCAACCTCCATCAAGGCCTCAGTGCTATGGTCCTTATCTTGAATTTCTTCAAGATCGAAGGTACTCCCACTAGTTTTTCTAGAAACAAAATCCCTTTCTAGAAAAACCCCAGTCTTTGCCACAAACACTTTGTGCTGACTGGGAATGTAGAAGTAAAATCCCTTTGTATCCTTGGGATATCCTACAAAATAGCACCTATCGGATTTGGGTCCTAGTTTGTCTGAGACTTGACGTCGAACGTAAGCCTCACAACCCCAAATCCTCATAAAAGACATCTTGGGATTTTTCCCTGTCCATATCGTATATGGTGTCTTTACCACAGCCTTGGATGGTACACAGTTAAGGGTAAAGGCTACTGTGTCCAGAGCATATCTCCAAAAGGATATAGGAAGATCTGTGTGACTCATCATAGATCGTACCATATCCAATAGGGTACGATTCCTCCTTTCGGATACACCATTCCACTGTGGTGTTCCAGGAGGAGTGAGTTGGGATAGAATCCCACACTCAGCTAGATAGTCACGAAACTCATGGCTAAGGTATTCACCACCTCGATCTGATCGAAGTATCTTAATACTCTTGCCAAGCTGGTTTTGTACTTCATTCTTGAATTCTTTGAACTTTTCAAAGGATTCAGATTTATGTGTCATAAGATACACATAACCATATCTACTGAAGTCATCAGTAAATGTAATGAAGTACCTGTAACCACCTCTAGCAGCAACATTGAAAGGACTATATACATCACTATGTATAAGTCCTAACAAATCTGTTGCTCTTTCGCTATGTCCACTAAAGGGAGTCTTGGTCATCTTGCCTAAAAGGCAAGACTCGCATGTCTCATGATTCAAAATCAAATGAGTCTAGCAGCCCATCCTTATGGAGCTGAGATAAGCGACTCTCATTTATGTGACCTAAGCGACAATGCCAGAGATAGGTTTGGTTCAACTCATTTGACTTGAACCTCTTGGTACTTATGTTATAGATAGGGCTCTCTAAGTCTAGAAAGTAGAGTCCGTTCATTAGAGGTGCACTACAATAGAACATATCATTTAAATAAACTGAACAACATTTGTTCTTTATTATAAATGAAAACCCTTTCTTGTCTAAACAAGAAACTGAAATGATGTTCTTAGTTAAAGCAGGCACATAACAACATTCTTCTAAATCTAGTACAAGCCCAGAGGGCAGAGATAGATCATAAGTTCCTACAAGAATGAAAGAACCCTTGCTCCATTGCCTACTCAGAGGTCCACTCGCCCTTTGTCACAATGCCTTGCTATTTCTCTCACAGACATTGGAACAAATGTGAGATGCACATCCGGTATCTAATACCCATGATGAAGAAATAGATAGATTGACTTCTATAACATTTATACCTGAAGTAGAAGTCTCACTTCTCTTCTTCTTAAGATCTTCCAGGTATGCCTTGCAGTTACGCTTCCAAAGGTCCTCGCTTCCTTGCAGGGAAGCAAGCCCTTCCTCGCTACCCCTCCTTTGGGTTTAAGTTCTTTACCTTTGCCCTTGGCTTGGGACTTTCCCTTACCTTTAGGCTTGCCCTTGCCTTCTTTCTCGCACCATCAAAATGGTGTCGATTTACCCTTCTTAAGGTTAAGCTATAGCCTCAACATGCCGAGCATTTCACGCAATGGCTTATCAATTTCATTCATGTTATAATTCATGACAAATTGATCAAGGCTCTGGCAAAGATTGCAAGATTAGGTCAAGGCGACTCTTGGCCAAGTGGGAATCCCAAACCTTTGTAGGTTTTCTACGCATCTAATCATCTTGAGTACATATGTACCTACGGAGTCCCTTCTTGCATTTTGGACCCAAATAATGCCTTAGAGACTTCATATCTCTCATGCCTAGCTTGTCCTTGATATAGTTGACGAAGATGTCCAACCATATCATAAGCATTCATGAACTCGTGTTGCTTCAAGCTCGTAGTTCATGGTCATGCAGCATTAGACATGACACATCTAATGCATCATCTTGATGCTTCTTGTAAGCATCTTTGTCACCATGCGAGGCATTGGCGGAGGTGCCTCCGAATGGGCTCGCCCAGACGCATAACTTCCTTTCTTGGGTGAGAACAATTTCGTGTTCCTGCATCACCAGAAATTTGCTCCATTGAGCTTGTCCGATCGCAGAGAGAGAGTGTTCGTGTTTGTGACATAGTTATCTACAACATACAATGCAGAGATTAATATCATATTCCTTTATCATTTAATTAGGCCTTTAATAAAAATGATGCTCCCACTAAATTATAGGAATTTTTGTAGAATCGAGTTATGGATGTGGTCAAACCACTTTTACTAGATTCATACAAACTAGCTATAATTCTTCGGGACAAGATCCACATCATACTAAGCCTTGAGTTAGCTTTGGCTAAATCGCCCAAGACTTAAATGCGATCGGTGGGTAACACATTACCGATTACATCTCTATGCAACTCTTGTTTATAAGTTAAGACCCACATTTACAAAGACCTTGAGTTAGCTTTGGCTAAATCGCCCGAATTTAGTGTAAATCACGATCTTAACCTATCTTTCAACGATTGGAATATGCTATAGTTCTACTCGATCCAATTGAGTTAACTAGTTTGCTCAATCTAATTGAGCTTACTCTAACCCAGTCGTGATAGGCGGGACCAAGATTGTCCCTCCGCACCCTACCAAGATAATATCGTTGCTCTGCTTTGGCAGATTCAACAACAACAAATGATCGAGGTAGTGATGGGTATCAAGGCTCGGTAGGCATTTTCGAGTTGATTCGATTATGATCTAATCTAATCATAATGTGTATCTTATACGCATTTAGGCCTTTATTATCCTATATTAGCATGCATCATATACATACATTAATTATTCTAGCATGCATCATATACATACAAGAAAATTAACCTAGCATGCATCATATACATACAAACATGTTTCTACTAGCATGCATCACATACATACAAGCAAAATCAATTAAATATACATATATATATATCAACATATATATATATCATTAAATGTGATATAGTCATGGCCCTACTATGATCTTCTCAAGCCAATGAGAAGATCGGACGGTCAACCTAAGGCTAGCGGCTTCTCCAAGCGCTTCCTTTGACCGCCATGTGTCGTCGTCACCCTTCTCGTAAGCTCGTCTTCAAGTGGACTTTCCACCGCTCCATTTTTGTACATTACAAATACGAAACTCGAGTTACATTCGAGTCTAAAACTATTTATAACTAGAATATTAAAAGAATAGGTGCGACGCGCAGGTCGCAAACACTTTACAACACGCACGACCACAAAAAGCACGCAGTCGTATTATGAATTACAACACACTTAATCCAATCCAATTGGGTTATTGGGCCATGACAATCACAGAATTATACAAAATTCTAAATTATGTATTTTTACAGAAATTTCTATAATTTTTCCTAATTTATTTCGAATTTATGAGTCAACTCTCCGTAACGGTCCCGCTAAGCGGTTTCCGGGCGCGATCGTGGGACATGGCCCCTTTCTGGGATAGAGGCAGTGCCCCTACTCGCAAAATAAACTTTGCGAGTGTCCCTACAATGATCTTACAGCGACTTAAGTCACTGTCCCAAAAACCTAAAGCGAGAACTCGCCGATTCGGAGAGTTTTTCTCGACGGTTGAAGCCTACGAGTGTCCCAGCACTCGTTGCTTCGACTCTACGAGAAAAATACCCAAAAATTCTATAAAATAAGAAAATTTACAGAAACATATAAATCTGTAATTTTTATATCTAATATAAAAACAACAAAAACGAAACACATACATGCTTCGCACGTGGCTCTGATACCACTGTTAGGTTTTTCCGAGCCGCAAAAACCGCTTTTTGCGTTGCGGAAACCTCGGAAGCCCCCGGCCACGGATCCGTGCGAAGAAGTATTAAAACAAAACATGTATGTGCTTGTATAAAAACCCTAGATCTACCTTAGATCTAAGAGATAAGATCATTACCCTCGATGCGATGCCCTTCGCAAATCCCGCTCGTCCAAAAGTCCGCCGGAACTCGAGAGTGTCAAGTGCACACTCCTCTATGGTATCCACACAAGCAATAGGTGGAAGAAAAACACACTTGAGTGTGCTAGCACTCCTAGGGTGTCTCGGCAAGATGAGGAAGGAGAGGGGGAGAGCTTGAGAGGAAAAAAAACAAGGTTGAAGATGAAGTCAATTAGCCACCAAAAATCAATACTCCATCTAATGGAGTGGCCGGCCACTTCATGGAGGGGGGTTACATGCATGCATGTAACTCCCATGACCCTTGATCTCCCTCATGATGTGGCATCAATTGACAAAGTCAATGATGATGTGGAGCATCATCATTGGCCGCCCATGCCAAGTCATCACCATGACATGGCATTTGGTCAAGTCAAACTTGACCTTTCATCTTCCCTCTCAAGTCAAGTCAAACTTGACCTCTAATCTCCCATGGTTGATCAAATCTAACCACTTGACTCAAGTCAATTTAATTTAATGAATCTTTATTCATTAATTTAAATTGATTTGATGAATCAAATCTCAATTAGACTCATTCAACACTTGAATCAACTTGAGTCTAACTCAATTAGTCTAATTTGGATTACTCTTAATCCAATTTGGTTCATCCCATGAACCTAATCCTCATGGTTCATCATATGAACCTAATCTCCATCTAATTGCTCTTATGTGTGTGACCCTATAGGTTCTTGTAACGTTGGCAATGTCCCTAAACCGATTTAGGAACATAAGCAATGAGCGGTATCTAGCAACACATCATTGCTACCCAAGTTACAAGAATGTTGAGCTCCAACATCACCTTTGTGACTACTAATTGTGACTCTCAATATATGTGACAATGTCCCTCTATCCTTGACATCTAGATTGACCAATCGAGGCATAGACCGTGTCATCCTCGGTACAATCTAAATCTTGAACTCCAAGTAGACTCACTCTAATCAAATGAGCTCAATATCTCATATTGACTCATTTGGGCATGGCCATGACCTTCGTGGTCTCACTCTATCAAGAATATCGATGTCACCCCCGTCATATAGGAGGGATAGATCCCATCTACATCACTCACATCCCTCCGCATAATTCGTTACATACCCAGTAATCGCCTTTATAGTCCACCCATTTACGGGTGACGTTTGAAGAAGCCAAAGTATGCAACTCCTTATGTAGGGAACCACGGTGACTTCAGGTCTAAGGACTAATAGTCATACTAATAGCCACATGAGAAAGTATATGACACTCATATAACGATCCATGATACTTTCTCATGGCGGGTCATTCAGTATACATTCTCCAATGCATACCCATGTGTCAACTTGATATCTCATATCCATGACTTGTGAGATCAAGTCATCTTGTTGACCTACATGCTAGTCTCTATGCATTAACATTGTCCCTGAATGTTAATACTCGATTAGGAATGATTAAGAGTAGTGTTCTCTATATCATCTCATTATCGATTCAACCAATCGATTGATATAGATAAGAACCTACTACTCAAGGACATTATTATATTTAGTTATTTGGCACCAATACAAGTAAATATAATAACCATGCCTTTATAAATAGGAATATGATACAATAAAGTCCATACAACAATCATCACATGATTGGCTCTAGGGCTTTCACTAACAACACATACATCGGGTTGTTAACACATTAACAAGTATGCATCATATGCATAACACCCAACTTCACCTCCCTTTATATTGACCTTGGAGAGAGTCCAACAAGTCGATGCTCCGGGTTAAAGCCAACCCATTAATTGAGAAATAGTTTTAATATGGTTAGAGTGCATTCAACCAATTAGCCCGGCTTGGAGAGAGTCCAACAACCAAAGCTAACGATTGAACTCTGACTCTTACCATATTAGTATTAAACTATTCCATGGTTTGAACATGTTCGGGTTCGAGCCGGGCTTGGAGAGAGTCCAACAACCCAAACAAGAAATGGAACTCTGGTTCTAACCATATTAATGGAAGGTGTAGGCTTTAATATTGAGTTAGGGTTTTTTATGTCTCATCCTCTTTGCATGCAAATAACTATTATCTACATGACATGGCATACATGGCATACATCTATATGTCACGACACGCATGACATAATGATATGCATCTAATGCAATTACATGGCATACAATTATGTCATGTACAATATTTCCTTATATGTCATAACTATTTATGGAAATAAAATATGTTAAAGATTTGATTCTCCAAATCAAATCATGATTAAATTAGGAAACAAATTTCCAAATCTAATCACATATTTTATTTGTGGAAATAGTTGATTAAGGAAAGTCAATTTAGGAAACTAATTTCCTAAATCATCAAAACTACTTATGGAAATAAAATATTTTTAAGATTTGATTTCCCAAATCAAATCATGATTAAATTAGGAAAAAAAATTCCAAAATCTAATCAAATATTTTATTTATGGAAAATATCAATTTCCATAAATACTTCCAATTTTCCAAAAGTGGAAGATTTCCATAAATACTTTTAGACTTTCCAAAATTGAAAAAATTTCCATAAATACTTCTAACTAACCAAAAGTAGAAAATTTCCAAAAATATCATTATGACTATCGCAAAATAATTTTACGATTATGTCGAAACACAACCTGGGCTCTGATATCACTGTTGGGTTTCCGGCACCGCGGCGAGTGTGTGTTTGAACATGTTTCGTAAACAAGTGCACAGCAGAAGGAATAAAATAATAAATCTAATTTATTACAACACACACATCACACGCATGCATAGTACAACATGTGTAGACATAATCGTAAATTCAAATTTTGCAATAAAATGAAACTTAAACTACGTATACCTGACGTATCACGTGTAGCGGGAAAGGCATCAGCCGGAATGATTCTCGCTAGAATCGTCTCTATCCGTATCCACGCCGAGTATCTTCGGGATGAATTCACTAAGTCACGAACCACATCTTCGTACGGGTTACTAACCTCGTGTTGAAGACGACGTGATCGAGAGAAGATCACGATCCGAATCAAAATTCGGATCCTAAACGAGTCCTCAAAAACTCGCTTCTCCGGAGAGGTATTCGTCAACCATTTGACGAATCCTTCGTCCTCCACCTATGAGGATTACCGGAGATCGAATACCCGGTAAGGAAGGCACTGTCGGAGCTCCAAACGTCATCCAAACGACGCTCCGACAAGAGGGAAACAAGCTGTCCAGAAAACTGGGCAGCTTTGGTGGAGACCTTGCGCCGTCCAAATAAGGAAAGCAATGTGCTCACCTTGTTTGAGGCTCCTCCAGTGCAACAGCTTCATTGACACCGGCCAAGTGGAGAAAGGCAGCGTGCGTAGCTGGTCACCGGTTGGAGGAGGTGGGCGGCGGCAATTGGGTTGGCGCCGACTAGAGGGAGATGGTGGGCGGCCAAAAACTAGGGTTGCCTCAATTAGGGTTTAACAAAACCCCTTAAGCCCTATTTTATAGAGAACAAATTCTCTTAATGGTTATTGGATCATAACCAAAGGTCTGTTAACCCACTCCATTAATTTAAGTTAAAATAAACCAAACCATGATGGTTTATTTTAAGTTAAAACGAACCGAACCAACTTTGGTTCATTCGTTTAAAACAAACTAAACCCCTTTGGTTTATTCTCCTCCGTTGGATTAGAACCAAACCATTTTGGTTCGTCCATCATGTCTTCATAAGACACGGCCCATCCACGCTTCCATTGCGACTGAAACGATTTCATGCTCGCTTCTTATTTGGTCCAACCAAACCTAGTTTCTCTCGGTCTGAGAATCTCATTCTCAAGCTCGTTTTAAATCCTTCAGATTACGCTCGTTGTGCGTGTGACCATATAGGTTCTCAATTTATGTTGGCCATTTATAATTAACCATTAATTATAGAATGATCATGTGTGGCACCTAGTAGTACATCATGATCCCCAATTAACCGAAAAGATCAACGGTTGATCCAGAACTATTTCTGAAACCCTTCAGCAGCTCGAATGAATCGTGCCCCATTCCCTTCACTCATCTTATACCCACTTAGTTCAGACATGGTCTATAGTGTCACCCCCACTAGGTCGACTACGCCACACCTAGCCCAAGTATCATTTCCTCGTCCTACGGATTCTAGTTACTGCACATGTATCGAAGAGTACCTTACTCTAAACATGTAATGCTTTGGCCAAAGACTTTAGTAACAATCCGACGAGAGGCCATGGGTATACATCTCCTCGCAAGGAGTGGTGAATTCTTTATAGGCTATTCAAACACCTTCGATCACTTCGACTTATACCAAATCATCCTGGGTCCACATCTCCTCAGAGATGCTTACTTAAGATGTCAAAGCATAAGTCTTCATGATCAAGATGACTTGAATACCGCAAGTCAAAGGAACATCGCACTTAAGCTGCAGTAAGAACTTCATTGACATATCTATATATGCAGAGAAACATATGAAGTCTTACGGCTAGTCACTCCAATGAACTAGTTACCATAACTAGCATCCACGATTAACTCCGGACATCACAATGTCTCCAGTCAGTGAGAATCAGCTGCTTGGATACACCAAGGAGTACACCTCGTGCTAGTATCGACATAATCAATGGTGTCCATATCCATCAATTCATCGACTAGGAATAATTCTGATACATCACAATTACACATGTAGAGATACTCACAAGCTGTGATCCAATCACAAATTCTCTCATGCTGTGAGTCGTATCGTGGACATTCAGTAAATGAGTTTAAGATCCAATCAAATACATGAAACCATGTATACTCAAATAGTGAATCTTCATTTATCATATAAATGGTTCATACATAAGGCGATTGCCTTAGGACTTCTCTCATATATTACTAACATGCTGGTGCAATTCAGGGTCTCCAAGTGCATCTCAAGCAACCAAACCAGTAAGCATCCAAAAGTGCATTTGTAAAGTTTTCTTTACGTGTTTTTATGTATTGTATTTATATTTTCTTGTTGTACTTTCATTTACTGTTGTAAACTCTTGTATGTGGTTTCTCTATCTCTGAGTTATTGTCGAGAAGGAGTATTTGTGATTATAGTGGTGTTTGGCATCGCTAGGGCTCATTCAAGCTCAATTCGTGGAGTAGGAACCTTAAGGTTCTGAACCACGTTACATCCTTGTGTATTTGTGTTTATCTTCATTTTTGTTATTGCTATTATATATATTCCGTTGCGTATAACAAGTTTTGTAGAGACGAACGTGGATGAATTCCATCAACGTCGAATCGCTATTCATCCCCCCCTCTAGCATACATCATGGTCCCTACACTGTCGACGCACATGCCGTGGAGGATTTGGCAATGGTTCTTTGAGGCAATTTGGGGGGATTTGCTGGTGCAATTCAGGGTCTCCAAGTGCAGCTCAAGCAACCAAACAAGCAAGCATCCAAAAGTGCATTTGTAAATTTTTCTATACGTGTTTTGTGTATTGTATTTGTATTTGCTTGTTGTACTTTCGTTTATTGTTGTAAACTCTTATACAAGGTTTCTCCGCCTCCGACTTATTGTCGAGAAAGAGTATTTGTGATTATAGTGGTGTTTGGCATCACTAAGGCTCGTTCGAGCCCAATCCATAGAGTAGGAACCTTGAGATTTCGAACCACGTTATATCTTGGTGTATTGATCTTGTGATTGTCGTGTTTTATTCATGTTATTATTATTTCTGCTGTGGTAATACGATTTGTAGAAACGAACGATTGAAATCCATCAAGAATGACGAAACGCTATTCACCCCCCCCCTTTCTAGCAATGATCAATTCCCCAACAAGTGGTATCAGAGCAAGGTCGCTCTTCAAGGTTTAACAACTAAGGGAGCATCGCTAGAGGGTAAAGAAGAAGAGGAGGTTTGAAGAAAAATTAGGATGGGACAACAACACACCTCCACCATATGACCAAGAAGATTTTTCGGCATGGAGGGAGAGAATGGAAACATTCTTGATGATGGACATAGAAGATTGGCTCATCATCATGGAAGGTTTTGAACCCCCTATGAATAAGAAGGGAGATGTCCTAAAATTGAGGAAGTGGACCCAAGAGCAATGCCTAAAGTTCAAGACCGAAGTTAAGGTAACAAAACTTTTAGAAGATTTGATACCTAATGATATTTTGTCTAGACTAGGTGAATATCAAGATGCCAAGGAGCTTTGGAGCAAATTGGCAAAGTTCCATGAAGGACTATCACCGGCTTCAAGTGAAAAACAATCACAAGAAGCCGAAGAATGTTCATCGGCTCAAGAAGAGGAGGAGACTGAAGAAACAAGCTCTTCCTCACAAGAAAGTGAGGATTCAGAAGTTGATAAAGAATCAACATCCTAATCGGGATCGAGATCGATGGACAAAGAGGTAGAAGTAGAAGAAGTCTCAACCCCTAGGATTGAGGGAGAGGAGAGACCATCCACTCCGAAGAATCAAGAAGAAGCTTCTATTTCCGGTCAAGAAGAAGAGCAAACCCAAACTTCCACCATTGACTTAGGTAACTCAAACACATTAATTTAAAATAAAAATCATATTATATGTTTTGAGTGTAGGGAATATGGGCGCTATAAAAGCAAGTGCCCCAAGAAAGTCAAGAAAAGTTAACCGGCACCAAAATCGCAAGAAAAGGCCAAGGATGTCGGTCCCCCAACCATTAAGAGCAAGGAGCACATGGTGTACTTCAAGTGCCACCAAAGAGGTCATTATAGGAGTCAATGCTCTAAGGGAAGAAGAAGACTCAAGAGGGAGCATCACATGTAGGGGGAGCCTCTAAGGCAAACCCTAAGGTATATTTCAATAATGCACCTTCGCATTTTAATGTTCATAAGCATGCTAGAAGTAATCTTGCTATTTATCATAAAGAGCATGCTAGAAATAGTAAACTTTATTGATTAGGTGCAAAGTCTTTCCATGTTAGGAATAAGGAGAAATTTGGGAATAATGTCCCAAAGAAAATTTTACCTAAGGCAAGTATTAGGAAAATAGAAGACTATCTAGGCTTTAATCCCAAGAAATCTAGACATATGCCTAGGAAGGGAAAAAATGATCAAATAAACAATGGGTCCACCAAATTAGAGAAATTAGAGTTAGAGGACCAAGTCTTGAGGTCATGGCTTGAGAAACTTGAAAAGACCCTTCGAAATATGCAAAATCAAACACAAGGGTCTAAAAGTCAAAACCTAGGGTGTAAGAGGCAAGAATCATCTAGGAGGCAAGGTTTGGGTCACAAGTCTATGTCTAAGAAGGTAATGCCTACTTACCACAATGTTCCATTTGATTATGGAACTAAACCTAGGTCTAGGAAAACCAAGGTCACAAGGGAAGTCATCCATAGAGTTGACCATGGTAGGTGCCTAGTGGCTAGGGTTTCGAAGAAACCTAGGGAAGTCACTAAGAAGGTTACAAGGGGAGTCACCCCTAGAGTTAACCTAGGCAAGACCCAAATGACCAAGGCTACCAAGCCTAGAAGAGTCATTAGGAGGGTATCTAGGGAAGTTATCCCTAAGGAATACCTAGTAAATCCAAGGAGCTCAAATAGATTTTGGATTCCTAAGAGCATGATCGATTCATGCTAAATGGGTTAGGTTGTGCCAACTTTAAATGGATGGGTAGTTAATCTAACTATGGTAAAGTTGCCACTCTAGGTCATTTTCAAGGTTATGGATACCTTGGAAATATGTTTGATTTTTAAATCCTAAAAGATTTTAGCATGTGCCAATATCATTTGAGAATTATGATAAATTGATCAAATTGGCACAAATTAAGTTTAGAGGTTATAGTGTGTCATTTTGGGTTTTTGGCTCACTTTGGGAATTAATGATAATATGGAAAAATGGGTTTAATTTTAACAAATGACAATTAACACTAAAATTTAGGTATTATATACCTTTATATTTTATTTGTCATGCTTGATTTGCCATATGATATGTCATGACATCATATTTCTTTTTAATCATATAAAATGTCTTGATTATGCTTAGGACTATTTTATGTCATGTGTATTTAGATTTAACCATATGCCATGACATGATGATCATTGGCTATGTTTATTTATGCTATTATTTATGCCATGATCATTTCATGCATTAATAAAATTGAGTTAAGGACAATTGACATGACTTGAAGTTCCAAGTAGTTTTGCCTTAGAAAATGCATGAGACCTTAGATTAGGATAACCAAAACTCACATCTCACATCAAATTGACTTGTATGTGTTTTCATACACCCTAGACACATGTGAGATGCTAGGAAATGAGTTAAGTTAAAGGTGCATAATCTTTGCATCTAGATGAACTCAAACTCATCTTATATCATAGGTGGATCTTGGGGAAAGCTAATGTGCAAGTCATGTGCATTGAGCCCATTGATCATGATCCAATATAGGTTTCAAAAACATTTTAAAAGTATTTTAGCAATCACCATTGATGATGTTGATACAAAGAGGGCTCAAAACATTAAACTTTTCAATGGTTTTGAACTTTGTGTCAATCTTACTATTTTATGAGTAAATTAATTTTCAAATATTTTCACCCATTGTATTTGTCATAAGTATTATACATATGAATTTTCATGATTTTTCGTATTATGTATAATTACTTATGAATTTTGAAAACTCATTTCTGATTTCTGATTTCTGCATTTTGCAGATATCAGTCGACTGATGCTTGATGGCAATCGACTGATGTCTGGCAGAGTCGACTGCCATAGCTGATTTTGGGTAAACAAGGATTGTTTAACCTGATTTCAGCTATGTTAGGTTACCCTAACTACTCCTAACCCTAGGATATTCTTTGGAAAGCATTTAAAAGGGTGAAAATCCATTGGATATGGATTAGGAGAGTTGTTGGGGGTGTATATCAAATTTTAAGGGAGGTGAAAGTTCAATGTTGAATCTTTGCCCTTAATTTCAATTGGTTAGTGTTCCTATAGGCTTAGGGACTCTCCAAGGACATTATTGGTGCAATGGTCAAAGGGAGCTAGCCTTTAGGGAGATGTATCTCTCATGGGATGATGGATGTGTTCTTCCTCATGAGGGGAAGAAATAGGAATGTGAGATGCCCAATTTGAAAATTGGGAGAGTTTATAGGAAGCCTCTCTTAAGTGATATGGGGCTTATCACTAGGAAGAGTATAGGCATCCTAGATGTTTTTGGACCAAAGGGGGAAATTATTAGATCTCATTGGGATATGAGACGTTGACCTCTTTGAGAACCTTTTTTATGTATGTCAAAAAGGGGAAGAATTTATGGTATTACCAATTTGGGATAATTGGTAAGGAGATTTGAGTTAGGTAGACTAACTGAATGACTTTGTGGTTTTTGTCAAACATCAAAAAAGGGGAGATTGTTGGTGCAATTAGCCCAGGTCACGATTGATCAGACTCGAGTTGGACTCGAGTAGTGTTTTGAGATTTGACAATGTTTTTGGGAGATTGTTGGTGCAATTGACTCGGGTCATAATTGACCGGACTCGAGTTTGACTCGAGAGGTATTTTGATGTTTGACGATGGTTTGACTATATGGTTGACATGGGTTGACCATATGATGGAGAGTCCAAGTCATGGGTACTTGGCATGGAAAGTCCAAGTGGGACACTTAGCAAGGAAAGTCCAAGCATGGGTCTTAGCAAGGGAAAGTCCAAGCTTGAGTCTTAGCAAATGGAAAGTCCAACATGGATTGGCATGGAAAAGTCCAAGGGGTGATATTGGCGGCGTAAAGTCCAAGGGCGGAGTCTTGGAAGTATAAGCCCAATGGTTGACGACGTAAAGTCCAAGCGGGAGTCTTGGCAGCGTAAGCCCAAAGTGCCTTGGCGATATAGGCCAACTTAGCATAACAATAGCAGATAGAAGCACCTGAACGCTAGCATATGGATGAACAAGTAATGGATGACTTGAAGGGATCCGATAGGTATGAGGCTGACGGAGGTAGCTAGAAGGCTTAGGTCTAGGCTAAGGGTGGTCTAGCAAGTATGAGGGCATCATACTTGGGGTTAAAACCTCATGGATGAGGTTATCAGTCAACTAATATTATGCTCAGTCGACTGATGGGAGTCGACTGCTAGCATTGGGCAGTCGACTGATGGCCTGATCAGTCAATTGATATGGTTGGCAATCGACTGATGGTCGATGTCGCAGCCACAGAAGGTTCATGAGTCGACTGCTAGGGTTTAACAATCGAGTGATGGCTCTATCAGTGATTGATGGGCATGATCAGTCGATTGATGATCTATCTGTTGGAACTTATCCAACGTGGCTCGGGTCGTTGTGAGACAACGACTACAGGAGCAGTCAACTAATGGTCTCGATCAATCGACTGATAGGCGAAATCCAGCCCGAATGTAGGTTATAAAAGCAGCTCATGGAGAAGATTTTTGCCATCGGTTTCTAGAGTAATTTGGAGTGATTTTCTGGTGCAATTCAGGGTCTACAAGTGCAGCTCAAGCAACCAAACTGTAGGGATGTATACTGAAAAGTCTATCTTTTCTATAAACATCTTTAATTTTGAAATAAGAATTACATGATCATTGTTTACATATATTTATGCATATTGTATAATACGTTACATTGTAGATAACATGGTGTGTGGTGTCACACGGGAGATCATGTTATTGGCTCCTTGTAAAGTATAAGTAAAGGCTCACAACCGAGATGGCTTTGGACAAACCATCGGAATGGTTGTAGTGTGATTTGGTATTGGTTTGTCTTGACCATAGAATCACACTAGTGCACTTTGTGTGTATTGAGCAGGACCGACACAGAGGTGATTCAATTTATTGCTGACTACATAATCGAATCGGACCTCAGATATTATTTAGTACATGCTCTTAATCCCGATATAATAACGGGCACATATACTTGGTACTCATCTCTTTGATTTACCAATGGGCGAGATTTATAGATTAAATCGATAGACTCGGTAAGTTGGGAGATGATATTATTTATATGGTGTGCCGTTGATTATAGGAGGAAACCGTGTCCTATATATTAGGATGATGATGTCCCCTTGAGGAGCTCATAAGGTTCATCATGTAAACCCTGCAGGTGGACTAGGTCCGGCATGATGAAAAGGTCGAGTGGTACTACTCAAGGAGTTAGATGTTGATTAATTAATGGTCAGTAAATTAATTAATCGATGGACATTCGAGATCTTAAACACGGGGAGAAAATGTACAAATAATATATGGAGCCCATATTATCATATGGGGGTTGGTGAGGTAGATCAATGATGGACCTTTAGTGGATTGGACCATCATTAGTGGATCGGACTTTATGTGGGCTTGATCCATGGGTGGCCAAGACCCAACTCCTCCTCATGGTCCCTAATGTAGCCCATTAACACCTCAAGATGCTTAGATCCAATGGATAGAAACAAAACACTAAGATCCATTGGTAGAGATTAAATCTCTAAGATCCGACGGTTGAGATTAAATCTCTAGATCCGACGGTTGAGATTAAATCCCTATAACCAATGGAGGAGATTAATTCATGACTTATCCCTAACTCTATAAAAGGAGGGCATGGGAAGTGGTCGTGGATAACATCATAGAGAGGGAGCAAGGCTTGGGCGGCAAGAATAGGGCAATCCTAGTTGAGATAGGATTGGAATTAGGGTTAGGGTTTGGAAGCAAGGGTGGCACCAAATAAGGCAAGTTTTCCTTCTTCTTCCTTGCCTTGTGGCCAACGTCCAGCAGCTATTCCAGCCCTTCCCAGCCCTTGGCCGGTGCCCAAAACACTCCCCTCTCTTCTCCTTAGGTGGTGGAAACAAGATATAGGGTTTCCCTTGGTGTCTTGGTAGTTTTCCATCATCTTCTTCTCCTTCTAGTTGGCCGGCGGCAAGAACTTCTATAGTTCTTTGTTGGTTGAGTTTTTGAAGGAGAAAAACATTGTTTCTCTTCTTCCTCTTGTTTGGGAAAAGCAAGGAAGGAAGTTTTACGATCTAGGAGCTTCGACTTTTGGTGGATCGTCGCCCACACGACGTCCAAAAGGAGGAGGGTCATACATTAGAAGACCAAGAGGTATAACTATTCTTCTATCTCTTTTATTCATTGCTTGTGTTTGTTTTTCAAAATATAAGCATGTTATATTTCTATAAATAGGCTAAATAATACTTGGATCCCGAGTATAAACACAAAAACCGGCGATCCGGACATCGTCTATTCCGCGGCTACTCGTAGAATAGAGAATGGTCGCTTGAACAACTAGTTTGTTCAAGTGACCTCTCTAAACGAATAGCACGACGATGACTTGGTTTCTTTGGGAATCCCTTTTGTCTAGGATTAAATTTTTAATCCGGGGACATTGAAGGGATCACCATGGTCAAGCAACCGAGGCGAAGGGGAAGCGAAGTTTCCCCTCACGGACTCGATAAGGGAAATCCCTTAAATTGGTATCAGAGCTTCCGGGCAAAACCTTTCACAAACAAGCAAGCATCCAAAAGTGCATTTGTAAAGTTTTCTTTACATGTTTTTATGTATTGTATTTTTATTTTTTTGTTGTACTTTCATTTATTTTTGTAAACTCTTGTACGAGGTTTCTCCGCCTCCAACTTATTGTCGATAAGGAGTATTTGTGATTATAGTGGTGTTTGGCTTCGCTAGGGTTCATTCAAGCCCAACCCGTGGAGTAGGAACCTTGAGGTTCCGAACCACGTTATATCTTGGTGTATTGATCTTGTGATTGTCGTGTTTTATTCGTGTTATTATTATTTTTGCTGCACTAACATGATTTGTAGAAACAAATGATCAAAATCCATCAAGAATGACGAAACGCTATTCACCCCCCTCTAGTGACGATCAATTCCCCAACAATGGCTATTGTTAGTCGACTGATCCTAGCATCAGTCGACTGCTGAGGGTGATCAGTCGACTACAATTCAAATTGTCCATCTCGATGAAAGTCAAGATAAGCTTCTCTTATCTTGGGGAGATAAAGAGCTTTGACTCAGATCTGGATCTCAACGAGCTAGGGTTTGGAGGGCTATAAAAGAAGGGGGGTTTCACCCTTTGGGATCATCGAAATTGCTCTCCAAGTGCTCCCACAATGTTGCGCCGTCAACGACTACTCTATGCCACTGAAACGCTATCGTAACGCCACCGTCGTGCGAAGAATTGAAGTTCTTTTTTCGTCAGTATCTTTTAGTTGTTACTTTATTCTAAATATATTGTATTCGAGCATTTCATCTTCGAGCTTTTTGTTGTAAATAGGAGAGGTGGGATCGTGCCTCTACCTCAAGCTTTTTCATTTATTGTATTCATTGTCTCCTACCTCCAACGAGGAGTTCTATAGTGAATTTCCCTTCGTACGCGGTCAAGGATCACAGGGCCTTGGAGTAGCAACCATTAGGTTGTGAACCAAGTAAAAATAAAGTGCCCTTTACTTTTATTCCGCTGCATTATTTTAGTTTTATTGAAATGAAAAGAAGTTTTTAAGCTCGCTATTCAACCCCCCCCCCCCTCTATCTTGCTTTCGATCCAACAATTGGTATCAGAGCGGGGGCACTAAGATTTGGTGCAACTACCAATCTAGCAACATTTTGGTTTTATTATCATATATTATTTTAATTTAAGCTTTTGGTTAATTCTCTTCCCGCATTACTAATCCAAGACTAGAGTCTTTGCAATCTGTTTTGTGTCTTTTTTGTTTGTGTGCAAGATTCATTTTTGATGGCCCATCTCGAAGGGTTTAGCACCGCCCAATCTCCGTTTTACAATGGAGATGACTTTCATTACTGGAAGGGTTGGATTGAGTGCTACTTAAAAACCCAAGTCGAGATGTGGATTGTCATCCAGATCGGGTTCTCGCTACCTACCAATGAAGACGGCGAGCTCCTAAACTGTGACAAGTAGACCAGCCATGAAGCGTCAAGTGGAGGCCGATGCAAAGGAAACCCAAATCCTACAATGGGTCTTTCCAAGGAGGAGCTCAACCGGGTCGACCATTCATAAGCGCAAAAGACCTATGGAATAAGCTCATCGAGCTTCAAGAAGGAACCGCCGACACTAAGGTATGCAAAAGAGACACTTTTATTAAATAAGTTATTTAATTTGAAAATGCAGGAACACAAGACCGCCACTCAATTACACGCAAGGATCCAGGATGTCATGAATGGACTCCACTCGATTGGACAAAAGGTCGAGAACATAGATGTTATCAGGTACACCTTAAATGTCTTTCCTAGGACAACTTTGTGGGCATCTATGGTTGATGCCAACAAAGTCTCTAGAGATTTATCTAAAGATTAGATTAGACGAGCTTTTTTCTGAGTTTGAGTTACATGAACAATCTAACTTGGCCCCGGTCAAAAAAGGTATTGCATTGGTTGCAAGTCGAAAGAAGAAGGCGAAGAGAAAACCACCTCCTGAAGAACAAGAAGAGGAGTATGAATCGGAGGTGAACGATGAGATGGAGACCGAACTAGTGAATCTAGTTTGGAAGATGATCAAGAGCTAAAGACACCCGATCAAGCAATCCAAGGAAAGCATACCCAAGCAAAGTTCCAAATACAGATGCTACGAATGCAACAAGATGGGGCACATCAAATCGGATTGTCCAAGACTAAAGAACAAACCATCTCAATCAAAGAAGAAGGTGCTCAATGCAACATGGGAAGAGTCGTCGGAGGAAGAAGACGAACTCAAAAACATTCCATTCATGGCAAGGCTGATCGAGCCCGAAAACAAGTTAGAACCCGAAGCAAGCTACGAGTCAAAGACCGAGTCCGACTCCAGATCCGATGATGAACTCCAATTCAAGACAAGCCATGGATCCGTATCCGGTTCAAAAGATTCGATCAAGGTGAGTCGATCATTAATTGAAACTCTTTATAATACAATTAAGTATTTAATTAAGAAATTAGCTATGTCCGAGTCCAAGGTCGAGACCTTAGTTGAGGAGGTGAAACTCCTTAAACATGAGGTCTCCCTAACCTCTTCTGTTGGTGCAGTAGGCACCTAAGTCGAACCTGAATTTTGATTATAGAAAACGATACAAAGTTAAGCTCATGTCGTTATCTCACGAGCTGAATCGAGTGTGCAGAAAATTGCTATAGCTAGAGCTGAAGGCTAGCGACGCCCGGAGGAAGCCGCGGTAGTCGGGCGTCACTCGGGTGACTTCGGAGGGAGCCGAAGGAATCGGGTGGAAGGCCAGAAGAGAAAGCGACACAGTAAGTATCGAGGTAAGCTCGTGTGTGTGTGAGCGTAAGTGAGGTCGTATCCTCTTTATAGGGATGATCTTAAGCGTAGATCCGACCAAAGACATCCTATAGATGGTCTAGGTCGAGATTGGACGGTCGACGACTATTGAAATTATGTTTTTGTTGAGCTAACTTTGACTTGCAGCAAGCATCAGTCGACTGCCGGAGGTTAGCACTCGACTGATGTTGCCATCAGTCGACTGATGATGGCCATCAGTCGACTGATGGTCAAAGGATCAGCTTCGAGGAGTCAAGGCTTATCACCAAATTTCAAGGGGAGTGGTGTTCAAATATGATTGGCTATGGTTCCTCTCGAAAAGAGGCTCAAAGGCTATAAAAGGATGTCCTAACCTAGGGTTTCATCATCAATTCTAAGTGCTCAAAAGCCTCCGCAACGCTGTGACTCTCCGATGACTCTACAACAACGAAGTGCTGCCAACAACCCTAGATTAAGTATTTTTTTTTCTAGTTGTTGGTATAATCTTACTTTGTTATTGCTTTCAATATTGCAATTCTTTTTAATCGAGGTTTTCTATCATTGCATTTTACTTAAATAGAAGAGAGGGTTTGTCTCTCTATCTTTTTGCTTCGAAGGTTTTTGTAATCGTCAAACTCCTACCTCCAACGAGGAGGAGTGTTTTAGTGAATTGCCCTCTGTACACGGTCTAGGACCGTTAGGGCATTGGAGTAGTAGCCAAAGGCTACGAACCAAGTAAAAAAATATCTTGTCTCTTTTAGTTTCATTTATCTTTCCGCTGCACTTAATTGTTTTGATACGAACTCGAAAAGAAAAAAAAGGTTTTTCGCTATTCACCCCCCCCTCTAGCGAACCGCTTCGATCCAACAATTGGTATTAGAGCCGGGGGCGCTTAGATTTGGTGAAACCACCAATCTAGCATTTTTTATAGATTTGTTTTTCGTTCATTTAAATTTTTCTTCCGCACTACTAATCCAAGATGAAGTCTTGGTACTCTTCGTTTGGTTTTGTTTTGCAAGTATTCGCTTTTGGAGTAGCCGACGGTAAAACGGGCATAACTTTTCATACAAGTTGACCCACGAAACGGTCTACCTACCAAAACGAAGCTCTCGGAAAGATCTACACTTCTTACAAGGTAAACCCTCGTAACAAGCTGTATTCATCCCGAAAAACCATCGTTTAGTACCATTTCCGAGACATCGAATGTTGTAAGTGCTCATCTTTTATTTTAGTTGGTTATTTCTTGTTTATTCCTTTTGTTTCTTTTCATTTCCTACATTACTAATCCAAGGCGAAGTCTTGGAACCTTTTTTGTGTTTTTTTTTGGTATTTTTTTGTACAAGGTTTCCCTTCCAAATGACCCATCTCGAGGGTTTTAGCACCGTCCGACCTCCGTTTTACAACGGAGATGATTTCCATTACTGGAAAGGTCAGATGGAATGCTTTCTCAAAACCCAAATCGAGATGTGGATCATAATTCAAATGGGTTTCACACTTCCGACTAACGAAGTGGGTGAATCCTTGGGTTATGACCAATGGACCATTGTGACAAAACAACAAGTCGAAGCCGACGCCAAGGCAACACAAATCCTCCAATGCAGCTTGTCCAAGGAGGAGTTAAATTGTGTCGGCCCTTTCATCAGCGCAAAGGCCCTTTGGACAAAGCTAGTGGAGCTACACAAAGGGACCGATGAAGCCAAGGTATGTAAGCGCGACCTTTTATTTAATAAATTATATAATCTAAAAATGCAAGAACATGAAACAGCGATGCAACTCCACGCCCGCGTCCAGGACATAGTCAACAATCTACATGCAATCGGGCAAAAGGTCGAAAATCGCAACCTTATAAGGTATGTCATAAACTCCTTTCCGAGGACTACCTTGTGGGCATCCATGGTTGATGCCTACAAGGTCTCCAAGGATCTTTCTAAACTTAGGTTAGATGAACTTTTTTCTGATTTCGAACTTCATGAGCAGTCTAACTCGGAACCCGAGAAAGGTATAGCACTATTTGCAGGTTCAAAGAAGAAAACCGCTAGCAAGCCACCCCCGAAGGAAGAAGAGGATGAGTCGGATTCGGAGGTCGACTCAGAAATGGAGGTTGAACTAGTCAACCTAGTTCGGAGGATAGTCAAGGGCCGAAAATGAACCGTCACTCGACCCAACGAAGGTAAGCCTAAAAGTTCAAATATTAGTTGTTATGAATGCAACAGGTTTGGACATATCAAGTCCGAATGCCCAAAACTCAAGAGCAAGGCACCAAAACACAAAAAGGCACTCAACGCTACTTGGGAAGAAGCTTCCGAGGAAGAAGACGATGATCGAGTCCTCATGGCTAAACCGGTGGAATCGGAGACGGAGTCGGAACCGAAACTTGAATCCAAAACCGAAGACGAGTCGGACTGCGAAGCACTATTCAAGACAAGCCACGAATACACATCCGGTTCAAAAGATACACTTAAGGTAAGTCGGTCTCTCATTACTACACTTTATATTGCAATTAAGTTTTTAAATAGAAAGTTAGCTAAGTCCGAGTCCAAGGTCGAGACCCTGGTTGAGGAAGTTAAACTCCTTAAACACGAGGTCTCCCTAACCTCTTCGACTAGTCGAGTTCAAGAGAAGGACTCAACTCGGGTTGAAAAACTCGAAGTTGAGAACTCACTCTTGAAGAGACAAGTCGAAGATCTTAGGAATACATTGGAAAGGTTTACTTTGGGATCCAAAGGACTTGACCTCCTACTTGGATCGCAAAGGGCCGTGTACAACAAGGTCGGGCTAGGGTTTAGCTCAAACACGACCAATAAGTCGTATATGTCGATTGTAAGTCGACATAAAAAATGTGTCCAAGCATGGGTCCCTAAGACCACCTTGATTTCAAACTTAGGATCAAACCAGTACTGGGTTCCCAAGGACCAAATCCACTATGTGGAGAGACCGAATCGATTCAACGATCTAGGGGGAGCTAGTACAAAATTTATTTGTGTTTTAACTTAGAAATTTAATGCTTAGGTTTTTATTTAGTTTGATTTTTTTTAGAATGGTTAGATAGGACTATAACTCGTCAACACTTGATAACATAGTACTAGGACACGGCGAGATGATAGAACGCTAGGAAAATGGAGTATCGTGTATTCGAGCTAGATAAGGCGTATCTAGTTCGGTTCACTTGACCGACTGGAACTAGCTGAAGCTACCTCGCCGTATCCTAGACTAGTTAGACCAGGAAGTGGTCTTAGGTGAGTCAAGTTACTATTTTCTTGAAAATGGCTTTGTCTAAGGAAGTGGTCGTTGTTCTGATCAAAGAAGGCCTCTGTGCCTCGCCACGACCTGGAAGCCATGATCTTGAAAAAGTGACTTGATAAGCCTAAGGTCAAATCCGAATCTAACGCAAGGTTGACAAGTGTTTAAGTCATTAAATTTAAATCAAGTAAAATGGGAAGTCATCTCACAAGAACATATAGGGTTAACATGTTTGATCATGTAGACATGGGTGAGATGATTTAGGTTAATAATTTTCAACTAATCTTTAATAAATCCAATATCTGATCCAACTACCTTGCGTGTAGGATCAATGGATGTTGGACAGTGGTTGCTCCCGACACATGACCGGGGATCAACTCAAGTTTTCGAAGCTTCGATTCAAACGACAAGGATCGATAGCCTTTGGAAATAATGACAAGCTCAAAATCATCGGATCAGGTGATATTGAGCTTAACTCAAATTTTGTTATTCAAAATGTTTTATTAGTAGAAAATTTTCAATATAATCTACTTAGTGTAAGCCAATTGTGTGATAATAACTATAAGGTCATATTTCTAGAAAATGAATGCGTAATTAATACAAACGAGACCTCCAAAACAATTCTTAAGAGAACTAGAAATAACAACATTTACACTATTAACTTAACTAACTCCTCAACTAAGTGTTTTATGACACGGCAAGAGGAATCATGGTTGTGGCACCGACGACTCAGTCACTCACACCCAAGACTCATCCACAAGATGAGTTAGAGTGACTTAGTCAGAGGTTTGCCTAACTTCAATAACTTGGATAATAAAATATGTAATGCTTGTCAACAAGGTAAACAATCTAGGACACAACATCAACTAACTAATCAAGAACGAACCAAAAGTGTGCTTGAGCTCCTACACATGGATCTATTTGATTCACACGGAGCTAAGTCACTTAATGGAAGTAAATTCTATTTAGTCATTATTGATGACTACTCTAGATTTACTTGGGTTAGGTTCATCAAACACAAAAGTGATACTCTAGATCAATTAATCAACCTATTTAAGTTAATAGAAAATCAACAAAATATTAAAATCAAAAGACTTAGGACTGATCATGGTGGTGAATTCGAAAACCATAGGTTTACAGAATTCTGTAACCTAAATGGATACCACCATGAGTTCTCTTGCCTTAGAACTCCACAACAAAATGACCTAGTAGAATGCAAAAATAGAACCCTACAAGAAGCCGCTAAGACAATGTTAAATGAGTATAACCTACCCGATAGGTTTTGGGCGGAATCCATGAGTACGGCATGCTATGTCTAAAATAGGATCCTTATGGTAAAGAGGCACCTTAAGACCTCATACGAGATTTATCACGATAAAATACCTAACATCAAGTACTTTAGGGTATTTGGGTGTAAGGTACATATCCTAAACACTAAGGATTACCTAGGGAAATTTACATCCAAAACCACGACCGGAATCATTCTAGGATACTCGACTACAAGCAGAGCTTATAGAGTATATAACCACGGCACCCTTAGAGTCGAGGAGACTATCAATGTAGTATTTGATGAAGGACACGAACCTACAAAACCCCCGGCAACCCCAATTAGCGAGCCGACTTATACTAGACCTAACTCTGATCCGGAGATCAGGTCTAGTGTTAATCCTAACCTAAGTCAACCAAGTCACTCTATCGACCAATTGATAGATGACTCCAACCAAACTAGAACTCAAACGAGTCATCCTATGGATCAAGTTGTAGACTCAAACCCAAATCCAACTAGGACTCAAACGAATCATCCTATCGACCAAGTGATAGGTGATCCAAGTCTAGGAGTTCGAACTAGAGCCTCATACAGAAACCTTAGTCAAATATCTTTGATTTCTAAAATTGAACCCAAAACTATTAACCAAGCTCTTCTTGATCCCGATTGGATTATTGCAATGCAAGAAGAGTTGGCTCAATTCACTAGGAACGAAGTATGGGAATTAGTACCACCACCTAAAGATAAAACAATCATTGGAACAAGGTGGGTGTTTAGAAATAAAATTGATGATAGAGGTGAAGTAGTTAGAAATAAAGCTAGACTAGTTGCTAAAGGGTTTAGTCAAGTCGAAGGTTTAGATTACGATGAGACCTATGCCCCAGTAGCTAGATTAGAGTCCATTCGAATGCTATTAGCATATGCAGCACATCGAGGATTTAAGTTGTTTCAAATGGATGTGAAATCAGCATTCTTAAATGAATACATTAAAGAAGAAGCTTATGTTAGTCAACCCCCCGGTTTCGAAAGTTTAGACAAACCCGATCATGTCCTTAGGTTAAAGAAAGCTCTTTATGGACTTAAACAAGCTCCTCGAGCTTGGTACGAGAGACTTTCGATTTATCTTAAGTCCAAAGGCTTTAACCAAGGTGTAGTTGACCCAACCCTTTTCGTAAAAACCTTAGGTAAAGACATATTCATAGCCCAAATCTACGTAGATGATATTATTTTCGGAACCACCAACTCAATCCTACTAAATGAGTTCATTTCACTTATGGAAAGTGAATTTGAAATGAATTTAGTAGGCGAGTTAAGTTTCTTCTTAGGTCTACAAATTAAACAAACTAAAGATGGAATATACCTACATCAACGCAAATATAGTAGGGAATTAATTAAACGCTTTGGAATGCAAGACGCTAAAATTATTAATACCCCAATGGCAACTAATGTTAATATAGAAGAAGATGTAATTGGAAACCCAATTGATTTAAAATACTATAGGAGCGTAATAGGGAGTCTCCTTTACTTAACTGTAAGCCGACCTGATATCTTATTTGCAGTAAGTATGTGCGCAAGGTTTCAAACCTATGCCAAGGAGTCTCACCTAACTCTAGTCAAGCGTATCCTTAGATATCTAAAGGGTACACTTAATGTCAGTATTTTGTATCCTAGATCTACCGAGTTTGAACTAACCAGCTACTCCGATTCGGACTATGCCGTTAGTAAGCTCGATAGAAAGAGTACGAGTGGTTGTTGTCAACTTCTCGGCTCGAGTCTAGTGAGTCGGTGCAGTAGGAAGCAACACTATGTTGCCTTATCTACCACCGAAGCCGAATACATTGCGATGAGTGAGTGTGTCACTCAGATTCTTTGGATGAAGCACACTCTCCGTGACTTTAAGTTAGACTTTACGAATACTAAACTTCACGTAGATAACATTAGTTCAATTAATCTTACAAAGAATTCAATATGTTACTCTAGGACCAAACATATAGAGGTCAAACACCATTTCATTCGAGAACATGTGGCCAATGGAGCCATACAACTCGAATACGTCGAATCAAAGTCTAACTTAGCAGACCTATTTACTAAACGCCTACACAAAGCCGAATTTAGTCTATTAAGACGAAAATTGGGCATGTGCGTAGTAGAATAGGAACTTGCAAATTATATTTTCTTACTACTATTTCTTAATTTTCATTTTTATGGAACTAGCATAGGACATACCTTAGATATCATGCACCTATAGATTTAAGGAGTCAGTACATCTCACAACACATAGGATTTTAAATGGGTTTGTGTACTTAGCCACGTAGATGGGCGTGAGATGTTAGGACCTTACTCCTGGTTCCATAAAATACTATGTGTTGTGAGATGTTAGGACCTTACTCCTGGTTCCAGATGTAGAGCTAGTGCATCGCTATGAACCACGGAGTATAATCATACATACTAACCGACTCTGACTAGGACTGATTGATCTTTCATATCAATCAAGCCAAATATGAGTCGAACATTTTATAGATGAACTTATTTTCAGTATATTATTTTCAAAATAATGTGGAACATGATTGGACTTTAAAATTAATACTTATTTCACACACCCTCACTCTTTTCGATATATGGCAAAAGGCGGAGAAAAAGGCCAAAGTTAAGGGATCATTTTTTTTTTGTATGGAAAAGGCTTACTTAACTTTAAGTTAACAAAACAAGTCAAGAGAATTCTTAACTTAAACACATTCAGTTAACTTGTTCTTGTTAACAAAACGGAAGTAATTTACTTAACTTTAAGTTAACTTGTTAACAAACGGAAGTAAAGGCCAAGGTTGATCTCTTAACTTAAAACTTATTTTAAACACTATGGCCAATATTAAGTAATTTCGGTTACTTAATTATTTTGTTTAGTAGCAAAGACCAAGAGGGAGAGTTAAAAATCTTTCTCAAGTACTCACCCTCGGTCAAGGGGGAGGATTCCTCAAGGGGGAGCACTTGAACAAAAAGTTTTTATATACTCCTGCTCATTCATGCATAAAAGTTTTTATACTCCTACTCATTCATGCATATCTCTTACTCATTTTGCTTAATGCACTTAAGTTATTTTTCTTAACTTTGTATGTGGGTTTGCCATAAATCAAAAAGGGGGAGATTGTTGGTGCAGTAGGCACCTAAGTCGAACCTGAATTTTGATTATAGCAAACGATACAAAGTTAAGCTCATGTCGTTATCTCACGAGCTGAATCGAGTGTGCAGAAAATTGTTATAGGTAGAGCTGAAGGCTAGCGACACCCGGAAGAAGCTGCGGTGGTCGGGCAACACTCGGGTGACTTCGGAGGGAGACGAAGGAATTGGGTGGAAGGCCGGAAGCGAAAGCGACATAGTAAGTATCGAGGTAAGCTCGTGTGTGTGTGTGTGCGTAAGTGAGGTCGTATCCTCTTTACGGGGATGATCTTAAGCGTAGATCCGACCAAAGACATCCTATAGATGGTCTAGGTCGAGATTGGTGTTGGAATGTATACTGAAAGCCTAGCTCTTTTTGTATGAACATTTTATTTTGGAAATAAGAATCACATGATCATTGTTTGCACTTTATATATTTATTATATGTGTGTGCATATTGTCTAATATTTTACATTGTAGATAACATGGTGCTTGGTGTGGCACAGAAGATCATGTTATCAGTCCCTTGTAAAATATAAGTAGAGGCTCACAACCAAGATGGTTTTGGACAAACCATTGGCATGGTTGTAGTGTAGCTTGGTATTGTTTTGTCTTGAACATGGAGTTACACTAGTACACTTAGGTGTATTGAGCAGGACCGACATAGAGGTGATTCAATTAATTGCTGACTACATAATTGAATCGTACCTCAGATATTATGTTGTACATGCTCTTAATCCCGATATAATAACGGGCACATGTACTTAGTATTTATTTCTTTGATTTACCAGAGGGTGAGATTTAGATGGATTAAATCAATATGTCTGGTAAGTTGGGAAATAATATTATTTACATGGTGTGCCGTTGATTATAGGAGGAAACCGTGTCCTATATACTAGGTTGATGATGTCCCCTTGAGGATCTCATAAGGTTCATCATGTAAACCCAGCTGGTTGACTTAGTCAACATGATGATAAGGTTGAGTGGTACTACTCGAGGAACTAGATGTTAATTAATTGATGGTCAGTAAATCAATTATTTGACAGACATTCGATATCTTAAACACGGGGAGATGAATGTACAAATAATATATGGAGCCCATATTAATTTATGGGGGTTGGTGAGGTAGTTCAATGATGATCCTCTAGTGGAATGGAACATCATTGATGGATCAAGTTTGTGTGGTTCCGATCCATCGGGTGGCCAAGATCCAACTCCTCCTTATTGTCCCTATCGTAGCCTAATATAATCCTCATGAAGTCTAGATCCAAGAATATAAAACAAAACTCTAAAACCAACGGTTGGGATTAAATCCCTAGATCCGATGGTTAGGATGAAACCCTAGAACCAACGGTTGGGATTAAACCCCTAGATCCGATTGTTGGGATGAAACCCTAGAATCGATGGTTGGGATTAAATCCCTAGATCCGACGGTTGGGATGAAACCCTAGATCCGACGGTTGGGATGAAACCCTAGATCTGACGGTTGGGATGAAACCCTAGATCCGACGGTTGGGATGAAACCCTTAGATCCGACGGTTGGGATGAAACCCTAGATCTGACGGTTGGGATAAAACCCTAGATCTGACGGTGGAGATTAAATCCCTAGATCCGACGGTGGAGATTAAAGGAGGCTTAAGCCCAATTCTATAAATAGAGGGCTTAGGTTGGGCAGCAAAGATGGTTCAATTGGAGTTAGGGTTTTAGGTTGGGCGACTAGTGTTTGGAAGCTAGGGCTTGGGCGGCAACTCTTGGAGAAGAAACCGGCGCCCATCTTCTTCCAACAAAGTGTGGCCGGCACCCATCTTCTTCCATCAAGACTTGGCCGGCGCCCATCCTCTTGGTCCCTCTCCTATTCCTTGGCCGATGGTTCCCTTTACAAGGTTGGCCGGCATTCACTCCTCCATTCTCTCCAAGGTGGCCGGCGGTTCCCCTTGCATTGGTGGCCGGCGCTTCATCCATTCGCTCCTTTGCCGGCGGTTACATCGAGCTCTTTTGATTGGTGGCCGGTTCTAGAAAGGAGGAGATTTTTGTTTTGTTCTTCCGTTTGTTCGCAACGAACAAGGAAGGGAATAACGCGATCTAGAAGGCTTCTACTCGTGGAGGATCTTTGCCCACACATCGTCCACGAGGAGGATAGGACATACGGTAGAAGATCGTGAGGTATAAAAGTTTTACAACTTTATATTCTGATCTAAGCATGTTCTTTTATGTGTTGATTATACTAGTGTGTATTAGTATATATTTTGTATAATCATGGACCCCGAAGACAAACACAAAAACCGGCGATCCGTCCGTCGTCTCTTCCGCGGCTAACCAACTAGAAGAGTTGTGTTGCTTGAACAACTAGTTTGTTCAAGCGATCACTCAAGTTGTTAGCACGACGATGAATTGGTTGTGCTAAGGAAACTCATCCCATCCGGATTAATTCTTTCATTAATGAAAATTTTAATCCGGGGACATGGGAGCCAATGAGCCTCCGAAGCAACTCCCTTCAATTGGACGGTCGACGACTGTCGAAATTATGTTTTTGTTGAGCTAACTTTGACTTGCAGCAAGCATCAATTGACTGCCAGCTTGGAGGACTCGACTGCCGTCAATTAGTCGACTGCCGGAGGTTAGCACTCGACTGATGTTGTTATCAGTCGACTGATGATGGCCATCAGTCGACTGATGGTCAAAGGATCAACTTCGAGGAGTCAAGGCTTATCACCAAATTTCAAGGGGAGTGGTGCTCAAATATGATTGGCTAGGGTTCCTCTCGAAAAGGGGCTCAAAGGCTATAAAAGGAGGTCCTAACCTAGGGTTTCATCATCAATTCTAAGTGCTCAAAAGCCTCCGCAACGCTGCGACTCTCAAGCGAACTCTACAACAACCCTAGCTTAAGTACTTTTTTTTTCTAGTTGTTGGTATAATCTTACTTTGTTATTGCTTTCAATATTGCAATTCTTTTTAATCGAGGTTTTCTATCGTTGCATTTTACTTAAATAAAAGAGAGGGTTTGTCTCTCTATCTTTTTGCTTCGAAGGTTTTTGTATTCGTCAAACTCCTACCTCCAACGAGGAGGAGTGTTTTAGTGAATTGCCCTCCGTACACGGTCTAGGACCGTTAGGGCCTTGGAGTAGTAGTCGAAGGCTACGAACCAAGTAAAAAAATATCTTGTCTCTTTTTGTTTCATTTATCTTTCCGCTGCACTTAATTGTTTTGATACGAACTCGAAAAGAAAAAAAAAGGTTTTTCTCTATTCACCCCCCCCCTCTAGCGAACCGCTTCGATCCAACATCTTCGACTAGTCATGTTTGAGAGGAGAACTCAACTCGAGTTGAAAAACTCGAAGAAGAAAACTATCTCTTAAAAGGACAAGTCCAAGATCTTAGGCAAACGTTGGAAAGGTTTACTTTGGGGTCCAAGGGTCTTGACCTACTACTTGGATCACAAACCGTCGTGTACAATAAGATCGGACTCGGGTTTAAATCAAACACAACAAATAAATTATATATATCAATTGTGAATCAAAATAGACAAAGAGTCCAAGCATGGGTCCCTAAGACCTTTTTGATTTAACAATTAGGATCCACTAAGTACTGGGTTCCCAAGGACCAAATCCACTATGTGGAAAGACCAAATCAGTTCAATGGTCCAGGGGGAGCTCATACTAAACTTGTTTGTTCTATTTCTTAAATTAGTTTTGCATGCTTAGCTAACTTGTTGTTTTAACTTTTAGAATGGCTAGATAGGATCAATAGTTAATCAATCTTAATAACATAGTATTAGGACACGATGAGATGATAGTACATTAGGGAAATGAAGTCTTGTGTATCCGAACTAGATAAGGCGTATCTAGCTTGGTGCACTCAACTAAGTTGAACTAGTTGAAGCTACCTCGCCGTATCCTAATCTAGTTAGACCAGGAAGTAATCTTAAGTGACTCAAGTGATTAATTTCTTGAATTTGGCTTTGTCTAAGGAAGTGATCGTTGTTCCAATCAAAGAAGACCTCTATGCCTCGCCATGATCTGGAAGTCAATTTCTCGAAAAGTTTACTTGACGAGATAAGGGTTAAATCCAAATCAAACCTAAGGTTGATTATCTTCAATTCACTAAACTTAATCAAGTAAAATTGAAGTCATCTCACAAAACATATAAGGATAACATGTTTGATCATGTAGAAAGGGTGAGATGACTACTAGGGTAAAATATTCAACCAACTTTAAAATTCTAATGTCCGATCCAACTACTATATGTGTAGGATCAATGGATGTTGGACAATGGGTGCTCCGGACACATGACCGGAGATCGACTAAAATTTTCGAAGCTCAGATTCAAAAGGCAAGGATCGGTAGCATTCGAAAACAATGGGAAGCTCAAAATCATCGGTTCAGGTGATATTAAGCTAAACTCGATTTTATAATTCGTAATGTACTTTTAGTTGAGCACTTCGAATTTAATTTACTTAGTGTTAGTCCATTGTGTGATAATAACTATAAGGTCACCTTCTTACAAAATGAATGCCTAATTAAAGATAATGATACTTCAAAAATTATACTTAAGGGAATTAGGAATAGCAACATTTACAAAGTTAACTTACCCAACTCCTCAACCAAGTGTCTAATGACACAACAAGAGGAATCATGGTTGTGGCACCGATGATTCCGCCACTCTCACCCAATACTCGTATACAAAATGAGTCAGAGTGCTTTAGTCAGAGGTATACCCAAACTTAATAACTTGGAAAATAAAATTTGTAATGCTTGTCAACAAGGTAAACAAACTAGGACCTCACATCAACTAACCAACCAAAAAAGGGTTGGGTTTCCGGCACCGCGGCGTGTGTGTGTTCGATCATGTTTCGCAAACATGAGCACAGCGGAAGCAATAAAATTAATAAATCTACATTTATTACAACACAGACATCACACGCATGCATAGTACAACAAGTGTAGACATAACCCTAAATTTAAATTTGCAATAAAAGGAAATTTAACTACGTTATACCTTTCGTATTACGTGTAGCGGGAACGACATCAAATGGAATGATCCTCGCTAGAATCGTCTCTATCCGTATCCACGCCGAGTATCCTTAGGATGACTTCGCTAAGCCATGAGCTTCATCTTCGTACGGGTTACTAGCCTCGTGTTGAAGACGACGTGATCGAGAGATGATCACGATCCGAATCCAAATTCGGATCCAAAACTGAGTCCTCAAAACTCGTTTCTCCGGAGAGGTATTCGTCAACCGATTGACGAATCCTTCGTCCTCCACCTCAAAGGATTACCGAAGATCGAATCCCCGGTAAGTTAGCCGCTGTCGGAGCTCTAACCTATTGGTGCAATCGGCCCAACAGTACCTTGATGGTATTTTGATGATAGACAAGACTCATGACATGGGATTGTCATGGGAAAGTCCAACATGGTGTTGGCATGGAAAATCCAAGCATGGAGCTTGGTGTGAGAAAGTCCAACATGGTGTTGGCATGGAAAATCCAAGCATGGAGCTTGGTGTGGGAAAGTCTAACATGGGGTTGGCATGGGAAATCCAAAGCATTACGAAGTCGTGCGCTTGGTGCTTTGTGAGAAATGCATTGCGAAGCCGTGCGCTTAGTGCATATGGGAAGTCTTAAGGACTTGGTAAGTTCACTAGGCTTGGGGTCCTTGAGTCGGTGAAGGATGGCATTGTGAAGCCGTGCGCTTGGTGCATCCGAGGGACCGTCGGACGGGGAGCGAATGGAGTGAGCCCAAAGGGAAGAATACTTCTAGGGTATGAGACGCGAAGGATGGTGTTGCGAAGCCGTGCGCTTGGCGCATCCGAGGGACGTAGGCTGAGGGAAGAGAGCTTCGGTGGGGAACTCCATGAGGGATAAGGTGGACTTGGCCAAGTGGCTAAGACTGAGTGTCGGAGGCTCAAACTTGATGTTTGAGGGTTTACCCAACGGTCGGATGCTCAAACAACTTGGTGTTTGAGGTTTTGCCCGACGTCAGTCGACTGGCATAGGTGCCGGTTCGACTGGTCCAAGTCGACTAGGGTTCGACTAGTGTAAGGCTAGAGTTTTATGCTTGGCGCGATCGCCATGGATCGATCAATGATCGATAGCCGACGAATGATCGGCTAGATGGATGGCAATCGATCGATGGGAGTGTCGCGAGAGCGCTCCGTGAGCCGACTAGGCATCGACTACTAGTCACCGATCGTGATGGGCATCATCGACGTAGGTGATCCGTTGGAACTTGTCCGACGTGGATCCGCCGTTGTGAGACAACGCACGCAATCGGGCCATTTGGCGTGCGATGTAGGTTATAAAGGAGCTCGAGATGGAGGTTTTTGCCATGGTTTTGTGGAGCTATTGGAGGAATTGTCTGCTGCATTCCAGTCCTTCAAGAGCCAATCAAAGCAAGCAACAAGCAAAGCGATCAAAGCAATCGGTGAAAGTTTTCTTGTGTATTGTATTTGTGTATTTGCTTGTATTTCTATATTACATTGTAATTGCTTGTGAGAGGTTTCTCCACCTCCGACGTGTTGTCGAGAAGGAGTGTTATAGTTAGTGTCGTGCACATAACTAGAGCTCGGTGAGCTCGCCCGTGGAGTAGGAACCATTCGGTTCCGAACCACGTATATCTTGTGTTGTGTGATTGTGTATTGTTGTTAGTTTCATTATTATTGTTATTCCGCTGCGCTAACGACAATCGTAGACAAGCAACGCAAGAAGAATGAGTAAATTTCGACATCCATCGTAAGAGGGCTATTCACCCCTCTCTAGTCGGCCGTCCGATCCCCTACAAGTGGTATCAGAGCCGAGGTCGCTCTTCAAGGATTAACCGCCGCGAGAGCACTACAAATGGCCGGCTTCATCCATCCACCAAAATTCGATGGAGATTTTGCTTGGTGGAGAAAACGGATGGAGGTATATCTCGAAACCGATTTTGATTGTATGATTATTATAGAAAATGGTTTTGAGATGCCTAGGGACAAACACAACAAGCCCATTGAAAAATCAAAGTGGACCCAAGACTAAATCAAGAACTTCGAGACAAATCTCGAGGTAATTAAATTGATTAGTGATTTGTTACCTAACGCTATTTGGTCTAGATTGGGTCATTATAGGGATGCAAGGGAACTATGGAATAAGATAATAAATTTCCAAGAAAATTCCCAACCGGCACAAGTAGAAGAAAATGCCGAGGAAGAAGAACCCACAACATTTGAAGATGTTGATGACTTGGTGGAGACCTCCACCTCTAGCATTGAGGGGGAGGAGAGACAATCTTCCATCCCGGAGCAAGAACAAGAAGCATCCACATCTGGGAGAAGTGAAGATCGGGAAGAGGCCTCCACCACCTCCCTAGGTAACTCAAGTGTTATTATTTTAAATAAAAATCACATAATATGCTTTGAGTGTAGGGAGAAAGGGCATTATAAGAGCAAATGCCCTAATTTGGCTAAGAAGAAGGCATCGACACCAAAAGTCAACCCAGAGTCAAACGATGCCGGTGTTCCCAAAATCAAGAGCAAAGAGCACATTGTGTGCTTCAAATGCAATCAAAAGGGACACTACCGAAGCCAATGCCCTAGAAGGAGGAAGAAAGGGCAAGAAGGTGCAACTCATGTAGGGGGAGCTCCTAAAGCTAACCCTAAGGTAAATTTACTTAATGCACCTTCAATTCCTAAAGTCAAAAAGCATGCCAAAAATTATTTTAGTTCTCTTGCCATTATTAATGAAAAGCATGCTAGGAGAAACAATAAGGTTTATTGCTTAGGTGCCAAGCATGTTCATATGACTAAAGACAAACCTAGGACTCATAATTCTAGAAATATCTTGCCTAGGGAGTCAATTAGGAGAGTAGAAGAAAATTTGGGTATTGATCCCAAAAAGTCTAGGCACATGCCTAAGAAGAAGAGGTTTTCCCAAAAACCTAATGAAAATTAAAAAATGGGAAAATTGGAGCTAGAGAACCAAGTCTTGAGGTCAAGACTTGAGAGAATGGAGAAAGCCCTTAGAATCATAGAAAATTCAATTCTAGGGTCAAATGCCCAAAAGTCAAGACCTAAGGTTCAAAAACGGTCTAAGGGCAAGGAAGGTTTGGGTCACAAACCTAAGCCCAAGAAGACTTATCATAATGTTCCATTTAATTATGGAACTATTTCTAGGTCTAGGAAAACCAAGGCTAATAGGGAAATCATCCCAAAGTCTAGCCATGGTATGTGTTTAGTGGCTAACACCTCAAAGAAATCAAATGTAGCCACTAAGAAGGTCAATGGAGGAGTCACCTCTAGAGTTGACCCAAGTAAGACCCATTTGACTAAGGCGTCAAAGCCAAAAAGGGTCATTAGAAAGGTATCTATGGAAGTTATCCCTAGGGAATACCTTGTTAACCCAAGGAGCTCCAATAGGTATTGGGTTCCTAAAAGCGTGATTGATTCACGCTAGATGGGTTAGGGTGTGTCAACCCTAAATGGATGGGTAGTTAACCTAACCATAGTAGAGTTGATACATTAGGATGTGCCAATGTGTTTGAAAAGTCTAAAAATGATTAAATTGGCACAATTAGGTCTTAGAGGTATTGGTGTGCCATTTTGGGTTTTTTGCACACTAGGGAAATGAATGGCATTAAGGCAAAATGAATTTAATTCCTAGAAATGGCAAATTAATTTTAACACTTAGGTATTTTATACCTTAGTATATTTTACTTGTCATGCTTTATTTGCCTTGCCATGTCATGACATCATTCTCATTTTCATCTATAAAAATGTCATGATCATGTTTAGATTTATGTTTAGATGTCATGTATGCTTAAGTTTCATTCACATACCATGACATCATGATATTGGCATATGTTTTTATCTATATCATATCTATGCCATAATCATATCATGCATGAATTAAAATGGAGTTAAGGACTACGGCATAATTTGAAAGGAATCAAATAATATTGCCTTAGAAATATGCATGAGATCATAAAGAAAACAAAACCCACATCTCACTAAAAACTTGACTTGTATATGTTTTACACATCTAGATATTGGTGAGATGTTTAGGAAAAAGAGATTTAAGGTTTTGAAAAGATTTTGAAAACTTTTTGAAAAACCTTGGTGAAGCCTATCTTTTGATAGCTATCACCATTGAATGGGATGATTCAAAGAGGGCTCTTTATTGAAGCTTTTCTTAAACATTGGACTTTGTATCAATCTCTTAATTTAATGGGTAAAATAATTTTCCAATATTTTTCACCCATAGTGTCTATGATAAGTAATATACATACCAAATTTCAAGAATTTTAAACTTATGTATATTTACTTATGGATTACGGAAATCCATTTTCGAATGTCAAAATCAGAATCGTAGTATCAATGATCGCCATGGATCGCAATGATCGATGAGGGTGGCAAATGATCGATTTCTGATTTCAATTGGTTAGGCCCATGTTCAGCTAGGTTAAGGTCCCCTAACCACTCCTAACCCTAGGATATGCTTGGGAGAGCATTAGAGAGGGTGGAAATCCATTGGATATGGATTAGGAGTTGGGTTGAGGGTGAGTATCAATTTTAAGGTGGAAGAGAGTTCAGTGTTGAACTTTGCCTTAATTTTGATTTGGTTAATGTTCCTATTGGCTTAGGGACTCTCCAAGGACATTGTTGGTGCAATGATCAAGGGGGAGCAAGCCTCTAGGGGGAGGTATCCAACTTGGGAAGATGGATGTGTATTTCCTCATGGGAGGAAAATTGGGTTGCCTCTCTTTAAGTGATATGGGATCACTAGAAAGATTGTAGGCATATGTTCCTCCAAGGGAGAGATTGTAAGATCTCATTGGGATATGAGACATTCATACCCTTGGGGAAGACCTTTTCGATGTAATGTCAAAAAGGGGGAGAAGTTACCAAGTTACCAATTAGGGTTCGTTGGAATTCTCATTGGGATATGAGAATTGCCAATATGGGAGAATTGGTAGACTTGAGATGGTAGTTTTGTCAATCATCAAAAAGGGAGAGATTGTTGGTGCAATCGGCCCAGTAGTACCTTGATGGTATTTTGATGATAGACAAGACTCATGACATGGGATTGTCATGGGAAAGTCCAACATGGTGTTGGCATGGAAAATCCAAGCATGGAGCTTGGTGTGGGAAAGTCCAACATGGTGTTGGCATGGAAAATCCAAGCATGGAGCTTGGTGTGGAAAAGTCCAACATGGGGTTGGCATGGGAAATCCAAAGCATTACAAAGCCGTGCGCTTGGTGCTTGGTGAGAAATGCATTGCGAAGCCGTGCGCTTGGTGCATATGGAAAGTCTTAAGGACTTGGTAAGTTCACTAGGCTCGGGGTCCTTGAGTCGGTGAAGGATGGCATTGCGAAGTCGTGCGCTTGGTGCATCCGAGGGACCGTCGGACGGGGAGCGAATGGAGTGAGCCCAAAGGGAAGAATACTTCTAGGGTATGAGATGCGAAGGATGGCGTTGCAAAGTCGTGCGCTTGGCGCATCCGAGGGACGTAGGCCGAGGGAAGAGAGCTTCGGTGGGGAACTCTATGAGAGATAAGGTGGACTTGGCCTAGTGGCTAAGACTTAGTGTCGGAGGCTCAAACTTGATGTTTGAGGGTTTACTCGACGGTCGGATGCTCAAACAACTTGATGTTTGAGGTTTTGCCCGACGTCAGTCGACTGACATAGGTGCCGGTTCGACTGGTCCAAGTCGACTAGGGTTCGACTAGTGTAAGGCTAGGCTTTTGTGCTTGGCAGTCGACTTCCATGGGTAGCGATCGGATGTCGGCGGCGATCGGCTGATGGATGGCGGATCGATGGGATGTCGCGAGCATGCAGGCGCTCCGTAGCCGACTAGGCAGTCAACTACTAGGTCACCAGTCGACTGATGGGCATCATCAGTCGACTGGTAGGTGATCCGTTGGAACTTGTCTGATGTGGATCTGGCCGTTGTGAGACAACGGCTACAAGGGAAGTCGACTGGGGCCTTTTGGCAGTCGACTGCTAGGCACAAAAATAGCTCGATGCAAGTTATAAAGGAGCTCGAGATGGAGGTTTTTGCCATGGTTTTTGTGGAGCTATTGGAGGGGAATTGCTGCTGCATTCCAGTCCTTCAAGAGCCAATCAAAGCAAGCAACAAGCAAAGCGATCAAAGCAATCAGTGAAAGTTTTCTTGTGTATTGTATTTGTGTATTTGCTTGTATTTCTATATTACATTGTAATTTCTTGTGAGAGGTTTCTCCACCTCCGACGTGTTGTCGAGAAGGAGTGTTATAGTTAGTGTCGTGCGCATAACTAGAGCTCGGTGAGCTCGCCCGTGGAGTAGGAACCATTCGATTCCGAACCACGTATATCTTGTGTTGTGTGATTGTGTATTGTTGTTAGTTTCATTATTATTGTTATTCCGCTGCGCTAACGACAATCGTAGACAAGCAACGCAAGAAGAACGAGTAAATTCTGACATCCATCGTAAGAGGGCTATTCATCCCCCTCTAGCCGGGCGTCCGATCCCCTACATAACCGTCGTCTAAATGACGCTCCGACGAGAGGAGAACAAGCTGTCCAGAAAACTAGACAGCTTTGGTGGAGGACATAGGCGCCGGCCAACCAAGGGAAGATAAAGCTCACCTTGATGCCAAACCTAAAGGAGATCACCGGAGGGTCGCCGGAGGATCGCCGGCTGAAGCTTGGACGCCGGCAACAAGTTGGACGGCGGCACAAGGGGCTGGGCGGCAATGGAGTTGGCGCCGAATTCTCCAAGAAGAGGAGGTGGGCGGCAACTAGGTTTAGGGCTTTTGGATTAAGGCTTAATTATCCCTTAAGCCCTCTTTTATAGAGAACTAATTCTCTTAATGGTTATTGGATCATAACCATTAGGCCCGTTAACCCGCTCCATTAAGATAAGTTAAAATAAACCAAACCATGATGGTTTATTTTAAGTTAAACGAACCAACCAACTTTTGGTTCATTCGTTTAAAATAAACCAAACCCTTTGGTTTATTCTCCTCCATTGGATTAGAACCAAACCATTTTGGTTCATCCATTATGTCTTCATAAGACACGGCCCATCCACGCTTCCATTGCGACTGAAACGATTTCATGCTCGCTTCATGTTTGGTCCAACCAAACCTAGTTTCCCTCGGTCTGAGAATCCCATTCTCAAGCTCGTTTTAAATCCTTTGGATTACGCTCGTTGTGCGTGTGACCAAATAGGTTCTCGATTTTTGTTGGCCGTCGATAATTAACCATTAATTATAGAACGATCATGAGTGGCACCTAGTAGTACATCATGATCCCCAATTAATCGAAAAGATCAACGGTTGATCCAGAACTATTTCTGAAACCCTTCAGCAGCTCAAATGATTCGTGCCCCATTCCCTTCACTCATCTTATACCCACTTGGTTCAGGACATGGTCTATAGTGTCAGTCCCCACTAGGCTGACTACGTCACACCTAGCCCAAGTATCATTTCCTCGTCCTACGGATTCTAGTTACTGCACATGTATCGAAGAGTACCTTACTCCAAGCATGTAATGCTTTGGCCAAAGGCTTTAGTAACAATCCGACGAGAGGCCATGGGTATACATCTCCTCGCAAGGAGTGGTGAATCCTTTATAAGCTATTCAAACACCTTCGATCACTTCGACTTATACCCATTCATCCCGGGTCCTCATCTCCTTAGAGATGCTTGCTCAAGATGTCAAAGCATAAGTCTCCATGATCAAGATGACTTGAATACCGCAAGTCAAAGGAACATCACACTTAAGCTACAGTAAGAACTTCATTGACATATCTATATATGCAGAGAACCATATGAAGTCTTACCGCTGGTCACTCCAATGAACTAGTTACCATAACTAGCATCCACTATTAACTCCGGACATCACAATGTCTCCAACCAGTGATAATCAGCTGCTTGGATACACCAAGGAGTATACCTCGTGCTAGTCTCGACAGAATTGATGGTGTCCAAATCCATCAATTCATCGACTACGGATAATTTCGATACATCACAATTACACATGTAGAGATACTCACTAGTTGAGATCCAATCACAAATTATCTCATGCTGTGAATCGTATCATGGGCATTCAGTAAATGAGTTTAAGATCCAATCAAATACATCAAAACATGTACACTCAAATAGTGAATCTTCATTTATCAAATAAATGGTATGATCATAAGGCGATTGCCTTAGGACACCTCTCATATATTACTAACAGACTCCCACTTGGCCTAATGCCAATCGCTACGGTATCCAATACCATAAGCACTAACATGACCCTTAAACTTACTTTGAGGTAATGCTTTAGTTAAAGGATCCGCTAAGTTCCTTTCAGTGGGAATTTTCTCGATTTGTATTTCGTTCCTACTGATGATCTCTCTGATAAGATGATAGCGGTGAAGCACATGTTTGGATCGTTGATGAGACCTTGGCTCTTTCGCCTGTGCAATTGCTCCATTGTTATCGCAGTAGACCGGTATTGCTTCAACAATGGCCGGAATCACACCAAGTTCATAAACGAACTTCTTGATCCAAACCGCTTCCTTTGCTGCTTCCGAAGCGGCAATGTATTCTGCCTCAGTGGTAGAATCCGCTACAGTGTCTTGTTTGGAACTTTTCCAACTCACTGCGCCCCCATTCAAGGTGAACATGTATCAAGACTGAGACCTGGAATCATCCTTGTCTGTCTGGAAGCTGCCATCCGTATACCCGTGTATCACCATGTACCCTTCTCCATATATTAGGAACACATCCTTAGTTCTTCTCAAGTACTTAAGGATCATCTTAACAGCCACCCAATGATCCATTCCTGGATCAGACTGGTATCTGCTCGTGACACTCAGAGTATACGATACATCGGGCCTCGTACATAACATATCATACATGATAGATCCTATTGCGGATGCATAGGGAATCTTACTCATGCAAATCCTCTCGTCTTCTGTGCGCGGACACATAGACTTCGAAAGGTGTACCCCATGTCTGATGGGTAGGAAACCTTTCTTGGATTCCGACATGCTAAACCTCTTTAGCACTCGGTCTATATATGTAGACTATGAAAGACCAAGCAACTGTTTCGATCTATCTCTATAGATCTTAATCCCGAGGATGTAGGTTGCTTCTCCTAGGTCTTTCATGGAGAATGTCTTGGATAACCAAACCTTAACTGACTGTAAGATTGAAACATCATTTCCTATAAGTAATATGTCATCAACATATAATACTAGGAACACGACTGCACGCCCACTAACCTTCTTGTAGACACAAGGTTCGTCTGGATTTTGTGAGAAATCAAACTTTTTGATGGTCTCATCAAAACGGATATTCCAGCTCCTAGATGCTTGCTTCAATCCATAAATGGACCTTCGCAATTTGCATACCTTGGTTTTATCAACCGATGTGAAACCCTCAGGTTGTATCATATACACGTCCTCGAGCAAGTTTCCATTAAGGAAAGCTGTTTTCATATCCATCTGTTTTTCACATCCATCTGTCATATCTTATAATCATAATGAGCCGCTATGGCCAGGAGCATCCGAATGGATTTAAGCATAGCTACAGGCGAATAGGTTTCGTCATAATCAATGCCTTTTTTTTGACGATATCCTTTTGCCACAAATCTAGCCTTATAGGTAATCACATTACCATCCATGTCGGTTTTCTTCTTGAAAACCCACTTGCACCCTATAAGCTTTATGCCTTCAGGTGGGTCAACCAAGTTCCAAACTTGGTTTTCATACATAGAATCCATTTTCGACTTCATGGCACCAAGCCACTTATCCCTTTCTGAACTTGTCAGCACTTCTTCATAACGGGTAGGCTCCTCATCATCAATGAGTAACACGTCGTTCGATTCACTTACGAGAAATCCATATCTCTCGGGAATAATGCGTGTTCTACCAGATCTACGAAGATGTGGTGTTACATAAGTCGACCGATTGCTCATCACTATGAGTTATGGTACATTGTGCTTCACCGGTATCTCATCAATGTCTATTTGAGTCTCTCGGCCTCCTCAAGCTCGGCTGACACTCTCCTTTATTTTCTTGCAGAGAAACTCTTTCTCTAGAAACACAACATGCCTTGAAACAAACACCTTTTGTTCCACAGGATGATAGAATTGGTAACCCCTTGTTTCCTTAGGGTATCGATAAATAGACATTTATCGGACTTAGCATCCAATTTATGCGATAAATCCGCTTCACATAAGGTGACAACCCCATATCTTCAAGTAAGATACATGAGGTTTCTTACTATTCCATATCTCATATGGAGTGGTTGAGACTACCTTGGTAGGCATTCTGTTTAACAAGTAAACAGTTGTCTCAAGTGCATAACCCCAAAAGGACTTGGGAAGAGTTGCATGATTCATCATTGACCTGACCATGTCCAACAAGGTCCGGTTACGCCTCTCAGATACACCATTATGCTGTGGTGTATATGGCGGAGTCCATTGAGACAATATGCCATTGTCTCTTAGATAATCAAGAAACTCTTGACTTAAGTATTCACTACCTAGATCCGATCGAAGTATTTTAATACTCTTGTCATGTTGTTTCTCTACTTCATTTCTGAATTTTTGAACCTTTCAAAGGCTTCAGACTTGTGTTTCATCAAGAACACATACCCAAACCGTGAGTGATCATCGGTGAAGGTAATGAAGTAGCTATAGCCTCCTAAAGCTTGAGTTGACATAGGTCCACATACATCAGTATGTATTCGACCTAATAACTCTCCCACTCGTTCACCCTTTCCAGTAAAAGGTAACTTGGTCATCTTGCTTTTTAAGCATGATTCGCATGTATCGTATGAATCCAATTCAAACAATTCCAGAATTCCACATCGGTGTAATTCGGACATGCGTTTCTTGCTTATATGGCCAAGACGACAATGCCACATATAGGAGTCTATTTGATTATCCTTTCAAGCACGCGTGTTGCTCGCTTCGATATTGAAAATGTCACTGGATACGTCCAACGTATAAATGTCATTACTCAAAGTTTCAGTTCCATAAAGTACGCCATTCAAAGTTATATAACAACAATTGTTACTAAACGTCAAATGGAAACCATTTCTATTTAAACAGGAAATAGAAACAATGTTCTTTATTAGAGAAGGAACATAATAGCAATTGTCCAGTTCCAAGACTAGTCCACTGGGGAGCTTCAGCAAATAAGTTCCGATGGCGACCGCAGCAACCTTTGCTCCATTGCCAACTTACAAATTTGACTCCCCTCTGACGAGTCTTCTTCTATTCCTTAGCCCATGTATGTCAACACATATATGTGAGCCACACCCAGTATCCAATACCCAAGTGTCTAAGGAAATAGAATGACAATCAATAACGAAGATACCTGAAGAGGATGGGGCATCGGATGCCTTCTTCTTCTTCATGGACTCAAGATAAATCTTGCAGTTTCTTCGCCAGTGGCCCTCCTTGCCACAATGATGGCAAGTGCCCTTTTGCGCTGGTTCCGCCTTCTTTGCCTTTTTGTTCTTCCCTTTCTTCTGTTCTTTTGCCTTCCTCTTAGAACCTTTCTTTGAGGAATCAACTAACAGAACCGCCTTCTCCTCATGCTTCACAGAAGGCTCCACAGTCTTCAACATATTGAGGAGCTCGGGAATAGTGGATTCCAATTTGTTCATCCGATAGTTCATCACGAATTGTGAGAAACTCTTGGGCAAACAATGCAAAATTAAGTCAATACTTAATTCGTGATCCATCACAAACCCGAGGGTAGCTAGCCGCTCGATGTACCCGTTCATCTTTAGCACAAAGCGCACTCTGAGGCGAACCTTCTTGCATCTTCGTGGTGAAGAGGAGCCTAGAGACCTCGAACCTTTCGGATCTCGCTTGCTCATCGAACAACTCATGAAGATGGAAGACCATAGTATTAGCATCCATATGCTCATGCTGCTTTTGCAGCTCAGGTACCATCGCCGCTAGCATGATGCAACTCGCCCATTTCGAGAATCGCCACATGCTTACGATAGACCAACATTTGATGCAGGTTGCATCGTCCTTAGGGCCCGGTTGGGAAGAGGCTCTTGAGGACATATGCAAGCTTTTTCCTTGAGAACAATTCTCGAGTTTCTAAGCGATCCGAAGTTAGGCCCGATCGGTTGTTTGAATCCAAAATAGTGCGCAAATTCAAAGACGTCATGATCAATTTATTGACCTAGAAATACAAAACGAGCATATATGAGAAAAATGATTTAAAATGCATCAATATACATTCATAAATCCCATTCATTTTTTGAATTTCAAAAAACCCCAAAATCACTTCGGGAGATCTTAGGTCCATCTCCGAATGGGCTGATATCCATCATAGATATGAACAACCTTGGAGAGAGTCCAACAAGCCATTCATAACTATGACGGTAGGTATCAACTATACCGATTGCATATCATGTATATGCAACTATCACAATGTGATATCAACTAATTGAATGTTCACACATACATCGGGTTGTTAACACATTAACAAGTATGCATCATATGCATAGCACCCAACTTCACCTCCCTTTACATCGACCTTGGAGAGAGTCCAACAAGCCGATGCTCCAGGTTAAAGCCAACCCATTAATCGAGAAATAGTTTTAATATGGTTAGAGCGCATTCAACCAATTAGCCCAGCTTGGAGAGAGTCTAACAACCAAAGCTAACGATTGACCTCTGACTCTTACCATATTGTATTAAACTATTCCATGGTTTGAACATGTTCGGGTTCGAGCCGGGCTTGGAGAGAGTCCAACAACCCAAACAAGAAACGGAACTCTGGTTCTAACCATATTAATGGAAGGTGTAGGCTTTAATATTGAGTTAGGGTTTTTATGTCTTATCCTCTTTGCATGCAAATAACTATTATCTACATGGCATGGCATACATCTACATGTCACGACACGAATGACATAATGATATGCATCTAATGCAATTACATGGCATACAATTATGTCATGTACATAATTTCCTTATTTGTCATAACTATTTATGGAAATAAAATATGTTTAAGATTTGATTCTCCAAATCAAATCATGATTAAATTAGGAAACAAATTTCCAAATCTAATCACATATTTTATTTATGGAAATAGTTGATTAAGGAAAATCAATTTAGGAAACCAAATTCCTAAATCATCAAAACTACTTATGGAAATAAAATATTTTAAGATTTTATTTCCCAAATCAAATCATGATTAAATTAGGAAACAAATTTCCAGAATCTAATCAAATATTTTATTTATGGAAAATATCAATTTCCATAAATACTTCCAACTTTCCAAAAGTGGAAGATTTCCATAAATACTTCTAGACTTTCCAAAAATAAAAATTTCCATAAATGCTTATAAATTTCCAAAATTAGAAAATTTCAAGAAATAACATTATGACTATCACAAAACCATTTTACGATTATGTCGAAACACAACCTGGGCTCTGATACCACTGTTGGGTTTCCGACACCGCGGCGTGTGTGTGTTCGATCATGTTTCGCAAACATGAGCACAGTTGAAGCAATAAAATTAATAAATCTACATTTATTACAACACACACATCACACGCATGCATAGTACAACAAGTGTAGATATAATCATAAATTTAAATTTGCAATAAAAGGAAATTTAACTACGTTATACCTTTCGTATTACGTGTAGCGGGAACGACATCAACCGGAACGATCCTCGCTAGAATCGTCTCTATCCGTATCCACACCGAGTATCCTTAGGATGACTTCGCTAAGCCACAAGCTTCGTCTTCATATGGGTTACTAGCCTCGTGTTGAAGACAACGTGATCGAGAGATGATCACGATCCGAATCCAAATTCTGATCCAAAACCGAGTCCTCAAATCTCGTTTCTCCGGAGAGGTATTCGTCAACCGACTGACGAATCCTTCGTCCTCCACCTCAGAGGATTACCGGAGATCAAATCCCCTGTAAGTTAGCTGCTGTCGGAGCTCTAACCGTCGTCCAAACGACGCTCTGACGAGAGGAGAACAAGCTGTCCAGAAAACTAGACAGCTTTGGTGGAGGAGTTAGGCGTCGGCCAACCAAGGGAAGATAAAGCTCACCTTGATGCCAAATCTAAAGGAGATCACCGGAGGGTCACCGGAGGATCGCCGGCTAAAGCTTGGACACCGACAACAAGTTGGACGGCGGCACAAGGGGTTGGGCGGCAATGGAGTTGGCGCCGAATTCTCCAAGGAGAGGAGGTGGGCGGCAACTAGGTTTAGGGCTTTTGGATTAGAGCTTAATTATCCCTTAAGCCCTCTTTTATAGAAAACTAATTCTCTTAATGGTTATTGGATCATAACCATTAGGCCCGTTAACCCGCTCCATTAAGATAAGTTAAAATAAACCAAACCATGATGGTTTATTTTAAGTTAAAACGAACCGAACCAACTTTTGGTTCATTCGTTTAAAATAAACCAAACCCTTTGGTTTATTCTCCTCCATTGGATTAGAACCAAACTATTTTGGTTCATCCATTATGTCTTCATAAGACACAGCCCATCCACGCTTCCATTGCGACTGAAACGATTTCATGCTCGCTTCATGTTTGGTCCAACCAAACCTAGTTTCTCTCGATCTGAGAATCCCATTCTCAAGCTCGTTTTAAATCCTTTGGATGACGCTCGTTGTACGTGTGACCAAATAGATTCTCGGTTTATGTTAGCCATCTATAATTAACCATTAATTATAGAATGATCATGAGTGGCACCTAGTAGTACATCATGATCCCCAATTAACCGAAAAGATCAACGGTTGATCCAGAACTATTTCTGAAACCCTTCAGCAGCTCGAATGATTCGTGCCCCATTCCCTTCACTCATCTTATACCCACTTGGTTCAGGACATGGTCTATAGTGTCAGTCCCCACTAGGCTGACTACGTCACACCTAGCCCAAGTATCATTTCCTCATCCTACGTTCTGAATTCTGCACATGTATCGAAGAGTACCTTACTCTAAACATGTAATGCTTTGGAAAGACTTTAGTAACAATCCGACGAGGCCATGGGTATACATCTCCTCGCAAGGAGTGGTGAATCCTTTATAGGCTATTCAAACACCTTCGATCACGACTTATACCCAATCATCCCGGGTCCACATCTCCTTAGAGATGCTTGCTTAAGATGTCAAAGCATAAGTCTCCATGATCAAGATGACTTGAATACCGCAAGTCAAAGGAACATCGCACTTAAGCTACAGTAAGAACTTCATTGACATATCTATATATGCAGAGAACCATATGAAGTCTTACGGCTGGTCACTCCAATGAACTAGTTACCATAACTAGCATCCACGATTAACTCCGGACATCACAATGTCTCTAGTCAGTGAGAATCAGCTGCTTGGATACACCAAGGAGTATACCTCGTGCTAGTCTCGACAGAATCGATGGTGTCCAAATCCATCAATTCATCGACTAGGGATAATTCTGATACATCACAATTACACATGTAGAGATACTCACTAGTTGTGATCCAATCACAAATTATCTCATGCTGTGAATCGTATCGTGGACATTCAGTAAATGAGTTTAAGATCCAATCAAATACATCAATACATGTACACTCAAATAGTAAATCTTCATTTATCAAATAAATGGTATGACCATAAGGCGATTGCCTTAGGACACCTCTCATATATTACTAACAGAAAGAATCAAAAGTGTACTTAAGCTTATACACTTAGACCTTTTAGACTCTCATGGAGCCAAGTCACTAAATGGAAGCCAATATTGTCTAGTTATAGTCGATGACTACTCTAGGTTCACATGGGTTAGGTTTTTAAAACATAAGAGTGAAAGCTTAGAACAACTCATCAATTTATGCAAATTAATATAAAATGAAAAGAATCTTATGGTTAAAAGAATTAGAAGTGATCATGGTGGTGAATTCGAAAATCATAGGTTTGCCGACTTTTGTAACTAAAACGGATACCACCATGAATTCTCCTATCCTAGGACCCCATAACAAAATAGTCTAGTCGAGCGTAAAAATAGAACCTTACAAGAAGCCGCTAGAACCATGTTGAATGAGTATAACCTACCCAATAGATTTTGGCCAGAAGCGGTCAATACGACCTGCTACATTCAAAATAGGATCCTACTAGTTAGAAGACATCTTAAAACATCATATGAAATCTATTACGAAAAATTAACAAACATTAAGTATGTTAGGGTCTTTGGTTGTAGGGTGCACATATTGAATACTAAAGATTACTTAGGGAAATTCACCCCTAAAACAACTACCAGGACATTCCTAGGATACTCAACCACTAGTAAAGCCTATAGGGTGTATAACAATGAAACCCTAAAAATCGAAGAAACAATTAGCGTAGTATTTGATGAAGAAAACAAAACTACAAAACTTGGATTAGAACTGTTTAATGAACCTAACTCTAGACCTGAAACTATCTTTAGACCTGAACCTAATTCTAGATCCGAATCTGACTCACAAAATTAATCTAGTGTAAATCCTAACCCAAATCAATCTAGGTTACAAATGAATCATCCTATTGATCAAGTAATAGGTAATCCCAATTTAGGAGTTCAAACTAGAGCATCCTATAGAAACCTAAGCCAAATTTCACTTATCTCAAAAATTTAACCCAAAACAATTGAACAAGCTCTTCTTGATCCCGATTGGATTATAGCTATACAAGAAGAGCTAGCTCAATTTACTAGGAGTCAAGTTTGGGAATTAGTACCCCAACCTAAGGGGAAAACGATCATTGAAACGAGGTGGGTATTTCGAAACAAACTTGATGATAAAAGAGAAGTCGTTAGAAATAAGGCTAGGTTAGTCGCTAAGAGATTCAGTGAAGTAAAGGGGATAGACTACGATGAAACATATGCACCCATAGCTAGACTTGAATTGATTAGGATGTTTTTACCCTACACTGCACATCAAGGATTTAAACTATTTCAAATGTATGTTAAGTCAGCATTCTTGAATGGATTTATCAAGGAAGAGGTTTACGTTAGCCAACCACCCTGATTTGAGAGTCTAGACAAACTTGACCATGTTCTTAAACTTAGAAAAGCCTTATATGGACTAAAACAAGCTCCTAGAGCTTGGTATGAAAGACTTTCAATTTACCTTATGTCTAAAATATTTAGTCAAGGCTTAGTCGACCCAACCTTGTTTCTAAAATCCATAGGAAAAGAGATATTTATTGCCCAAATATAAGTAGACGACATAATTTTTGGAACTACCAATACAATTTTATTAAATGAGTTCATTTCACTAATGGAAAGTGAGTTTGAAATGAACTTAGTAGGAGAACTAACCTTTTTCTTAGGCTTACAAATTAAACAAACTAGAGAAGGTATCTACCTACACCAACGAAAATATGCTAAGGAAATTAATTAATAGATTTGGAATGCAAAACGCTAAGGAAATTAACGCACCAATGACAACTAATGTTAATATAGGAGAAGACTTAAAAGGAAAACCAATTGATTTAAAATACTATAGGAGTGTGATAGGTAGCCTCCTATACTTAATTACGAGTCGACCTGATATACTCTTTGCAGTGAGTATGTGTGTAAGATTTCAATCTTGCGCTAAGGAGTCGCACCTAACGCTAGTCAAATGCATCTTTCGATACCTTAAAGGAACACTAAATGTAGGAATTTGGAGCCCTAGGTCTAACGAATTCGAACTAATCGGCTTCTCCAATTCAGAATATGTCGATAGTAAACTCGATAGAAGAGCACGAGTGGTTGTTGCCAACTCCTAGGTTCGAGTCTAGTTAGCTAGTGTAGTAGAAAGCAACATTGTGTTGCCTTATCTACCATCAAAGCCGAGTACGTTGCGATGGGTGAGTGTGTAGCTCAACTTCTTTGGATGAAACACACTCTCCAAATATTCCAATTGAACTTTAGTAACACTAAAATTTTCATCGACAACATTAGTTCTATTAACCTAACTAAGAACCCAATTTGTCACTCTAGGACTAAACACATAGAGGTTAAATACCATTTCATTCGAGAACACATAGCACATGGGACAATACAACTCGAATATGTTGAATCCAAATCGAACCTAGTGGATATCTTCACCAAACCCTTACCCAAAGTAGAGTTTAGTCTGCTTTGACATAAATTAGGAATGTGCATAATAGAGTAGGACTCAATGTTGGTGCAGGGGCACTAGATAATCGAACCTGTGTTTTGATTATGGCAAAGACACAAAGTTAAGTTTACATCGTTATCTCACGAGCTAAATCGAGTGTGCAAAAAAGTACTAAAGCTGGAGATGAAGGCTAGCGACACCCGGAGGAAGCCGTGGTGGTCGGGCAACACTCGAGTGACTTCGGAGGGAGCCAAAGGAATCGAGTGGAAGGTCAGAAGCGAAAGCAACACAATAAGTATCGAGGTAAGCTCGTGTGAGTGAGAGATGGTAAGGTCGTGTCCTCTGTACGGGGATGACCGTAGGCGATGATCCGACTAAGACTTCCTGTGGAAGGTCTAGGTTGAGATTGGACGGTTAGAAACCGTCTCATTTATCATTTTTCGAGCTAAACTCTTACTGCAAGGGAGTGGCCAGGCTGACAGTCGACTGCTGGACATTGGGCAGTAGACTGATGCTCATCAGTCGACTGATGGGAGGCATCAGTCGACTGATGGTGAAGAATCAGCCTTTGCGCTAGGTCAAAACGGATATGGTTTGACGCGACCACTTCACGATAAAATTTGTACAACTTCGTGATCTATTCTGAAAGATGAGGAGACAAATTCATAGGCCAAAATCTATAAAAGGAGGGGAGGATTCAAACTCCAAACATCATCAAGTTTATTCTCAAGTGCTCCTACAATGCCAACACTCCAACACCATCATAACGCCGACGTGATGACAAGTTCTGATCTTCTTCGTCGGTAGCAGCATCAAGTAATATATTTTGATATTGTATTCCTTGTTTTTATTCATAACGAGGTGAGGTAGGCTTGTTGCCTTATCCTCGTACTTTTGGTTTTGTGATCGTTGTCTCCTACCTCCAACGAGGAGGAGACGTTATAGTGCTTTGCCCTCCGTACTGTTAGTAATATATGAGAGATGTCCTAAGGCAATCGCCTTATGTATGAACTATTTATATGATAAATGAAGATTCACTATTTGAGTATACATGTTTTTATGTATTTGATTGGATCTTAAACTCATTTACTGAATATCCACGATACGATTCACAGCATGAGAGAATTTGTGATTGGATCACAACTAGTGAGTATCTCTACATGTGTAATTGTGATATATCGAAATTATCCCTAGTCGATGAATTGATGGATTTGGACACCATCAATTCTGTCGAGACTAGCACGAGGTATACTCCTTGGTGTATCCAAGCAGCTGATTCTCACTGGCTAGAGACATTGTGATGTCCGGAGTTAATCGTGGATGCTAGTTATGGTAACTAGTTCATTGGAGTGACCCGCCGTAAGACTTCATATGGTTCTCTGCATATATAGATATGTCAATGAAGTTCTTACTGTAGCTTAAGTGCGATGTTTCTTTGACTTACGGTATTCAAGTCATCTTGATCATAGAGACTTATGCTTTGACATCTTTGTTGGCAACGTGCTATTCCTCGGAGGCTCATTGGCTCCCATGTCCCCGGATTAAAATTTTCACTAATGAAAACTAATCCGGATGGGATGAGTTTCCTAAGCACAACCAATTCATCGTCATGCCAATGACTCGAGCGATCGCTTGAACAAACTTGTTGTTCAAGAAATCAACTCTTCTAGTCGGTTAGCCGCGGAAGAGACGATGGACGGATCGCCGGTTTTTGTGTTTCTTATTCGGGGTCCATGATTATACAAATACATGCAAATGTAAACTAGTATAATCAACATATACTAACATAAAGAACATAAGCTAGCATATCAATAAGAACATGCAAAAGAACAATAATAAAAGTTGTAAAACTTTTATACCTCTTGATCTTCTATCGTATGTCCTAACCTCCTTATAGACTTCGTGTGGGCGAAGATCCTCCACAAGTTGAAGCTTCCTAGATCTTCTTCAATCCAAAGAAAGAAGAACTCTCTTTCCCTTCTTGCTTGAGCCAACCACCAATCCACAAAGGATTGATGTCGCCGGCCCCAAGAATAGAGAGAACATAATGGAAACCACCAAGGAACCAAACTAGGGACAAACCCTAGCTTCTAGTGCCGCCGACCAAGATGAAATAAAGAGGAGAAGAGGAATGAGTTGAGCGCCGACCAAGGTAGAGGAAATAGAGATAGGTCCCGGCAACACCTTAGGAAGAAGAAGAGAACCTCTCCTATAGTTGCCGCCCACTCCAATTTCCAAACCCTAGCCGCCCAACCAAACCCTAACCTAGGATTTCTTGCCGCCCAACAAAAGGAAAGGCAAAACCCTAATCTCTTTGAAAACCATCTTCTATGTGCCGGGCATGGAAGAGGGGAAGAAGGATAGAGTGTGGACCGACCAAGGTAGAGGGTAGAAGGAAGGGACCGGCCATGCCTTAGGAAGAAGAAGAAGAACCTCTTCCACTTGTTGCGGCCCATGTTTTCTCCCAAAACCTAGCCGCCCAAAAATTCTAAACAAACTAGGGTTTCTTGCCTCCAAAGGAAGCAAACCCTAATCCCCTAAACCATCCATCCTCCTTGCCGCCCAACCCAATAAGCCTTATATATAGAGTTGGGTTTAGGCCTTGGTTTAATCTCAACCGTCGGTTCTAGGGTTTTAATCTCAACCGTCGGATCTAGAGATTTAATCTCAACCCTTGGTTCTAGGGATTTAATCCCAACCGTCGGATCTAGAGATTTAATCTCAACCGTCGGTTCTAGGGTTTTAATCCCAACCATCGGATCTAGAGATTTAATCTCCACCGTCGGTTCTAGGGATTTAATCCCAACCGTCGGATCTAGAGATTTGTTTAACATCATTTGATCTAGACTTCATGAGGTTTATATTAGGCTACGATAGGGACCATGATGAGGAGTTGGATCTTGGCCACCCAATGGATCGGAACCACACAAACTTGATCCATCAATGATGTTCCATTCCACTAGAGGATCATCATCGAACTACCTCACCAACCCCCATAAATTAATATGGGCTCCATATATTATTTGTACATCCATCTCCCCGTGTTTAAGATATCGAATGTCCGTCAATTAATTGATTTATTGACCATCAATTAATTAACATCTAACTCCTCGAGTAGTACCACTCAACCTTATCATCATGTTGACTAAGTCAACCTGCAGGGTTTACATGATGAACCTTATGAGCTCCTCAAGGGGACATCATCAACCTAATACATAGGACACAGATTCCTCCTATAATCAACGACACACCATGTAAATAATATCATTTCCCAACTTACCGGGCATATTGATTTAATCCATAGAAATCTCACCCTCTGGTAAATCAAAGAAATAAATACTAAGTACATGTGTCCGTTATTATATCGGGATTAAGAGCATGTACAACATAATATCCGAGGTCCGATTCAATTATGTAGTCAGCAACAAATTGAATCACCTCTATGTCGGTCCTGCTCAATACACCTAAGTGTACTAGTGTAACTTTATGTTCAAGACAAAACAATACCAAGCTACACTACAACCATGCCAATGGTTTGTCCAAAACCATCTTGGTTGTGAGCCTCTACTTATACTCTACAAGGGACTGATAACATGATCTTCTGTGCCACACCCAAGAACCATGTTATCTACAATGTAAAGTATTAGACAATATGCACATATATAAATATAAAGTGCAATCAATGATCATGTGATTCTTATTTCAAAATAAAATGTTCATACCAAAGATCTAGGCTTTCAGTATACATCCCAACAATCTCCCACTTATACTAAAAGACTATGCTATCATCATACTGCCATACATCTGATTCCCCTTCCCTCCACATGCCTATCAAAGCTCTCGCTAGAAGGGCCTTAGTGAAAAGGGTCTACCAGGTCATCCTCTGATGCATGCTAGGCGACAGCAACTTCTACCTCCTTTACGATTTCTCGTATCAGGTGGTACTTGCACTCTGTGTTTACTAGCCTTATGGGCTCATGATTCCTTCGAGTTTGCAACTGCACCATTATTATCACAATTAATTGTGATAGTTCTGGGCAAACCAGGAATCACATCCAAGTCCATTAGGAAGTTCCTGAGCCACACAGCTTCTTTGGCTGCCTCATAGGCTGCCACATACTCAGCTTCCATGGTGGAGTCCGCCACGCATTTCTGCTGGGCACTCCTCCGTACAATGGCTCCACCTCCTAAAGTAAACACAAAACCTGAGGTAGACTTACTGTTATTCCTATCTGATTGGAAATCGTAATCCATGCAACCCACAGGGAGTAATTGGTCTGCCCGGTAAACTTGCATATAATCCCTAGTCCTTCTCAGGCACTACAATATATGCTTTTACCGCAGTCCAATGTCTCTGTCCTGGATTACTCTGATATCTGCTAACCATGCCCACGGCAAAGCAGATATCTTGTCTCGTACATAGCATACATGAGGCTTCCTACTGTCGAAGCATAAGGAACCGCCTTCAACTCCTTTATCACCTCAGATGATCTAGGACACATCTCCTTAGATAAAGTAACTCCATACCTGAAAGGTAGAAAAACCTTCTTGGAGTTCTGCATGCTAAAACGATCCAAAATCATGTCTATGTATGAAGCTTGGGATAAGCACAACAACCTTGATCCCAAGGTTGTGACCCACTTCTCCCAAGTCCTTCAAAACTGTTTGGACAACCATACCCTTACGTCTGATAACACTCCGATATTGACGCCAACTATCAAAATGTCATCTACGTATAGTACAAGAAATACCACTACGTTTCCGTCACATCTCTTGTATACACAAGACTCATCCAGACTTTGAATAAATCCATAAGTTTGGATTTACCTCATCAAAGCGGATGTTCCAAGATCTCGAAGCTTGCTTCAATCCATAAACGGACCGATTAGGCTTACATACAATACGCTCTTTGCCCTTAGTAATGAATCTCTCTGGTTGCTTCATATAGATGTTTTCCTTAAGACTTCCCTTAAGAAAAGTTGTCTTGACATCCATCTGCCACACCTCAAAATCCATATGAGCTGCTATGCATAAGAGCTCCCAGACCTGACTTGAATCCATGGATTCAATCTCAGTATTCATTGCACTTTGCCAAGATGTTGTATCTATATCTTGGATTGTCTCGTCGTATGTCTAGGGATCAGGTTCATGTTTGCTAGGGACCAAATCAGAAGATTCACCCAAAAACATGAATCTAAGATGCTGTCTAACAACCCTCCCACTACGATGAGGTATCATCTGTGTATCCTTTTGTGAAACGCGGTGCAGTGACATGTGGTATATCCTCTTGTACCGGTGGTACGAAAGAAGTGACTTCCCCTTTTAACTCCCTTTGAACAATTTTACTCTTGGGCTTGTGGCTTATCACATAGTCTTCCTCTAGAAATCTGGCATTCGTGTTAACGATCACCCTCTGATCTCTAGGACTATAAAACAAGTCAGAATAACTCATCATCGATCTAACCATCTCCATAAGAGTCCTATTCCTTCGCTCTGCTACACCGTTCTGCTGGGGTGTGCCAGGTGCAGTCAATTGGGATTGAATCCCAACCTCTGATAAGTAGTTCCTAAATTCTCCCAAGAGGTTGTCACCACCACGATCAGATCATAGTGTCATCCACATCTTGAATAATCATCTAAAAAGAGATGAAATATTCAAGATTACCTCTTGCCTAGATAGCCATAGGACCACACAAATCAGAATGAACCATTTCTAACACATCTTTGGCTCTATACCCCTTGGCCTTAAAAAGGCCTCTTGGTCATCTTACCCTCCAAGCAAGATTCGTAGGTTGGGAGATCCTCCACCACTAATGAACCCAAAGGTCCATCGGTTATCAACCTTTGAATTCTGCTTAGGTTAATGTGACCAAGCCTAAGAAGCCAAAGATATGTTTGGTTCATCTTCGAAGGTTCTTTTCTCTTATTGGAATTAGAAGATGAGTTATTAACTTCAATTTGCATCGTGGGAGGTTTTGGTTCAAATTTCCTTTCAATGTACCTGAATAGATATTCTCCCTATTCCTTTTTATAACAACTCTGTCATTAAAAGAAATAGAATATCCATCCATAATAATTTAGAAACTGAAACTAAATTCTTTCTAAATAAAGGTACATAAAGGGAATTTTCCAGAACCAAAGTTTATTATTCTCAAGAGATAAATAAAACTTCTCCCACTGCAATAGCTGCTACCATCATGGCATTGCCCAAGTAAATGGTAATCTTCCCTTTAGCTAGTCATCGGGTTTCCTAGAACCCCTGCAAATTATTGCAGACATGATTAGTGGCTCCCGTATCAACTCACCAGGTGCCGGTAGATATCACCGCTAATCATGTTTCAATGACTAGTCCAAAAGATATACCTTTGTTCTATTTTGGATTGGGACAGTCCTTCTTCCAATGTCCATCCTGCTTGCAAGTGAAGTACTTGCCTTTCGGCTTTTTCACTCTTCCTTGAGATCCTCCCACCATCTTTGATCCACCTTGTTTCTTCTTCTTCTTGCCTTTCGGCTTAGAAGTAGAAACTTTTTTGAGCAACCATGGCTTGAGGACACTCTTTGAAGAGTGTATACTTGTACTTCTTAGCAGATAAGACAATATCTTGAATCTTTTCCAATCAACATTATTTAGGTATAGTAAGTTTATTTCCTTTAGTATCACAGTAAGTGGACTGAAAGTCAATTTTTGAAAATCCTAAGAATCACATAGATCATTACTTTAGATTTCAAAAAATTATTGATTCCTCAAACAAAAAAATTTTGAAATCAACCAACACCTCAAAACACCGAGAATATCGCATGCCACGCAGTGTGGACGTATACGAATTCTATATTTGTAAGAGGAGGTTTTACCCATTAATTTTATTATCCTGTCAACCTTATTTTTTGACAAATAAAATTAATAGTTGGTTCCTCTTTGGCCCTACAAATAAAAGCAGTGACTCCGATGGGGAGGATACTTTATATTTGCATCTAAGTGTGCACCATTACACGATACTAAGGGAATTATTTCGGATTATGTGCCTTACCGCTGTGGAAGTACACACGCTCCTAGATAATTTCCTATAACCATTATTTGACCTAGTGATCCTTAAACAAACTCATCCGCAGGGAGGAAGGCACTCAGAGCCGACACACAAGTTTGTTGCATCACACGTCAAATTGTAATGGAGGCCGCGGGAATTAATTAAAATATCCCTCTCCCACTTAGTAAATTGAAAATGAGGAATTTTCAAGCACACACAACATGCTTATTATTACTGTAGATTTCAATAAAAATTATTGATTCCTCAAACAATAAAATTTTGAAATCAACCAACACCTCGAACACCGAGAATATCGCATGCCACGATAGTGTGGACGTATACGAATTCTACATTTGTAAGAGGAGGTTTAACCCATTAATTTTATTATCCTGTCAACCTTACTTTTTGACAAATAAAATTAATAGTTGGTTCCTCTTTGGCCCTACAAATAAAACTACTTTTTATTTGCATCTAAGTGTGCACCATTACACGGTACTAAGGGAATTATTTCGGATTATGTGCCTTACCGCTGTGGAAGTACACACGCTCCTAGATAATTTCCTATAACCATTATTTGACCTAGTGATCCGCAAACAAACTCATCCGCAGGGAGGAAGGCACTCAGAGCCGACACGCAAGTTTGTTGCATCACACGTCAAATTGTAATGGAGGCCACGGGAATTAATTAAAATATCCCTCTCCCACTTAGTAAATTGAAAATGAGGAATTTTCAAGCACACACAACATGCATATAAAACAAATCAGCAATAAATATGGAAAAATCAGAATTTTTCCAACTATTATGGCATTGTTCTCCAATATGCGTCCCGTCGTGTCGCCACCTCGTCCGCTCCTCCTACGCCATGTACGAGCCATCCGGAGATCCGAGCCGAGAATAAAACCTATTTTATTTTACATCCATCGATCCTATACTCCACGAGGGAGTGTACATGAAATCTAGATCGAAAGTAAAATAAAATAAAGAGTGGCTAAACAATGTCGTATTTAATTACAAAAATTAAATACTAATCTAGCCTCGTCAACCCCGAGGATTCAAATAATATACATACAATCACACACAAACAACCACATACACACATATAGCCATAATAGTCGGATCTTATGCCTGCAACCAAAAAGTTAGCCTATGCACATCCTACTATTATCCGGCATACTCAATATATGATATGTGCATGAAAGTAACCGAATCCTAAACACACAAAACCAGAAACCGTGGCTCTGATACCATTTATTGTTGGCAACGTGCTATTCCTCGGAGGCTCATTGGTTCCCATGTCCCCGGATTAAAATTTTCACTAATGAAAACTAATCCGGATGGGATGAGTTTCCTAAGCACAACCAATTCGTCGTCGTGCCAACGACTCGAGCGATCGCTTGAACAAACTTGTTGTTCAAGCAATCAACTCTTCTAGTCGGTTAGCCGCGGAAGAGACGACGGACGGATCGCCGGTTTTTGTGTTTCTTATTCGAGGTCCATGATTATACAAATACATGCAAATGTAAACTAGTATAATCAACATATACTAACATAAAGAACATAAGCTAGCATATCAATAAGAACATGCAAAGAACAATAATAAAAGTTGTAAAACTTTTATACCTCTTGATCTTCTATCGTATGTCCTAACCTCCTTGTAGACTTCGTGTGGGCGAAGATCCTCCACAAGTTGAAGCTTCTTAGATCTTCTTCAATCCAAAGAAAGAAGAACTCTCTTTCTCTTCTTGCTTGAGCCAACCACCAATCCACAAAGGATTGATGTCGTCGGCCCCAAGAATAGAGAGAACATAATGGAAACCACCAAGGAACCAAACTAGGGACAAACCCTAGCTTCTAGTGCCGCCGACCAAGATGAAATAAAGAGGAGAAGAGGAATGAGTTGAGCACCAACCAAGGTAGAGGAAATAGAGATAGGTCCCGGCAACACCTTAGGAAGAAGAAGAGAACCTCTCCTATAGTTGCCGCCCACTCCAATTTCCAAACCCTAGCTGCCCAACCAAACCTTAACCTAGGATTTCTTGCCGCCCAACCAAAGGAAAGGCAAAACCCTAATCTCTTTGAAAACCATCTTCTATGTGTCGGGCATGGAAGAGGGGAAGAAGGATAGAGTGTGGACCAACAAAGGTAGAGGGTAGAAGGAAGGGACCGGCCATGCCTTAGGAAGAAGAAGAAGAACCTCTTCCACTTGTTGCCGCCCATGTTTTCTCCCAAACCCTAGCCGCCCAAAAATTCTAAACAAACTAGCATTTCTTGCCTCCAAAGGAAGCAAACCCTAATCCCCTAAACCATCCATCCTCCTTGCCGCCCAACCCAATAAGCCTTATATATAGAGTTGGGTTTAGGCCTTGGTTTAATCTCAATCGTCAGTTCTAGGGTTTTAATCTCAACCGTCGGATCTAGAGATTTAATCTCAACCGTCGGTTCTAGGGATTTAATCTCAACCGTCGGATCTAGAGATTTAATCTCAACCGTCGGTTCTAGGATTTTAATCCCAACCGTCGGATCTAGAGATTTAATCTCCACCGTCGGTTCTAGGGATTTAATCCCAACCGTCGGATCTAGAGATTTGTTTTCCATCATTTGATCTAGACTTCATGAGATTTATATTAGGCTATGATAGGGACCATGAGGAGGAGTTGGATCTTGGCCACCCGATGGATCGGAACCACACAATCTTGATCCATCAATGTGTTCCATTCCACTAGAGGATCATCATCGAACTACCTCACCAACCCCCATAAATTAATATGGGCTCCATATATTATTTGTACATCCATCTCCCCGTGTTTAAGATATCGAATGTCCGTCAATTAATTGATTTACTGATCATCAATTAATTAACATCTAACTCCTCGAGTAGTACCACTCAACCTTATCATCATGTTGACTAAGTCAACCTGCAGGGTTTACATGATGAACCTTATGAGCTCCTCAAGGGGACATCATCAACCTAATACATAGGACACGGATTCCTCCTATAATCAACGGCACACCATGTAAATAATATCATTTCCCAACTTACCTGGCATATTGATTTAATCCATAGAAATCTCACCCTCTGGTAAATCAAAGAAATAAATACTAAGTACATGTGTCCGTTATTATATTGGGATTAAGAGCATGTACAACATAACATCCGAGGTCCGATTCAATTATGTAGTCAGCAATAAATTGAATCACCTCTATGTCGGTCCTGCTCAATACACCTAAGTGTACTAGTGTAATTTTATGTTCAAGACAAAACAATACCAAGCTACACTACAACCATGCCAATGGTTTGTCCAAAACCATCTTGGCTGTGAGCCTCTACTTATACTCTACAAGGGACTGATAACATGATCTTCTGTGCCACACCCAAGCAACATGTTATCTACAATGTAAAGTATTAGACAATATGCACATATATAAATATAAAGTGCAATCAATGATCATGTGATTCTTATTTCAAAATAAAATGTTCATACCAAAGAGCTAGGCTTTCAGTATACATCCCAACAATCTTAAGCAAGCATCTCTAAGGAGATGTGGACCCGGGATGATTGGGTATAAGTCGAAGTGATCGAAGGTGTTTGAATAGCTTATAAAGGATTCACCACTCCTTGCGAGGAGATGTATACCCATGGCCTCTCGTCGGATTGTTACGAAAGTCTTTGGCCAAAGCATTACATGTTTAGAGTAAGGTACTCTTCGATACATGTGCAGTAACTTGAATCCGTAGGACGAGGAAATGATACTTGGGCTAGGTGTGAGGTAGTCAGCCTAGTGGGGACTGACACTATAGACCATGTCCTGAACCAAGTGGGTATAAGATGAGTGAAGGGAATGGGGCACGATTCATTCGAGCTGCTGAAGGGTTTCAGAAATAGTTCTGGATCAACCGTTGATCTTTTCGGTTAATTGGAGATCATGATGTACTATTAGGTGCCACTCATGATCGTTCTATAATTAATAGTTAATTATAGATGGCCAACATAAACCGAGAACCTATTTGGTCACACGCACAACGAGCGTAATCCGAAGGATTTAAAACGAGCTTGAGAATGGGATTCTCAGACCGAGAGAAACTAGGTTTGGTTGGACCAAACAAGAAGCGAGCATGAAATCATTTCAGTCGCAATGGAAGCGTGGATGGGCCGTGTCTTATGAAGACATAATGGATGAACCGAAATGGTTTGGTTCTAATCCAATGGAGGAGAATAAACCAAAGGGTTTGGTTTATTTTAAACGAATGAACCAAAAGTTGGTTCGGTTCGTTTTAACTTAAAATAAACCATCATGGTTTGGTTTATTTTAACTTATATTAATGGAGTGGGTTAACGGGCCTTATGGTTATGATCCAATAACCATTAAGAGAATTAGTTCTCTATAAAAGAGGGCTTAAGGGATTGTTAAGCCCTAATCCAAAAGCCCTAAACCTAGTTGCCGCCCACCTCCTCTCCTTGGAGAATTCGGCACCAACTTCATTACCGCCGCCCATCTCCTCCAACCGGCGCCCAGAAGGAGCCTTCCTTCCCCCTCGCCGGCGTCGAGCTGCTGCCGGTTTGTGTTCCGGTGATTTCCCTTGGGTGTGGCGATAAGGTGAGCACTTGGCTTCCCTTGGTTGGCCGGCGCCTACTCCTCCACCAAAGCTGTCCAGTTTTCTGGACAGCTTATTTTCCTCTCGTCGGAGCATCATTTGGACGACGGTTAAAGCTTCGACAGCGCCTAACTTACCGGGGATTCGATCTCCGGTAATCCTCTAAGGTGGAGGACGAAGGATTCATCAAACGGTTGACGAATACCTCTCCGGAGAAGCGAGTTTTGAGGACTCGTCTTTGGGTCCGAATTTTGATTCGGATCGTGATCATCTCTCGATCACGTCGTCTTCAACACGAGGCTAGTAACCCGTACGAAGACGAAGCTCGTGGCTTAGTGAAGTCATCCTATGGATACTCAGCGTAGATACGGATAGAGACGATTCTAGCGAGGATCGTTCCGGTTGATGTCGTTCCCGCTACACGTGATACGAAAGGTATACGTAGTTAAATTTCCTTTATTGCAAAATTTAAATTTACGGTTATGTATACACATGTTGTACTATGCATGCGTGTGTTGTGTGTGTTGTAATAAATGTAGATTTATTATTTTTATTTCTTCCGTTGTGCACATGTTTATGAAACATGTACGAACACACACTCGCCGCGGTGCCGGAAACCCAACAGTGGTATCAGAGCCCAGGTTGTGTTTCGACATAATCGTAAAATGGTTTTACGATAGTCATAATGTTATTTCTGGAAATTTTCAAATTTTTGAAATTTAGAAGTATTTTTGGAAATTTTTCAATTTTGGAAAGTCTAGAATTATTTATGGAAATCTTCCACTTTTGGAAAGTTGAAAGTATTTATGGAAATTGATATTTTCCATAAATAAAATATTTGATTAGATTCTGGAAATTTGTTTCCTAATTTAATCATGATTTGATTTGGGAAATCAAATCTTAAAATATTTTATTTCCATAAGTAGTTTTGATGATTTAGGAAATTGGTTTCCTAAATTGATTTTCCTTAATCAACTAATTCCATAAATAAAATATGTGATTAGATTTGGAAATTTGTTTCCTAATTTAATCATGATTTGATTTGGAGAATCAAATCTTAAACATATTTTATTTCCATAAATAGTTATGACAAATAAGGAAATTATGTACATAGCATAATTGTATGCCATGTAATTGCATTAGATGCATATCATTATGTCATGCGTGTCGTGACATGTAGATGTATGTCATGTATGTCATGCCATGTAGATAATAGTTATTTGCATGCAAAGAGGATGAGACATAAAAACCCTTACTCAATATTAAAGCATACACCTTCCATTAATATGGTTAGAACCAGAGTTCCGTTTCTTGTTTGGGTTGTTGGACTCTCTCCAAGCCCGGCTCGAACCCGAACATGTTCAAACCATGGAATAGTTTAATACTAATATGGTAAGAGTCAGAGGTCAATCGTTAGCTTTGGTTGTTGGACTCTCTCCAAGCTGGGCTAATTGGTTGAATGCGCTCTAACCATATTAAAACTATTTCTCGATTAATGGGTTGGCTTTAACCTGGAGCATCGCCTTGTTGGACTCTCTCCAAGGTCGATGTAAAGGGAGGTGAAGTTGGGTGCTATGCATATGATGCATACTTGTTAATGTGTTAACAACCCGATGTATGTGTGAACATTCAATTAGTTGATATCACATTGTGATAGTTGCATATACATGATATGCAATCGGTATAGTTGATACCTACCGTCATAGTTATGAATGGCTTGTTGGACTCTCTCCAAGGTTGTTCATATCTATGATGGATATCAGCCCATTCGGAGATGGACCTACGATCTCCCGAAGTGATTTTGGGGTTTTTGAAATTCGAAAAATGAATGGGATTTATAAATGTATATTGATGCATTTTAAAATCATTTTCTCATATATGCTCGTTTTGTATTTCTAGGTCAATAAATTGATCATGACGTCTTTGAATTTGCGCACTATTTCTGATTCAAATAAACTGACTGGGCCTAACTTCCTGGACTGGCTTAGAAACCTGAGAATTGTTCTCAAGGTAGAAAAGCTTGCATATATCCTTGAAGAGCCTCTTCCCAACCGTCCTAAGGACGATGCAACTCCAGACCAAATGTTGGTCTATCAGAAGCATGTGGCAGATTCTGAGCTGGCGAGTTGCATCATGCTAGCGGCGATGGTACCTGAGCTGCAAAAGCAGCATGAGCATATGGATGCTAATACTATGGTCTTCCATCTTCATGAGTTGTTTGATGAGCAACCGAGATCCGAAAGGTTCGAGGTCTCTAGGCTCCTCTTCACCACGAAGATGCAAGAAGGTTCGTCTGTAGTGCAGTTTGTGCTAAAGATGAACGGGTACATCGAGTGGCTAGCTACCCTCGGGTTCGTGATGGATCACGAATTAAGTATTGACTTAATTCTGTATTGTTTGCCCAAGAGTTTCTCATAATTCGTGATGAACTAGCGAATGAACAAATTGGAATCCACTATTCCCAAGCTCCTCAATATGCTGAAGACTGTGGAGCCTTCTGTGAAGCATGAGGAGAAGGCGGTTCTGTTAGTTGATTCCTCAAAGAAAGGTTCTAAGAGGAAGGCAAAAGAACAGAAGAAAGGGAAGAACAAAAAGGCAAAGAAGGCGGAACCAGCGCAAAAAGGCACTTGCCATCATTGTGGCAAGGAAGGCCACTAGCGAAGAAACTGCAAGATTTATCTTGACTCCATGAAGAAGAAGAAGACATCCGATGCCCCATCCTCTTCAGGTATCTTCGTTATTGATTGTCATTCTATTTCCTTAGACACTTGGGTATTGGATACTGGGTGTGGCTTACATATATGTAATGACATACAGGGCCTAAGGAATAGAAGAAGACTCGTCAGAGGGGAGTCAAATTTGCGAGTTGGCAATGGAGAAAAGGTTGTTGCGGTCGCCATCGGAACTTATTTGCTGAAGCTCCCCAGTGGACTAGTCTTGGAACTGGACAATTGCTATTATGTTCCTTCTCTAATAAAGAACATTGTTTATATTTCCTGTTTAAATAGAAATGGTTTCCATTTGACATTTAGTAACAATTGTTGTTATATAACTTTGAATGGCGTACTTTATGGAACTGGAACTTTGAGTAATGGCATTTATACGTTGGACATATCCAGTGACATATTTAATATCGAAGCGAGCAACAAGCGTGCTCAAAAGGATAATCAATTAGACTCCTATATGTGGCATTGTCGTCTTGGCCATGTAAGCAAGAAACGCATGTCCGAATTACACTGATGTGGAATTTTGGAATCGTTTGAATTGGATTCATACGATACATGCAAATCATGCATAAAAGGCAAGATGACTAAGTTACCTTTTACTGGAAAAGGTGAACGAGTGGGAGAGTTACTAGGTCTAATACATACTGATGTATGTGGACCTATGTCAACTCAAGCTTTAGGAGGCTATAGCTACTTCATTACCTTCACCGATGATCACTCACGGTTTGGGTATGTGTTCTTAATGAAACACAAGTCTGAAGCCTTTGTAAGGTTCAAAGAATTCAGAAATGAAGTAGAGAAACAACATGACAAGAGTATTAAAATACTTCGATCGGATTGAGGTGGTGAATACTTAAGTCAGGAGTTTCTTGATTATCTAAGAGATAATGGTATATTGTCTCAATGGATTCTGCCATATACACCACAGCATAATGGTGTATCTGAAAGGCATAATCGGACCTTGTTGGACATGGTCAGGTCAATGATGAATCATGCGAATCTTCCCAAGTCCTTTTGGGACTATGCACTTCAGACAGCTGTTTACTTGTTAAACAGAATGCCTACCAAGGTAGTCTCTACTACTCCATATGAGATATGGAATAGTAAGGAACCTCATGTATCTTACTTGAAGATATGGGGTTGTCCTGCTTATGTGAAGCTGACAGTATCAGACAAATTGGATGCTAAGTCTGATAAATGTCTATTTATTGGATACCCTAAGGAAACAAGGGGTTACCAATTCTATCATCCTATGGAACAAAAGGTGTTTGTTTCAAGGCATGCTGTGTTTCTAGAGAAAGAGTTTCTCTTGCAAGAAAACAGTGGGAGTGTCATCGAGCTTGAGGAGGCTCGAGAGACTCAAATAGACATTGATGAGATACCTGGTGAAGCACAACAGCCGACAACTCATAGTGATGAGCAATCGTCTGGACCTATTATAACACTACATCTTCGTAGATCTGGAAGAACACGCAATATTCTTGAGAGATATGGATTTCTCGTAAGTGAATCGAATGACGTGTTACTCATTGATGATGAGGAGCCTACCAGTTATGAAGAAGTGCTGACAAGTTCAGAAAGGGATAAGTGGCTTGGTGCCATGAAGTCGGAAATCGATTCCATTTATGAAAACCAAGTTTGGAACTTGGTTGACCCACCTGAAGGCATAAATCCTATAGGGTGCAAGGGGTTTTCAAGAAGAAAACCAACATGGATGGTAATGTGATTACCTATAAAGCTAGATTAGTGGTGAAAGGATATCGTCAAAAATAAGGTGTTGATTATGAAGAAACCTATTCGCCTGTAGCTATGCTTAAATCCATTCGGATGCTCCTGGCCATAGCGGCTCATTATTATTATGAGATATGGCAGATAGATGTGAAAACAACTTTCCTTAATGGAAACCTGCTCGAGGACGTGTATATGATACAGCCTGAGGGTTTCACATCGGTTGATAAAACCAAGGTATGCAAATTGCGACGGTCCATATATGGATTGAAGCAAGCATCGAGGAGCTGGAATATCCGTTTTGATGAGACGATCAAAAAGTTTGATTTCTCACAAAATTCAGACGAACCTTGTGTATACAAGAAGGTTAGTGGGAGTGCAGTCGTGTTCCTAGTATTGTATGTCGATGACATATTACTTATAGGAAATGATGTTTCAATCTTACAGTCAGTTAAGGTTTGGTTATCCAAGACATTCTCCATGAAAGACCTGGGAGAAGCAACCTACATCCTCGGGATTAAGATCTATAGAGATAGATCGAAACGGTTGCTTGGTCTTTCACAGTCTACATATATAGACCGAGTGCTAAAGAGGTTTAGCATGTCGGAATCCAAGAAAGGTTACCTACCCATCAGGCATGGGGTACACCTTTCGAAGTCTATGTGTCCGTGCACAGAAGACGAGAGGATTTGCATGAGTAAGATTCCCTATGCATCCGCAATAGGATCTATTATGTATACTATGTTATGTACGAGGCCCGATGTATCGTATGCTCTGAGTGTCATGAGAAGATACCAATCTGATCCCGGAATGGATCATTGGGGGGATGTTAAGACGATCCTTAAGTACTTGAGAAGAACTAAGGATGTGTTCCTAATATATGGAGAAGGGGACATAGTGATACGAGGGTATACGGATGCCAGCTTCCAGACAGACAAGGATCATTCCAGGTCTCAGTCTGGATACGTGTTCACCTTGAATGGGGGCGCAGTGAGTTGGAAAAGTTCCAAACAAGACACTGTAGCGGATTCTACCACTGAGGCAGAATACATTGTAGCTTTGGAAGCAGCAAAGGAAGTGGTTTGGATCAAGAAGTTCGTTTATGAACTTGGTGTGATTCCGGCCATTGTTGAAGCAATACCGGTCTACTGCGACAACAATGGAGCAATTGCACAGGCGAAAGAGCCAAGGTCTCATCAACGATCCAAACATGTGCTTCGCCGCTATCATCTTATCAGAGAGATCATCAGTAGGAACGAAATACAAATCGAGAAAATTCCCACTGAAAGGAACTTAGCGGATCCTTTGACTAAGGCATTACCTCAAAATAAGTTTGAGGGTCATGTTAGAGCTTATGGTATTGGATACCGTAGCGATTGGCATTAGGCCAAGTGGGAGTCTGTTAGTAATATATGAGAGATATCCTAAGGCAATCGCCTTATGTATGAACCATTTATATGATAAATGAAGATTCACTATTTGAGTATACATGTTTTTATGTATTTGATTGGATCTTAAACTCATTTACTGAATATCCACGATACGATTCACAGCATTAGATAATTTGTGATTGGATCACAACTAGTGAGTATCTCTACATGTGTAATTGTGATGTATCGGAATTATCCCTAGTCGATGAATTGAAGGATTTGGACACCATCAATTCTGTCGAGACTAGCACGAGGTATACTCCTTGGTGTATCCAAGCAGCTGATTCTCACTGGTTGGAGACATTGTGATGTCCGGAGTTAATCGTGGATGCTAGTTATGGTAACTAGTTCATTGGAGTGACCAGCCGTAAGACTTCATATGTTTCTCTGCATATATAGAAATGTCAATGAAGTTCTTACTGTAACTTAAGTGCGATGTTCCTTTGACTTGCGGTATTCAAGTCATCTTGATCATAGAGACTTATGCTTTGACATCTTAAGCAAGCATCTCTAAGGAGATGTGGACCCGGGATGATTGGGTATAAGTCGAAGTGATCGAAGGTGTTTGAATAGCCTATAAAGGATTCACCACTCCGTGCGAGGAGATGTATACCCATGGCCTCTTGTCGGATTGTTACTAAAGCCTTTGGCCAAAGCATTACATGTTTAGAGTAAGGTACTCTTCGATACATGTGCAGTAACTAGAATCCGTAGGACAAGGAAATGATACCTGGGCTAGGTGTGACGTAGTCAGCCTAGTGGGGACTGACACTATAGACCATGTCCTGAACCAAGTGGGTATAAGGTGAGTGAAGGGAATGGGGCACGATTCATTCGAGCTGCTGAAGGGTTTCAGAAATAGTTTTGGATCAACCGTTGATCTTTTCGGTTAATTGGGGATCATGATGTACTATTAGGTGCCACTCATGATCGTTCTATAATTAATAGTTAATTATAGACGACCAACATAAACCGAGAACCTATTTGGTCACACACACAACGAGCGTAATCCGAAGGATTTAAAACGAGCTTGAGAATGGGATTCTCAGACTGAGAGAATCTAGGTTTGGTTGGACCAAACAAGAAGCGAGCATGAAATCGTTTCAGTCGCAATGGAAGCGTGGATGGGCCGTGTCTTATGAAGACATAATGGATGAACCGAAATGGTTTGGTTCTAATCCAATGGAGGAGAATAAACCAAAGGGTTTGGTTTATTTTAAACGAATGAACCAAAAGTTGGTTCGGTTCATTTTAACTTAAAATAAACCATCATGGTTTGGTTTATTTTAACTTATATTAATGGAGCGGGTTAACGGGCCTTATGGTTATGATCCAATAACCATTAAGAGAATTAGTTCTCTATAAAAGAGGGCTTAAGGGATTGTTAAGCCCTAATCCAAAAGCCCTAAACCTAGTTGCCGCCCACCTCCTCTCCTTGGAGAATTCGGCGCCAACTTCATTGCCACCGCCCATCTCCTCCATCCGGCGTCCAGAAGGAGCCTTCCTTCCCCCTCGCCGGCGTCGAGCTGCTGCCGGTTGGTGCTTCGGTGATCTCCCTTGGGTGTGGCGATAAGGTGAGCACTTGGCTTCCCTTGGTTGGCCGGCGCCTACTCCTCCACCAAAGCTGTCCAGTTTTCTGGACAGCTTGTTTTCCTCTCGTCGGAGCGTCGTTTGGACGACGGTTAGAGCTCCGACAGTGCCTAACTTACCGGGGATTCGATCTCTGGTAATCCTCTGAGGTGGAGGACGAAGGATTCATCAAACGGTTGACGAATACCTCTCCGGAGAAGCGAGTTTTGAGGACTCTTCTTTGGGTCCGAATTTGTATTCGGATCGTGATCATCTCTCGATCACGTCGTCTTCAACACGAGGCTAGTAACCCGTACGAAGACAAAGCTCATGGCTTAGCGAAGTCATCCTAAGGATACTCGGCATGGATACGGATAGAGACGATTCTAGCGAGGATCGTTCCGGTTGATGCCATTCCCGCTACACGTGATACGAAAGGTATACGTAGTTAAATTTGTTTTATTGCAAAATTTAAATTTACGGTTATGTCTACACATGTTGTACTATGCATGCGTGTGTTGTGTGTGTTGTAATAAATGTAGATTTATTATTTTTATTTCTTCCGCTGTGCACATATTTACGAAACATGTACGAACTCACACTCGCCGCGGTGCCGGAAACCCAACACGTACGTGGTCTAGGACCGATAGGGCCTTGGAGTAGAAACCGCTAGGTTGTGAACCAAGTAAAATAAACGTGTCTCTTTATTTTCCGCTACGCTTACTCGTGTATTGAACGAACGAAATGATTTACGCTCGCTATTCACCCCCCCCCCCTCTAGCGAAGCTTCTCAATCCAACAATTGGTATCAGAGCGGGGGCGCTAAGATTTGGTGAAACCACCAATCTAGCACTTTTTGGTTTTCTTTTCGTATTTTTCGAGTCACGTTTTTTTAGTTTTCTTTTCCTCCCGCACTACTAATCCAAGACGATGTCTTGGTACGCTTCTTTTTGTTGTGTGTTTGCAAGTATTCTATTTTGGAGTAGTCGACGGTAAAACGGCTATATCTTTTCGCACAAGAGGACTCTCAAAACGATCTACCTACCAAATTGAAGCTCTCTGAGAGATCTATTCTTACTAGGGTTTACCCTCGTAACAAGCTGTTTTTAGCCCCAATATCCAACGTTTAGTACCCTTTCGAGGATATCGAAGGTCGTAAGTTTCTAGCTTTTGTTAGTTTCTTATTCTTCTTATTTATTTCTGTTTATTTCTTATTTCCTACACTACTAATCCAAGACCGAGTCTTGGAATTCTCTTTGGTTTTTCTTCGTGTTTTGCAAGAGACTTAATTGCTCACATTGAGGGGTATAGCACCACCCGACCTCCGTTCTTTAGCGGAAATGATTTCCGTTATTGGAAAGGTCGGATGGAGTGTTTCTTGAAAACACAAGTCGAGAGTTGGATAATAATTCAAACCGGATTTGCTCTACCCACCAATGATCAAGGAGAGCCCTTGGATTTTAACAAGTGGACAAATGCAACCAAGAGGCAAATCGAAGCCGAAGCAAGAGCAACCCAAATATTGCAATGCGGCTTGTCCAAGGAGGAACTCAACCACATTGGACCATTCATTAGCTCCAAAGACCTCTGGAACAAATTGATTGATCTACACGAAGGGACGCCCGATGTTAAGGTATGTAAAAGAGATTTACTTTTAAATAAATTGTATAATCTAAAGATGTAGGATCGTGAGACCGTCACCCAACTACATGCGTGGATCCAAGATATTATCGACGGTCTTCACTCGATCGGGCAAGCCGTAGAGAACCGGGACCTTATAAGGTACACTTTAAATGCTTTCCCTAGGACTACCTTGTGGGCATCCATGGTCGATGTTTACAAGGTCTTTAAGGACCTTTCGAAGCTTAGGTTAGACGAATTATTTTTTGAGTTTGAACTTCACGAGCAAACTAATGTCGTCCAGCCCGAGAGAGGTATTGCTCTACTTGCAGAACAAAGAAGCAAGCCACCTACTAGGCAAGTAGACGAACTCGAACCCGAAGACGAATCAGAGTCTGAATCGGAAGAGGTGGAAGCAATAGTGAACGTAGTGCGAAGGATCGTTCGGAGGGAAAGGAGGCTACTAAAGAACCAAAAGAGGGCACAATTCAAATCAAATCAAAAGAATGCTTTTCGTGCAACATGGAACAACGAAGAAGGTGTCGGCATAGCATGCATGGCAAGACCCGAAGAGTCCGAGTCCGAGTCAGAGTCTGAATCCGAATCCAATTACAACACTGACTCCGAACTTGAGGACTATTTCGAGAAGCAACTCAAAGCCGGATCAAAAGAGAAAATTAAGGTTAGCCTCTCACTAATTCATACGCTTTACAATACAATTAAAGTGCTTACTAGGAAATTAACTAAGTCCGAGTCTAGGGTTGAGTCGTTACTTGAGGAAGTTGAAACCCTCAAGCTAGAGGCTACTCTAACCTCTTCAACTAGTCATGTTCAAGAGGGAAACTCAACCAAAATTGAAAAACTTGAGGAGGAGAATTCTCTCTTGAAAGACCGAGTTCAAGAGGTTGAGGCTAGGTTGGAAAGGTTCACGTTGGGATCTAAGAATCTTAACCGACTACTTGGAACCCAAAGAGTCATGTACAACAAAGCCGGACTCGGATTTAAGTCAAAGACTACGAATAGGTCTTATATGTCTATCGTAAATCATAGTCATCAAAGAGTCCAAGCATGGGTCCCAAAGGTTTTATTGAACTCACATATAAGGACTAATATGTTTTGGATTTCCCAGGATCAAGATCATTATTTGAATAGGCCATATTGGTTCAATGGTCCACGGGGAGCTAACACTAAAATATTATACCCGCTTACTTAGAAAAACCATTGAATATTTTTCTTTAATTTTTAGAATGGCTAGATAGGGAAAATAGTTAGTCAACTCTTGACAACATAGTATCAGGATACGGCGAGATGATAGTACGTTAGGGAAACAAAGTCTCGTGTATTCGAGCTAGATAAGGCGTATCTAGCTTGGTGCACTTGACCGAGTGGAACTAGCTAAAGCTACCTCGCCGTGTCCTAAACTAGTTAGAACAGGAAGTAACCCTAAGTGACTTAAGTGATATTTTCTTGAATTTGGCTTTGTCTAAGGAAGTGGTCGTTGTTCCGATCAAAGAAGGCCCCTGTGCCTCGCCACGACCTAGAAGCCAGTTTCTCGAAAAGTTACTTAACGATCTAAAGGTTAAATCCGAATCTAACCCAAGGTTGACTATCTTTAATCAATTTCAAATCATCTCACAAAATATATAAGGTGAACAACTTCTGAGACACATAGAATGGATGAGATGTTAAGGATAATTAAAATATAACCTCTTCAAAATACTACTTATTTTCTCAACTATTGTACTTAACAAACCCTAGGCCAAAGTTTAGCGCCCCCTACATCTCTTATACATCATATATTTAACTAAGGGGGAGAGCAAACTAACCCTAAGGGTTATATTACAAACCTTTAGATTATTGGTGCAGAGGGACACACCTCGAACCAATCTATCTAACTACTGCTAGATGCATGCTTGGACTCATATTTGATTTATCTAGATTCATGCATATACGATATTGTTTTAAAACCCCTATTTTATACAAAAACCCCAACATTCTTTTTTGATTTATGGCAAAAGGGGGAGAAGAGCAAAAGTTAAGGGGGAGTAACACAAAAATTTAATTTTGAAAATTAAAGTTTCTCTTTCAAAACTCACCTAGGGTTAAGGGGGAATTTTGGTTAAGGGAGAGTTTTTGGGAATGACATTCATCATCTACTATACTTGTTTTATGCTTTGATTTCCCTTAACTTTGTGTTGGTTTGCCATAGATCAAAAAGGGGGAGATTGTTGGTGCAGGGGCACTAGATAATCGAACTTGTGTTTTGATTATGACAAAGACACAAAGTTAAGTTTACATCGTTATCTCACGAGCTAAATCGAGTGTGCAGAAAAGTACTAAAGCTGGAGCTGAAGGATAGCGACACCCAGAGGAAGCCATGGTGGTCAGGCAACACTCGAGTCACTTCGGAGGAAGCCGAAGGAATCAAGTGGAAGGTCGGAAGTGAAAGCGACACAGTAAGTATCGAGGTAAGCTCATGTGAGTGAGAGATAGTAAGGTTGTGTCCTCTGTACGGGGACGACCATAGTCGACGATCCGACTAAGACTTCCTGTGGAAGGTCTAGGTCGAGATTGGACGGTTAGAAACCGTTGCATTTATCATTTTCTGAGCTAACCTCTTACTGCAAGGGAGTGGCCAGGCTGGCAGTCGACTGCTGGACATTGGGCAGTCGACTGATGCTCATCAGTCGACTGATGAGAGGCATCAGTCGACCGATGGCGAAGAATCAGCCTTTGCGCTAGGTCAAAATGGATAAGGTTTGACGCGGCCACTTCACGATAAAATTTGTACAACTTCATGATCTATTCCAAAAGATGAGGAGACAAATTCAGAGGCCAAAATCTATAAAAGGAGGGGAGGATTCCAACTCCAAACATCATCAAGTTTATTCTCAAGTGCTCCTACAATGCCAACGCTCCAACACCATCATAACGCCGACGCAACGACAAGTTCTGATCTTCTTCGTCGGTAGCAGCATCAAGTAATATATTTTGATTTTGTATTCCTTGTTTTTATTCATAACGAGGTGAGGTAGGCTTGTTACCTTATCCTCGTACTTTCGGTTTTGTGATCGTTGTCTCTTACCTCCAACAAGGAGGAGACGTTATAGTTCTTTGCCCTCTGTACGCGGTCTAGGAAAGATAGGGCCTTGGAGTAGCAACCGTTGGGTTGTGAACCAAGTAAAATAAACGTGTCTTTTTATTTTCCATTGTGCTTACTCGTGTATCGAACGGACAAAAATATTTACGCTCGCTATTCACCCCCCCCCCTCTAGCGACGCTTCTCGATCCAACACTCAACTCTTATTTTTCTTATATACTCTATTTTTATTTTTCATTCTACATAGAACTAGCTTAGGGTTTACCTTAGAAAACATGCACCTATAGATTTAAGGAGCCAACACATCTCACAACATATAGGTCTAATTTGTTTGTCTACTGAGTCACGTAGATGGGCATGAGATGTTAGGACCTTACTCCTGATTCTAGATGTAGATCAAGTGCATTGACATGAATCATGGAGTATAATTATGTAAAATAACCAACTCTAATCCAGACTTATTGATCATTTCATATCAATTAAGTCAAAAAGAGTTGAACATTCTATTAGTTGAGTGTACATTGAATCTATTATTTTCAAAATCTATTAGGACTCTACTTGGACTTACAAATAATAATCGCTTGTTTTCTAAAAGTTTTTTTTTTACAAACCCCCATCTTATTCGATTTATGGAAAAAGGGGGAGAGGAAAGGCCAAAGTTAAGGTGTAAAAATTATTTTTGAAAACTTAACTTACTTAAATTGTTTTTAAGTGGCAAACGTTAAGGGGAAGAGCTAAGCTTCTTTTTCAAGTACTCACCTAAGGTCAAGGGGGAGGTAACCTGAAGGGGGAGGATTTGAAAAAGAGTGTATCTTATACTCTTACTCATACTAACATACTAAGTTACACATTTCTTTCATACTCATACTAAGTTAGTTATACTTATTTATTACACTTTCTTATTTACTGCAAGCTTCAAAGGTTACTACTACCTCACTACATGTTTACTATTCATGTTGTTACTACTTCATTTTATACTTAATTTTCTCCTTAACATTGTGTCGGTTTGCAATAGATCAAAAAGGGGAAGATTGTTGGTGCAGGAGCACGAGATAATCGAATCTAGGTTTTGATTATGACAAAGGCTCAAAGTTAAGGTGTTATCATTATCTCATAAGCTACTCTTAAGTGTACAAAAATGTTTAAGCTAAGCTGAAGGTCAGTGACACTCAGAGAATCTCGAGTCAAGAAATCGTAGTGGTCGGGCGACACCGGAAGAACTGAAGGGAAAAGTCGTGTTTCTCGCTTCTTCCCTTCGGTCGCTTGTGCGGCGATCATAACTCACGTCCCTGGATTAAAATTTCATTAATTAAAACTAATACGGACGGAAACATATTACCTAAGCAACCGATTCATCATCGTGCAATTCGAATTGAGTGGTCGCTCGAACAAATTCATTGTTTAAGCAACCTAACCCTTTTCCTCGATTAGCCGCGGAATAGATGATGAATGGATCGCCAATTTTGGTGTTTATCATCGGGGTCCATGTCAATAAATAACATGCAAAATACAAAAGAACTAGAATCAATATTTAACAAGATTATACCTCTTGTTTTACCTCTTGATCTTCTATTGTATTCCTATCCTCTTCTTGGACATCATGTGGGCGATGATCTTCCAAGAAACGAAGCCTCCTAGACCTCGTATCTTCCCTTCTTTGCTCGCTCCGAACAAGGGAAGAAAAACTCTCCCTTCTTCTCCTATCTCATGCCGAACACAAAGCCTCCTCTTCTCCTTGCTTGTGCCGACCACCACAACTCCAAGAGTTGGTGTCCGCTGACCCTATGAGAGGAGGGGAGTCTTGTTGCCGCCGGCCCTAGGAGAGGGAGAGGAAGCGACGACTATAGGAAATGGAGAGGATGAGGGTGGCGCAGGCCAAGGAGATGCAAGAGCCAAACCCTAGCACAACTTGTTGTCGCCGGCCCAAGGAAGCAAACAAAAAACCTTCTTGCCTCCCAAACCTATCCAACGCCAACTCCAATTTCCTTTTAGGTCTAGGATTCAGTAGGTATTTATAATAGGATACAATAGGGACCATGAGGAGGAGTTGGATCTTGGCCACCCAATGGATCCGAACCACATAAAACCCAATCCATTAATGATGATCCATTCCACTAGAGGATCATCATTGATCTACCTCACCAACCCCCATAATTAAATATGGGATCCACATATTATTTGTACAAAATATCTCTCCATGTTTAAGATATCGAATGTCCATTAATTAATTAAATTACTGACAATTTAATTAATTAATATCTAACTCCATGAGCAGTACCACTCATCCTTATCATCATGTTGGACCAAGTCCACCTGCAGGATTTACATGATGAATTTTATGAGCTCCTCAAGGGGACATCATCATCCTAATATATAGGACACGGTTTCCTCCTATAATCAACGACACACCATGTAAATAATATTATTTCTCAACTTACCAGGCCTATCTACTCCTTTATATAAAGAGTGTATAAATTTCCTATCAACACACCAGAACATATAATCTCCCTACTCCTTTATATAACAACTCTGTCATTAAAAGAAATAGAATATCCATCCAAAAAAAATTTAGAAACTGAAATCAAATTTTTTCTAAATGTAGGTACATAAAGGAAATTTATCAAAACCAAAGTTTTATTCCTATCAAAAGATAAATAAACATCTCCCACTGCAATAGCCACCACCTTCGTAGCATTGTCCATGTAGACGGTAATCTCCCCCTCAGCTAGTCATCTGGTTTCCTGGAACCCCTACAAAGAATTGCATACATGATCAGTGGCTCCCCTATCTACACATCAGGTACCGGTAGATAACACCGCTAAACATGTTTAAATGACTAAACTAAAAGATATACCTTTGTTTTGTTTACCATTGGGACAGTCCGCCTTCCAATGTCCAGTGTGCTTCCAAGCGAAGCACTTGCCTTCCGACTTCTTCACTCCTGCCTGAGGTCCTGCCCCCATCTTTGCTACACCTTGTTGAAGGGTTTTGCTTATCGAGTCCGTGAGGGGAAACTTCGCTTCCCACTTCACCTCGGTATCTTGTTCATGGCGATCCTTTCGATGTCCCCGGATTAAAAAAAAATTAATCCTAGACAAAAGGGATTGCCAAAGAAACCAAGTCATCGTCGTGCTATTCGTTTAGAGAGGTCACTTGAACAAACTAGTTGTTCAAGCGACCATCCTCTATTCTACGATTAGCCACGGAATAGACGATGTCCGGATAGCCGGTTTTTGTATTTATGCTCGGGATCCAAGTATTATTTAGCCATTTACAGATTTATAACATGGTTATAATTGAAAAAAAAAATAAGCAATAAACAAAAGAAGAAAGTAGAATAGGTATACCTCTCGATCTTCTAATGTATGACCTTCCTCCTTTTGGACGTCGTGTGGGCGACGATCCACCAAAAGTCGAAGCTCCTAGATCACAAATCTTCCTTCCTTCCTCTTCCAAAGCAAGAGGAAGAATAGAAACAAGGTTTTTCTCCTCACTAGAAACAACCAACAAGGAACCAAAGCTTTCCTTGCCGCCGGCCAACTAGATGAAGAAGAAGATGGTAGAAAACAACCAAGACACCAAGGGAAACCCTATATCTTCTTTCCACCACCTAAGGAGAGGGAGAAGGGAGTTTTTGGGTGCCGGACAAGGGCTGGCAAGGGCCTGGAAACCTGCTGGACGTTGGCCACAAGACAAGGAAGAAGAAAGGAAACCTTGCCTTATTTGGTGCCGCCCTAGCCTCCAAACCCTAACCCTAATCCTAAACCTATCTCAAATAGGATTCCCTTCTCTTGCCGCCCAAGCCTTTCTCTCTTCAAAAAATGGTTCACGCCAACCCCTTGACACCCTTTTATAGAGTTAGGGATAAGTCATGAATTAATCTCCTCCATTGGTTCTAGGGATTTAATCTCAACTGTCGGATCTAGAGATTTAATCTCAACCGTCAGATCTTAGAGATTTAATCTCTACCAATGGATCTTAGACTTTTGTTTCTATCCATTGGATCTAAGCATCATGAGGTGTTAATAGGCTACATTAGGGACCATGAGGAGGAGTTGGGTCTTGGCCACCCATGGATCGAGCCCAAATAAAGTCCGATCCACTAATGATGATCCAATCCACTAAAGGTTTATCATTGATCTACCTCACCAACCCCCATATTATAATATGGGCTTCATATATTATTTGTACATTTTCTCTCCGTGTTTAAGATCTCGAATGTCCGTCGATTAATTAATTTACTGACCATTAATTAATCAACATCTAACTCCTTGAGTAGTACCACTCAGCCTTTTCATCATGCCGGACCAAGTCCACCTGCAGGGTTTACATGATGAACCTTATAAGCTCCTCAAGGGGACATCATCATCCTAATATATACGACATGGTTTCCTCCTATAATCAACAGCACACCATATAAATAATATCATCTCCCAACTTACCCAGCCTATCGATTTAATCTATAAATCTCGTCCATTGGTAAATCAAAGAGATGAGTACTAAGTATATGTGCCCGTTATTATATCGGGATTAAGAGCATGTACTAAATAATATCTGAGGTCCGATTCGATTATGTAGTCAGCAATAAATCGAATCACCTCTAAGTCGGTCCTGCTCAATACACACAAAGTGCACTAGTGTGATTCTATGATCAAGACAAACCAACACTAAATCACACTACAACCATTCCGATGGTTTGTCCAAAGTCATCTCGGTTGTGAGCCTTTACTTATACTTTTCAAGGGGCCGATAACATGATCTCCTGTGTGACACCACACACCATGTTATCTACAATGTAAAGTATTAGACAATATTTCATAACCATACAAATATGCAAACAATGATCATGTGATTCTTATTCCAAAATAAAAATATTCATACAAAAGATAGACTTTTCAGTATACATCCCTACACTTGTTTCTTCTTCTTGCCTTTAGGCTTAGAAGTAAAACTTTTTGAGCAACATTAGTCTAAGCACTCTGACAAAAAATCCCCTCTGCCGCCTGGAGTTCTATCAGAAGCTCCGCCAATGAATACAATCTCTTATTCATGTTGTAGTTCAGGCGAAACTGCTCAAAACTTCTAGGTAGAGATTGGAGAATGATATCGACCTGGGTTTCCCCATCGATATCCGCTCCAAGGACTTCCTGCTCATTTAAATGAACCATCATCTTGAGAATATGATCCCTCACGGGTGTTCCCTCAATCATCGTAGTCGTCATCAAGTACCTCATAGCTTCCTGCCTAGCAGCCCGATTCTGGTGTCCGAAAAGTTCCTTGAGATTGAGCATCATGTCATACGCAGTAGTCATGGCCTGATGCTGATGTTGCAATACATTTGACATAGAAGCCAAAATGTAACACCACGCCATCTCATCAGCCTTGATCCACTTCCTATAACTCTCTTTCTTCTTTTCACTAGAATCATCCGTTGGCTTAGGAGGACACTCTTCGAAGAGTACATATTTGTACTCCTCAGCAGTCAAGACAATGTCTAGATTGCATTTCCAATCAACATAGTTAGGTCCAGTAAGTTTGTTTTCTTTCAGAATCACAGCAAGTGGGTATTAGGAAAATAGAAGACCATCTAGGCTTTAATCCCAAGAAATCTAGACATATGCCTAGGAAGGGAAAAAATGATCAAATAAACAATGGGCCCACCAAACCTAAGAATCACAATGATCAAAATATTAGATTTCAAAAATTTATTGATTCCTCAAACAATAAAATTTGAAAATCAACCAACACCTCAAAACACCGAGAATATCGTATGCCACGATAGTGTGGACGTATACAAATTCTATATATATGTGTTAGAGGAGGTTTTACCCATTAATTTTATTATCCTATCAACCTTACTTTTTGACAAATAAAATTAATAGTTGGTTCCTCTTCGACCCTATAAATAAAAGCAGTGACTCTGATGGGGAGGATACTTTTATTTGCATCTAAGTGTTTACCATAACCCGATACTAAGGCAATTATCTCGGATTATCTGCCTTCCGATGGGGAAGTACACACGCTCCTAAATAATTTCTTATAACCATATTTGACCTAGTGATCCGTAAAACAAACTCATCCGATATGGAGGAAGGTACTCAAAGCCAACACGCAAGTTTGTTCGCATCACGTGTCAAATTGTAATGGAGGCCGCGGGAATTAAAAAATATCCCTCTCCCACTTAGTAATTTAAAATTGAGGAATTTTCACACAACATGCATATCAAACAATAAGCAATAAATATGAAAAAAAAACTTTTCAACTATTATGGCTTTTATTTTCCATTATGCTTCCTGTCGTGTCGCTACCTCGTCTGCTCCTCCCTTTACCATGCACAAGCCACAAAAGGATCTGAGCCGAGATAAACTATTTTAATTTACATCCTTCGATCTTATACTCCAAGAAGGAGTGTACAACATATCTAGATTGAAAGTAAATTAAAACAAGCGGCTAAACAGTGTCGTATTTAATTACAAAAATTAAATACTAATTAGCCTTGTTAACTTCGAGGATTCAAATAATTAGTTACAATCATACACACACGATCACATACATCCACATAGCTATAATAGTTGGATCTTATGCCTGCAAGTAAAAAGTTATCATATGCATATCCTACTATTATCCGGTATATACAATATATGATAAATGCATGAAAGTAACCGAATCCAAACACACAAAATCGGAAATTGTGGCTCTGATACCACTTGAAGGGAAAAGTCATGTTTCCTGCTTCTTTGCTTTGGTCGCTTGTGCATGGCGATCCTATCTCACATCCCCGGATTAAAATTTCATTAATTAAAACTAATCCGGACGGAGATGGATTACCCAAGCAACCGATTCATCATCGTGCCATTCGAATTGAGTGGCCGCTCGAACAAACTTGTTATTCAAGCAACCTAACCCTTTTCCTCGATTAGCCACGGAATAGATGATGAACGGATCGCCAGTTTTTGTGTTTATCATCGGGGTCCTATTGGTGTAGGGGCACTAGATAATCGAACCTAGGTTTTGATTATGGCAAAGATCCAAAGTTAAGGTCATATTGTTATCTCATGAGCTGAATTAAGTTTGCAGAAAATGGTTAAGCTAAGTCGAAGGTCAGCGACACCCAGAGAATCCCGAGTCAGGAAACCGTGGAGGTCGAGTGACACCAGGGGAACTTCGTGGGAGTCGAAGAACCTAGGTGGAAGACCGGAAGCAAAGTGACAGGTCATAAAGGACTAGAGGTAAGCTCGTGTGAGTGAGAGATGGTAAGGTCGTGTCCTCTATATGGGGACGACCGTAGGCGGCAATCCGACTAAGACTTCCTGTGGAAGGTCTAGGTTGAGATCAAACGGTTAGAAACTGTCGCATTTACCATTTTCTATGCTAACCTCTTACTGCAGGGAAGTAGCCAGGCTAACAGTCAACTGCTGGTCATTGGGCAGTCGACTGATGGCCACGAATCAACCTTTTGCGCTAGGTCAAAATGGATAATGTTTGACGCGGCCACTTTACGATAAAATATGGTACCACCTCATGATCAGTTCCAAAAGATGAGAAGACTTATTCCAAGGCAAAACTCTATAAAAGGAGGGGAGGACTCCAACTCAAACATCAATCAAGAGTATTCTTAAGTGCTCCTACAACACCAAAGCTCCAACACAGTCATAACGCCGACGCGACATCAAGATTTCTTCTTCTTCGTTGACAACAACAGCAAGTAATATTTTTATTTACTGTATTTTTTGTTTTAATCGTAATGAGGTGAGGTAGGCTTGTTGCCTCATCCTCGTGCTTTCGATTTTGTGTTCGTTGTCTCCTACCTCTAACGAGGAGGACACCTTATAGTTGATTGCCTCTTCGTACGTGGTCAAGGATCGTGGGGCCTTGGAGTAGCAACCGTTGGGTTGTGAACCAAGTAAAAATAAACTTGTCCTTTTTATTCTTCCGTTGTGCTTTCTTGTATATTGATTGAACGAAAAGAAAAGTTTTACGCTTGCTATTCACCCCCCCCCTCTAGCGACGCTTCTCAATCCAACAGGTCCATGTCAATCAATAACATGCAAAATACAAAAGAACTAAAATCAATATTAAACAAGATTATACCTCTTGTTTTACCTCTTGATCTTCTATTGTATTCCTATCCTCTTCTTGGACGTCATGTGTGCAACGATCTTCCAAGAATCGAAGCCTCCTAGACCACGTATCTTCCCTTCTTTGCTCGCTCCAAACAAGGGAAGAAAAACTCTCCCTTCTTCTCATATCTCGTGCCAAACACAAAGCCTCCTCTTCTCCTTGCTTGTGCTGACCACCACAACTCCAAGAGTTGGTGTCCGCCGGCCCTAGGAGAGGAGGGGAGTCCTGTTGTCGCCGGCCCTAGGAGAGAGAGAGGAAGCGTCGGCTATAGGAGATGGAGAGGATGAGGGTGGTGCCGGCCAAGGAGATGCAAGAGCCAAACCCTAGCACAACTTGTTGCCGCCGACCCTAGGAAACAAAAACAAAAACCTTCTTGCCGCCCAAACCTATCCAACGCCATCTCCAATTTTCCTTTAGGTCTAGGCTTCATGAGGTATTTATAATAGGCTACAATAGGAACCATGAGGAGGAGTTGGATCTTGGCCACCCAATGGATCCGAACCACATAAAACCCGATCCATTAATGATGATCCATTCCACTAGAGAATCATCATTGATCTTCCTCACCAACCCCCATAATTAAATATGGGCTTCACATATTATTTGTACAAAATATCTTCCCGTGTTTAAGATATCGAATGTCCATTAATTAATTAAATTATTGATAATTTAATTAATTAATATCTAACTCCATGAGTAGTACCACTCATCCTTATCATAATGTTGGACCAAGTCAACCTACAAGATTTACATGATGAACTTTATGAGCTCCTCAAGGGGACATCATCATCCTAATATATAGGACATGGTTTCCTCCTATAATCAACGACACACCATGTAAATAATATTATTTCCCAACTTACCAGACCTATCTACTTAACACATAAGTCTCGTCCATTGGTAAATCAAAGAAATAAATACTAAGTACATGTGCCCATTATTAAATCAGGATTAAGAGTATGTACACCATAATATTTGGGGTCTGATTCAATTTTATAGTCAATATAAATTGAATCACCTCTAAAACGGTCCTACTCAATACACACAAAGTGTACTTGTGTAATTTTATGGTCAAGATAAACCAATACCAAATTACACTACAACCATGCCAATGGTTTCTCTAAAACCATCTTGGTTGTGAGCCTCCACTTATACTCTACAAGGAACTGATAACATGATCTTCTATGTGACACCACACACCATGTTATCTACAATGTAAAGTATCAGACAATATGCATAAACATAAAATGCAAACAATGATGATGTGATTCTTATTTCAAAATAAAGATGTTCATACAAAGAGCTAGGCTTTCAGTATAGATCCCAACAAGAACTTCGGATGGAGTCGAAGAACCCAGGTGAAGACCGAAAGCTAAGTGACAGGTCGGAAAGGATCGGAGGTAAGCATGAGTGTGGAGTAGTGGTGATGTCAGGTCCTCTATATGGGGACGATTTTAGGCAGTGATCTGACTAAGACTTCCAATGGAAGGTCTAGGTCAAGATTGAACGATAAGTAGCCGTCAAATTTACCATTACTTATGTTTTCGTGTTGACTCTTTCTTGTAGTTGAGAAACTAGTCCAACAATCGACTGATGCCTATTGTCAATCAACTGATCCTAGCATCAGTCGACAGCTGAGGGTGATCAGTCGACTGCTATTCAAACTGACCAGCTCGATGAAAGTCAAGATAAGCTCCTCTTATCTTGGGGAGATAAAGAGCTTTGACTTAGATCTGGATCACAACGAGCTAGGGTTTAGAGGGCTATAAAAGAAGGGGGCTTTCACCCTTTGGGATCATCGAAATTGCTCTCCAAGTGCTCCCACAACGTCGCACTGTCAACGACTACTCTACACCACCGAAACGTTGCTGCAACGCCGATGACTTGCCAAGAATTGAAGTTCCTTTTTCTTCGGTATCTTTTAGTTGTTACATCATTCTCTCTATATTATATTCGAGTGTTTCATCTTCAAGCTTTTCTTTGTAAAGAGGAGAGGTGGGATTGTGCCTCTACCTCGAGCTTTTTCCTTTATTGTATTCGTTGTCTCCTACCTCCAATGATGAGGAGATCAGGATTGCAGGGCCTTGGAGTAGCAACTGTTAGGTTGTGAACCAAGTAAAAACAAAGTTTCCTTTACTTTTATTCCACTGTGTTACTTTAGTTTTATTGAAACGAAAAGAAGTTTTCAAGCTTGCTATTCAACCCCCCCCCCCTAGCTTGCTTTCGATCCAACAACTCTAATACGGTGTCACTTGGAGAAAGCAAACGGGAATCAAAGTTACTTAAAGAATTCAAGGATTTTGGGTTCACTTGTGCCTTGTTGTACATGATATCAATTTAATGTACCTAGGATCTCTAGTCATGATCTTGTAGGAGGATCATCCTGTGTAATCCCGATGAACTTTTGCTTCTACTGGGAACTACTTATTCCTAGCTAAGTTTCCCTTTTGGATCGTCAAAACTCAGGGGGTTGATATCTTTGGGAGCCCCCTATCATTGGGGTCCCATAACCCTTCTAGAGTTGTTGTCTCCTACTTCGGGCCTTCTGTTGGGATAGGTTCATGGGGTTCCAGGATGTCCTATTGATCCCTATGAATTGGTGGATCATATTTCATATTCTACTCTTTCACAACCTACTTCCTACGGTTATGGGAGAGAGGATGACCGTAAGGTTCCTCCTTGGTTCTCCTAGATTTTGATACAAAGTCTTTCCACCCTTATATCAACTACGTACTGTTAGTACAATCAACCCATGTGATGTGGTTTTGATGTGTGTGGCAAAGGGTTTAAGTTAGGATTATTATGGATTTGATATGTGTGTTGAAGTCATGCAGGACTTAGTAATTCGCACATGGAGCATTGGCAAGTTTCACCTTTCATGACTCATTCTTTGAGTCGGTGAAAGATGCATTGCGGAAGCCGTGCACTTGGTGCTTCTGAGGGACCGTCGGACGAAGAGCATTGGAGTGAAGCTGGAGGAAGTAGACTTCAGGGCAAGATGAGAAGGATGGCACTGCGAATCCGTGAGCTTGGCGCATCCGAGGGACGTGGCCGGACGAAGAGAACTTCAAAGGTGAGGTACTCCAAGGAAAGATGAGAGTGAGCGAATGTAACCCGGGATGGGTAACGCTTAGGTGAAACTTGGCCAATTGGCTAAGTGTCGGATGAGTTTTCCCGACATCAGTCAACTGTCATATGATGGCAGTCGACTGCTCTAAGTCGACTATTGACTCGATTGGTGTTCAAGTCTTATTTGTGTTGATCGCCAAGTGTTTGCGATGATGTCGAAATCCATCGATCGCTGGCGATGGCGTGATCGAGTCGTGAGGGTTTCGGGCACAGAATGGTTGATAGTCGACTGCTTGCTTCCAGCACTCGACTGTTAGCTCCATCAGTCGACTGATGGGAAGATCAGTCGACTGATGTGGGAGTCGTTGGATGAAATCCAATGTGGAAGAAGCCGTTATAGGGCAATGACTACAGGGGCAGTCGACTGATCGAGGCATCAGTCGACTGCCAGACACCCAACGGGAATAATGAGTTCTTCCCTATAAGAAGGGGCCTTTGGACACTTGGGGAGTCTAATGCTTGAACTCCAAACATACTCCAAGTGCTAACACGTTTTCCTACTCTTCTTACTTGCTTTTATCTAAATCTTATTGTAAGAAGAGTGATCTTGTAAGAAAAGGTTACCTCCACCTTGCTTGGTGCCAAGGAGAGAATAGTGAAGCTTAAGGCGTGATTCATCTTGGACGAATCGGGTCGTAGATTAGCGGCAAGACCGTGAACCATGGTAAATCTCTTTGTTAGCATTTGTCTCATTCCTTATTGCTTTGTCTTTATTGTTTATATTTTCGCTTGCGCTAATGAGTTTGTAGATGAGCAATCAACGAGCGAATTCCACCATACGCAAAAGAGGGCTATTCACCACCCTCTAGCCGGCCACCGATGGTCCAACACGTACGGTAGAAATAGAATCAAGACATAACTTTAATTGATCTAAACAACATAAATTGCAAGTATAATTCAAAAGCAATGAATAGATATTTGAACTAGCATGTCCAACATATACAAGTTACTCCCTAATCCTATAATCAAAGTATCTACTCCATAAATAAGGAAGAACAAATACAAGACATCTGTTTATAAAACATTACAATCCAAACAAAATTAGAAAGAGAAATAATACACCCTGTTGGATCCAATATGATGTCTTGGTCACTCATCAAGGTGTTGGAGCACCGATTCGGGTCTTCGAGTCGCTTCCTTCCTCCCGTTGCGAGCCTTAGGTTCTTTTTAGGGCACCTCCTTGCCATCCCAGCAGTCGAGCCTCCTCCCTAGGGTTTAGACGTGCCTTCCCTTTTATAAGAGTGAAGTCGGCTTTCCTTATTTCCTCGCGAAACTCGAAGCTGCATAAGTCGTGTTATCACCACATGGCCATATGGAATCGACACGGTCGACCGTGTGGGAGTTTGGAAACACACTTGGAATATGCATCTAGAAAAAGACACGATAGTGTGAAATTCACATGGCTCGTCATTATTGGGTTTCCCCGGCACCGCGACGAGTGTGTATTCGAATACGTTTCGTAAATATGCACACAACGGAAACAATAAAAGCAATAAATCTAATTTATTACAACACACACATCACACACATGCAGGATACAAAATGTGTAGATATAATCTCTATTTAAAATTTGGAAATAAAAGGAAATTTATACTAGGTATACCTGACAGATCACGTGTAGCGGGAATGACATCAACCGTAGCGACTCTCGCTAGAATCGCCTCTATCCGTATCCACGCCGAGTATCGTGAGGATAGCTTCACAAAGCCATGAGCCTCGTCTTCGCAAAAGCCACTAGCCACGAGTCGAAGACGATGTGATCTGAGAGACGATCACAATCCGAAATAAATTCGGATCCAAAAACGAGGTTCACAAACTCGCTTGTCGAAAGAGGTTTTCGTCAGCCGTTTGACAAAAACTTAACGCTCCACATATGAGGATTGCCGAAGATCCAATCCCCGCAAGTAGACCACTGTCGGAGCACAAAACACCGACCAAACGGCCTCTCCATGCGAAGGAGATCAAGCTGTCCAAAACTTGACAGCTTGTTGTGGAGGAAGAAGGGGCCGGCCAAAGGCTTGGCCAGTTACTCCTTGGTCGCCGGCGGCCAAGTGAGGTTGGCCATTGGCTGAGGGTGGCCAAAGGGACGTCGAAGGCTGGTGGATGGTCGACGGCGAGGAGAGGGAGTAGCTCAAATGGCCGGCGGTGGCACAAAGGTGGGCGACAACCACCTTGGCTTGGGCAGCAAGAAGGAGGAAAGGAGGCTAGGGTTTCCAAAACCCTTGAACCAATTAATTTTCCACGAAAAACCCTTAAACCATGTTTTTATAGAGAACACATTCTCCTAACGGTTATTGGTTCATAACCAAAACCAATTAACCCGCTCCAATAACTTAAGTTAAAATAAACCAAATTGCGTTGCTCTATTTTAAGTTAAAACAAACCGAACCAACTTTGGTTCATTCGTTTAAAACAAACCAAACCACTTTGGTTTATTTTGCACCATTAGATTAGAACCAAACAAATTTGGTTCATCGATCATGTCTTCAAAAGACACAGCCCATCCATGCTTCTGATGCGACTGAAACTATTTCATACTCGCTCTTTATTTGGTCCGACAAAACCTAGTCTCTCTCGATCTGAGAATCCTATTCTCAAACTCATTTTAAATCCTTTGGATTACACTCGTTGTGCGTGTGACCAAATAGGATCCTGATTTATGTTGGTCATCTATAATTAACCATTAATTATAGAACGATCATGAGTGGCACCTAGTAGTACATCATGATCCCCAATTAAACAAAAAATCAACGGTTGATCCCAGAACCTTTTTTGAAACCCTTTAACAGCTACAATGAATCATGCCCCATTCCTTTAACTCATCTTTGTTGGATGTATACTGAAAAATCTATCTTTTGTATGAACATCTTTATTTTGAAATTAGAATCACATGATCATTGTTTGCATATTTTTATGGTTATGCATATTGTCTAATATATTACATTGTAGATAACATGGTGTGTGGTGTCACACAGGAGATCATGTTATCGACTCCTTGTAAAGTATAAGTATAGGCTCACAACCGAGATAGCTTTGGACAAACCATTGGTATGGTTGTAGTGTGATTTGGTATTGGTTTGTCTTGACCATAAAATCACACTAGTACACTTTGTGTGTATTGAGTAAGACCGACTTAGAGGTGATTCGATTTATTACTGACTACATAATCGAATCAGACCTCAGATATTATATTGTACATACTCTTAATCCCGATATAATAACGGGCACATATACTTAGTAGTCATTTCTTTGATTTATCAATGGGCGAGATTTATAGATTAAATCGATAGGCTCGGTAAGTTGGGAAATGATATTATTTATATGGTGTGCTGTTGATTATAGGAGAAAACCGTGTCCTATATATTAGGATGATGATGTCCCCTTGAGGAGCTCATAAGGTTCATCATGTAAACCCTGCAGGTTGACTTGGTCTGGCATGATGAAAAGGTTGAGTGGTACTAGTCATGGAGTTAGATGTTGATTAATTAATGGTTAGTAAATTAATTAATCGACGGGCATTCGAGATCTTAAACACGGGGAGAAAATGTACATATAATATATGGAGCCCATATTAACTTATGGGGGTTGGTGAGGTACATCAATGATAATCCTTTAGTGGATTGGATTACCATTAATGGATCGAACTTTATGTGGGTTTGATCCATTGGGTGGCCAAGATTCAACTCCTCCTCATGGTCCCTATTGTAGCCTATTAATACCTCATGAAGCTTAGATCCAATGGATAGAAACAAAACTCTTGATCCAAAGGTAGAGATTAAATCTCTAGATCCGACGGTTGAGATTAAATCTCTAGATCTGACGGTTGAGATTAAATCCGTAGAACCAATGGTGGAGATTAAAACAAGGCTTATCCTTAACTCTATAAAATGAGGGAGAGGGGTGGGCGGCAACTTGAATCCAATTAGAGATAGGTTTAGGGTTTTTGGCGGCAAGGCTTGGAGACTAGGGTTTGGAGTTGGCGGCACCTATTAAGGAAATATTTTCCTTATCTTCTTCTTCCTCAAGGTGGCCAGCGACATAGCATCCCTTTCCAGCCCTTGGCCGGCATCCAAAGCAACCCCTCTCCCTTTCTTTGGCCGGTAAAACCTAGGCTTAGGGTTCTCTCTTGGAGCTTTGGTCGGCATTCACCTTTTCTCCCTTCTCCTTGTTGGCCGGCGGCAAGCAAATTGCTTGTTGCTTGTTGGATGGCTAAAGGAAGGAGAAGAGTCTTGTTTCTATTCTTCCTCTTGCTCAGAAGGAGCAAGGAAGGAAGTTTGGTGATCTAGGAGCTTCAACTTTTGGTAGATCATCGCCCACACGACGTCCGAAAGGTGGAAGGTCATACAATAGAAGATCGAGAGGTATATCGATTCTCTATTTTCATTTGTGTTGGATCAATGCGGTTCGCTAGAGGGGGGGTGAATAGCGAAAGAAAAAACTTTTTCAAATTCGTTTCAAGACAAATATACGCAGCGGAAAGATAAGCAAAACAAAAAGTAAAGGAGACAATAGAAACAAGATATTTACTTGGTTCGTAGCCGAAGGCTACTACTCCAAGGCCCTAGTGGTCCTTGACCACGCACGGAGGGCAAATCACTAAACAAACTCCTCCTCGTTGGAGGTAGGAGTTAATCGATACAAAAAAACTTGAGGTAGAGGGACACTCCCCCTCTCCTCGTTACGATAGAAAAATAGCTTCGAAGAATGTAAATGAGCAACGACACTAAAATTAAAACCGACGTACAAAAATAAAGGAAATGAAACCTAGACGTCGGAGAAGAAGAAGCACGTTGTTGTCGGTAGCTTTGCGGAGACTTTTTGGAAGCTTAGAATTGTTGATGAAACCCTAGGTTTGGCCTTCCTTTTATAGCCTTTGAGCCCCTTTTCGAGAGGAACCCAAGCCAATCAAATTTGAGCACATCTTCCCTTGAAATTTGGTGATAATCCTTGACTCCTCGATATTGACCATCATCGGGCCGATCGATGGCGATCGATCGATTGATGACCTTCAATGATCGATACACGGCAGTCGAGTCCTCCAAGCTGGCAGTCGACTGATGCTTGCTGCAAGTCAAAGTTAGCTCAACAAAAACATACTTTCGACGGTCTTCGACCGTCCGATCTCGACCTAGACCACCTATGAGATGTCTTGGGTCGGATCTACGCTTAAGATCATCCCCGTAAAGAGGATACGACCTCACTTACGCTCACACACACGAGCTTACCTCGATACTTACGTGTTGCTTTTGCTTCCGGCCTTCCACTCGATTCCATCGGCTCCCTCCGAAATCACTCGAGTGTCGCCCGACCACCGCGGCTTCCTCCGGGTGTCGCTAGCCTTCAGCTCCAGCTATAGCAATCTTCTGCACACTTGATTCAGCTCGTGAGATAACGACATGAGCTTAACTTTGTATCGTTTGCTATAATCAAAACTCAGGTTCGACTTAGGTGCCTGCTGCACCAACAATCTCCCCCTTTTTGATTTATGGCAAACCCACATACAAAGTTAAGTAAATAGCAAGCATAAAGAATAATGTGCATTAGAAAAAATTAAGTTGGAGTAGTAAGGATTTTCTTCAAGTACTCGAGGAAACCTCCTTGGTGAGGGTGAGTCTTGAAGAAAGACCTTAATCCTCCCCCTTGAGGGTTGCTTTAAGTAATTATCATTACTTAAAGTTAGCTTTAGTACAATGTTTTAGTTAAGCCCTTTCTCCCTCTTAAGTAAAGCATTAACGACATAAATAAGTTAAGAATTCTCTTAACTTGGCCTTTTGTTAAAAGTTAAATAAGTTTTCAAAACCTAAAGTTAACTTTTGGTTTAAACATGAAGTAAGAGTTAAGTTTTCAAAACCTAAAGTTAACTTTTGGTTTAAACATGAAGTAAGAGTTAAGTTAAAAAAAAAAAAAAAAAATTTTGACCCCTTAACTTTGGTCTTTTCTCCCCCTTTTGCCGTATATCAAAAAGAGTAAGGAGTGTGTGGAAACCAAAATAAGTGCTAAATTTAAAGTCCAAGCATGTTCCACATTTTTTATTTAAAAAATAATATATTGAAAATAAGCTCATCTATGAAATGTTCGACTCATATTTGGCTTGATTGATATGAAGGATCAACCAGTCCTGGTCAGAGTCTGTTAGTATGTATGATTATACTCCGTGGTTCATAGCGATGCACTAGCTCTACATCTGGAACCAAGAGTAAGGTCCTAACATCTCACGCCCATCTACGTGGCTAAGTACACAAACACATTAGTCCTATGTGTTGTGAGATGTACTGGCTCCTTAAATCTATAGGATCATGATATCTAAGGTATGTCCTATGCTAGTTCCATGAAAAAGTAAGAAATAGTAGTAAGAAAATATAATTTGCAAGTTCCTATTCTATTACGCACATGCCTAATTTTCGTCTCAAGAGACTAAATTCAGCTTCGGGTAGTGGTTTAGTAAATATGTCTGATAGGTTAGACTTCGAGTCAACATATTCGAGTTGTATGGAGCCGTTGGCTACATGTTCTCGAATGAAATGGTGTTTTACCTCTATATGCTTTTTCCTTGAATGGCATATAGGGTTCTTAGTTAGATTTATCAAACTTATGTTGTCTACAAAAATTTTAGTTTTGGTGAAGTCCAACCTAAAGTCTCGGAGAGTGTGCTTCATCCAAAGAAGCTGAGTTACACACTCACCCATCGCAACGTATTCGGCTTCGGTGGTAGATAAGGCAACACAATGTTGCTTCCTACTGCACCAACTCACTAGACTTGAGCCGAGTAGTTGACAACAACCACTCGTGCTCTTTCTATCGAGTTTACTACCGGCATAATCCGAATCAGAGTAGTCGATTAGTTCGAACTCCGTAGATCTAGGGTACCAAATACCAACGTTAAGTGTACCCTTAAGATATCTAAGGATACGCTTAACTAGGGTTAGGTGAGACTCCTTAGCACAAGTTTGGAACCTGGCGCACATACTTACTGCGAATAGGATGTCGGGTCGACTCGCAGTTAAGTATAGGAGACTTCCTATCGCGCTCCTATAGTACTTTAAGTCAATGGACTTACTTTATAGGTATATACCATCCTTAGTTTGTTTAATTTGTAGACCTAAAAAGAAACTTAACTCACCTACCAAGTTCATTTCGAACTCACTTTCCATGAGTGAAACGAACTCGTTTAGTAAGGCTGAGTTAGAGGTTCCAAAAATTATATCATCTACGTAGATTTGAGCTATAAATATTTCTTTACCTAAGGTTTTTACGAAGAGAGTTGGGTCAACTAAGCCTTGGTTAAACCCTTTTGACTTAAGATGGATTGAAAGTCTCTCGTACCAAGCTCGAGGAGCTTGTTTAAGTCCATAGAGAGCTTTCTTAAGTTTTAGAACATGGTCGGGTTTATCTAGATTTTCGAATCCGGGGGGTTGGCTAACATAAACTTCTTCTTTAATATATCCATTTAGGAATCCCGACTTAACATCCATTTGAAATAGCTTAAATCCTCGATGTGCGGCATAAGCTAGCAACATTCGAATGGATTCGAGTCTAGCTACTGGGGCATAGGTTTCGTCGTAATCTAAGCCTTCGACTTGACTAAACCCTTTGGCGACTAACCTAGCCTTGTTTCTAACTACTTCACCTTTATCATCAAGCTTATTTCTAAACACCCACCTTGTTCCAATTATCATTTTGTCTTTAGGTGGTGGTACTAATTCCCACACTTCATTCCTAGTAAATTGAGCTAGCTCTTCTTGCATTGCAATAATCCAATCGGGATCAAGAAGAGCTTGTTCAATTGATTTGGGTTCTATCTTTGAAATTAAGGAAATTTGACTAAGGTTCCTATAGAATGCTCTAGTTCGAACTCCTAGATTAGGATCTCCTATCACTTGATCGATAGGGTGGTTAGTCTGAATCCTAGATTGGGTTGGGTTTGTGTCACCTAATGCTTGATCAATGGGGTGACTTGGTTGAACACTAGTTTGACTCGGATCACTTGTCACTTGGTCGACAAGAGAAGTTGGTTGATGTGGATTAGACTCGATCTCAGGGTCGGAGACGAATTTGGTATCAGTGGGCTCAACACTTGGGGTCATTAAGGGTTTTGTAGGTTCGGGTACTTCATCGAACGCTACATTAATAGTCTCCTCGACTCTAAGGGTGTCGTGGTTATATACTCTATAAGCTCGACTTGTAGTCGAGTATCCTAGAAAGATTCCGGTCATGGTTTTGGATGCAAATTTCCCTAGGTAATCCTTAGTGTTTAAGATATGTACCTTACACCCAAATACCCTAAAGTACTTGATGTTAGGTATTTTATTGTGATAAATCTCGTACGAGGTCTTAAGGTGCCTCTTTACCATAAGGATCCTATTCTGGATATAGCAAGCCGTGCTAACGGCTTTTGCCCAAAACCTATCGGGTAGGTCATATTCGTTCAACATGGTCCTAGCGGCTTCTTGTAGAGTTCGGTTTTTCCGCTCCACTAGGCCATTTTGTTGAGGGGTCCTAGGGAAAGAGAATTCATGGTGGTATCCGTTTAGGTTACAGAAGTCGGTGAACCTTTGATTTTCGAATTCACCACCATGATCGCTTCTAAGTCTTTTAACCTTAAGGTCTTTTTGATTCTCGATTAATTTGAATAAATTGATTAATTGATCTAGGGTATCATTTTTATGTTTGATGAACCTAACCCAGGTAAACCTGGAGTAGTCGTCAATTATGACTAAGCAATATTGACTTCTATTGAGTGACTTGGCTCCATGTGAATCGAATAGATCCATATGCAGGAGCTCAAGTACTCTTGAGGTTCGTTCTTGATTAGTTAGTTGATGTTGTGCCCTATATTGTTTACCTTGTTGACAGGCATTACATATTTTATTATCCAAGTTTTTGAGGTTAGGCAAACCTTTGACTAAATCACTCTGACTCATCTTGTGGATGAGTCTTGGGTGTGAGTGACCGAGTCGTCGGTGCCACAACCATGATTCCTCTTGCCGTGTCATAAGACATTTAGTTGAGGAGTTAGTTAAGTTGATCGTATAAATGTTGTTATTTCTAGTTCCTTTAAGAATTGTTTTAGCAGTTTTGTTGGTATTAATTATGCATTCATTTTCTAGAAATATGACCTTATAGTTATTATCACACAATTGGCTTTCACTAAGTAAATTATATTGAAAATTTTCTACTAGTAAAACATTTTGAATAACAAAATTTGAATTGAGCTCAATATCACCTGATCCGATGATTTTGAGCTTGCCGTTATTTCCGAAGGCTACCGATCCTTGTCGTTTGAATCGAAGCTTTGAAAACTTGAGTTGATCCCCGGTCATGTGTCGGGAGCAACCACTGTCCAACATCCATTGATCCTACACACAAGGTGGTTGGATTGGATGTTAGATATTTTTTTTTAAATTTAAATTGGTTGTAAGTTGTTAAACCTAGGTCATCTCACTTGAGTCTATGTGATCAAGCATGTTATACTTATGTGTTTTTTTTTTTGTGAGATGATTTCCAATTAAGTTGATTAAGTGGATTTAGGTTCAAGTAATTTTATGTTAGATTTGGATTTAACCCTAGGCTTGTCAAGTTTACCTTTTCAAGATCATAGCTTCCAGGTCGTGGCGAGGCACAGGGGCCTTCTTTTATCGGATCATCGACCACTTCCTTAGACAAAACCATGTTCAAGAAAATGATGACTTGACTCACCTAAGATCATTTCCTAGTCTAACTGGTTATTTTTGAAAAGAGGCTCCCCGAGGCTCAATCTTTTCAAAGGATTTTAGTTGGTTATTTGAAAAGAGGCTCCCCGAGGCTCAATCTTTTCGAAGAATTTTAGTTGGTTATGTACGTGTTCTAAGAGAGTTCACAAGTTTTAAAGCACAAACTTTCTAAGTTAAAACATGCAATTTCTAAGTTAAAGCACAAACTTTCTAAGTTAAAACATGCAATTTCTAAGTTAAAGCACAAACATATTTTGTACTGGCTCCCCCTAGACCGTTGAATCGGTTCGGTCTATCCACATAGTGGATTTGGTCCTTGGGAACCCAGTACGAGTTAGATCCTAGAGTTGAAATCAAAGTGGTCTTAGGGACCCATGCTTGGACACATTTTTTATGTCTACTTACGATCGACATATACGACCTATTAGTCGCGTTTGAGTTAAACCCTAGTCCAGCCTTGTTGTACACGGCCCTTTGAGATCCAAGTAGGAGGTCAAGTCCTTTGGATCCCGAAGTGAACCTTTCCAACGTGTTCCTAAGATCTTCGACTTGACTTTTCAAGAGAGAGTTCTCAACTTCGAGTTTTTCAACCCGAGTTGAGTCCTTCTCTTGAACTCGACTAGTCGAAGAGGTTAGGGAGACCTGGTGTTTGAGGAGTTTAACGTCCTCAACTAGGGTCTCGACCTTGGACTCGGATTTAACTAATTTCCTAGACAAAAACCTAACCATATTTTGTAAAGTATTAAATAAATTTCGACTTACTTTAAGGGTATCTTTTGAACCGGATGCGTATCTGTGGCTTGACTTGAAGGTAGCTTCATAGTCCGAGTCATCCTCAGGTTCTGACTCAAGTTCAGGTTCGGTCTCCGTGTCTGACTCAATCGACTTCGCCATGAAGACGTGGTCTTCGTCTTCTTCAGATGACGCTTCTTCCCATGTCGCGTTGAGGGCCTTCTTGTGCTTAGGTGCTTGGTGGTTGAGCTTGGGGCACTCGGACTTGATGTGTCCAAACCTGTTACACTCATAACACCTAATGTTAGAACTTTTAGATTTACCTTGGTTGGGTCGAGTCGTGGTTCGCTTTCGTCCCTTGGCTATCCTTCGAGCTAGGTTCATTAGTTCGGCAGTCAACTCCGGGTCAACTTCTTCTTCGGACTTATCTTCCTCCTCGGATGGTGGTGGCTTGCTTGCGATTTTCTTCTTCTTTGAACCTGCAAACAAGGCTATACCCCTCTCGGGTTCCGAGTTGGATTGTTCATGTAATTCGAAATCCGAAAAGAGTTCGTCTAACCTAATTATAGAAAGGTCCTTGGAGACCTTATAGGCATCAACCATGGATGCCCATAAGGTAGTCCTCGGAAAAGAGTTTAGGACATACCTAATAAGGTCGCGGTTTTCGACCTTTTGCCCGATTGCGTGTAGGTTGTTGACTATGTCTTGGACACGGGCGTGGAGTTGCGTCGCGGACTCGTGTTCCTGCATTTTTAGTGTGTACAATTTATTGAATAACAAATCACGTTTGCAAACCTTAGCTTGATCCGATCCTTCGTGTAACTCGATTAGTTTTGTCCAAAGATCCTTTGTGCTTATGAAGGGGCCGACGCGATTTAGCTCCTCCTTGGATAGGCCACATTGGAGGATTTGTGTCGCCTTGGCATCGGCTTCGACTTGTCGTTTTGTTGCAACGGTCCATTGATCATAATCCAAGGAGTCACCCACTTCATTAGTCGGAAGTGTGAAACCCGTTTGAATTATGATCCACATCTCAATTTGGGTTTTGAGAAAGCATTCCATCCGACCTTTCCAGTAACGGAAATCATCTCCATTGTAAAACAGAGGTCGGACGGTGCTAAAACCCTCGAGATGGGCCATTAGAACAAAAAGACAAGGAGACTAAAATGAAAACCTAGCAACAACAAAAACACACGAAAGTACCAAGACTTGCGTCTTGGATTAGTAGGGAAATAAAAATAAATAAGCGAAAAATAGAAAGTTAAGCAAAGAAATAAGAAACTAAATAAAAGTAAGTACTCACAACCTTCGATGTCCCCAAAGGCTACTAAACGTCATTTTTGAGGATGAAAACAGCTTGTTACGGGGTAAACCCCAGTAAGAAGTGTAGATCTCTGCGAGCTTCGATTTGGTAGGTAGACCGTGTCGTGGGTCAACTTGTACGAAAAGTTATGCCCGTTTGACCGTCGGCTACTCCAAAAGCGAATACTTGCAAAACAAAATCAAACGAAGAGTACCAAGACTTCGTCTTGGATTAGTAGTGGGAGAAAAATTTAAGCGAGCGAAAAACAAATCTGTGAAAAAGTTAGATTGGTGGTTTCAAAATCTAAGCGCCCCGACTCGATACCAATTGTTGGATCAATGCGGTTCGCTAGAGGGGGTGAATAGCGAAAGAAAAACTTTTCAATCGTTCAAGACAAATATACGCAGCGGAAAGATAAGCAAAACAAAAAGTAAAGGAGACAATAAAAACAAGATATTTACTTGGTTCGTAGCCGAAGGCTACTACTCCAAGGCCCTAGTGGTCCTTGACCACGCACGAAGGGCAAATCACTAAACAAACTCCTCCTCGTTGGAGGTAGGAGTTAATCAATACAAAAACTTGAGGTAGAGGACACTCTCTCCTCGCTACACGATAGAAAAATAGCTTCAAGAATGTAAATGAGCAACGACACTAAAATTAAAACCGACGTACAAAAATAAAGGAAATGAAACCTAGACGTCGGAGAAGAAGAAGCACGTTGTTGTCGGTAGCTTATGGAGACTTTTGGAAGCTTAGAATTGTTGATGAAACCCTAGGTTTGGCCCTCCTTTATAGCCTTTGAGCCCTTTTCGAGAGGAACCCTAGCCAATCAAATTTGAGCACATCTTCCTTGAAATTTGGTGATAATCCTTGACTCCTCGAATCGATCATTGACCATCATGATCGATGGCCATCATCGATCGATGGCAAGATCATCGATTGATGACCTTTCAATGATCGATCGATACGGCAATGAGTCCTCCAAGATGCGATCGTGATGCTTGCTGCAAGTCAAAGTTAGCTCAACAAAAACATACTTTCGACGGTCTTCGACCGTCCGATCTCGACCTAGACCACCTATGAGATGTCTTGGGTCGGATCTACGCTTAAGATCATCCCCGTAAAGAGGATACGACCTCACTTACGCTCACACACACGAGCTTACCTCGATACTTACGTGTTGCTTTTGCTTCTGGCCTTCCACTCGATTCCATCAGCTCCCTCCGAAATCACTCGAGTGTCGCCCGACCACCGCGGCTTCCTCCGGGTGTCGCTAGCCTTCAGCTCCAGCTATAGCAATCTTCTGCACACTTGATTCAGCTCGTGAGATAACGACATGAGCTTAACTTTGTATTGTTTGCTATAATCAAAACTCAGGTTCGACTTAGGTGCCTACTGCACCAACAATTTGTTACATGTTTATATTTGTTTTTCAATTATATACATGATATATATTCTGTTTTGTGGCTAAATATACTTGGACCCCGAACATAAACACAAAAGCCGGTGATCCGTACATCGTCTATTCCACGGCTATTCGTGGAATAGAGGTTGGTCGCTTGAACAACACGTTTGTTCAAGTGACTACTCTAAATGAATAGCACGATGATGACAAGGTTGCTTGGGAAATCCCTCTTGTCAAGGATAATTTTTTTTTATCCAGGGACGTAGAAGGGATCACCATGAACAAGCGACTAAGTCGAAAGGGGAAGCAAAGTTTCCCCTCCCATCAATTGGTATCAGAGCTACGGTTTCCAGTTTTGTGTGTTTAAGATTTGGTTACTCTTATGTATTTTTTATATATTATATGTGTCGGATAATAGTAGGATATGCGTATGTTAACTCATTGGTTGTAGGCATAAGATCCAACTATTATGGTCATATGTGTGTATGTAATTGTATGTGTGTAATAGTATATTTTGTTGAATCCTCGGGGTTGACGAGGTTAGTATTTAATTTTTTATAAATTAGATATGGCATTGTTTAGCCACTCTTTTTATTTTAGTTTACTTTCGATCTAGATTTCATGTACACTCCCTCTTGGAGTATAGGATCGATGGATGTAAATTAAAATAGTTTTTAGTCTCGGCTTGGATCTCCGGATGTCTCATACATAGCGTAGAGGAGCGGACGAGAAGGCGATACGACGGGAGACATATTGAAGACAAAAGTCATAATAGTTGGAAAATTTTTATTTTTCATATTTATTGCTTATTGTTTGATATGCATGTCGTAGGCTAAAAAATTCCACAATTTCAAATTACTAAGTGGGAGAGGGATATTTTTATAAATTCCCACAGCCTCCATTACAATTTGATAAGTGATGCAAACAAACTTGCGCGTCAGCTCTGAGTGCCTTCCTCCCCATCGGATGAGTTTGTTTGCAGATCACAAGGTCAAATATGGTTATAGGGAATTATTAAGGAGTGTGTGTACTTCCCCATCAGAAGGCACATAACCCGAGATAATTAACTTGGTACCGAGTAATGGTGAATACTTAGATACAAATATAAGTATCCTCCCCATCGGAGTCACTGCTTTTATTTGTAGGGCCAAAGAGGAACCAACTATTAATTTACTTGTCAAAAAGTTAGGTTGACAAGATAGTAAAATTAATGGGTAAAACCTCCTCTTACAAATGTAGAATTTGTATACGTCCACACTATCGTGGCATACGATATTCTCGGTGTTGGTTGATTTTAAAATTTTATTGTTTGAGGAATCAATAATTTTTTGAAATCTAAAGTTTTGATCTATGTGATTCTTAGGTTTTCTTTCAAAATGACTTTCAACCCGCTTGCTAAAATATTGAAAGAGAATAAACTTACTAGACCCAACTATGTTGATTGGAAGAGGAATCTTGACATTGTCTTAACTACTGAGGAATACAAATATGTACTCCTCGAAGAGTGTCCTCCTAAGCCTGAGGATGATTCTGGGGAAAAGGAGAGAGAGATTTATAAGAAGTAGATAAAGGCTGATGAGATGGCGCGGTGTTAAATTTTGGCATATATGTCAAATGTACTACAACATCAGCATCAAGCCATGCCCACTGCTTATGACATGATGCTCAATCTCAAAGAGCTTTTCGAACACCAGAATTGGGCTGCAAGGTAGGAAGCCATGAGGAACCTGATGATGACCACCATGATCGAGGGAACACCCGTAAGGGATCATGTTCTCAAGATGATGGCTCATTTGAATGAGTTGGAAGTCCTCGGAGCTGAGATCGATGGGGAAACCCAGGTCGATATCATTCTCCAGTCTCTACCTAGGAGTTTTGAGCAGTTTCACCTGAACTACAACATGAACAAGAGGTTGTATTCGTTGGCAGAGCTTCTGAAAGAACTCCAGGCGGCAGAGGGGCTATTTCGTCAGAGTGCTCAGGTACATGCCATGGTGACCCAAAAGGTTTTTACTTCTAAGTCGAAAGTCAAGAAGAAGAAGAAACAAACTGGGGCAAAGGAGGTAAGAGGAACTCAGGGAGGAGTGAAGAAGTCGAAAGGCAAGTGCTTCACTTGTAAGCAGACTGGACACTGGAAGAAGGACTGCCCCAACCGCAAGCAGAACAAAGGTATATCTTTTGGTCTAGTCGTTGAAACATGTTTAGCGACTTTATCTACCGGCACTTGGTGTGTAGATACGGGAGCCACTGATCATGTCTGTAATAATTTGCAGGGGTTCCAGGAAACTAGAAGACTGGCTGAGGGAGAGATTACCATGTACTTGGGCGATGCCACAAAGGTGGCGGCTGTTGCAGTGGGAGACGTTCATTTATCTTTTGAGAAAAATAAAGTTTTGGTTCTTAAGAATTTCCTTTATGTACCTTTATTTAGAAAGAATTTAATTTCGGTTTCTAAATTATTTATGGATGGATATTTTATTTCTTTTAATGACAAAGTTGTTATAAAAAGAAAGAGGGACATTATCTGTTCGGGTGCATTGATAGGAAATTTATACACACTTGAACCAAAAGCTCCCACGATGCAAATTGAAGTTAATAACTCATCTTCTAATTCTAATAAGAGAAAAGAACCTTCGAAGATGAACCAAACATATCTTTGGCATCTTAGGCTTGGTCATATTAACCTAAGCAGAATTAAAAGGTTGATAGCTGATGGACCTCTGGGCTCATTAGTGGTGGAAGATTTCCCAACCTGCGAATCCTGCTTGGAGGGTAAAATGACCAAGAGGACTTTTAAGGCCAAGGGGTATAGAGCCAAAGATGTGTTAGAATTGGTTCATTCTGATTTGTATGGTCCTATGACTATCCAGGCTAGAGGTGATTTTGAGTATTTTGTCTCTTTTATAGACGATTATTCGAGATATAGATACATTTATTTGATGCGGCTCAAGTCTGAATGCTTTGACAAGTTTAAAGAATTCAAGGCTGATGTGGAGAAACATCAAGGTAAAAGTATCAAGACACTACGATCTGATCATGGTGGTGAGTACCTCTTGGGAGAGTTTAGGAATTACTTATCAGAGGCTGAGATTCAATCCCAATTGTCTGCACCTGTCGCACCCCAGCAGAATGGTGTAGCAGAGTGAAGGAATAGGACTCTTATGGAGATGGTTAGATCGATGATGAGTTATTCTGAGTTGCCAGATTCGTTCTGAGGATATGCTCTAGATACGGCGGTGTACATACTGAACTTGGTTCCATCTAAATCAGTGCCTTCTACTCCCACAGAATTGTGGACTGGGCGAAAGCCTAGTCTAAGACATATTCGGATATGGGGGAGTCCAGCACATGTGTTGAAGGCAGATGCTGGTAAGTTGGAACCTCGTACAGAAGTACGCATGTTCGTTGGCTATCCTAGAGGAACGAAAGGTGGTTTATTTTATAGTCCTAGAGATCAGAGGGTGATCATTAAAATGAACGTCAGATTTCTAAAGGAAGACTATGTGATGAGCCACAAGCCCAAGATTAAAATTGTTCTGGAGGAATTAAAAGGGTAAGTCACTTCTTCAGTACCACCGGTAAAAGAGGATATACCACAAGTCACTGTACTGCGTGTCACAGAGGATACACAGGTGATACCTCGTCGTAGTGGGAGGGTTGTGAGACAGCCTGATAGATTCATGTTCTTGGGAGAATCTTCTGCTTTGCTCCCTGGCAAACATGAACCTGATCCCTGGACATATGACAAGGCAATCCAAGATAAAGATTCAGCATCTTGGCAAACTGCAATGAATACTGAGATTGAATCTATGGATTCATATCAGGTCTCGAAGCTAGTGGAACCACCCGATGGTGTAAAAACCATTGGATGCAAGTGGATCTACAAAAGAAATAGAGGAATAGACGGGAAGGTTGAGACCTTCAAAGCGAGAATTGTTGCGAAGGGGTATACTCAGAAAGAGGGTATCGATTATAAGGAGACCATTTTGCCGGTGGCCATGCTTAAGTCTATTTGGATTCTGTTATGCATTGTAGCTCATATGAATTATGAGGTGTGGCAGATGGATGTCAAGATAGCTTTCTTTAATGGAAGTCTTGAGGAAAACATCTATATGAAGCAACCAGAGGGATTCATTGCGAAGGGCAAAGAGCATCTTGTATATAAGCTTATTCGGTCCATTTATGGATTGAAACAAGCTTCGAGGTCTTGGAACATCCAATTTGATGAAGTAATCCAGTCTTATGGATTTATTCAAAGTTTGGATGAGTCTTGTGTATACAAGAGATGTGACGGAAACATAGTGGTATTTCTTGTACTATACGTAGATGACATTTTGTTGATTGGCTACAATATCAAGGTGTTATCGGATGTAAGGGTATGGTTTTCCAAATAGTTTGATAGGAAGGACTTGGGAGAAGTGGGACACATCCTAGGGATCAATGTTATAAGGGATCGCAAGAAAAGGATGTTGTGTTTATCCCAAGCTTCATACATCGACACGATTATGGATCATTTTAGCATGCAGAACTCCAAGAAGGGTTTTCTACCTTTCATGCATGGAGTTCCTTTATCTAAGGAGATGTGTCCTAGAACATCTGAGGAGATAGAGGAGATGAAGGCGGTTCCTTATGCTTTGGCAGTAGGAAGCCTCATGTATGTGATGCTATGTACAAGACCAGATATCTGCTTTGCCGTGGGCATGGTCAGCAGATATCAAAGTAATCCAGGACAGAGACATTGGACTGCGGTAAAGCATATATTGAAGTACCTGAGAAAGACTAGGGATTATATGATGGTTTACCAGGCAGACCAATTACTCCTTGTGGGTTACACGGATTCCGACTTCCAATCTGATAGGGATAACAATAAGTTTATCTCAGGTTTTGTGTTTACTTTGGGAGGTGGAGCCATTGTATGGAGGAGTGTCAAGCAGAAATGCGTGGCGGACTCCACCATGGAAGCTGAGTATGTGGCAACCTCTGAGGCGGCCAAAGAAGTTGTGTGGCTTAGGAACTTCCTAATGGACTTGAATGTGATTACTGGTTTTCCCAGAACTATCACAATTTATTGTGATAATAGTGGTGCAGTTGCAAACTCGAAGAAACCATGAGCCCATAAGGCTAGTAAACACATAGAGCGCATGTACCACTTGATACAAGAAATCGCAAAGAGAGGAGAAGTTGTTGTGGCCAAGATTGCATCGGAGGATAACCTGGCAGATCCTTTCACTAAGGTCCTTCCGGCGAGAGCTTTTGATAGGCATGTGGAGGGAATGGGGATCAGATGTATGGCAGTTTGAGGACAACATAGTCTTTTAGTATAAGTGGGAGATTATTGGGTAATATACTGAAAAGTCTATCTTTTGTATGAACATCTTTATTTTGAAATAAGAATCACATGATCATTGTTTGCATATTTTTATGGTTATGCATATTTTCTAATACATTACATTGTAGATAACATCGTGTGTGGTGTCACATGGAAGATCATGTTATTGGCTCCTTGTAAAGTATAAGTATAGGCTCACAACCGAGATGGCTTTGGACAAACCATTGGTATGGTTGTAGTGTGATTCGGTATTGGTTTGTCTTGACCATAAAATCACACTAGTACACTTTATCTGTATTGAGCAGGACTGACTTAGAGGTGATTCGATTTATTGCTGACTATATAATCGAATCAGACCTCAGATATTATATTGTACATACTCTTAATCCCGATATAATAACGGGCACATATACTTAGTAGTCATTTCTTTGATTTACTAATGGGCGAGATTTATAGATTAAATCTATAGGCTCGGTAAGTTGGGAAATGATATTATTTATATGGTGTGCCATTGATTATAGGAGAAAACCGTGTCCTATATATTAGGATGATGATGTCCCCTTGAGGAGCTCATAAGGTTCATCATGTAAACCCTGCAGGTGGACTTGGTCCGGCATGATGAAAAGGTTGAGTGGTACTACTCATGGAGTTTGATGTTGATTAATTAATGGATAGTAAATTAATTAATCGACGGACATTCGAGATCTTAAACACGAGGAGAAAATGTACATATAATATATGGAGCCCATATTAACTTATGAGGGTTGGTGAGGTAGATCAATGATAATCCTTTAGTGGATTGGATTATCATTAATGGATCGGACTTTATGTGGGCTTGATCCATTGGGTGGCCAAGATCCAACTCCTCCTCATGGTCCCTATTGTAGCCTATTAATACCTCATGAAGCTTAGATCCAATGGATAGAAACCAAACTCTAGATCCAAAGGTAGAGATTAAATCTCTATATCCGACGGTTGAGATTAAATCTCTAGATCCGAGGGTAGAGATTATATCCCAAGAACCAATGGTGGAGATTAAAACAAGTCTTATTCCTAACTCTATAAAAGAAGGGCAAGGGGTGGGTGGCAACTTGAATCCAATTAGAGATAGGATTAGGGTTTTGGGCGGCAAGGCTTGGAGGCTAGGGTTTGGACTTGGCGGCACCTATTAAGGAAATATTTTCCATACCTTCTTCTTCCTCAAGGTGGCCAACGACCTACCATCCCTTTCCAGCCCTTGGCCGGCGTCCAAAGCAACCCCTCTCTCTCTCTTTAGCTGGTAAAACCTAGGCTTAGTGTTCTCCCTTGGAGCTTTGGTCGGCATTCACCTTTTCTCCCTTCTCCTTGTTGGCCGGCGGCAAGCAAATTGCTTGTTGCATGTTGGTTGGCTAAAGGAAGGAGAAGAGTCTTGTTTCTATTCTTCCTCTTGCTCAAAAAGAGCAAGGAAGGAAGTTTGGTGATCTAGGAGCTTCAACTTTTGGTAGATCGTCGCCCACACGACGTCCGAAAGGAGGAAGGTCATACAATAGAAGATCGAGAGGTATATCGATTCTCTATTTTCATTTGTTACATGTTTATATTTGTTTTTCAATTATATACATGATATATATTCTGTTTTGTGGCTAAATATACTTGGACCCCGAACATAAACACAAAAGTCGGCGATCCGCACATCATCTATTCTACGGCTATTCGTGGAATAGAGGTTGGTCACTTGAACAATAAGTTTTTTCAAGTGACTACTCTAAATGAATAGCACGACGATGACAAGGTTGCTTGGGCAATCCCTCTTGTCAAGGATAAATTTTTTTTATCCCGGGACGTGGAAGGGATCACCATGAACAAGTGACTAAGTCGAAAGGGGAAGCGAAGTTTCCCCTCCCATCAATCTTATACTCACTTGGTTCAGGACATGGTCTATTGTGTCAGTCCCCACTAGGCTAACTACGTCACACCTAGCCCAAGTATTACTTCCTCATCCTCCGGATTCTAGTTATTGCACATGTATCCAAGAGTACCATACTCTAAACATGTAATGCTTTGGCCAAAGGCTTTAGTAACAATCTGATGAGAGGTCATAGGGTATACATCTCTTTGCAAGGAGCGGTGAATCCTCTGTAGGCTATTCAAACACCTTTGGCCACTTCGACTTATACCCAATCATCCTAGGTCCACATCTCCTCAAAAATGCTTGCTTAAGATGTCAAAGCATAAGTCTTCATGACCAAGATGACTTGAATACCATAAGTCGAAGGAAAATCGCACTTAAGATGTTGTAAGAACTTCATTGACATATCAATATATGTAGATAACCATATGAAGTCCTACAGCTGGTCACTCCAATGAACTAGTTACCATAACTAGTATCCAGGATTAACTCCGGACATCCCAATATCTCCAACAAGTGAGGAACAGCTGCTTGGATAAACCAAAGAGTATACCTCGTGTTAGTCTCAACAGAATCGATGACGTCTGAATCCATCAAATCATCGACTTGGGATAATTCCAATAGTTCACAATTACACATGTAGAGATACTCACTAGTTGTGATCCAATCATAAATTCTCTCATGCTGTGAATCTTATTGCGGACATTCATTAAATGAGTTTAAAATCCAATCAAATACATGAAAACATGTATACTCAAATAGTGAATCTTCATTTATCAAATAAACGGTACAACTATAAGCCGATTGCCTTTTGACACCTCTCATATATTACCAACAAACTCCCACTTGGCCTAATGTCAATCGCCACGGTATCCAATACCATAAGCTCTAACATGACCCTCAAATTTACTTTGAGGTAAGGCCTTAGTTAAAGGGTCCGCTAAGTTCCTTTCAGTGGGAATCTTCTCGATTTTTATTTCCTTCCTACTTATGATCTATCTGATCAAATGATAGCAGCGAAGCATATGTTTAGATCATTGATGAGACCACATCAAGTTCAAAGATGAACTTCTTGATTCAAACCACTTCCTTTGCTGCTTCCGAAGCTGCAATGTATTTTGCCTCAGTGGCAGAATCCGCTATAGTGTCTTGCTTGAAACTTTTCAAGCTTATTGCGCCTCCATTTAAGGTAAATACATACCCAGACTAAGACATGGAATCATCCTTGCCTGTCTGGAAGCTGGCATCCGTATACCCGCGTATCACTATATCACCTTCTCAATATATTTGGAACATATCCTTAGTTCTTCTTGAAGGGATGAAGCTTCACTTCCCACTTCAACTTAGTCGCTTGTGCATGGCGATCCCATCTACATCCCCGGAATAAAAAAAATTAATATAAGATGATGAAGGATTACCCAAGCAACCGATACAACATCGTGCTATTCGATTAGAGTGGTCTCTTGAACAAACTAGTTGTTCAAGCAACCTAACTCTTTTCCTCGACTAGCCACGGAATAGATGATGTACGGATCGCCGGTTTTTGTGTTTATCATTCGGGTCCAAGTAAATTAGCCACATGCAATTACATACATCATACAAAGAAATAAAAGAAAACCAAAATAAGAATTATACCTCTTGTTTACCTCTTGGTCTTCTATCGTATGTCCTATCCTCCTCTTGGGCGTTGTGTGTGCAACGATCCGCCAAGAGATGAAGCCTCCTAGATCACGTATCTTCCTTTCCTTGTTCGCTCCAAACAAAGGAAGATAATAAGCTCCCTTCTTATCTTATCTAGTTCCGGACACAAACCCTTTGGAGAAAGATCAAGCCACCTTCTCATCTTTGTTGTTGCCGCCGGCCACCTAGGAGAGGGAGAAGGAATAATGGGTGTCGGCAAAGAGCTCCTAAGGAAGAACCTTCACCCTTGTTGCCGCTGGCCAAGGAAAAATATAGGAAGAGGTATGGGCGTCGGCCAAAGTGAGGAGGAAGAGGATGGGCGCCGGCTACACCTTAGGAAGAGAAGAAAACAAACCCTAACCCTTCCACTTGTTGCCGCCCAAGCCTTTTCCCAAACCCTAGCTGTCCAAGCCAAAACCCTAATCTCCCAAAGATTATTCATGCCCAAGCCCTTAGCCCTCCTTTTATAGAGTTAAGCTTAAGCCTCCTTTCAATCTCCACCGTCAGATCTAGAGATTCAATCTTCACCGTCGAATCTAGGGTTTCATTTTCCACCGTCAGATCTAGAGATTCAATCTCCACCATCGGATCTAGGGTTTTATTTTCCACCGTTAGATATAGGTTTCATGAGGGTTTTAATAGGCTACAATAGGGACCATGAGGAGGAGTTGGATCTTGACCACCCAATGGATCAGACCCACATAAATTCTGATCCATTAATGATAATCCATTCCACTAAAGGATTATCAATGATCTACCTCACCAACCCTCATAAATAAATATGGGCTCCATATAATAATTGTACAAATATCTCTCCGTGTTTAAGATCTTGAATGTCCGTCAATTAATTAATTTATAGACAATTAATTAATCCACATCTAACTACATGAGTAGTACCACTCAACCTTATCATCATGCCGGACCAAGTCCACCTGCAGGGTTTACATGATGATCCTTATGATCTCCTCAAGGGGACATCATCATCCTAATATATAGGACACAGTTTCCTCCTATAATCAACGACACACATTTAAATAATATCATTTCCCAACTTACCGAGCCTATCGATTTAATCTATAAATCTCGCCCATTGGTAAATCAAAGAAATAAATACTAAGTACATGTGCCCGTTATTATATCGGGATTAAGAGCATGTACACCATAATATCCGAGGTCTGATTCAATTATGTAGTCAGCAATAAATTGAATAACCTCTAAGTCAGTCATGCTCGATACACACAAAGTGTACTAGTGTAATTCTATGGTCAAGACAAACCAATACCAAATCACACTACAACCATACCAATGGTTTGTCCAAAACCATCTCGGTTGTGAGCCTCTACTTATACTATACAAGGAACTGATAACATGATCTCCCATGTGATACTACACACCATGTTATCTACAATGTAATGTATCAGACAATATGTATAACCATAAATATGCAAACAATGATCATGTGATTCTTATTTCAAAAATAAAGATGTTCATACTAAAGATAGACTTTTCAGTATACATACCAACAATCTCCCACTTATACTAAAAGACTATGTTGTCCTCATACTGTCATACATCTGATTCTCATTCCCTCCACATGCCTATAAAAAGCTCTCACTGGAAGGGTCTTAGTGAAAGGATCTGACAGGTTATCCTCTGATGCAATCTTGGCTGCAACAACTTCTCCTTGCTTTATGATTTTTCGTATTAGGTGGTACTTGCACTCTATGTGTTTCCTTACGGGCTCGTGGTTCCTTTGAGTTTGCAACTGCACCACTGTTATCACAATAAATTGTGATAGTTCTGGGCAAACAAGGAATCACATCCAAGTCCATCAAGAAGTTTCTGAGCCATACAGCTTCTTTGCCCACCTCAGAGGCTGCCACATACTCAGCTTCCATGGTAGAGTCTGCCACGCATTTCTGCTTGACACTCCTCCATACAATGGCTCCACCTCCCAAAGTAAACACAAACCCCGAGGTAGACTTACTGGTATGCCTATCTGATTGGAAGTCGGAATCTGTATAACCCACAGGGAGTAATTCATCTGCCTTGTATACCAGCATATAATCCCTAGTTATTCTCAGATACTTCAATAAATGCTTTACCACAGTCCAATATCCTTGTCTTGGATTACTCTAATATCTGCTAACCATTCCCACGATAAAGCAGATATCCAGCCTCATACATAGCATAGCAAACATGAGGCTTCCTAATGTCGAAGTATAAGGAACCGCCTTCATCCCCTCTATCTCCTTTGATGTTCTAGGAAACATCTCTTTAGACAAAGGTACTCCATGTCTAAAAGGAAGAAAACCCTTCTTGGAGTTCTGCATGCTAAAACAAGCCAAAATGGTGTCTATGTATGAAGCTTGAGATAAGCACAACATCCTTTTCCTGCGATCCCTTATAACCTTGATCCCATGGATGTGTCCCACTTCTCTCAAGTCCTTCATATCAAACTATTTGGACAATCATACCCTTACGTCTGATAACACCTTGACATTGTTGTCAATTAACAAAATGTCATCTACGTATAGTACAAGAAATATCACTATGTTTCTGTCACATTTCTTGTATACACAAGACTTATCCGGACTTTGAATAAATCTATAAGACTGGATTACCTCATCAAAGCAGATGTTCCAAGACCTCAAAGATTGCACACAAGATGCTCTTTGCCCTTTGCAATGAATCCCTCTAGTTGTTTCATATAGATGTTTTCCTCAACACTTCCATTAAGGAAAACTGTCTTGACATCCATCTGTCATACCTCATAATCCATATAAGCAGCAATACATAATAGAATCCGGATAGACATTAGCATTTGCTATCGGTGAAAAGGTCTCCTCATAATCGATACCCTCTTTCTGAGTATACCCTTTCGCAACAAGTCTTTCTTTGAAGGTCTCGACCCTCCCATCTATTCCTCTCTTTCTTTTGTAGATCCACTTGCATCCAAGGGTTTTTACACCATTGGGTGGTTCTACTAGCTCCCAGACCTGATTTGAATCCATAGATTCTATCTCAGAATTCATTGTACTTTGCCAAAATACCGCATCTTTATCTTGGATTGCCTCGTCATATGTCCAGGGATCAGGTTAAGATATGCCAGGGACCAAATCAGAAGATTCTCCTAAGAACATAAATCTATCAGGCTATCTAACAACTCTCCCACTATGACGAGGTATCACCTGTGTATCCTATGTGACACGCGGTGCAGTGACTTGTGGTATATCCTCTTATACCAGTGATACTAAAGTAGTGACTTCCCCTCTCAGTTCCTCCAGAACAATCTTACTCATGGGCTTGTGGTTCATCACATAGTCTTCCTCTAGAAATTTGGCATTCGTGCTAACGATCACCCTCTAATCTCTAGCACTATAGAACAAACCACTTTTCGTTCCTCTAGGATAGCCTACGAACATGCACACTTCTGTACGAGGTTCCAACTTACTAGCATCTGCCTTCAGCACATGTGTTGGACTCCCCCAAATTCAAATATGTCTCAGACTAGGTCCTATTCAATTATGTAGTCAGCAATAAATCGAATAACCTCTAAGTCGGTCCTGCTCAATACACACAAGGTGTACTAGTGTAATTCTATGGTCAAGACAAAGCAATACCAAATCACACTACAACCATAACAATGGTTTGTCCAAAATCATCTCGCTTGTGAGCCTCTATTTATACTCTACAAGGAACTGATAACATGAACTCCCGTGTGACACTACACACCATGTTATTTACAATGTAAAGTATCAGACAATATGCATAACCATAAATATGCAAACAATGATCATGTGATTCTTATTTCAAAAATAAAGATATTCATACTAAAGAAAGACTTTTTAGTATACATCCCAACAATCTCTCACTTATACTAAAAGACTATGTTGTCCTGATACTGCCATACATCTGATTCTCATTCCCTCTACATGCATATAAAAAGCTCTCACTGGATGGGCCTTAGTGAAAGGATCTGATAGGTTATCCTCTGATGCATTCTTGGCTACAACAACTTCTCCTCGCTTTACGATTTCTCATATCAGGTGGTACTTGCGCTCTATGTGTTTACTTGCCTTATGGGCTCGTGGTTCCTTTGAGTTTGCAACTGCACCACTGTTATCACAATAAATTGTGATAGTTCTGGGCAAACCAGGAATCACATCCAAGTCCATCAAGAAGTTTCTGAGCCATACAACTTTTTTACCCACCTCAGAGGCTGCCACATACTCAGCTTCCATGGTAGAGTCTTCCATGCATTTCTGCTTGACACTCCTCCATACAATGGTTCCACCTCCTAAAGTAAACACAAAACCCGAGCTAGACTTACTGTTATCCCTATCTGATTGGAAGTCGAAATTTATGTAACCCACAGGGAGTAATTGATCTGCCTGGTATACCAGCATATAATCCTTAGTCCTTCTCAGATACTTCAATATATGCTTTACCGCAGTCCAATATCCCTGTCCTGGATTACTCTGATATCTGCTAACCATGCCTACGACAAAGCAGATATCCGGCCTCATACATAGCATAGCAAACATGAGGCTACCTACTGCCGAAGCATAAGGAACCACCTTCATCTCCTCTATCACCTTTGATGTTCTAGGACACATCTCTTTAGACAAAGGTACTCCATGCCTAAAAGTAGAAAACCTTTCTTGGAGTTCTGCATGCTAAAACGAGCCAAAATGGTGTCTATGTGTGAAGCTTGAGATAAGCCCAACATCCTTTTCATGCGATCTCTTATAACCTTGATCCCAAGGATGTGTCCCACTTCTCTCAAGTCCTTCATATCAAACTGTTTGGACAACCATACCCTTACGTCTGATAACACATTGACATTGTTGCCAATTAACAAAATGTCATCTACATATAGTACAAGAAATACCACTATGTTTCCTTCACATCTCTTGTATACACAAGACTCATCCGGACTTTGAATAAATCCATAAGACTAGATTACCTCATCAAAGCAGATGTTCCATGACCTCAAAGCTTGCACACAAGATGCTCTTTGCCCTTTGCAATGAATCCCTCTGGTTGTTTCATATAGATGTTTTCCACAAGACTTCCATAAAGGAAAGCTGTCTTGACATCCATCTGTCACACCTCATAATCCATATGAGCAGCAATACATAAGAGAATCCGGATAGACTTAAGCATGGCTACCGGCGAAAAGGTCTCCTCATAATCGATACCCTCTTTCTGAGTATACCCTTTCGCAACAAGCCTTGCTTTGAAGGTCTCAACCCTCCCATCTATTCCTCTCTTTCTTTTGTAGATCCACTTGCATCCAATGGTTTTTACACCATTGGGTGGTTCTACTAGCTCCCAGACTTGATTTGAATCCATAGATTCTATCTCAGAATTCATTGCACATTGCCAAGATACTGCATCTTTATCTTTGATTTCCTCGTCATATGTCTAGGGATCAGGTTCATGTTCGCCATGGACCAAATCAGAAGATTCTCTCAAGAACATAAATCTATCAGGCTATCTAACAACCCTCCCACTACGACGAGGTATCACCTGTGTATCCTTTGTGACATGTGGTGCAGTCACTTGTGGTATATCTTCTTATACCAGTGGTACTAAAGTAGTGACTTCCTCTCTCAATTCCTCCAGAACAATCTTTCTCATGGGCTTGTGGTTCATCACATAGTCTTCCTCTAGAAATTTGACATTCGTGCTAATGATCACTCTCTAATCACTAAGAATCTAGAACAAACCACTTTTCGTTCCTCTAGGATAGCCTACAAACATGCGCACTTCTGTACGAGGTTCCAACTTACTAGCATCTGCCTTCAGCACATGTGCTGGACTCCCCCAAATTCGAATATGTCTCAGACTAGGTCCGATTCAATTATGTAGTCAGCAATAAATAGAATCACCTCTAAGTCGGTCCTTCTCAATACACACAAAGTGTACTAGTATAATTCTATGGTCAAGACAAACCAATACCAAATCACACTACAACCATACCAATGGTTTATCCAAAACCATCTCGGTTGTGAGCCTCTACTTATACTCTACAAGGAACTGATAACATGATCTCCCGTGTGACACTACACACCTTGTTATCTACAATGTAATGTATCAGACAATATGCATAACCATAAATATGCAAACAATGATCATGTGATTCTTATTTCAAAAATAAAGATGTTCATACTAAAGATAGACTTTTCAGTATACATCTCAAAAATCTCCCACTTATACTAAAAGACTATGTTGTCCTCATACTGCCATACATCTGATCCTCGCTTTACGATTTCTCGTATCAGGTGGTACTTGCGTTCTGTGTGTTTACTTGCCTTATGGGCTCATGGTTCCTTTGAGTTTGCAATTGCACCACTGTTATCACAATAAATTGTGATAGTTTTGGGCAACCCAGGAATCACATCCAAGTCCATCAAGAAGTTTCTGAGCCATACAGCTTCTTTGCCCGCCTCTGAGGCTACCACATACTCAGCTTCCATGGTAGAGTCTGCCACGCATTTTTGCTTGACACTCCTCCATACAATGGCTCCACCACCCAAAGTAAACACAAAACCCAAGGTAGACTTACTGTTATCCCTATCTGATTGGAAGTCAAAATCTGTGTAACCCACAGGGAGTAATTGATCTGCCTGGTATACCAGCATATAATCCTTAGTCCTTCTCAGATACTTCAATATTTGCTTTACCGCAGTCCAATATCCCTATCTTGGATTACTCTAATATCTGCTAACCATGCCCACGACAAAGCAGATATCCGGCCTCATACATAGCATAGCAAACATGAGGCTTCTAACTGCCGAAGCATAAGGAACCACCTTCATCTCCTCTATCTCCTTTGATGTTCTAGGACACATCTCTTTAGACAATGGTACTCCATGCCTAAAAGGTAGAAAACCTTTCTTGGAGTTCTGCATGCTAAAACGAGCCAAAATGGTGTCTATGTATGAAGCTTGAGATAAGCACAACATCCTTTTCTTGCGATCCCTTATAACCTTGATCCCAAGGATGTGTCCCACTCCTCTCAAGTCCTTCATATCAAACTTTTTGGACAACCATACCCTTACATCTGATAACACCTTGACATTGTTGCCAATTAATAAAATGTCATCTACGTATAGTACAAGAAATACCACTATGTTTCCTTCAAATCTCTTGTATACACAAGACTCATCCGGACTTTGAATAAATCCATAAGACTGGATTACCTCATCAAAGAAGATGTTCCAAGACCTCAAAGCTTGCACACAAGATGCTCTTTTCCCTTTGCAATGAATCCCTCTGGTTGTTTCATATAGATGTTTTCCTCAAGACTTCCATTAAGAAAAGCTGTCTTGACATCCATCTGTCACACCTCATAATCCATATGAGTAGCAATACATAAGAGAATCCGGATAGACTTAAGCATGGCTACTGGCGAAAAGGTCTCCTCATAATCGATACCCTCTTTCTGAGTATACCCTTTCGCAATAAGCCTTGCTTTGAAGGTCTCAACCCTCCCATCTATTCCTCTCTTTCTTTTGTAGATCCACTTGCATCCAATGGTTTTTACACCATTGGGTGGTTCTACAAGCTCCCAGACCTGATTTGAATTCAAAGATTCTATCTCAAAATTCATTGCACTTTGCCAAGATACCGTAGCTTTATATTGGATTACCTCGTCATATGTCCAAGGATCAGGTTCATGTTCTCCAGGGACCAAATAAAAAGATTCTCCCAAGAACATAAATCTATCAGGCTGTCTAACAAACCTCCCACTACGACGAGGTATCACCTGTGTATCCTCTATGACATGCGGTGCAGTCACTTGTGGTATATCCTCTTTTACCGGTGGTACTAAAGTAGTGACTTCCCCTCTCAATTCCTCCAGAACAATCTTACTCATGGGCTTGTGGTTCATGACATAGTCTTCCTCTAGAAATCTGGCATTCGTTCTAACGATCACCCTCTAATCTCTAGGGCAATAGAACAAACTTTTTTTCGTTCCTCTAGGATAGCCTACGAACATGCGCACTTCTGTACTAGGTTCCAACTTACTAGCATCTGCCTTCAGAACATGTGCTGGACTCCCCCAAATTCGAATATGTCTCAAACTAGGTTCGATTCAATTATGTAGTCAGTAATAAATCGAATCACCTCTAAGTCGGTCCTGCTCAATACACACAAAGTGTACTAGTGTAATTCTATGGTCAAGACAAACCAATACCAAATCACACTACAACCATACCAATGGTTTGTCCAAAACCATCTCGGTTGTGAGCCTCTACTTATACTCTACAAGGAACTGATAACATGATCTCTCGTGTGACACTACACACCATGTTATTTACAATGTAATGTATCAGACAATATGCATAACCATAAATATACAAACAATGATCATGTGATTTTTATTTCAAAAATAAAGATGTTCTTACAAAAGATAGACTTTTTAGTATACATCCCAACACTTCATAAGTACTTAAGGATTGTCTTAATAGTCACCCAGTGATCCGGATCAGACTGATATCTGCTCGTGACACTCAGATCATAAGATACATCGACCCTCGTACATAACATAGCATACATGATAGATCCTATTGCGGATGCATAGGCAATCTGACTCATGCAAATCCTCTCATCTTTTGTGCACGGACACATAGACTTTGAAAGGTGCATCCCATGCCTGATGGGAAGGTAACCTACCTTGGATTTCAACATGCTAAACCTCTTTAGCACTCGGTCTATGTATGTAGACTGCGAAAGACCAAGCAACCATTTCGATCTATCTCTATAGATCTTAATCCCGAGGAAGTAGGTCGCTTCTCCCAGGTCTTTCATGGAGTATGTTTTGGATAACCAAATTTTAACTGACTATAAGATAGATATATCGTTTCATATAAGTAATATGTCATCGACATACAACACTAGGAACACGACTGCACTCCTACTAACCTTCTTGTACACACGGGGTTTGTCTGAATTTTGTGAGAAATCAAACCTTTTGATTGTCTCATCAAAATGGATATTCCAGCTCCTGGATGCTTGCTTCAGTCCATATATGGACCGTCGAAGCTTGCATACCTTGGTTTTAACAATCGATGTGAAACCCTCTAGTTGTATCATATACACATCCTCGAGTAGGTTTTCGTTAAGGAAAGTCATTTTCACATCCATCTGTCATATCTCATAATCATAATGAGCCGCTATGGCCAGGAGCATCCGAATGGATTTAAGCATAGCTACTAGTGAATAGGTCTCATCATAATCAACACCTTGTTTTTGACGATAGCCTTTCACCACTAATCTAGCCTTAAAGGTAATCACATTACCATCCATGTCGGTGTTCTTCTTGAAAAACCACTTGCACCGTATAGGCTTTATACCTTCAAGTGGGTCCACCAGGTTCCAAACTTGATTTTTATACATAGAATACATTTCCGACTTCATGACTTCAAGTCATTTGTCCCTTTCTGAACTTTTTAGAACTTCTTCATAATTAGTAGGCTCCTCATTGTCAATGAGTAACACGTCATTCGATTCACTTACGAGAAATCCATATCTTTCAGGGATGTTGCGTGTCCTACTATATCTATGAAGATGTGGTGTCACAATAGGTTCAACCGATGTCTCATCACTCTGAGTCATCGGTCGAGGTGCTTGACTAGGTATCTCATCAATGTCTATTGGAGTCTCTTGAATCTCCTCAAGTTCAATAATGCTCCCACTGTTTTCTTGCAAGAGAAACTCTTTCTCTAGAAACACAACATGCCATGAAACAAACACCTTTTACTCCACAGGATGATAGAATTGGTAACCCCTCATTTCCTTAGGGTATCCAATAAATAGACATTTATCAGAAATAGCATCCAGTTTTTCTGATATAGTCGGCTTCACATAAGCAGGACAACCCCATATCTTCCAGTAAGATAAATGAGGTTTCTTACTATTCCATATCTCATATGGAGCAGTAGATACTACCTTGGTCGAGACTCTGTTTAACAAGTAAACAATATTTTGAAGTGCATAGTCCCAAAAGGACTTGGGAAGATTCGCGTGATTCATCATCGACCTAACCATGTATAACAAGGTTCGATTTCGCCTCTCAGATACATCATTATGTTGTGGTGTATACGGCGGAGTCCATTAAGACAATATACCATTGTCCCTTAGATAATCTAGAAACTCTTGACTCAAGTATTCACCACCTCGATCCGATCGAAGTATTTTAATACTCTTGCCAAGTTGTTTCTCTACTTCATTTTTGAATTCTTTGAACCTTTCAAAGGCTTCAGACTTGTGTTTCATCAAGAACACATACCCAAACTGTGAGTGATCACCGGTGAAGGTAATGAAGTAGCTATAGACTCCTAGAGCTTTAGTTGACATAGGTCTTCATACATCAGTATGTATTAGACCAAGCAACTCTCCCACCGGTTCACCTTTTCCCGTAAAAGGTAACTCAGTCATCTTGCCTTTTAAGCATGAATCGCATGTATCGTATGAATCTAATTCAAATAATTCCAGAATTTCACATCGGTGTAATTCGGACATGTGTTTCTTACTCACATGGCCAAGATGATAATGCCACATGTAAGAGTCTAATTGATTATCTTTTCAGGCATGCTTGTTGCTCGCTTCAATATTGAGAATGTCACTGGATATGTCTAACGTATATTTTTTTGGGATGTATACTGAAAACCTAGCCTTTGTATGAACATCTTCATTTTGAAATAAGAATCACATGATCATTGTTTGCATTTTATATTTATGCATATTGTCATTACATTGGATAAGATAAAGGTGTGTGGTGTCCTTAAGATCATGTTAATAGCAATACGTAACTGAACGAAGTAATACTGAACCAAGATGGTTTTGGACAAACCATTGGCATGGTTGTAGTGTGATTTGGTATTGGTTTATCTTAACCATAGAATTACACTAGTACACTTTATGTGTATTGAGCAAGATCGATTTAGAGGTGATTCAATTTATACTAACTATATAATTGAATTGGACCTCAAATATTATGATGTACATGCTCTTAATCCCGATATAATAATGGGCACATATACTTAGTATTTATTTCTTTGATTTATCAATGGGCGAGATTTATGTATTAAATTGATACGCCTGGTAAATTGGGAAATAATATTATTTACATGGTGTGTCGTTGATTATAGGAGGAAACCATGTCATATATACTAGGATGATGATGTCCCATTGAGGAGCTCATAAGGTTCATCATCTAAATCTTGCAGGTTGACTTGGTGATAAGGATGAGTGGTACTACTCATGGAGATAGATATTAATTAATTAAATTGTCAGTAATTTAATTAATTAATGGACATTCGATATTTTAAACGCGGGGAGATATTTTGTACAAATAATATGTGGAGCCCATATTTAATTAATGGATTGGACTTTATGTGGGCTTGATCCATTGGGTGGCCAAGATCCAACTCCTCCTCATGGTCCCTATTGTACCCTATTAAAACCCTCTTGAAGCCTAGATCCGATGATGGAAAATGAAACTCTAAATCCGACGGTGGAGATTAAATCTCTAAGTCCGACGGTTGAGATTAAATCTCTAGATCCAACAGTTGAAATTAAATCCCTAGAAATGACGGTGGAGATTAAAAGGAGGCTTAAGCCCAACTCTATAAATAAGGCTCCTAGGGTGGGCGACAATGAGAATTAGAAAGGGATTAGGATTGGGGCGGCAAGCTTTGGGCGGCTAGGGTTAGGGTTTTGGGCACCAACAAGGTGGAGGTTTGGTTTCCTTTCTCTTCTCCAAGAGTTGGCCGGCGCCTATCACCTTCCTTGATTCATCCTTGGCCGGCGCCCATCCTTTCCCTTGATTCTTCCTTAGCCGGAGTCCTCACCTCTCCTTGAAGTCGGCGGCAATCTTCCTTCAAGGTTGGCCGGCACTCCTCCATCACTTTTTGGGCCGGCGGCAAGCTTGGAGCTTGTTGGTTGGTCCTTGATAAGAGAAGAGTTTCGTTTCTACACTTCCTCTTGTTCGGAGCGAGCAAGGAAAAAAGTTCATGATCTAGGAGGCTTCATCTCTTGGAGGAACGTTGCCCACACAACGTCCAAGAGGAGGATAGGACATACGATAGAAGATCTTGAGGTAAACAAGAGGTATAAATCTTGTTTTGTTTTCCTTGTTTGTTTCTTTGTATATTGTATGTATGGCTTGTGGCTAAATTTACTTGGATCCCAAATACAAATGCAAAAATCGGCGATCCGTACATAGTCTATTCCGCGGCTAATCGTAGAATAGAAGTTGGTTGCTTGAACAACAAGTTTGTTCAAGTAACTACTCTAATCGAATAGCACGACGATGAAACGGTTACTTGGGTAATCACTTTTGTCTAGGATTAATTTTTTTAATCCGGGGATGTAGACAGGATCACCATGAACAAACGACCAAGTTGAAGTGGGAAGCGAAGTTTCCTACCTTCAAGTGGTATCATAGCTTCGGTTCCGCAAAACCTTCAAGTGATATCAGAGCCACGGTTTCCTGTTTTTTGTGTTTAGGATTCGGTTACTTTTATGCACTTTTCATATATTATATGTGTCGGATAATAGTAGGATGCGTATAGGTTAACTTTTTGGTTGCAGACATAGGATCCAACTATTATGGCCATATGTGTGTATGTGATTGTATGTGTGTAATTGTATATTATTTGAATCCTCGGGGTTGACGAGGCTAGTTTTGAATTTTTGTTATTAGATACGGCATTGTTTATCCACTCTTTTTATTTTACTTTACTTTTGATCTAGATTTCATGTACACTCCTTCGTGGAGTATAGGATCAATGGATGTAAATTAAAATAGTTTTTCTCTGCTCGGATCTCCGGATGGCTTGTACATGGCATAGGGAGGAGCGGACGAGATGGCGATACGACGGGAGGCATATTGGAGACAAAAGCCATAATAGTTGGAAAATATTTCTTTTTAATATTTATTGCTTATTGTTTGATATGCATGTCATAGGCTAGAAAATTCCTTAATTTTAAATTATTAAGTGGGAGAGGGATATTTTTTATAAATTCCCACGTCCTCCATTACGATTTGGCATGTGATGCAAACAAACTTGCGCGTTGGCTCTGAGTGCCTTCCTCCACATCTGATGAGTTTGATTGCGGATGATAATGTCGAATATGGTTATAGAAAATTATTAAGAGCGTGTGTACTTCTCCATCAGAAGGCACATAACTCGAGATAATTACCTTGGTACCGAGTAATAGTGAACACTTAGATGCAAATAGGAGTATCCTCTCCATCGGAGTCACTAATTTTATTTGTAGGGCCGAAGAGGAACCAACTATTAATTTTATTTGTCAAAAAGTTAGGTTGACAAGATAGTAAAATTAATGGGTAAAACCTCCTCTTACAAATGTAGAATTCGTATACGTCCACACTATCGTGGCATACAATATTCTCGGTGTTTTGAGGTGTTGGTTGATTTTAAAATTTTATTGTTTGAGGAATCAATAATTTTTTGAAATCTAATGTTTTGATCTATGTGATTCTTAGGTTTTTTCAAAATGACTTTCAACCCGCTTGTTGTGATACTGAAAGAAAATAAACTTACTGGACCCAATTATGTTGATTGGAAGAGGAATCTTGACATTGTATTGACTGCTGAGGAATACAAATATGTACTCCTCGAAGAGTGTCCTCCTAAGCCTACGGATGATTCTAGGGAAAAGGAGAAGGAGAGTTATAAGAAGTGGATCGAGGCCGATGAGATGTCGCGATGTTACATTTTGGCATCTATATCAAATGTACTGCAACATCAGCATCAAGCCATGCCCACTGCTTATGACATGATGCTCAATCTCAAAGAGCTTTTCGGACACCATAATTGGGTTGCTAGGCAGGAAGTCATGAGGAACTTGATGACGACCACCATGATCGAAGGAACACCCGTGAGGGATCATGTTCTCAAGATGATAGCTCACTTGAATGAGCTGGAAGTCCTCGGAGCTTAGATCAATGGGGAAACCCCGGTCGATATCATTCTCCAGTCTCTACCTAGGAGTTTTGTGTAGTTTTGCCTGAACTACAACATGAACAAGAGGTTGTATTCGTTGGCAGAGCTTCTGATAGAACTTCAAGCGGTAGAGGGGCTATTTCGTCAGAGTCCTCAGGCATAGGCCATGGTTGCCCAAAAGGTTTCTGCTTCTAAGCTGAAAGGCAAGAAGAAGAAGAAACAAACTGGGGCAAAGGCGGCGGTAGGAACTCAGGGAGGAGTGAAGAAGCCGAAAGGCAAGTGCTTCACTTGCAAGCAGACTGGACACTGGAAGAAGGACTGCCCCAACTGGAAGCAGAACAAAGATATATCTTTTGGTCTAGTCGTTGAAACATGTTTAGCGGTGTTATCTATCGGTACCTGGTGTTTATATACGGGAGTCACTGATCATGTCTGCAATATTTTACAGGGGTTCCAGGAAACCAGACGACAGGCTGAGGGAGAGATTACCGTATACTTGGGAGATGCCATGAAGGTGGTGGTTGTTGCAGTGGGAGATGTTTATTTGTCTTTTGAGAAGAATAAAGTTTTGGTCCTTAAAAATTGCCTTTATGTACCTTTATTTAAAAAGAATTTGATTTTAGTTTCTAAATTATCTATGGATGGATATTCTATTTCTTTTAATGACAGAGTTGTTATAAAAAGAAATAGGGAGATTATCTGTTCTGGTGCATTGATAGGAAATTTATATACACTTGAACCAAAAGCTCCCATAATGCAAATAGAAGTTAATAACTCATCTTCTAACTCAAATAAGAGAAAAGAACCTTTGAAGATGAACCAAACATATCTTTGGCATCTAAGGGTAGGTCATATTAACCTAAGCATAATTCAAAGGTTGATAGCTGATGGACCTCTGAGTTCATTAGTGGTGGAAGACTTCCCAACCTGCGAGTCTTGCTTGGAAGGTAAAATGACCAAGAGGCCTTTTAAGGCCAAGGGGTATAGAGCCAAAGATGTGTTGGAATTGGTTCATTCTGATTTGTGTTGTCCTATGTCTATCCAGGCTAGAGATGGTTTTGAGTATTTCATCTCTTTCATAGATGATTATTCAAGATATGGATACATTTACTTGATGTGCCACAAGTCTGAATGCTTTGACAAGTTCAAAGAATTCAAGGCTGATGTGGAGAAAGGTCAAGGTAAAAGTATCAAGACACTATGATCTGATCGTGGTGGTGAGTACCTCTTGGGAGAGTTTAGGATTTACTTATCAGAGGCTGGGATTCAAACTCAATTGTCTGCACCTGTCACACCCCAACATAATGGAGTAGCAGAGAGAAGGAATAGGACTCTTATGGAGATAGTTAGATCGATGATGAGTTATTCAGAGTTGTCAGATTCATTCTGGGGATATGCTCTAGATATGACAGTGTATATTCTGAACTTGGTACCATCTAAATCAGTACCTTCTACTCCCACAGAATTGTGGACTGGGCGAAAGCCTAGTCTAAGATATATTCGGATTTGGGGGAGTCCAGCACATGTGCTGAAGGCAAATGCTGGTAAGTTGGAATCTCGTATAGAAGTACGCTTGTTCGTTGGCTATCCTAGAGGAATGAAAGGAGGTTTATTTTATAGTCCTAGAGATCAGAGGGAGATCGCTAGCACGAATGCCAGATTTCTAGAGGAAGACTATGTGATGAACCACAAGCCCATGAGTAAGATTGTTCTGGAGGAATTGAAAGGGGAAGTGACTTCTTCAGTACCACCGGTACAAAAGGATATACCACAAGTCACTGCACCGCGTGTCACATAGGATACACAGGTGATACCTCGTCGTAGTGGGAGGGTTGTAAGACAGCCTGATAGATTCATGTTCTTGAGAGAATCTTCTGATTTGGTCCCTGCCGAACATGAACCTGATCCCTGGACATATGATGAGGCAATCCAAGATAAAGATGCGGTATCTTGGAAAAGCACAATGAATGCTGAGATTGAATCTATGGATTCAAATTAGGTCTAGGAGCTAGTAGAACCACCCGATGGTGTAAAATCCATTGGACGCAAGTGGATCTAGAAAAGAAAGAGAGGAATAGACGGGAAGGTTAAGACCTTCAAAGCAAGGCTTGTTGCGAAGGGGTATACTCAGAAAGAGGATATCGATTATGAGGAGACTTTTTCACCGGTAGTCATGCTTAAGTCTATCCGGATTCACTTATGTATTGCTGCTCATATGGATAATGAGGTATGACAGATGGATGTCAAGACAGCTTTCCTTAATAGAAGTCTTGAGGAAAACATCTATATGAAGCAACCAGAGGGATTCATTGCAAAGGGCAAAGAGCATCTTGTGTGCAAGCTTTATCGGTCCATCTATGGATTGAAGCAAGCTTCGAGGTCTTTGAACATCTGCTTTGATGAGGTAATACAGTCTTAAGGATTTATTCAAAGTTTGGATGAGTCTTGTGTATACAAGAGATGTGATGGAAACGTAGTAGTATTTCTTGTACTATATGTAGATGACATTTTGTTAATTGACAACAATGTCAAGGTGTTATCGGACGTAAGGGTATGGTTGTCCAAACAGTTTGATATGAAGGACTTGGGAGAAGTGGGACACATCCTTGGGATCAAAGTTATAAGGGATCGTAGGAAAAGGATATTGTGCTTATCTCAAGCTTCATACATAGACACCATTTTGGCTCGTTTTAGCATGCAAAACTCCAAGAAGGGTTTTCTACCTTTCAGGCATGGATTTCCTTTATCTAAGGAGATGTATCCTAGAACATCTGAGGAGATAAAAGAGATAAAGGCGGTTCTTTATGCTTCGGCAGTAGGAAGCCTCATGTATGTTATGCTGTGTACGAGACCAGATATCTGCTTTATCATAGGCATGGTTAGCAGATATCAGAGTAATCCAGGATAGGGGCATTGGATTGCGGTAAAACATATATTGAAGTACCTGAGAAGGACTAGGGATTATATGCTAGTTTACCTGGCAGACAAATTACTCCCTGTGGGTTACACAGATTCTGACTTCCAATCAGACAGGGATAATAGTAAGTCTACCTCAGGTTTTGTGTTTATTTTGGGAGGTGGAGTCATTGTATAGAGGAGTGTCAAGCAGAAATGCATGGTGTACTCCACCATGGAAGCTGAGTATATGGCAGCCTCTAAGGCAGCCAAAGAAGTTGTGTGGCTCAGGAACTTCTTGATGGAGTTGGATGTGATTCCTAGTTTGCCCAGAACTATCACAATTTATTGTGATAATAGTGGTGTAGTTGCAAACTCGAAGGAACCACAAGCCCATAAGGCAAGTAAACACATAGAGCGCAAGTACCACCTGATACGAGAAATAGTAAAGAGAGGAGAAGTTGTTGTGGCCAAGATTACATCGGAGGATAACCTGGCATATCCTTTCACTAAGGCCCTTCCACTGAGAGCTTTTGATAGGCATGTGAAGGGAATGGGAATCAGATGTATGGAAGTTTGATGACAGAATAGTCTTTTAGTACAAGTGGGAGATTGTTGGGATGTATACTGAAAAGTCTATCTTTTGTATGAACATCTTTATTTTGAAATAAGAATCACATGATCATTGTTTGCATATTCATGGTTATGCATATAGTCTAATACATTACATTGTAGATAACATGGTGTGTAGTGTCACACAGAAGATCATGTTATCAGTTCCTTGTAAAGTATAAGTTAAGGCTCACAACCTAGACGGTTATGGACAAACCATTGGAATGGTTGTAGTGTGATTTGGTATTGGTTTGTCTTGGCCATTGAATTACACTAGTACACTTTGTGTGTATTGAGCAGGACCGACTTAGAGGTGATTCGATTTATTGCTGACTACGTAATCGAATTGAACCTCAGATATTATGTTGTACATGCTCTTAATCCCGATATAATAATGGGAACATACACTTAGTATTCATTACTTTGATTTACCAATGGGCGAGAATTATAGAGTAAATCGATAGGCTCGGTAAGTTGGGAAATGATATTATTTATATGGTGTGTCATTGATTATAGGAGGAAACCGTGTCCTATATATTAGGATGATGATGTCCCCTTGAGGAGCTCATAAGGTTCATCATGTAAACTCTGCAGGTGGACTTGGTCCGGCATGATGATAAGGTTGAGTGGTACTACTCATGGAGTTAGATGTCGATTAATTAATTATCAGTAAATTAATTAATCGACAGACATTTGAGATCTTAAACACTGAGAGATAAATGTACAAATAATATATGGAGCTCATATTAATTTATGGGGGTTGGTGAGATAGATCAATGATAATCCTCTAGCGGAATGGATTATCATTAATGGATCAGACTTTATGTGGGCTTGATCCATTGCGTGGCCAAGATCCAACTCCTCCTCATGGTCCCTATCGTAGCCTATTAAAACCCTCTTGAAGCCTAGATCCAATGATGGAAAATGAATCTCTAAATTCGACGGTGGAGATTAAATCTCTAAGTCTGACTGTTGAGATTAAATCTCTAGATCTGACGGTTGAGATTAAATCCCTAGAACCGACGGTGGAGATTAAAAGGAGGCTTAAGCCCAACTCTATAAATAAGGCTCCTAGGGTGGGCGGCAATGAGAATTAGAAAGGGATTAGGATTGGGGCGGTAAGCTTTGGGCGGCTAGGGTTAGGGTTTTGGGTGGCAACAAGGTGGATGTTTGGTTTCCTTTCTCTTCTCCAAGAGTTTGCCGGTGCCCATCACCTTCCTTGATTCATCCTTGGCCACTGCCCATCCTTTCCCTTGATTCTTCCTTGGCTGGAGTCGTCGCCTCTCCTTGAAGCTGGTAGCAACCTTCTTTCAAGGTTGGCCAGCACTCCTCCATCACTCTTTGGGCCGGCGGCAAGCTTCAAGCTTGGAGCTTGTTGGTTGGTCCTTGATAAGAGAAGAGTTTCATTTCTACACTTCCTCTTGTTCGGAGCGAGCAAGGAAAGAAGTTCGTGATCTAGGAGGCTTCATCTCTTGGAGGACCGTTGCCCACACAACGTCCAAGAGGAGGATAGGACATATGATAGAAGATCTTGAGGTAAACAAGAGGTATAAATCTTGTTTTGTTTTCCTTGTTTGTTTCTTTGTATATTGTATGTATGGCTTGTGGCTAAATTTATTTGGATCCCGAATACAAACATAAAAACCTCCAATCCATACATCATCTATTCCACGGCTAATCATAGAATAGAAGTTTGTTTCTTGAACAACAAGTTTGTTCAAGTGACTACTCTAATCGAATAGCACGATGATGAAATGGTTGCTTGGGTAACCCCTTTTGTCTAGGATTAATTTTTTTAATCTGGGGACGTAGACGTGATCGCCATGAACAAGCGACCAAGTTGAAGTGGGAAGCGAACTTTCCTACCTTCAAGTGGTATCAGAGCTTCGGTTCCGCAAAACCTTCACTAGGAGGCTTCGACTCTTGGAATATCATCGCCCACACGACGTCCAAGAGGAGGATAGGAATACAATAGAAGATCAAGAGGTAAAATAAGAGGTATAATCTTGTTTAGTTTTGATTCTAGTTCTTTTGTATTTTGTAAGTTATTGATTAACATAGACCCCGATGATAAACACAAAAACTGGCGATCCGTTCATCATCTATTCCATGGCTAATCGAGGAAAAGAGCTAAGTTGCTTGAATAACAAGTTTATTCAAGCGACTACTCAAATTGAATAGCACGATGATGGATCGGTTTCATGGGTAATCCATCTCCATCTGGATTAGTTTTAGTTGATAAAATTTTAATCCGGGGACGTGTGATAGGATCGCCATGCATAAGCGACCGAAGTGAGAAGCAATTCCCTTCATATTTACCATTGCACAATGTTTCAGTCCCATAAAGCATGTCATTCAAAGTTATGTAACAATAATTGTTACTAAAAGTCAAATTGTACTCATTTCTATTTAAACAAGAAATAGAAATGATATTATTTATCAACGAAGGAACATAAAAGAAATTGTCAAGTTCTAAGACAAGTCATGTAGGGAGTCTCAACAAATATGTTCCGATGGCGAGTGCAGCAATCTTTGCTTCATTACTAACACGTAAATTTGACTCTCCCTTGACGAGTCTTCTTCTATTCCTTAGCTCATGTATGTCATTACATATATGTGAGTCATGTTAGTAATATATGAGAGATGTCCTAAGGCAATCGCCTTATGTATGAACCATTTATATGATAAATGAAGATTCACTATTTGAGTATACATGCTTAATGTATTTGATTGGATCTTAAACTCATTTACTGAATGTCCACGATACGATTCACAGCATGAGAGAATTTGTGATTGGATCACAACTAGTGAGTATCTCTACATGTGTAATTGTGATGTATCGGAATTATCCCTAGTCGATGAATTGATGGATTTGGACACCATCGATTACATGCGAGACTAGCTTATACTCCTTGGTGTATCAGCGGTGATTCTCCTTTGGTGGAGACATAGTGATGTCGAGTTGATCGTGGATGCTAGTTATGGTAACTAGTTCATTGGAGTGACCCGGTAGTAAGACTTCATATGGTTCTCTGCATATATAGATATGTCAATGAAGTTCTTACTGTGGCTTAAGTGCGATGTTCCTTTGACTTGCGGTATTCAAGTCATCTTGATCATGGAGACTTATGCTTTGACATCTTAAACAAACATCTCTAAGGAGATGTGGACCCGGGATGATTGGGTATAAGTCGAAGTGATCGAAGGTGTTTGAATAGCCTATAAAGGATTCACCACTCCTTGCGAGGAGATGTATACCCATGGCCTCTCGTCGGATTGTTACTAAAGTCTTTGGCCAAAGCATTACATGTTTAGAGTAAGGTACTCTTGATACATGTGGAGTAACTAGAATCCGTGGGGCGAGGAAATGATACTTGGGCTAGGTGTGGCGTAGTCGACCTAGTGAGGGTGACACAATAGACCATGTCACGAACCAAGTGGGTATAAGATGAGTGAAGGGAATGGGGCACGATTCATTCAACTCTTGAAGGGTTTGAGAAATAGTTACGGATCAGCGTTGATCTTTTCGGTTAATTGGGGATCATGATGTACTACTAGGTGCCACTCATGATCGTTCTATAATTAATGGTTAATTATAGGCGGCCAACATAAACCGAGAACCTATTTGGTCACCGCTGTGAGTGTAATCCAAAGGATTTAAAGCGAGCTTGAGAATGAGATTCTCGGGCCGAGGAGAAACTATGTTTGGTTGGACCAAACATAAGCGAGCATGAAATTGTTTGATGCAATGGAAGCGTGGATGGGCCGTGTCTTATGAAGACATAATGGATGGACCAAAATGGTTTGGTTCTAATCCAATGGATGAGAATAAACCAAAGGGTTTGGTTTATTTTAAACGAATGAACCAAAAGTTGATTCGGTTCGTTTTAACTTAAAATAAACCATCATGGTTTGGTTTATTTTAACTTATCTTAATGGAGCGGGTTAACGGGCTTTATGGATATGATCCATTATCCATTAAGAGAATTAGTTCTCTATAAAATAGCTCCTCTCCTATTCGGGCGCCTAACTCCAAGGCCGCCAGCCCAAAGGTCCTCCAACCGCGCCCTAAGGTTGCTTCCTTCCTCCTCGCCGGCGTCGAGCTGCTGCCGGAAGAGTTCGCCATCCTCCTCTAGGTTTGGCATCAAGGTGAGCACTTTGTTCCTTGGTTTTGGCCGGCGCTACTTCTCCACCAAGCTGTCCAGTTTTCTGGACAGCTTCTTCTCCTCTCGTCGGAGCGTCGTTTGGACGACGGTTAGTGCTCCGACAGCGGATAATATACCGGGGATTTGATCTCCGGTAATCCTCTGAGGTGGAGGACGAAGGATTCGTCAATCGGTTGACGAATACCTCTCCGGAGAAGCAAGTCTTGAGGATTCTGTTTAGGTCCGAATTTGATTCGACGTGATCATCTCTCGATCACATCGCCTTCAACACGAGGCTAGTAACCCGCATTTAAGACGGCTCGTGGCTTGGCGGTCATCCCGAGGAGCTCGGCGTGGATACGGATAGAGACGATTCTTACGAGGATCGTTCCGGTTGATGTCGTTCCCGCTACACGTCATACGGAAGGTATAACGTAGTTTAATTTCTTTTTATTGCAATTTTAATTTACGGTTATGTCTACACTTGTTGTAATAGCATGCGTGTGTTGTGTGTGTTGTAATAAATAGGAGTATTTATTATTTTTATTGCTTCCGCTGTGCTCATGTTTACGAAACATGATCGAACACACACACGCCGCGGTGCCGGAAACCCAACAGTGGTATCAGAGCCCAGGTTGTGTTTCGACATAATCGTAAAATTGGTTTTGCGATAGTCATAATGTATTTCTGGAAATTTTCTAAATTTTGGAAATTTAGAAGTATTTATGGAAATTTTTCAATTTTGGAAAGTCTAGAAGTATTTATGGAAATCTTCCACTTTTGGAAAGTTGGAAGTATTTATGGAAATTGATATTTTCCATAAATAAAATATTTGATTAGATTCTGGAAATTTGTTTCCTAATTTAATCTTGATTTGATTTGGGAAATCAAATCTTTAAAATATTTTATTTCCATAAGTAGTTTTAAAGATTTAGGAAATTGGTTTCCTAAATAGATTTTCCTTAATCAAATAATTCCATGAATAAAATATGTGATTAGATTTGGAAATTTGTTTCCTAATTTAATTATGATTTGATTTGGAGAATCAAATCTTAAACATATTTTATTTCCATAAATAGTTATGACATATAAGGAAATTATAAACATGACATAATTGTATGCCATGTAATTGCATTAGATGCATAACATTATGCCATGCGTGTCGTGACATGTAGATGTATGCCATGTATGCCATGCCATGTAGATAATAGTTATTTGCATGCAAAGAGGATGAGACATAAAAACCCTTAATCAATATTAAAGCCTACACCTTCCATTAATATGGTTAGAACCAGAGTTACATTTCTTGTTTGGGTTGTTGGACTCTCTCAAGCCAGCTCGAACTGAATATGTTCAAACCATGGAATAGTTTAATACTAATATGGTAAGAGTCAGAGGTCAATCGTTAGCTTTGGTTGTTGGACTCTGTCCAAGCTGGTCTAATTGGTTGAATGCGCTCTAACCATATTAAAACTATATCACGATTAATGGGTTGGCTTTAACCCGAGCATCGGCTTGTTGGACTCTCTCCAAGGTCGATGTAAAGGGAGGTGAAGTTGGGTGCTATGCATATGATGCATACTTGTTAATGTGTTAACAACCCGATGTATGTGTGAACATTCAATTAGTTGATAGCACATTGTGATAGTTGCATATACGGATATGCAATCGTATAGATGATACCTACCGTCGTAGTTATGAATGGCTTGTTGACTCTCTCCAAGGTTGTTCATAACTATGATGGATATCAGCCCATTCGAGATGGACCTACAATCTCCAAGTGATTTTGGGGTTTTGAAATTCAAAAATGAATGGGATTTATAAATGTATATTGATGCATTTTAAAATCATCTTTCTCATATATGCTCGCTTTGTATTTCTAAGTTAATATATTGATCATGATGTGTTTGAATTTATGCTCCATTTTGATTCAAATAAATTGATCGGGCCAACTTCTTGGACTAGCTTAGAAACTCGAGAATTGTTCTCAAGGTGGAAAAGCTGAATGTCCTCGGCGCCTCTTCCCGCCATCCTAGTGACAATGCAACTCGACCAATTGTTGGCCTATCGTAAACATGTGAGTGATTCAACAAATGAGTTGCATCATGCTAGCCACGATGGAACCTAAGCTTACGAGCAAAGATGAGCATATGGATGCTCATATCGTAGTCCTTCATCTTTGTGAGTTGGTTGATGAGCAAGTGAGATTCAAAGGTTCAAGTCTCAAAGCTCTTCACCTCGAGATGCTAGGAGGTTCATCTGGTATCGCCAATATGTCAAGACTGTGGGAGTCTTCGAGAAGCATGAGCAGGGACGGTGTTAGTTGATTCTCAAGAAAGGTTCTAAGAGGAAGTCAAAGGAACAAAGAAGGGAAAGAAGAGAAGGGCTAAGAAGGTAGAACTAGCACAAAGGAAACTTGCCATCATTATGGCAAGGAGAGCCATTTATAAGAAAGTGCAAGATTTATCTGAGTCCGTGAAGAAGGATAAGGCATCGGATGCCCCATCTTCTTGAAATCTTCTTTATTGATTGTCATTCTATTTCCTTAGACACTTGGGTATTGGATACTGGGTGTGGCTCACATATATGTAATGACATACATGGGCTAAGGAATAGAAGAAGACTCGTCAAGGGAGAGTCAAATTTACGTGTTGGGAATGAAGCAAAGGTTGCTGCACTCGCCATCGGAACGTATTTGTTGAAACTCCCTGCAAGACTTGTCTTAGAACTGGACAATTGCTTTTATATTCCTTTGTTGATAAAGAACATCATTTCTATTTCTTGTTTAAATAGAAATGGGTTCCATTTGACTTTTAGTAACAATTGTTGTTACATAACTTTGAATGGAGTTCTTTATGGGATTGGAACTTTAAGCAATGGTGTTTATACGTTGGACGTATCCAGTGACGATTTCAATATCGAAGCGAGCAACACGCGTGCTCGAAAGGATAATCACATAGACTCCTATATGTGGCATTGTCGTCTTGGCCATATAAGCAAGAAACGCATGTCCGAATTACACCGATGTGGAATTCTGGAATCGTTTGAATTGGATTCATACGATACATGCGAATCATGCTTAAAAGGCAAGATGACTAAGTTACCTTTTACTGGAAAAGGTGAACGAGTGGGAGAGTTACTAGGTTTAGTACATACTGATGTATGTGGACCTATGTCAACTCAAGCATTAGGAGGCTATAGCTACTTCATTACCTTCACCGATGATCACTCACGGTTTGGGTTTGTGTTCTTGATGAAACACAAGTCTGAAGCCTTTGAAAGGTTCAAAGAATTCAGAAATGAAGTAGAGAAACAACATGACAAGAGTATTAAAATACTTCGATCGGATCGAGGTGGTGAATACTTAAGTCAAGAGTTTCTTGATTATCTAAGAGACAATGGCATATTGTCTCAATGGACTCCGCCCTATACACCACAGCATAATGGTGTATCTGAGAGGCGTAACCGGACCTTGTTGGACATGGTCAGGTCAATGATGAATCATGCAACTCTTCCCAAGTCCTTTTGGGGTTATGCACTTCAGACAGCTGTTTACTTGTTAAACAGAATGCCTACCAAGGTAGTCTCAACTACTCCATATGAGATATGGAATGGTAAGAAACCTCATGTATCTTACTTGAAGATATGGGGTTGTCCTGCTTATGTGAAGCGGACTGTATCAGACAAATTGGATGCTAAGTCTGATAAATGTCTATTTGTTGGATACCCTAAGGAAACAAGGGGTTACCAATTCTATCATCCTGTGGAACAAAAGGTGTTTGTTTCAAGGCATGCTGTGTTTCTAGAGAAAGAGTTTCTCTTGCAAGAAAACAGTGGGAGTGTCGAGCTTGAGGAGGCTCGAGAGACTCAAATAGACATTAATGAGATACCTGGTGAAGCACAACAGCCGACAACTCATAGTGATGAGCAATCGGCTGGACCTATTGTAACACCACATCTTCGTAGATCTGGTAGAACACGCAACATTCCTGAGAGATATGGATTTCTCGTAAGCGAATCGAACGACGTGTTACTCATTGATGATGAGGAGCCTACCAGTTATGAAGAAGTGCTGACAAGTTCAGAAAGGGATAAGTGGCTTGGTGCCATGAAGTCGGAAATGGATTCCATGTACGAAAACCAAGTTTGGAACTTGGTTGACCCACCTGAAGGCATCAAGCCTATAGGGTGCAAGTGGGTTTTCAAGAGGAAAACCGACATGGATGGTAATGTGATTACCTATAAGGCTAGATTGGTGGCAAAAGGATATCGTCAAAAGCAAGGTGTTGATTATGACGAAACCTATTCGCCTGTAGCTATGCTTAAATCCATTCGGATGCTCCTGGCCATAGCGGCTCATTATGATTATGAGATATGGCAGATGGATGTGAAAATAGCTTTCCTTAATGGAAACCTGCTCGAGGACGTGTATATGATACAACCTGAGGGTTTCACATCGGTTGATAAAACCAAGGTATGCAAATTGCGACGATCCATTTATGGATTGAAGCAAGCATCCAGGAGCTGGAATATCCGTTTTGATGAGACGATCAAAAAGTTTGATTTCTCACAAAATCCAGACGAACCTTGTGTGTACAAGAAGGTTAGTGGGAGTGCAGTCGTGTTCCTAGTATTGTATGTCGATGACATATTACTTATAGGAAACGATGTGTCAATCTTACAGTCAGTTAAGGTTTGGTTATCCAAGACATTCTCCATGAAAGACCTGGGAGAAGCAACCTACATCCTCAGGATTAAGATCTATAGAGATAGATCGAAACGGTTGCTTGGTCTTTCGCAGTCTACATATATAGACCGAGTGCTAAAGAGGTTTAGCATGTCGGAATCCAAGAAAGGTTATCTGCCCATCAGGCATGGGGTACACCTTTCGAAGTCTATGTGTCCGCGCACAGAAGACGAGAGGATTTGCATGAGTAAGATTCCCTATGCATTCGCAATAGGATCTATCATGTATGCTATGTTATGTACGAGGCCCGATGTATCGTATGCTCTGAGTGTCACGAGCAGATACCAGTCTGATCCAGGAATGGATCATTGGGCGGCTGTTAAGATGATCCTTAAGTACTTGAGAAGAACTAAGGATGTGTTCCTAATATATGGAGAAGGGTACATGGTGATACGTGGGTATACGGATACCAGCTCCAGACAGACAAGGATAATTCCATGTCTTTGTCTGGGTATGTATTCACCTGGAATGGAGGCGCAATAAGTTTGAAAGGTTCCAAGCTTGACACTATAGCGGATTCTGCCACTAAGGCAGAATACATTGCAGCTTTGGAAGCAGCAAAGGAAGCGGTTTGGATCAAGAAGTTCATCTCTGAACTTGATGTGGTCTCATCAATGATCCAAACATGTGCTTCGCCGCTATCATCTTATCAGAGAGATCATCGGTAGGAATGAAATACAAATCGAGAAAATTCCCACTGAAAGGAACTTAGCGGATCCTTTGACTAAAGCATTACCTCAAAGTAAGTTTGAGGGTCATGTTGGTGCTTATGGTATTGGATACCGTAGCGATTGGCATTAGGCCAAGTGGGAGTCTGTTAGTAATATATGAGAGATGTCCTAAGGCAATCGCCTTATGTATGAACCATTTATATGATAAATGAAGATTCACTATTTGAGTATACATGCTTAATGTATTTGATTGGATCTTAAACTCATTTACTGAATGTCCACGATACGATTCACAGCATGAGAGAATTTGTGATTGGATCACAACTAGTGAGTATCTCTACATGTGTAATTGTGATGTATCGGAATTATCCCTAGTCGATGAATTGATGGATTTGGACACCATCAATTCTGTCGAGACTAGCACGAGGTATACTCCTTGGTGTATCCAAGCAGCTGATTCTCACTGGCTGGAGACATAGTGATGTCCGGAGTTGATCGTGGATGCTAGTTATGGTAACTAGTTCATTGGAGTGACTAGCCGTAAGACTTCATATGGTTCTCTGCATATATAGATATGTCAATGAAGTTCTTACTGTGGCTTAAGTGCGATGTTCCTTTGACTTGCGGTATTCAAGTCATCTTGATCATGGAGACTTATGCTTTGACATCTTAAGCAAACATCTCTAAGGAGATGTGGACCCGGGATGATTGGGTATAAGTCGAAGTGATCGAAGGTGTTTGAATAGCCTATAAAGGATTCACCACTCCTTGCGAGGAGATGTATACTCATGGCCTCTCGTCGGATTGTTACTAAAGTCTTTGGCCAAAGCATTACATGTTTAGAGTAAGGTACTCTTCGATACATGTGGAGTAACTAGAATCCGTAGGACGAGGAAATGATACTTGGGCTAGGTGTGACGTAGTCGACCTAGTGGGGGTGACACAATAGACCATGTCCTGAACCAAGTGGGTATAAGATGAGTGAAGGGAATGGGGCACGATTCATTCGAGCTACTGAAGGGTTTCAGAAATAGTTCTGGATCAACCGTTGATCTTTTCGGTTAATTTGGGATCATGATGTAATACTAGGTGCCACTCATGATAGTTCTATAATTAATGGTTAATTATAGACGGCCAACATAAACCGAGAACCTATTTGGTCACACGCACAACGAGTGTAATCCAAAGGATTTAAAACGAGCTTGAGAATGAGATTCTCAGACCGAGAGAAACTATGTTTGGTTGGACCAAACATAAAGCGAGCATGAAATTGTTTCAGTCGCAATGGAAGCGTGGATGGGCTGCGTCTTATGAAGACGTAATGGATGGACCAAAATGGTTTGGTTCTAATCCAATGGATAAGAATAAACCAAAGGGTTTGGTTTATTTTAAACGAATGAACCAAAAGTTGGTTCGGTTCGTTTTAACTTAAAATAAACCATCATGGTTTGGTTTATTTTAACTTATCTTAATGGAGTGGGTTAACGGGCTTTATGGATATGATCCATTAACCACTAAGAGAATTAGTTCTCTATAAAATAGGGATTAAACCCTAACCCTAAACCTAACCGCCCAACCCCTCCCTCTCCTATTCGGCGCCCAACTCCAAGCTGCCGCCGCCCAGCCCAAAGGTCCTCCAACCGGCGTCCAGAAGGTTGCTTCCTTCCTCCTCGCCGGCGTCGAGCTGCTGCCGGAAGAGTTCCGGTCATCCTCCTCAGGTTTGGCATCAAGGTGAGCACTTTGCTTCCTTGGTTTTGGCCGGCGCCTACTCCTCCACCAAGCTGTCCAGTTTTCTGGACAGCTTCTTCTCCTCTCGTCGGAGCGTCGTTTAGACGACGGTTAGTGCTCCGACAGCGGCTAACATACCGGGGATTTGATCTCCGGTAATCCTCTGAGGTGGAGGACGAAGGATTCGTCAATCGGTTGACGAATACCTCTCCGGAGAAGCAAGTCTTGAGGACTTGTCTTTAGGTCCGAATTTGGATTCGGACCGTGATCATCTCTCGATCACATCGTCTTCAACACGAGGCTAGTAACCCGTACGAAGACGAAGCTCGTGGCTTGGCGAAGTCATCCCGAGGAGCTCGGCGTGGATACGGATAGAGACGATTCTTACGAGAATCGTTCCGGTTGATGCCGTTCCCGCTACACGTCATACGAAAGGTATAACGTAGTTTAATTTCCTTTTATTGCAATTTTAATTTACGGTTATGTCTACACTTGTTGTAATAGCATGCGTGTGTTGTGTGTGTTGTAATAAATAGGAGTATTTATTATTTTTGTTGCTTCCGCTGTGCACATGTTTACGAAACATGATCGAACACACACACGCCGCGGTGCCGGAAACCCAACAAGTCACACCCAGTATCCAATACCCAAGTGTTTGAGGAAATAGAATGATAATCAATAACAAAGATATCTAAAGAAAATGGGGCATCTGATGCCTTATTCTTCTTCACATACTCAAGATAAATCTTGTAGTTTCTTCGCCAATGGCCCTCTATGCCACAATGATGGCAAGTGCCCTTTTGAGCTGGTTCTGCCTTTTTAGCCTTTTTCTTCTTCCCCTTCTGTTATTCGTTAGACTTCATCTTAGAACCTTTCTTCGAGAAATCAACTAACAGCATCGTCCCCTGCTCATGCTTCATAGAAGGCTCCACAGTCTTCAGCATATTGAGTAGTACCACAAATGAACCTTCTATATCTCAGAGGTGAAGAGGAGCTTGGAGGCTTCGAACCTTTTGGATCTCACTTGCTCATCAAACAACTCATAAAGATGAAAGACTATGGTATGAGCATCCATATGCTCATGCTGCTTCCGCAGCTCGGGTACCATCGCGGCTAGCATGATGCAACTCACTAGTTCAGAATCACTCACATGTTTCTGATAGGCCAACAATTGGTCCAGAGTTGTGTCATCACTAGGATGAGCGGGAAGAGACTCTACGAGGACATAAGCAAGTTTTTCTGCCTTGAGAACAATTCTCAAGTTTCTAAGCCAGTCCAAGAAGTTAGGCCCAGTCAATTTATTCGAATTCAAAATAGAGCGCAAATTCAAAGACATCCTGATTAAGCGATTAACCTAGAAATACAAATCAAGCATATATGAGAAAATGATTTTAAAATGCATCAACATACATTTACAAAATCCCATTCATTTTTCGCATTTTAAAAACCCTCAAAATTAATTCGAGAGATCGTAGGTCCATCTCTGAATGGGTTGATATCCAACATAGATAAGAACAACCTTGGAGAGAGTTCAACAAGACATTCTTAGCTACGATGGTAGGTATCAAGTATACCAATTGCATATCACATATATGCAACTATCACAATGTGCTATCAACTAATTGAATGTTCACACATACATCGGATTGTTAACTCATTAACAAGTATGCATCATATGCATAGCACCCAACTTCACCTCCCTTCACATCGACCTTGGAGAGAGTCCAACAAGCCGATGCTCAAGGTTAAAGCCAACCCATTAATCGAGAAATAGTTTTAATATGGTTAAAGTCACTACAACAAAAAATTGAATAGACAATGGTGAAAAACCATTGTCTATTAGCGAAAAAATCCATGGTAAATCGACCCGTTGTGAAAAGTGATCCGGGCAAAGACAACGGTGAAAAACCATTGTCGTTTCAAGGATAAGACAACAGTTTTTAACCGTTGTCTTTGACCAAACCACTTTTCACAACGGATCGATTTACTACGGATGTTTTTGCTAATAGACAACGGTTTTTCACCGTTGTCTTTTCTTTAAATCTATAACGGTCTTTCACCGTTGTCTTTGACTGACCACCGATTTATCACGGATTTTTTTTGCTCACAGACAATGGTTTTTCACCATTGTCATTTCTCCACGGTTACTCTAGAAAATAATAAATCATTGTAGATTTATAGTGTTGTGTTTTTAATATAAATCATACAACATCAAAAAGAATTATAGAAAACACATATACACTCACACTTGTAGCAATGTAAAGTACAAAGTCACATCTTCTCATTTTAAATGATCACTCTTAAAAACATATATATTAAAAAGTAATCTGGCAAAACAACTACACATCATATGCTTAGTACTGAATCAAAAGTATTATGCATAATAACCAAAACACTTATAGATTACCACATCTAACCAAAAGAGGTATATATACTTAAATCTCTCCTAATCATCAGATATGTGATCTTGTATGTATTCAGCCCACTCCGAACGTACTTCATCAATTTCCTTTGCAGCTATCACAGATTTTGCGAACTGCATGTGAATAAATGAATGAAAATGTAATTAAACACTATGGTATCAATAAGAAAATTTGAAAATATATCTAATATTACTATTGGTCGTAGGGAAAACTTGTCAAAGGATGCGGCGCCTTCAATTATATCTCTCATATATCGCAAAACAAAATAACCGCATTGAGCTCCATCCGGTTGAAGGGGAACCTATGATGGAAAAAATTATAGTAGTTATTCTAATAATAAAATTTGATACATAAATTACACACAAAAAAAAAAGTTTTTCATCTCGAAAGTAGTGTGACAAAGCTTGCAATGTTTTTCATCTCTCCAGAACAAATCATTACAACTCTCACAGTGAATAAGTGATTCCATATATGATCTCTTACCATATATTGTGGCATTCAGAGTCGAGCAGAAGGAATCCCAAACCCATTTATCATACAATCGCAGTCAGTCACACGTTTTTTTTCATCACTACTCTTGCCAATTTCAAGACCAATGGCGCCGGAACCAACTGATAAACTATTTGACTCAGCAGGAAGTAGAACATGATCGACATCTGAAGTTGGAGATGATCCATCTGCACTAGCAGCATCCAACTCTGGAAGCATATTTATCTGTCTGCCAACAGAAGCTATCATATACTCATTCATTGCTTGATAAAGAGATGATTTTCTCTTCTCTAAAGAAGCTATCAAACGAGCTTCACGAATACCTCTGCAATCTAAGATAGATAACAGAGCATGCAAGGCCTATAATCAAGGTAAAGAAGCAATGATCAACATGGATAACAAGCTTTGTAGCTACCATCAAAGTATGAAATATAAGTACTGAATATATGGATAATTGACAAGAGAGAACATTGAAAACCTGTGCAGTATCAATGACCTCCCAATGACCATCTTCTGAAGATTCAAAATATACTCTCCGATGGCCAGGCTCATGTACAGTACACGGGCCAAGGAAAAGCCAATAGTTATTGTACCGACGATCAGACCCTAAAAATATAGATTGCATTGGGTGCACACTGTTACAAGCTTCTTTGACCTTAGAGCTATTGGACCCTGAAGAACTTAACTGGAATCCTCTCCTGTTGCTAGAAGTGTCCATATTATTGGCAGTTGTTATGTTCAATGACGACGAGCAAGGAGTATCAGCCTCTAGCATTGGTACTAATTGTTGGCTACCCATTTTTCTCTTGATCTTTGCACCTGATCCATGATACTGTATGTTGGAGACAAGTGTTGCGGTTCTAACATGTTCCTAACATATAGCAATGACAAATTAGTTCGTTCTAATCGTCAGCAAAGGGAATAAACAAGAATAAAAACAACAAAAGGTTAACTTGAAGCTTAAGCTATTTCAGTAATATAATAAAATTCTTTGGTCATAGCAATAGAATATAAAATTTGTGTAAAAGATTAGAATAGTAATGAAGCATACAAATAGGACAAAAATAGTAATCTGGCTCAAGAATAAGCATAAGTAATATCAAACTCATAAGTAGCAGACATTACAGGGTAAATGTTCACATTGACCCGACTAGCACAATATAACAACACTACTTAAGCGGGAATAAAGCATGGTCACTAAGCTGTACAAGTGCAATAATTCACTAGAGATACAACTAAAGCAAACACTCACAAGAACACGAAATCAAGGATGTGAAATCTATCTCGAAAGTAGTGTGACAAAGCTGTTATGCAGAAATTCACCAGAGATACACTAAGATGTTATGCAAAAATCAAGGATGTGAAAGCAAACACGAAATTTACAGAAACAAGAACAAGAATAAAAGATTGAAGTTTCCTATCAAACACGCCATCCATCACAATCCCTCTTCAGTTTTGTGAGATCAATCTATCAAAAATGCAAATCGATCCAAAATCCCAAGTCAAGAACAAAGAAAGCCGATAGGCTCGAAAAGATGCATCGCGATCAAACTAGGGTTTTCGGAGCGAACCAGTGGAAGCGAAGAGTCGCAGTTCTCCCATTGTCGGCAGATGCTTGAGCGGCGACGGAAGGCAGGAGTGGCGACTTCAATGACGGAAGGCTGGAGCAGCGACGACAGCGATGGAAAAAAGAGAAGATGGAGCGGCAACAGAATATTGAGAGAAAAAGAAGGAGCGTGACGGAAAGGGAAGATGGAGAAAATAATTAAAGCCTAGTTTACCTTAATATGGAGTTTGGAAAAAAAAATAAGAGAAAAAATATAAGAAAAGAAATAAAAAATATAAATAAAATTAAGATATTTTTTAATGAAATAAAAATAGGAAAAAAATGAAAACGGATATAAATAAAATTAAATTTTCATAATTTATTTAAAGATGTTTTTTTATATTAAAAAAATATATCCAGTAAAAATATCGGTTTGGAGTCTCGATTTTATAAAAAATTTAAAAAATAATAACGACGGAAGAAAAAATCTATCGTTAAAGGTCTTACAATAACGACGGGAGAAAATACCATCGTTAGAAATACAACATTAATGACCGAAACAAAAAAAATCGTAGTTGATAATAAAATATCAACGACGGGACAAAATATCATCGTTAATGCATATACATTAACGACGGGCATTAAATTTGGTCGCTATTGAACCACTAATAACGACGGTATTTTTATACCGTCGTTAAAGGTAGCTTTTCTAGTAGTGAAAGGAAGAGAACGAACGGAGGGCGAGCAACCGTGAGAAGGCGGCGCGGAAGAAGAAGGGATGGACGAGCGTGCAACGGAGAACGACGGAGGTTTTTGGGAAGTAGGAACGACGGAGAGGTTTAGGGAAGAAATTATTTAACCTAAAAATTTTTTAAATCTATATAAACTTTTAAAAAATTTATTGTTGTAATATATTGTTTAAAATATATATATAAACTTTTAAATATATTGTTGTAAACGTATATATTTATAATTTTTTTTAAAAAAAACTTATTTCCAATAATTTAAAAAAAATAGTATTAATAATTAAAAAAATATTTTCACCGTTGTATTATAATAAAAAAACAGTATTAATAGTATTAAAAAAATTCACCGTTGTATCATTTCCAATAATTTTTAAAAAATAGTAAAAATAATTTAAAAAATAGTATTATAAACTTTTAAAATTTCATTGACAACGGTTTAAAACCGTTGAATTATTATCACAACGACAATAATTTTTTACCGTTGTGTCAAACGTTACAAAAATATTTTCATTGACAACGGTTGATTGTACCGTTGTCCCAACTGTTGTTAAGATAAAAAAAAAACTTAAAGACAACAGTTCTGGAAAACCATTGTAAAATGTGTTGTTGATTAAAAAAAAATATGCTCAACGACAACGGATAATGTAAAACCGTTGTCTTTTATATTATATGGCCGCTCAAAGACAACAGTTTTGTCAAAAACCGTTGTCTTTTATCAAAATCACAACGGTTTCTCCTAAAACCGTTGTCTTTGTGGTGTTGTCTTTTAGCATTTTTCTTGTAGTGAGTGCATTCAACCAATTAGTCAGTCTTGGAGAGAGTCCAACAACCCAAACTAACGATTGATCTCTGACTCTTACTATATTAGTAATAAACTATTCTAATGGTTTGAACATGTTCAGGTTCGAGCTGGGCTTTGAGAAAGTCCAACAACCCAAACAAAAATGGAACACTGGTTCTAACCATATATATGGAAGGTGTAGGCTTTAATGTTGTGTAAGGGATTTAATGTCTCATCCTCTTTGCATGCAAATAACTATTATCTACATGGCATAGCACACATGACATACATCTACATATCACGACACGCATGACATAATGATATGCATCTAATGCAATTACTTGACATACAATTATGGCATGTACAAATAGTTTCCTTATTTGTCATAATTATTTTGGAAATAAAATATGTTTTAGATTTGATTTTCCAAATCAAATCATGAATAATTAAAAAACAAATTTCCAAATTTAATCACATATTTTATTTATGGAAAGTGTTAATTAAGAAAAGTCAAATTTAATTTAGGAAACAAATTTCCTAAATTGTAATTTCCTAATCATATTAGGAAACTTCCAATTTGAATTTCCTTATTTGTCATAACTATTAATGGAAATTAAATATGTTTGAGATTTGATTTTCCAAAATCAAATCATGATTAAATTAGAAAATAAATTTCCAAATCTAATCACATATTTTATTTATGGAAAGTGTTAATTTCCATAAATACTTCTAAACTTTCCAAAAGTAGAAAATTTCCATAAATACGTCTAAACTTTCCAAAAGTAGAAAATTTCCATAAATACAATTATGACTATCAAAAAATAATTTTACGATTATGTCGGAATATAGTGTGGCTCTGATACCACTGTTGGGTTTCCCCGGCAACGCAGTGAGTGTGTGTTCGAACACGTTTCGTAAACATGCACACAGCGGAAGCAATAAAAGTAATAAATCTAATTTATTACAACACACACATTACATGCATGCAATATATAACATATGTAGACATAATCGCTATTTAAAATTTTGCAATAAAAGAAAACTTATACTAGGTATACCTGACAGATCACGTGTAGCGGGAATGACATCAACCGTAGCGACTCTCGCTAGAATCGCCTCTATCCGTATCCACGCCGAGTATCGTCGAGATAGCTTCACAAAGCCATGATCCTCATCTTCGTAAAAGTCACTAGCCTCGAGTCGAAGATGATGGGATCCGTGAGACGATCACAATCCGAAATAAATTCGGATCCAAAAATGAGGTTCACAAATTCGCTTGTCGGAAGAGGTTTTCGTCAACCATTTGACAAAAACTTAACCCTCCACCTATGAGGATTGTCGGAGATCCAATCCCCGGCAAGTAGACTGCTGTCGGAGCACAAAACACCGACCAAACGGCCTCTCCAAACGAAGGAGATCAAGCTGTCCAAAACTGGACAGCTTGTTGTGGAGGAAGAAGGGGCCGGCCAAAGGCTTGGCCGGTTACTCCTTGGTCGCCGACGGCCAAGGGAGGTTGGCTGGCGGCTGAGGGTGGGCCAAGGGATGTCGGCGGCTGGTGGATGGCCGGCGGTGAGGAGAGGCAGTAGCTCCAATGGGCAGCGGCGGCACAAAGGTGGGCAACAACCACCTTGGCTTGGGCGGCAAGAAGGAGGAGAAGAAGGAAAGGAGGCTAGGGTTTCCAAAACCCTTGAACCAATTAATTCTCCACGAAAAACCCTTAAACTGTGTTTTTTAGAGAACACATTCTTCTAACGGTTATTGGTTCATAACCAAAACCCATTAACCCGCTCCAATAACTTAAGTTAAAATAAACCAAACTGCATTGCTCTATTTTAAGTTAAAATGAACCGAACCAACTTTGGTTCATTTGTTTAAAACAAACCAAACCACTTTGGTTTTTTTTCCACCATTAGATTATAACCAAACCAATTTGGTTCATCCATCATGTATTCAAAAGACACAGCCCAGCCATGCTTCCGATGTGACTGAAACCATTTCATACTCGTTCTTTGTTTGGTCCAACAAAACCTAGTCTCTCTCGATCTAAGAATCTTATTCTCAAACTCATTTTAAATCCTTCGGATTATGCTCGTTGTGCATGTGACCAAATAGGTTTTCGGTTTATGTTGGTCGCCTATAATTAACCATTAATTATAGAACGATCATGAGTGGCACCTAGTAATACATCATGATCCCTAATTAACCGGAAAATCAATAGTTGATCCCAGAACCTTTTCTGAAATCCTTCAGCAGCTACAATGAATCGTGCTTCATTCCTTTCACTCATCTTATACCCACTTGGTTCAAGACATGGTCTATTGTGTCAGTCCCCACTAGGCTGACTACGTTACACCTAACCCAAGTATTACTTCCTCGTTCTCCGGATTCTAGTTACTGCACATGTATCCAAGAGTACCATACTCTAAACATGTAATGCTTTGGCCAAAGACTTTAGTAACAATCCGATGATAGGCCATAGGGTATACATCTCCTCGCAATGAGTGGTGAATCCTCTGTAGGCTATTCAAACACCTTTGGCCACTTCGACTTATACCCAATCATCCTGGGTCCACATCTCCTCAGAGATGTTTGCTTAAGATGTCAAGCATAAGTCTTCATGACCAAGATGACTTGAATATCGCAAGTCGAAGGAACATCGCACTTAAGTTGCTATAAGAAATTCATTGACATTACCATATATGCAGATAACCATATGAAGTCTTACAGCTTGTCACTCCAATGAACTAGTTACCATAACTAGTATCCACGATTAACTCCGGACATCCCAATGTCTCCAGCTAGTGAGGAACAATTTTTTGGATAAACCAAAGAGTATACCTCGTGTTAGTCTCAACAGAATCGATGGCGTCCGAATCCATCAAATCATCGACTAGGGATAATTTCAATACATCACAATTAAACATGTAAAGATACTTACTAGTTGTGATCCAATTACAAATTCTCTCATACTGTGAATCATATTGCAGACATTCAGTAAATGAGTTTAAAATCTAATAAAATACATAAAAATATGTATACTCAAATAGTGAATCTTCATTTATCAAATAAACAGTACAACCATAAGGCGATTGCCTTAGGACACCTCTCATATATTACCAACAGTCATGTCCTCCTCTAGAGCTCCAAACGAATGTCATCTTTAAGTCCAAAGTGTGCCCATGTCTCTAGGACAATACTAGAGCATGCTTGCTTTCCTTGAGCTCCATTTATTTAGCTATTTTTCCTCCAAAACATCGCTCTGCACATGAAAATAACAAAAACATATCTCCGAACTAGGAAATAGTAAATGAAGACAAAACAAGGGAGAATATGCATGAAATAAGTATGAAATGCAATGAAATGTGTGCTAAAACTACTCCTGAAATCCTATATGATTTGCACACATCAAAATCCCCCAGACTTAGAATTTTTCTTGTCCTTAAGCAAACCTCAGTGCCATGGATTTTAAAAGTATTGTTCCCATACTTAGCATGTTCACAAAACTTACCAAGTGATACTTTCAATCAAAGCAAATAGATATGTTCTAAAAGTTGACTAGGTTAGCTTTTCGTGCATGTGCCAAGAAAATTTCCTAAGGGATTCACATTCCATGTTGAGTTAAGTCATCATTCTATAGCTTTCCTATGGTTTCTGACTTTTAGGCACTTACCTCCCCTAAGCGAGGGTCGTTCCCTAGAATTAGCATAAAGTCTCAAAGGTGTGCTCGGTATTGAGATAAATTGGTAGGTGTTTCCCTAGTAACTTAACTCAGTCTCAAAGGGACACCTAACCATTCCCAACCACGACAACTATTTTTTTTTTACCTCTCATTTTTTTCTCTCTCACTTTTTTTCATTTATTTATTTTTATTATTATCCTCATTAACATTTTAATTTTTCCAAATGGGCTTGCACAATTTGAGCATCTCCAGTAATTAAAATACTAATCTAGAGTCACCTATGGATTTCAAAGTACTAGACTATTGAGATGAATTATAACTAGGTATGTACTAGATTCTCCCTTTCAGAATATTCGATGAGTGTAGGTGAGAATAAAAGCTAGCAAGTGAAAATTTAGAACATCCATCAAAGCATCTCAAAATAAAGTACCAAGAGATAAAAGAAACTAAACTACCAATGACATGGGAATATATCATTGAGATTTTCAAAAACATCACTGTGGTAGCTTATAGTGACCAATAACTAAGTGTTGAAAAGAAACTCAAATACCACATGCATGAGCAAATAAATACAAATAATCTAGCAAATAAAATAAAAACTAAACCTAGATGTCATAAAACTAAAGCTAGCAGAAGAACATAGTGAAATGTAGGCCTCCCCCAGACTTAAATAAAATTGTACCTCTAACATGGTGGTCTAGGTGGGAAGTCTAGTGGTCTCGTCATATCGAGCTCGTGGGAGAATCGCGTGCTCAGTCATCGGTGCAACATATACATGTGGTCCACCTGGGAACTAGTGGGTGTAGCGGCTGCTCTGTACTCCTCCTCTCTGGCCCACTGTGTAGGCGTATCTCACATAACTGTCGTACCTCCTGGCGATAGATAGCCTCCTCCTGAAAATAGTTTTGGGCCTAGCCGTAAAACTCCTCAGCCTGCTGGAAATGGTCCAGTAAGCCCTGAAACTCAGTCTGCATGTAGGTCGTGTGCTTCTCCCATCAATACCCCTATGTCTATTACTCCGTGAAGATGTCATCGAGACATGATCGAAACTCCGAGAAGTCATAAACAGACATACCTATATCCTACTCAAAAGAATGAAAAGAATGCGGTGCAGGATCGGGGCATGGACTCCGAGGGCTCCTATACATGGATGGACCTGATGGTGAGTGATGTGAAGGTGGTGAAGGGGGTGCATGGGTAGAGAGTCTCGTGTGGTGGGGACTCCACTACCCTATCCAATCACCAATTGGCCTGGTTGGTGATGGCGATACGATCGGTGTTGGAGAGCCTAAGAGGTGGCAAGTTTTTCCTTATAAAATAAAAAGAATTTCCTTCTCTAATGATCATCTTCACTGCCATGCACACCCCTAGGTCTATACTAGGGCTCCCTTCTACTCTGTCTAAATCCTCACAATCATATACCATCGAATTACAAATATGGGTCAACAAACCCCCTAAAATAATGTCCCCCTTTGGTACTTTACCTACCTAAACTGGATGTCTAATAAAATGAGACCCCACATCAATAGTATTATTCTCTTGCAACATGTCCCATAGGCAAAGAAGTTCACTCATCCTAATTACTCCATCACTCTCTCCCCTACCAAAAATAGTACTCGACATGACTCAATGAATATATCAAAAAATAGGGTTTTGGAGTTGGGAGGTTTTGGCTCTTGATGGGTCATACGAGTTTTCCCCAGTCAAATCAAACCGAAATAATCTCACATTGAATTGGGTAGGGATTCTCCTTTCTCCCCCACTAGGTAGTCTGAAACATAGGTTCCATTGGTTTAGGGTCCACTCATGTTCTATGTCAAATAGTCTAAAAGTGATTTTGCCCTCTCAACTATCTACTCACGATAAGATCTCTGCATCCACCGAGCTCAAGATTTCTAGGACTACCCTAGGGTAAGTTGGCCATCTAACTCCATGATCTCCTCCCAACCTACTTTTGAAAAAAATCCTTGTATATCCCCAAAAAGACCTAGGGTTTCTAAGAGAGGTGCATTAATAAATAGTATTTGTGTCATTGTACCATTCCAAATTAATTACCAAACCCCCTCTACACTAATGTAGCATAGTGAACGGCCCATATCGTTTCCCAACGAGTGTAATCGATAGAATAGTAATCTTATGATTGCTAATTATTGCTTTGGATTTTCCATTTCAAATAGGGGGTTGGAATTTAAAAGACTAATCCTACTGAATGAAAGACAATGGAAGTAATTAAAATCTTAATCTAACTAAACTATGCTGGTAATGAAATTAAAGAAGATATGAACTAAGCATTCAAATAAGAGCATTCAAAAACAAAAAGACAGTGCAGGAATTCAAACACCAATTCAAATGCAAAATAGCATGAGTTTAAAGAAAACACGAAATGAATCTAACCTACTCTTAAACACTCTTAAATAATGGAAATAGCACTTAAACATGCAAGAAATTAAATTAACAAATAATTAAGCTAAGCTTTGCAATTAACCAGTCAAACTCATTAACTACAAATCAAACTCAAAACTAAACATCCAAATTAGACTACAACTAAATATCCAAATGAAACTACTAATAAAACTCCCAAACAAACTACGAATTAACTACAATGTAAATTGCATGACAAGCTACAATCTAACTACAAATTAAACTACGAATTCAACAACTTAAGCTACGATTGAAACTACAATGGTAACAATTAGGGGATGATAACAAGTTCAATTCATAAATTCCAAAGATAAGTAGATTGACCATCCACAACACCCGAAGAAGGAACCTCCCTCGTCGACAATGACGACGACCCGAACAACCCCTTCCGATAGATGGAATGAATAGATTCCTTGTCAAAAAATTCTCCAACAAGTGTTGAACTGGAACGGGATGCAAGCCTTTTACTCCGATGATGGATTGCGGAGCTGCCAAATCCCGATAGCCAATGGATGGATTTGGGAAGGTGGAGCCGTCGAATCCCAACTGCGGAAAGGAAGGGAACCGGAACAGTGGGTTGTAGGGCTCTTCACTATCAATGGAATGGATACTCTACCATAGAAAATGTAGTTAAAGGGTTGTCAAAGCTAGGAAAGGGTCCTGCTGAATCTCGACAGTAGTAGATAACCTCAGCCTTTCGAATCCCGTCCAGCTGAGGCATCTCAGCTCCGACCATAGGCACTGGAAGGTTCACCGGAGAGGAGTGCCAAAATCCACTTCATCTGCTCGATGTCGACTGAGCTGGAGAATCCCGACATATCGATCTGCCAACGAGATGGGAAGGTCTTGGTGCAATCAGCCCAGGTCACGATTGACCAGACTCGAGTTTGACTCAAGTAGTGTTTTGATGTTTAACGATGAGTTGACCATTTTTTGACAATGGGTTGACTATATGGTTGACATGGGGTTGGCCATATGATGAAGAAGTCCAAGTGGGACACTTGGTATGGAAAGTCCAAGCATGGGTCTTGGCAATGGTAAAGTCCAAGTCTTGAGTACTTGGCAAGGAAAGTCCAAGGGTTGATATTGGCGGCGTAAAGTCCAAGGGTAGAGTCTTGGTGGAATAAGTCCAATGGTTGGTGACGTAAAGTCCAAGCGTGTGTCTTGGTAGCGTAAGCCCAATGTGTCTTGGTGGTGTAGACCAGCTTAGCATGACAATAGGCAATGGAAGCACCAGAAGGCTAGGGTATGGATGAACAAGTCATGGATGACTTGGAGGGATCCAATAGGCGTGAGGCTAATGGAGGTGGCTAGAAGGCTTAGGTCTAGGCTAAGGGTGGTATAGCAAGTATAAGGGCATCATACTTGGGGTAAACCTCATGGTTGAGATGTAGTAGTCGACTAGGGTTATGGACCAGTCGACTAGTCAAGTGTTTGACACTTGCCAACCGAGTCGCCACTGAGCAGTCGACTTGGATTATGACCAGTCAACTGCTAAGAGTCGATTGGAGTTTGACTGTGGTCAGAGGCCTTGGCATTCGACTGCCATGGAGGGCAGTCGACTGCTGGTGGCTTTAGTCACGAAGGTAGAATGCTCGGTAGTCGACTGAGCAGTCGACTACAGGTATGAGCAGTCGACTGCTGGTAAATGGCACTCGACTTCCAGTGTATCTGTTAGCTGAAATGTCAATGTGGATTAAGTCTTTGTGAGACAATGACACTATTTGTAGTTGACTGGGGTCTTATGGCAGTCGACTTCCAGGCGCGGAATCAGCCCGATGCACGCATAAAAGGAGTGGCTCATGGAGGATTTTGCCATCAGTTCTTTGAGAGGCTATGGAGGTGATTTGAAGGCGAAGTGCAAGTGCATTTCAAAGTCCTTCAAGATCATCCAAGCAATCAACAAGCAAAGCATTCAAAGCCCTAATTTATAAAATATTCTTTACATTTCAGTTGTAATTCTTTATAATTGCTTGTTTTATTCTTGTATTACTTTTGTAATCATTTGTACAAGATTTCTCCACCTCCGGATTGTTCCAAGGAGTGTATTGATTAGTGGTGGTGTTTACATCACTAGAGCTCATTTGAGCTCACCCTGTGGAGTAGGAACCCTAAGGTTCCGAACCACATTATATTGTGGTGTTTGTGTTTGTCTTTATTTGTTATTGCTTTATTATTATTTCCACTGCGCATAACAAGAGTTGTAGATGATCAAGCACGAACAAAATCCATCGACGAACAAACGTGCCATTCACCCCCTCCCCCTCTAGCACTCACCGAATATCCAACAGAAGGGATCAATGGCAGCTGGATGGGGGGAAAGGTCATAGGAGATGGGCTATCGAACCTGTCACCGCCGCCGTGTGGAGGAAGGTCGCCTCTCGCATGATATGGAAGAGGCATCGCGATTCTATTCTACAATGCATGTTCTTGATCAATGAGGAAATGTTGTAATTTAAGGCCAATTTCCATGGCCGCTCGATCATTTTGCCCCTCAATCTCAGCCCTTGATTCAATCTAAGGTTTAATTGCTTGATTAATCAATTAACTAGGCAATGCATCTAACGTTTAAGATTTCTCCGATTTTGAATGAAGGGATCTGATCAATCTGCTTGGAAAATCATGATCGATCTAATCTAGATGAAGGGCTATGATGTCCAGATTTAAATGTACAAACTGGATCTCTCTAGATCTAGACAGATGGCTCATAATCAATCAAATCTCATTGGATGGTCATGATTGTGTTGGTGCAGGGGCACCAGATAATCGAATCTATATTTTGATTATGGCAAAGACACAAAGTAAGTTTTCATCATTATCTCATGAGCTGAATCAAGTGTGCAAGAATGCTAAGCTAAAGGTCAGTGACACCCGGAGGGAACCATGGTGGTTGGGCAACACCGGGAAGACTTTGGAGGGAGCTGAAGAAATCAGGTGGAGACCAAAATCAAAGCTTCAAAGATAAAGGTTGAGGTAAGCTCATGTGAGTGAGTGTAAGTAAGGTCATGTCCTCCATACGGGGACGTCCTTAGGCGACGATCCGACTAAGACTTCCCATGGAAGGTCTAAGTCCAGATCGGACGGTCGGTAGCCGTTGAAAACACTTATTTCAATGTCATTTTAGAGCTAACTCTTGATGTAGTCGAAAACCCTAGTCATCAGTTCAACTGCTATTTTAATTACAGCTTCGAGGAGAGTCAAAACTCATCCCTTTCTTCAAGAGTGAGGTGGCTTTGATGATAGGATCTCCATCTTGAACGTTGGGGGGGGGGGGGGTTCTAGGGCTATAAAAGAAGGGTCAATCCACTCCTTTTTTATCATTCCAAAGCTCTCCAAGTTCTTCCGAAACTCTGTGACACTCCAACGATCCTACGACGACGAAGCGATGCCGAAATGACGATAACCATCCCTTAAGTTGTCGGTAAAGGTTTTACTTTAAGTATATTTCAAACATTGTATTCTTTCTTTTTATCGGAGCTTTAATCGTAACGAGGAGAGGGGGAGTGTCCCTCTACCTCGAGTTTTATCATTTTATTGTAACCGTTCACTCCTACCTCCAATGAGGAGGAGTATTTTAGTGATTTGCCCTCCATACACGGTCTAGGACCATTAGGGCCTTGGCTTAGCAGCCGGAAGGCTGTGAACTAAGTAAAATTGTATTTGTCTTGTTTTATTTTCTACTGCACTTTATTCTTCTTGTTTATCGAATCTATGAACGAACGAAAAGTTTTTAAGCACTATTCACCCCCCCTCTAGCGCTCATATTGATCCAACAATTGATATCAGAGTCGGGGGGGGGGGTACGATTTGGTGAAACCACCAATCTAGCAATGTTTTACAGATTTTTCTTTTTTTTTTTGGTTTTTTGACTTTTTCATTTTGTTTAAATTGATTCTCCCGCACTACTAATCCAAGACGAAAGTTTTGGTAGATTTGCTTGTTTTTGTCGTTGCAAGGTATTTTCTTTTTTTTTTATTAAATGACCCTTCTCGAAGGGTTTAGCACCGTCTGACCTCCGTTTTACAACGGAGACGACTTTCGTTACTGGAAGGGTCGGATGGAGTGCTTCCTGAAGACCCAAATCAAGATGTGGATCGTAATTTAAACCAGATTCACGCTTCCTACTAATAAAGTGGGTGAATCATTGGATTACGATCAATTGACGAATGCCATGAAAAGACAAGTGGATGCCGACGCTAAGGCGACCCAAATCCTTCAATGTGGCTTGTCCAAAGAGGAGCTAAACCGTGTTGGCTCCTTCATCAGTGCGAAGGACCTTTGAAACAAGCTCGTAGAGCTACACGAAGGAACCGACGACGCGAAGGTGTGTAAATGTGACTTACTTTTCAATAAGTTGTATAACCTTAAGATGCATGAACACGAGACGACAACAAAACTACATGGTCATATACAAGACATCGTCAACAACCTTCACTCCATCGGACAAAAGGTTGAGAACCGAGACCTTATAAGGTATGCACTTAATACCTTTCCTATGACTACCTTTTGGGCATCCAGGTCGATGCCTACAAGGTTTCTAAGGACCTCTTTAAAATTAGACTAGATGAATTATTTTTTGAATTCGAACTTTATGAACAAACTAACGTGGTCCGGGCCGAGAAAGGAGTTGACTTACTTGTAGGTCAAAGAAGAAAAGGAAAGATTAAGCCACCTCCCGAGCAAGAAGATGAATCCGAACCCGAAGGCGAATCCGAGTCCGAATCCGAAGAGGAAGCTGCGATAGTGAACATGGTGCAGAGGATTGTTCGAAAAGAAAGAGAGCTATTAAAGAACAAAAGAGGGCACAATTAAAATCAAAGAAAAAGGGAGCAAAGAAAGTCTTTCATGCAATTTGGGACAACGAAGAAGAAGGCGTCGGCAGAGCATACATGGCAAGACCAGAAGAGTCCGAGTCAAAGTCTGAAGCCTAGTACAACTACAACTTCGACTTCGACCCCGAAGACTACTTCGAGAAAAGACTCAAAGTCAAGCCGAAAGAGAAAGTCAAGTTTAGCCGTTCTTTAATTAGTATGCTTTATCATACAATTAAAATGCTAACTAGGAAATTAGCTAAGTCCGAGTCTAGGGTCGAGTCCTTGCTTGAGGAGGTTGAAACCCTCAAGCAAGAGGCCACTCTGACCTCTTTGACTAGTCGAGTTCGAGATGAGGACTCAACTCGAGTTGAGAAACTCAAAGAAGAGAACTCCTTCTTGAAAGGACAAGTCCAAGAGCTCGAGGCTCGGTTGGACAAGTTCTCAATGGGGTCCAAGAATCTTAACCGACTTCTTGGAACCAGAGAGTTGTGTACAACAGAGTCGAACTCGGGTTTAGTCCAAAGACTACGAATAGATCATATATGTCTATCGTAAATCGTAGTCATCAACGAGTCCAAGCTTGGGTCCGGAAGACTCTCTTAAATTCACATATAAGGACCAATAGGTATTCGAGCTAGATAAGGTAAACAACGAGTCCAAGCGGCGAGATGATAATATGTTAGGGAAACAAAGTCTCGTGTATTCGAGCTAGATAAGGCATATCTAGCTTGGTGCACTTGACCGAGTGGAACTAGAGAAGCTACCTCGTCGTATCCTAAACTAGTTAGACCAGGAAGTAATCTTAAGTGACTCAAGTTATCATTTTCCTGAACTTGGCTTTGTCTAAGGAAGTGGTCATTGTTCAAATCAAAGAAGGCCCCTGTGCCTCGCCATGACCTGGAAGTCAATTTCTCAAAAAGGTGACTTGATGAACTTAGGGTTAAATCCGAATCTAACTCAAGGTTGACTAGCTTTAATTAAGTTCAAATCATCTCACAAAACATATAAGACAAACAAATCCTGAGACACATAGAATGGGTGAGATGATTAAGGAATAATTATAATATACATAACTTTTTTCAAAAGCCATCTATTTTTTAACTATTGTGCTTAAACGAATAATTATAATCGGCCAATATTAACTATAAAACTCTCTAGGTCAAAGTTTAGCGCCCCCTAACTCTCTTATACCTCATATACTTGACTAAGGAGGAGAGCAAGCTAACACTAAGGGTTATAAATCTTTAAAGTTATTCTTGAAAATTAGCTTATAAGTATTTTGAAAATCAAAGCTAAGTTTCAAAAACTTATTATTGGTGTAGAGGGATATACCTCGAACCAATTTACTTAACCAATTCGAGATGCATGCTTAGACTCATACTCACTTTTTATGCAGTTATAATATTATGCATTTTAAAACCCCTTATTTTTTATAAACCCCCGACCTTATTTTTGATTCATGGCAAAAGGGGGAGAAGAGCGTAAGTTAAGGGGGAGTACCACAAAATTTAAATTTAAAAAATTAAAGTATTTCTTTCAAAACTAACCTAAGTTAAGGGGGAGTTCTTTTAAGTGAGTTTATTGTTTACTTTACTTATTTTCATGTTTTAAATTTCCCTTAACTTTGTGTTGGTTTTTCATAGATCAAAAAGGGGGAGATTGTTGGGGCAGGGGCACCAGATAATCGAACTTATATTTTAATTATGGCAAAGACACAAAGTTAAGTTTACATCGTTATCTCACGAGCTGAATCAAGTGTGCAGAAATGCTAAGCTAAAGGTCAGCGACACCCAGAGGGAACCGTGGTGGTCGAGCGACACCAGGAGGACTTCGGAGGGAGGCGAAGAAATCAGGTGGAGACTAGAAGCAAAGCTTCAAAGGTAAAGGTTAAGGTAAGCTCATGTGAGTGAGTGTAAGTAAGGTCGTGTCCTCCGTACGGGGATGTCCTTAGGCGACGATCCGACTAAGACTTCCCATGGAAGGTCTAAGTCGAGATCGGACAGTTGGTAGCCATCGAAAACACTTATTTCAATGTCATTTTCGAGCTAACTCTTGATGTAGTTGAAAACCCTGACCATCAGTTTAATAGGTCAGTTCAATCGGGCCAGTTCAACTGCTATTTGAATTACATCTTCAAGGAGAGTCAAAACTCATCCCTTTCTTCAAGGGTGAGGTGGCTTTGATGATAGGATCTCCATCTTGAACATTGAGGGGGTTCTAGGGCTATAAAAGAAGGGTCATTCCACTCCTTTTTTATCATTCCAAAGCTCTCCAAGTGCTTCCGAAACACTGCGACACTCCGACGATCCTACAACGATGAAGCGCTGTCGAAATAATGACAACCTGAGCTCAAACTACCATCCCTTAAGTTGTAGGTAAAGGTTTTACTTTAAGTATATTTCAAACATTGTATTCTTTCTTTTTATCGGAGCTTTAATCGTAACGAGGAGAGGGGGAGTATCCCTCTACCTCGAGTTTTATCATTTTATTTTAACCGTTCACTCCTACCTCCAACGAGGAGGAGTATTTTAGTGATTTTCCCTCCGTACACGGTCTAGGACCATTAGGGCCTTGGATTAGCGGTCGGAAGGTTGTGAACCAAGTAAAATTGCATTTGTCTTGTTTTATTTTATACCGCACTTTACTCTTTTTGCTTGTCAAATCTATGAACGAACGAAAAGTTTTTATGCGCTATTCACCCCCCCCCTCTAGCGCTCATATCGATCCAACAGATTGGGAAAATCTGATCTCTCCATTGAATTTCCTTCGATCTTGATGAAGGGCTTAAATTAAATCAGCTTGAAATGTCCATTATGACCCTAGATGAAGCCATATTTGATCCAACTTGAGTTTAGTTCATTGACTCATCTCGATCTCCTACAAACAAAGATAAAATTTGCATATGAGTCTAAAATTTAGGAGAATTTATAATAAGGTCCAAAATGAATCCAAACTCATAAAACATTTTAATAATTGATAATAAATCACTCGAGAGGATAAAAACATTGATATTAATGACTAAATTAATGCGATAAAATGGTAGTTATCAATTCCCCCACACTTATTCTTGCGCGTCCCGAGCAAGTAAAGAAAATTGAAGATATATTTTCCTAGCAATTCCCAAGCATACATTGAAAATCGTGAAAGAAAGTTACCTAGGATTGTCAAATCTCAAAGACTCAAGCAATCATGGGCTCAAATCTTACACAGGTTAACAAACATGGTGACTTTAATCCATCCTGAATATATTATGAATGATTAAGCCTCATAAGATAAGTTGTGATTTCTCTCGCTCTCATAAGCATATAATAGTGGAGTTCACTCAAGCTACTCATGATTTATGCGCAACCATATGCTTGCTTTTCTTCTACCTTCACCACTATATACACATAAGAATGCACAATCATTGAAGGCTTATTGAGAATGTAAGGGAAACAGGAATAAAAGCAAATAATGATATGTGTGTAAGGAAAGAAAGGTAGGAAATGAAATAACTAAAGATATGCAAGAACATATGGAAATACTGGAATGCTACATAGATGAGTACAAGAAAGCAATGACCAAAAGTTTCATCTAAGCTAGCTTTTAACAATTCACTAAACATGTAAACAACCCCTATCACTTCCACAATACAAATCTATGTATGATACACAATAAATCTATCAATAGTTGCAATAAGGGATGTCTATCACAAAAATACTATCGCACACAAAAAAAGCTGCACAACATGTCAAAGATTTTTTTATTGCCTTTATTGTTTTGGTCAACTTTTTTTTCAACTTCTTTTTTTTTCAATTTTTTTTCTTGACATGCACTGCACTTCCTAATGCTCTGAAAAAAAAACATCAAGCTCAGTTATAAAAATAAAAACACAACTTGTCCATGATGATCAAGCATGACATGTCTATACTTACATTGAATTCTCTTGAGCTACTCTCTCCCCACACTTAAACTTTTGTCCGTCCCGGGCAAAAATTCATCATGGAACATCCAATATTCCACATCCAAAAATAGAAATAAAGAAGAAATGACATGATGTAGGAATAGAAAGACAATAGAATGAATAATGAAAATGGCATGGCATTTGATAAAAAAATTATTTTAGTAGCATGTGACAATAAAAGTAGTAAAGGGAAACCAGTGAGATTGCCTTCATAGTAATCATGCAAACCTATGGTTGTGTGGTCTCGAAAGAATCAAAGCAAGTTCTAGAGTTACAATAACCACAAGTGAACCACACACAAGCAATAAAAGTAGGCACAATCCTCATTAGGAATGAAAATAAATCATCTCAATCTATCAACACAGAATCCATCATCAAGTAGTAACTATATGCAATCAAATAATCCATTCATGACAATAAATCCCCGAAACTCAACAATGAAATTTAACTAGCTTTCACGACTTCTAAGATGATATAAAGGAATGCATAGAAAATTTATTTGAAGAACTGACTAAACAAAAACTCAACATACAACACTTAACAACTAAAATAAAAACAAATAAAGTAAAATAAATGTATATACAAAGAAAAGAAAGGAAAATGAGATGTAGAAAACTCCCCTGAGGTCCTGGCGGTTGGAGGCGGTTCAGTAAGAGTATCTAGACTGGGAGTGGAGTAAAAGTTCTCCCCGACGGTTGAAGACGATTCATAAGTAAAATCCATACCGGAGGTGGGATGGATCAAGAGAAAACGAGGACCTTCTTCATGTGATCAGAATAGTCCTGTGTTGCTCCCTCTAATATGATCACCTTCTTATATATCTTCTCTAGAGGTCGGAGGCGATTCAGCAAAAGTTTCCAGTTTAGGGGCTGGATTATTGCATTTT